>CM053576.1:44838604-44944008 GCA_028646485.1 Cryptoprocta ferox | reverse complement strand
ATCATGGAAAGAGCCTAAATGTCCATCAACTGATGAATGGATTAGGAAGATGTGGTTCATCTATACAATGGAATACTACATGGCAATGAGAAAGAATGAAATCTGGCCATTCGTAGCAAAGTGGATGGACCTCGAGGGTGTCATGCTAAGCGAAATAAGTCAGGTGGAGAAGGACAGATACCATATGTTTGCACTCATAGGTTTAACAGGGGAAACCCAACAGAGGACCATGGGGAGGGGAAGGAGGAAAAAGAGTTAGGGAGAGGGAGGGAAACAAAACACGAGAGACTCTTGAATACTGAAAACAAACTGAGGGGGGAAGGGGAAGGGGGAAAGGTAATGGGGAGTGATGGTCTTGGTGGAGGTCACTTGTGGGGAAGAGCACTGGGTGTTATATGGAAACAAATCTGACAATAAACTATAAAGTTTATTAAAAAAAAAGAAACTATGGAAACTGGAAGATAGTATGATTACACTCAAAGCGTTGAAAGGAAAAAAAAACCTATAAAACAAGAATTCTATATCCAGCAAAACTACCTTTCAAAAATAAAGGTTAAATGAAGACATTCCTAGATAAACAAAAACCTAATTTGTTTCTAGCCTTATAAGAAATGCAAGGGAGTCCTCAAGGCTGATATAAAAGGACATATCAAATCCAAATGAATAAACAAATCTGCATTACTGAACAAAGAGCACCAGAAAATATATGTTGGCAAATATAAAATACAGTATAACATTTTTTGTCATAGTGCTTTTTTTCTCCTATCTAATTTAAAAGGCAACTAAAGGAAGCACTAATTATAAATCCATGATAAGGGGTACCTGGGTGGCTCAGTTGGTTAAGCGTCCATCTTTGGCTCAGGTCATGATCTCACGGTTTGTGGTTTCAAGCCCCATATCAGGCTTTGTGCTGACAGCTCAGAGCCTGAAGCCTGCTTCAGATTCTGTGTCTCCCTCTGTCTCTGCCCCTCCCCCACTCATGCTCTGTTTGTCTCAATAATAAATAAAAACATTTAAAAAAATTTTTTTAAATAAATCCATGTTGAGGGACATGCACAATGTATAGAAATCTAATTTGTATGACAAAAATAGCATAAAGAAGAATGGGGGAATAGAGCTAATAAGGGACAAAGTTTTTGTATAATATTGAAACTAAGTTAATATTAATTTGAACAAGATCTTTATAAGTTGTTAGTTGTAATCCTCAGGGCAGCCACTAAGAAAACAACTCAAAATAACAGCAAAAGAAATGGTAAGAAAGCTAAAGTGGCTTACCAGAAAATATTTATTTAATATTAAAAATGGCAGTAATGGAAAAATAGAGGAACAAAACAGATACAAGACAAAAAAAATTTTAATGGCAGATGTAAATCCAATTACATTAATAATAGCATTAAACATGAATGAATCCATTCAGAAAGGCAGATATTGGAAGAATGGATAAAACTGATCTAATAATATGCCCTCTAAAAGAAACAAACTTTATATTCAAAGATACAAATGAATTAAAAGTAAAGGGATTGAGGGGTGTCTGGCTGCCTCAGTTGGTAGAGCATGAGACTCTTGATCTCCAGATTGTAAGTTAGAGCCCCATGTTGATGTAGAGATTACTAAAACAACAACAACAACAACAACTTTAAAAGTAAATGGATGGTGGGGCACCTGGGTGGCTCAGTCAACTAAGCCTTGGACTCTTGATCTTGGCTCATGTCATAATCTCATGGTTCATGAGATCAAGCCCCGTGTTGGGCTCTGCTGGTGGTGCAGAGCCTGCTTGGGATTCTCCCTCTGCCCCTCCTCCCACCTCTCTCTCTCTCTCTCTCAAATAAATAAATAAACTTAAAAAAACTAAAGGGATGGAAAAAGATATAACCAAAAGAGAGCTGAAGTGACTATATTAATATCAAGTGGAATCGGTTTTAAGACAAAATTATTAAAAGATACAATGACATATGATGATAAAAAGGTCAATCATTCAAGAACATCTAAGAATTACAAATGTATATTTACTTAACAAACACGAGGCAGAAATCAACAGAACTGAAGAATAGACAATTCAAAAATAACATTTTGAGACATCAATACTTTATTTCAGTAATATAGCAATAATTATATCCACAATTAGAAGATTAGAGAAATAGAAAAGTTGAACAACACTGTAAACCAACTATACCTAATAGACATATTTAGAACACTACATTCAACATCATAATACATATAATGCACATTCTTCTTAAGTGCACATGAAACATTCTCTAAGATAGTTCACATATTGAGCCATAAAATAAGTCTCAATATTTTAAAGGAATGCAAAGTATGTTATCTGATCACAATAGAATGAATTTAGAAATTCATAATAGAAGAAAACTTGGGAAATCCACAAATATGTGGAAATTAAACAACACACTTTTAAATAACAAATGGGCTAAGAAAAAATAATCACAAGGGAAACTGGAAAATTTCTTGGGATCAAGGAAACAAAAGCACAACATATTAAAATTACAGTATGATGCTAAAGCAGTTCTTAAAGGAAAATTTATAGCTATGATCATCCACATTAAAAAAGAAGAAAGTTCTTAAGTCAATAAACTTCTACCTTAAGAATACAGAAAAAGTTGGGCAAATTAAACTCAAAGCAAGCAGAAAGAAAGAAATGTTAAAGTAGAAATAAATAAAATGAAGACTAGAAAGTCAGTAGAGAAAAATAATGAAATAAAAAATTGGATCTTTTAGAAGATCAACAAAATGGACCGATTTTTAGGTAAACTAGTCATGGGGGCATAAAAGAGAAGAGAAGATTAATATTACCAAAATCAGGAATGAAACAGGGAGATTCCTACAAATCTCACTGAAATTAAAAAGGATTATAAGAGAATAATATGAATAGTTTTATGTCAATAAATTAGATGACTTACATAAAATGGACAAATTCCTTGAAAGACACAAACTACCAAAAATGTTTCAAGAAGAAATTAAAATCTGAATAGATCTATATTGTATACAGGAGAAATACTTAAATAGCCAACAAATGAACTCCCCACAAAGAAGAACCCAGGACGAGATTTCTTTGCTGGTAAATTCTACCAAACATTTAAAGAAACTCTTCCAAAAACTCATCCAAAACTCTTCACAAACTCTTCCAAAAATATATGAAAATGGAATACTGCCCACCTCATCTCAGAAGTTATCATTACCCTGATTCCAAATCCAGACAAAGATATCACAAGAAAAGAATCCTACTGGCTAACATGTCTTATGAATATAAATGCAAAAGGATTTTTTAAAACACTAGTAAACCAAATCCAGTAACATATGAAAAGAATTATATATCATGACCAATTGGCATTTATCCTAGGAATGCAAAGATGGTTTAACAGCAAATAATTCTATCAATGTAGTACACCTTAGTAACTGAATACAGGATAAAAATAATATGTTCATCTCAGTAGATACAGAAATTCTTTTGAAAACTCCCAAGACCCTTTCATGATTAAAAAAAATTCAACAAAGTAGGACTAGAATAGAACTTCTTCCACATAATAAAGGGCATCTTCAAAAAACACTTATTATCATATTTAAGATGAAAGACTAAAAGCTTTTCCCTTATGATCAACAACAAGACAAGGATGCCTGATTTCACCACTTCTAAATAATAATGTACTGGAGGTTTTGGCCAGGGAAATTAGGCAAGATAAATATATTAAAAAAATCAGTTTGTAAACAAGGACATAAAACTGTTTCTATCTGAAGATAACATGATCTCATATGTAAAAAAATCCCAAGGAATTAACAAAAATACTAGCAGAGCAATACATGAGTTCAGCAAGTTTGCAGGATGTAAGATCAATATACAAAAATCAATTGTATTTTCATACACCTCAATGAACAATCTAAAAATAAAATTAAGAAAATAATTTCTTTTGCAATAGTATCAAAAAGAATAAAACACATTGAAGCAATCTAGCAGGCTCAGTTGGTAGAGCAGGCAACTTTTAATCTTGGTGTTGTGAGTTCAAGCCCCATGTTGAATGTAGAGATTACTTAAAAAAAAAGTTATTCAGAGAGAAGGAAAATTTTCAGCTTGTCAATTTTTTGCAAAAAAAGAAAACTGAATTTTAATGGAGATTATGCTGCATACGTAAATCAATTTGGGGGTGAATTGCTAGCTTAACAATATTGAGTTCCAATCCATGAACACAGCATGTCTTCCCATTTTCCTTCAACACTGTTTTGTAGTTTTTGGTGTACAAGGCTTGCATCCTTTGTTAAATTTATTTCCACGTGTTTTATTCTTTTTTTTTCTTTTCTTTTTTTTTTTTTTTTTTTTGCAAAAATTGACAGGCTGAAAATTTTCATATGGAAATGCAAAGTACTCAGAATGACCAAAACAACCTTGAAACAGAAAAACAGATTGAAAGGCTTTTACTTCCAATTTCAAAATTGACCAAAAAACCTATAGTTTTTCAAGATCACCTCGCATTTTTTTAAGGATAAACATGTAGATCCATAGAATAGAATTGAGAGTCCTGGAAAAAACCTTTATGTATATGGTTAATTGATTTTCAACAAGAATGCAAGACTATTCAATAAGGAAAGAAAAAAGTTTATTTATTTTGGGGGGGGGGCAGACCGGGGGTAGGGCAGAGAAAGAGGGAGAGAGAGAGAATCCCTAGCAGACTTCACACTATCAGCGCAGAACCTGATGCAGGGCTCAAACCCAGAAACCGTGATCATGACCTGAGCTGAAATCGGATGCTTAACTGACTGAGCCACCCAGACACACCAATAAAAAAGTATTTTCAAAAAATGGTGATGGGACAGCCAGAGAGTCACATGCAGAAAGAGTGAAGCTAGATCCTTACCTCGCACTATATCCAAAAAAAAAAAAAAAAAAAAAAAAAAAAAAAAAAAGCTCCAAATGGATCAAAGGCAAACACCAAATGAATAAAAATGCTAGAACGCGGGGCGACTGGGCGACTCAGTCGGTTACGCAACCGACTTCGGGTCAGGTTATGAGCTTGTGGTTCATGAGTTTGAGCCCTGAGTCAGGCTCTGTGCGACAGCTCGAAGCCTGAAGCCTGCTTGGGATTCTGTCTCTCTCTGTGTCTCTGTCTCTCTCTCTCTCAGAAATAAATAAACATTAAAAAATTTTTTTAATGCTAGAACAAAACATAGGTGTAAATCTTGATGACCTTGGATTAATGTTTTCTTAAATACAGCACATAAGTCACAAGCAAAAGGAGTAAAAAATACATAAATAGATGCACTTCATCAAAATTAAATAAATTTTACTTGAAATAATACTATCAAGAAAGTGAAAAGACAGCCACAAATGGGAGCAAATATTTACAAATAATATCTCTGATAAGGAGCTTATATCTACAGAACTCTTACAACTCAATAATAAAAAGCCAATTAACACAATGTAGAAAAATTGGCAAAGGATTTGAATAAACATTTTTCCAAAGATGATAAACAAATATCCAATATGCACATGAAAAGAGTTGAAAGTAATGTCCATATAAATACATGTACATAAAAATTTATGGAATAATTATTCTTAGTAGCCAAAAGATAGATATAACTCAAATGCCCATCAACTGATAAATGGATAAACAAAGTGCTGTACCATCCAAACAATGAAATATTAGTCAGCCAAAAAACAGAATAGAGTACTGATATATACTATAACATGCATGTACCCTGAAAAAAATAGGTGAAAGGAACCAGGCACAAACTACATAATGTATGATTCCATTTACATGAAATATTCAAAATAAGCAAAGTAGATTTCTGATTTCCACTGGTGAGGGGAGAGAATGTGGAAGCATTACTAATAGATAAAAAGTTTCTTTTTGGAGTGATGGAAATGTTTTGGGATTAGAGAGTAGTCTCACAACCTTGTGAATTTATGAAAAAACGCTGGATTTACACTTTATTTTCTTTAAGTTTATTTATTTGAGAGACACAGAGAGAGAGCATGAGTAGAGGAAAGGCAAAGAGAGGTAGAGAGAGAATCCCAAGCAGACTTCCTGCTGTGAAAGCAGAGCCTGTTGTGGGGGCTCCAACCCATGAACCATTAGATCATGACCTGAGCCGATACGAAGAGTCAGATGCTTAACCAACTGAGCCACCAGCTGCCCCTGAATTTACACTTCAAAAGGATAAACTATGGTATTTAAGTATCTCGATAAAAAGGATCATGCTACAAAAACACTTCATGGGCTTGAAATAGCACAATCCTGACCTTCAGCTGCAATGTTGCATTGAAAGGTGAGGGCTATATGAGCTGTTTTGTGTTTCTGAACTCTTAAATTCTACCCCAGTGCACTTTGCATGGTGGTCCAGTCAGTCATTCCTCCAGCAGCTTCCAAGGTCTTATACTATTAAAAAACCAATAATCAGTTATTTATATTCTTTTCACTTAGTCCATACATTCTGCCCAAAGCATCCCCAAATGCTCTGCCTTCTCTTACTTTCTGCTACCATAGAACCATGAAATCAAACAACTGGGTGTGAACCTCCATTTATGCAATCTCTAGGAACTCACATTTAAAGACAGGAATAAAAACCATGCCTATGACATGCCTTGCACAGCTAGCACAGTCCCTGGGATATTGAGCTCCCTGAACTTACTTCTTAAATGGATTAATCCCTTAAAAACAATCCCCCCTATCCTTCTAGATGTTATGGAACTCTTCTGCAAGAATTCATGGTGCTTATAAATTTTTCTTCAGGTGTAATAGCAATTCATTCTCGGTAGACAGGTGAGGAAATAAGGCATGACATACCAGGTCAATCATTTTAGAATCATAGAACTTTAGGGCTTGGGAGAGTATCTGGTCCTTTACTTTATTTTACAGATGACAAGACCAGCACCTGGAGATGTAGAGGACCACGCAGGCGATTGCGTGGCCTCTGGTGACTCAGGTTGGAATTCCACCTTCCACCCTGCTTCCACCACAACATAACCAGGTCTGCACCAACTGCACCTTGGATACTTGTCCTGTCTTATCCCCTCCCCTACTGTTCTCTGGTTCATTCTGTTGCAGTCTGGTGGTTCTCCTTGCTGGTCCTTGAACATACCAAACAGGCTCTTTCCTTAGGGCCTTTTTAAATGCTGTCTCCTCTGCCTGTAATGTTCTCTGTCCAGATAGTCACACCATCTGGTCCCTGCTTAGATATCACCTTCTCAGGGAGAACTTCTTCATCTAAAATCGCTCCCTACTAGCGCATTTTTCTCTACCCTTCAGCTTGCTCTATTCTTTGTCTTAGATGTACCTGATATCACACCTCTGCTTGGCTCCTTCCCTTCCTTTAGTCTGCTTGACTCTCTTCTCCTAAGAATTTTTCCTCAATAAATGCCAAACATCTGAGTGTCTATCTCTGGCACTGCTTCTGGGAGCCCGCTTAACACTGCAGAAGGGAGGCAAACTGCTTTTAACAGCATTGCCTGAAAATACTCTGTGGATACAGGCCCACCTGTTGAGATTAAATGTTTGTGAAATACCCAGTGAAACTGTTAAGAAACAGTAGACTGGCGCTAAAAATAAAACCAGAGCCAGAGGGGGTCATTTTAGTAATTATGTGATCTTTGATTTTCAATGCCAAATGTTTGGTTCCGGAGCTGTCTTTGGGCGTCTGCAATCCTGTTTACCTAACTAAATGTTTGAGGGATGGTATCAGACCCGAGGAGATCACGTGGGTGCTACAGCAAACAGTCAACAGATGCATGCTATTTATTTTGTTTTTTAGTCTTTTCATATTTTTTCATAAACCACACAGTCATTTTGCTTATAGGTTATCCCAGATTAATCTTCACTAAGATTTCCTAAATTACTGACTAGGTTGTCTGTAAGACACTTACTATAGGCAAGAATCTGTACACTGTC
Source organism: Cryptoprocta ferox (assembly GCA_028646485.1). Classification (NCBI taxonomy): domain Eukaryota; kingdom Metazoa; phylum Chordata; class Mammalia; order Carnivora; family Eupleridae; genus Cryptoprocta; species Cryptoprocta ferox. The sequence goes on along the minus strand of CM053576.1, from coordinate 44,936,116 downwards.
ATGCATTTCCATAGCAACGTTCACTGACATGTACAAGTTCTCACCTCCCACACTGCACAATACCTTCATGGTGCTTACTTTGGTCCTCCCTGAAACTCCAAACCATCTCATTGCTAACTTCTTCTGAAATCTCTCTGGAAATAGAACTATTTGCTTAAAAAAATCACACATGCTTTTATATAAAATAGTCCCTGCTTTCTTCCCTGTGTTCAAAGCCTAAGAATAATATCAAATGAAGAATACGGTGTATATGAAGACTCAGAATTGGAGACAAATAATTTAATGAAAACTTCCAAAAGGAAGTTTCTTGAGTATTGAAAGCGTTGGTTTGCATTTAAGAGTTCCTCCATGCTCAGAATTTCAGATCTGTGCATGGGCGCGTCATTCATGGTTCTGTACCCCTGCAGCCCTCTAGGGGTCATGAGCGCAGGCAGAGGACTGACTGAGCCAGAATGCAACTGCTGTAACCTACAATATTCTTATGGAAACGCAGTTTTGAACGTTTTGAATTTTACTATGGTTAAAAATTGAGCAAACTTTACAGAAGAGAGGGCAATGTTCAAGGAATCACACACTCAGTATTTTCTGCCTTTCCATTTGTCAAATTGATGGTTCCTGTGCCAAACCTAACCCTAGCCCTTTGTTGCATGTTTTACAACATTAATAATGTACATATAATTACAGTGTTTATGGTGGGTTGAAAATGAATGTTTGAGAAAGGGAAAATATACAAAAGCAAATGAAGTTGTAAAAGAAATAAAAGAGCCAGGTGAATTCACAAGTCCTCCAGGATGTCAAAATGTTTTGCCAGGCTTCATTTTCTCTCCAGCCGCATCCAGTCACCCCCCAAGTCAGGGATGACTGAAGCAAACAACAGTACCAGGAGTGGCAGGTGGCAGGGTCCAGCTGGCCTTTCTGCAATGTGTATTCACACCCCAGCCCCTGCCAAATGTGCCCCTGCTTTATTTACCCCAAACATGCCAGCTCTGATTCCAGTATGCAGAGCTACAGGACGACAAATAATTATGGTGAAGACCTGCAGGGAGAGGAACTGGAAACACATCAAGCTGCCCTCCTGAATTTTAACTTAAAGAGCACCCTGATGAACACATAAAACCCAACTCCAAATATTTATTTCACTTTATTTTTCTTCTGCATCTTCAGACATTTAGATATAAATGCACAGGATGAAAGAACATCATCTAGATTAGTAACCAAGAGGATCCCACACAAGCCACCTTCGGTCTACAGCCGTGTCTTAGTAGCATGTCAGCCTATTGACATGACCAATCAAATCATCAAACGATACTATTTCCTTAGTTTCTTTGGCTTGATAAGAAGATTGAAACCAGCAGTTAACTTATTATTATGGTCATCTAGCTGACAAGTTTAATTCAGTTAGACATTAAGCTTCCTAATAGAGGATGAAAGACATAATTTCTCATAGCCAGGGGGAAAACAACTGAATTGACCATCATAATATTTAGCTCAATTGGCTTTTAAATGACCACTTATTAACTGTAAGCTCATCAACTTTAGAAATCCTAGAAATCAAAAATATAGAGAGGCATAAATACAGAATATATATATATATATATATATATATATATATATATATGTCTACACACACATACATCACACACACACACACACACACACACACATTAGGTAAAATAAAGATATGTGAGTGTATGTAACTAAGTGGTAACTTTTTACCTTGGAGGAAGCATCAAATCATCTGTGAAGGAGAAGGAAATATTTCCTGTCTAGCACCATTAACAACTGCATTAGCATAAAAATGCCGTGGATGACACATTTTATAAATGCATCAGAAGTGGGAGACTGATGGTATTTGAAAGGTCAAGGGACAGAAAAATTGTATCAGTTTTGAAAATGAAATAGAGAACACCCATACCAGCCACACAATGTTCTCTTAGATGCCTTGTAAAGAAAAACAAAATCTGGAAAGACCAGGAGAAACAAAAGCAGGTACAGTCAGTCATGCCATACCATCCAAGACATCCCTACACATCTCCCCTCCTCCCTATCCTCTGCACAAATGGAGAGAGAGGCTTTACCCCTTTGCAAAATCTGCACATTTTTAAGAATTACAGCTCATTCACTTGCCCATTTCATTGCTTCATCTCCTGACAAACGGAAAATTTTGTCTCTATCAAAAGCTCTTTTTGTCTACTTGAAACCCATTTCTCTGGGTTCGTTTTTCTTTGGCTATACACACAACCTTTGTTGCCTCTGCAGAGCATTCAATGCCATTCAAGGTAGCACAGTACTGAGGAAGCTGCTCCCCATCAGCTCTCTGTGCAGCTTCTAGAGAGACAGAAACCCACAAGACACACCCGATGACCTCAGGGATGTTACAGTCTATGGGTCAGCGGCAATGTTTTCCCCTTGTCTGAAATTTCCCAGTTTCTTTATTTTCCCCCATAAGAACAAACAGAGGTAGGGTTCTAAAAGTTTAAGAAAAAAAAAACTTGATGGGGCGCCAGGGTGGCTCAGTCGGTTAAGCGTCTGACTTCTACTCAGGTCATGATTTCAAGGTGTGTGAGTTCAAGTCCCACATCATGCTCTGTGCTGACAGCGGGAGCCTGAAGCCTACTTCGAGTTCTGTCTCTCTCTCTCTCTTAAAAATGAATAAACATTAAAAAAACTTGACTTCATAAAATAAAAGCATTACATACTAAAATCTATCTCTTCTCTATTCCTTTCCCTTCCTTGGTTTTCTCCAGCAAACCTAATTAAAAATTCAGACTGGTATAACTGGTATATAAAATAGTATATAGACGTGTTTGTTGTTTTTTTCCAAAATTATTTTTATCATGTTTAGTCCCTATTACTGAACAGAGCAGAAATATAGAAGTTGAGGGGGTGGCTCTGATGTTGATAGGCCAAATGGGTTTTGGGTCATATAAATCTTCCAGACTCAACCCCCTCAATTTTTGAGGAATCATTTAAATATGTGAACAAGACACTGCGCTCCTGCTTTATCCGGATCATTAAATCCTTTGAAAATATTTTTCATGAATTAAGAATAGCCATTAGGTGGAGAATCTAATTAGCAAAGATTCGGCTATGGAGTTCTTCAAATAGCTGAGTAAATATTATCCAGTGTAATTGTGATAATTCCCCATTATGCCTTCTCGTACATGGTTAGTACTATGGAGATAACTTCACAGACCAGAAGATATTCTGTTCAAAATAAAGAGCATCATTTCTTTAAATACCATTTCCCGAAGTTGTGTGTTAGGAGGGGTGTCTTTCCCCTCCAAAACAAATCTCCATTTCAGCTGTTCATGTTCATACAATGTACCATCTTCATGTTGAAAATCTAAGATTCCTCTAAACTACTATGCATTTATTTGAAGTTTTATGTCCTTCCAAAATAACATTTGAGGTTGTATGTCAATAGCTTTCCTATTTGTGTTTTACCAGAAACATCTGAAACATATTCAATAATCCCCAGTCCTTTAGTGCTTTTTGATTTTACGGATAGTGTAAAACTGAAGTCTTTTCTAGGGTCACTTCTCAGGGTGGGAAAAAGAAAGTTTTGCAAAGAAACTCTCCTTTGTGTGTAGGTGGATCTTACAACAACTCCATGTTTGGAGATTTTAAAATTCAGTAAAATTTTAGAGCCAGTTCTTCAGAATAAGTCCATTATCCAGAGCTTGTTCTTCTAGCCTTCCCCATCCATCCTCCTGGCCATTAGCACCACAAGCAGCATCAAGGTGCTGGGACAGGGAACAGGGAGAAGAGAATGCCAGAGGAGTCCAGTGAGCAACACACATCACTAATATTTTGTGTCATCCCTGACATCTGCCTGCACAGGTTCTGTCACTGCTTTGCTGGGGAACAAGGGGGAGGTACCTGAACCCACAGGCTGCCACAGTCCTCCATAGTCTTTTGGGAGTGGGGGCTGGGACAGAGGCCCCCTTTCATGCTGCCCTCTATTGGCAGAGCTCCCTGCCATCTATCTTCCTTCCTTCCTTCCTTCCTTCCTTCCTTCCTTCCTTCTTTCTTTTTTCTTTCTTTAATGTTTATTTATTTTTGAGAGAGAGACAGAATGCAAGCTGGGGAGGAACAGAGAGAGAGAGAGAGAGAGAGAGAGAGAGAGATGGAGATGCTGAATCTGAAGCAGGCTGCAGGCTCTGAGATGTCAGAATAAAGCCTGATACAGGGCTTGAACCCACAAACCATGAGACCATGACCTGAGCTGCAGTCAGACTCTTAACCAACTGAGCCACCCAGGTGCCCCCCTGCCATGTTTCTGATAAAGGAATTGTATATCCTCAATCCTAGGTTTTCCTCCTCCTCAGGAAGAGAAATAGAGCCCTGGCATGGGCTGAAGGCCACCAGACTCTGACAGGCAAAGGAAGAATCAAAGGGCCAAGATTAGTCAAGAAGCTCCTGAAAAAAGGGATTCCAGCTATCCAGGCTTATCATGCAAAGTAACTAAAATTCTTTCTTTTTTAAGTTTTTATTTTTAAGTAGCCTCTACACCCAATGTTGGGCTCAAACTAACAACCTCAAGATCAAGAGTCATACACTCTACCGACCAAGCCAGCCAGGCACCCCTAAAATCCTTAATATTGCCACAGGAATAGAAAAATAGGCAAGTGGACCTATGGGAGCCTAGACATTGGCCCAATGATATATGGAAATTGGGCATGCGAAACAAATATTGGCTATCCCACTCCCCAAATACTAGCAGCAAGCACTAACTCAAGTGACTAGTACTATATCCCATAAGCTAATTGGATGCTTTCCACAGTCTAACTCCTTGAATTTTCACAAAGGTCCATGAACCTGTGTGGTAGGCAGCCTATGAGGAGGATCCTGATGATCCCTGCCTCCCAGTATTTCCATTCTTGTGGAATTCTTTCTACTTGAACAGGGCCTGGGCTTAGTGAGGAAGAGAATATGGAAGAAGTAATGGGATGCCACTTCCAAGATTAGGTTATAAGCTACTGTGGATGCTATCTGAGATGTCTGCTTTCATGCTGTGGCTCTCTTATTCTGAAGGATGTGCTGCCCTGTGGAGGGGCCAGGGTGGCAGATGACTGAGGGAGATTTCAGTCCAGCAGTCAGGAGGGAACTGAGGCCATTAGCACTGCTGCCCTTGAGGAACCACACGAGCGAGGTTGGAAGAAGATCCTCCCCTAACTGAGACTTTGGATGAGACTGCAGCCCCATCAGCACCTTGCTTGCAGCCTCATGATAGAATATGAACCAGAGACAACCTAGTTCCTTACCTGCAAAATATGCCAGGTAACAGATGTTGTTTTAAGCTGCAAAGATTGGGGGTAACTTGTCATACAGCAAAGAGTTACAAATACAAATGGGCTCAGTATCACACTCATTTTATTGACAATGAAACTGATCACCCATCATCAGATCATTTAATAAATAGGATGAGAAAACTATATATCCATTTAGGCAGGGACTTTGATTTCCTCCCACATAACATTCACAAAAACCAATTACAGCTGAGTTAAACACCTAAATGAAAATGCCAAACATTTAAATTATGGAGAAAAAGCTATAGAAAAAGATACAACTACAGAATATGAAATTTTTTGAACAGAATGCAAAAACTAAATATCATTAAAGAAAAGTTTGATGAATTCAAATCCATTAAATTCAATACTTCTGTATACAACAAACTGCCTGCTGAGCGAAGATCTTTGCAACACATATAACTGACAGAGGAAGAGTAGCCTAAATATATAAATTAATAAGATAATGCAAAACACAGTGGATAAAAAAGAGGTCACAGTCAGGAACAGACTTTCCTCAAAAGACATAGAAAAGGATTATTATTACATATTAATAAATACATAATATCTAGTATTTGATATAACTATGAATAAATAAACTTTAATATTATATTAAATATCAAAGAAAAGATGCCCAAACTAGCAACAAGGAAAATAGAAGTTAAAACCACAACAAAATAAAATTTGTACCAAACAGATTAACAAATATTTAATGTTCTGGGATTTCTAAGTCCTGGCAGCGAGAAAGAGCAGCTCTCTCATATTCTGCTAGTGGGAATATAAAGTAGTGCAACACTCTGAAAATCAGTTCTGCTAGTTCTCCTACCATGAAACCATTTGAAGACATTCATACTTTACATCCCAATAAATCCACTCTTAGTTAAACACCCTGGAGAAACTCATATAAGAATGTTTGCTGTGACATTATTGTAAGAACGAAAACCTAAATGTCCACAGGATGCAGAATGGATGGTAAGTTGGGTAAAGTCATACATGTTGTTATATAACGACATCCAGCAATGGAAAGAACCACAGAGAGATGTATCAATGAGATAAATTTGAGAAACACCATTTTGTGTTAAAGACTCACAGAAAAATATGTATGTTATGAATCCATTTAGGTAAAGTCAAAAACAGCATAAAAATAAGCAACATATGAGCTATGTTTCTTGTGGTTGGTGCTCTGTGTGTGATGGGGGTGGTGGTGTGACAGGTTGCAAAGAATGGGGTCTATGAAGTGTTGATGGTGTTCTGTTTCTTAACCTGTGTGATAGACAAAATTTGTTTTTACTATTATTCTTTCAATTGTACATTTACATCATACACATTCTTTTGTATACATGACATATTTGATTGAAAATAAACCAAAAAAGGCAAAAGGATGCCCTTCTATTTTTCTGCTGGACTAAATCTGAAGAGGAGGTTGACTGGATAGCACTGTACCATCATAGCTAGGCTGGGAAAGAAAAAAATATGTAGGAAATACAGCTAAGACAGAGAGAGGAATGTTGGTGGGGAGGGGACTGGAGGGGAAAGATAGAAAAAGAAAGAGGGGGACAGACCCTGTTCTGGTGACCTCATTCCCATTTCTGAATCAAGTCTTTCCTAAAGCCAGATCTACTTTCATGGATGTTTCAGTCACCTGAGCCATTAACTTTCCTCATTTGAACCAAAAGATGGGGAGAAAGTTTCACCCTGCCACACACACACACACACACACACACACACAGAATTTATTTTTCTTACTAAACCAGTTGTTACTAACATTGGCAGCATCAGATAATCATTTGGGGAGCTTTAAAAACCCCAGTGCCCAGGCCAGATCTCAAACCAGTGAAATCAGAAGCTCGGCAAGAGCAAGTTTAAAACTCACCAGTTCATACCAAGATGCAACTGAGGTAGATAACTGACTCCAGGCAATACTCTGTCACTGTGTAAGTGAGACCTATGACATGCAAAGAGCTACAGTCTGTGAGATGGAAATCCCCATAGTATATGTCCAAAATGCCTGCAGGAACTACTGTGAAGTAGAATTGCTGACCCATTGCAACAAAGACTGTTATTGTCAACTATTTGCCCTCTTCCACAGTAATGGAGCTGTTACTGGGCACATGGATGCCTGGCTGGATACATTTCCCAGCCTCCTTTGAAGCTATCCATGGTCACATGACTTGGCGTTGAACATGGATTGTGAGTGGAGGCCGTGATATGCACCACTCTGGGTCTGGGCCTTAGGACAGTGAGCTGTACTCCTCTGCTGTATTCTTCCCTTTCCCACTGTGTGAAACGCAACCACAGTAGCAACGGAGCATTGACCATGGAACTGTTAACAATGGTCTTGGGAATGACACAAGCACAAATGGAAAGAACTGAGACCACCACCACCACCATCACCACATAGATTAACCCATCAGGACTGTCATATGAGAGACAAATCCACTTCTCCTCAGCTTTTATGGTTTGCTAAGCTAGTATAATAAATATGCCCATGGAACTCTGCAGAGTGCTGACTAGTCCAAGGTCGTGGTCATTCCCAAAGAGACCAGTGACTGATGGTGGTGGAATTACAGAGGGCTAGCCATCTAGATTCCTAACAGTTCAGCCCCAGCAGTCCTCTGGGGTTGACTGAGCCTGCATCACAGCTCAAAGACACACTCTGACTACTACAGATTTCCTCCCCTCCCTTCCACAGGTTGTGGGTCCCACAAGTGCCCCTTAATAAGCATTTTTGTAATAAACCCTATCTCACATCTGTTTCTTGAAGAAGCCAATCAGTAACCCACGGAAAGTGCTCCATAAAGACTTGTCCAATAAATAAACATATAAATAAATAAATAAATAAATAAATAAATAAATAAATAAAGCAAGCTTAGGTTTTCACTGTGCCAAAGAGAAAGCTGAATATAAATGGGTAAAAAGCACCTGGAAAAGTTGCTGATTGTTTATTTCTAACAACAGCAAATATTCTAACCTAAGTTTAGTGCTTTAGTATCCTTTATAGGCTTGCATATGTTGAATAGAATTCCAAATTATTAATATTTTGAATTAAGTATTAAATATCCCAAACTGGACCTTCTCACACTGTTGTTGGGAATGCAAACTGGTGCAGCCACTCTGGAAAACAGTGGGGAGGTTCTTCAAAATATTAAAAATAAAACTACCCCACAACCTAGGAATTGCACTACTAGGTATTTACCCAAACGATAGAAAAACACAGATTCAAAGGGGTACATGCACCCCCAATGTTTATAGCAGCATTATCAACAATAGCCAAACTATGGAAAGAACCCAGTGTTCATCAACAGATGAATTGATAAAGAAGATGTGATATATATACAAAATGGAATATTACTCAGCCATCAAAAAGAATGAAATCGTGCCGTTTGCAATGACATGGATGAAGCTACAGTGTATTACACCAAGCAAAAAAAGTCAGAGAAAGACAAATACCATATGATTTCACTCATATGTGGGATTTAAGAAACAAAACAAATGAACATATGGGAAAGGGGAAAAAAGAGACAGGGAAACAAACCATAAGAGACTGTTTAAGATAGAGACAGGGGGCACTTGGGTGGCTCAGTTGGTTAAGCATCCAACTTCAGCTCAGGACATGATCTCACAGTTCGTGAGTTCGAGTCCTGTCTTTGGCTCTGTGCTGACAGCTTAGAGCCTGAAGCCTGCTTTGAATTCTGTGTCTCCCTCTCTCTCAGCCCCTTTCCTGCTCACACTCTGTCTCTGTGTCTCTTTCAAAAATAAATAAAAAATTAAAAATTTAAAAACCAATATTTTAAAAAGATAGAGAATAAACTGAGGGTTGATGGAGGGAGATGGGTGGGGGAGGACTAATGGGTGATGGGTATTAAGGAGGGTACTGGTAATGAGCACTGGGTGTTATATATAAGTGATAAATCACTAAATTCTACTCCTGGGACCAATATTACACTATATGTTAACTAACTAGAATTTAAATTAAAAAATTGAAAAAAAAATCCAAAATATGGAAAGCTAGATTCATGCTAATGGACATCAAAAACTATTTGCATGTTGGTTTTATTTCACCAAAACTATTTCCAAGAAGCTTCCTTTCTCTTTGCCATTCTCAGGGGTCAAAATAAGAGGAGAGCTCATACATGTCCAGCTTCTCAGGCACCCAACTTAGGCTCTTATGGCAGATATCCCCAACCGATGACTTGTATCTCATCTCCGTTCCTCATGGAGATTCTTTCCTATACAATGAGCTCTGAAATACTGAGATGCGGAGCTGGAGCACCACCATCTTTGATTATACTGCTAATAGAGTAGGGAAATAAATTCAGTGGATTAAAATGAAGTTTTGGGATTTTCTGTAGATTTGAATAAGTAATGATTTTTAAATCTGATTTTCTGAGAAGGAGCAAAATTGGGTGATATTCCAACTCAAGGTTTTTTACGCTTTTGGATACTCAACGGAGTTGACTCTAATATCCATTTATCTCTAATATCCATTGCCTGACCTCCCATATTAGGAAAATCCCAATTTTTATCTGTCCATCTTGTCACTCAGTCCAAAGCCAAATGTCCCAAACACCTTAACAGCCAGCAGTAACCATGTAACTAATTTCAGGTTAATAAAGTGTGAAAAGAAACCTCACAGGAGGGTTAAGTTCTTCTTTTCTCCTTTCTGCTGCCAAGAATGACAAAAGGGCTGCATTCTGAACAATGAGGACAAGACTACCCACTGGAGTCAGTAAGGAGGGCAGCTACAAGAAACTATGGTCCCAGAAGACTTTATGAAGTTCCCATACCAGCCTTGAACTGCCCGGATCTTCATATTGCTTTACATGAGAAACTTACAACATTGGTATCTAGACTACTGTTTTGGGAACCTTTGCTACTCACAGCTCATGGTAGATACCAACGGATTCAACTCAGAACACAAAAGTACAATATTCTTTATGTGAAAAATGAATTAAAATTTAATTATGAAAGTGATACAAAAATAATTTATGCATCTTTGGAAAGAAATAGATTTATGTTTTGGCATTTCATAATTTGTTTTAAAACCAATTTTTTTTAAATGTGGTACTCGAATGTTTTTCAGTTAAGGCCAGTGTTTCTTGGCACACAGTTTTAGAAATCTAATGCTATGTATGGGAAAATACAGAAGTTCAAAGGGCCCTTTAAAATGTGACCATTGGCTTCAAGTGATGATATGTATGCAAAATAGCCATATTTTGAATAATACCAATTTAGTTACACAAAGAAACACACACAGAGAATAAAATTGGATTTATAAGTGGGCATTGACCAAAATGAAAATGGATGTCACACCTCACTTAGGTGCTTATCAGATGCTTTTTATTTTCTTTTTGCCTCACTCTATTTTCTAAGTTTTGGACAATCATGTTTCCTGTGGCATTTGAAAATTTTCACAACATATATTCCTTTCCCTAGAGCCCTGACCCTTTCCTGTTGTCCTGGGAAAAATGCAGGGAGTTGAGCTTTGGCCAAAGTCCAATGTCCACTCCAACTCGGGCAGGCAAACAGGTTTGGGAGGACAAACTCCCAACTCTCAGAAAGCTATCTACTTTTTTTCTTAGGTTAGAAACTTTCAGTGGAGTTTGTCACTTTGCTCTTTTTTCATTTCTGGGCAACTTTGTGCTTCCTGCTTTTAACTACATGGGCAGCTTAAGCAGTCTGAGCCCTGGAGAGGATATTTGTGGCTTGTCAGGCCCAGACAGAATCTGCAGGGGGGAAATCTCCAAAAGTTTGTATGTAGAGAGGTTTGCTACAACCCTAAGTAAATGTAAGCAAATAAAAGCTGTTGAGTGAAAGTCAGACAGGCCAGGGTACAGCCCTGAGCAGGGCGAGTGTGTGGGCTCACTGCTGGCCAGCCCAGAGGTGCGTTCAGTGTGTGGTGAGGACAGGGCTGGCTGGTGTCTGACAGTGATTTAATACAAGCTCTACAAACTAAGAGACTTCAATAAATGTTGACTGACTGCCCAACGGGCTTCAGTGTCGCCTGAAAAGGAGAAAGGGTGCTAAATAAACTCAAGGTATTATCATAATAATACCTGCTGACCAAGAATGTTGTCAAGATGAATGAGCTCCTTTGGAAGGACAGAATGTGTTTCTCTGAAGAATGACACTAGGTGAATACTAAATTTAACATCATTTGAAAAGAACTTTATATTGCTTTGACTCTGCCCTGATGACAATATCAGCTAGAGGCCTTCTGGAAAGGCAAACACTATCTTATTGAGACAGTTTGGCCAAAATGTGACCTTGCCCTGGCACTAGTGGTTTGCTCTGTCTTTATTATCTCTGAACCCTAGGATGGGATGGATCTTGGAAGATTGAATACTTATCATCCACTCAGGACAAGACTGCACAGAAATCACCTAGAGGTGAGTCCCCTTCTCTCTACTCCCACCCCCTAAACCTTAGCCCCAGAAGAGAAATTCTCCAACTCTCCTAGGTAACCATCTCTAGTATTCGCACCAGATCCACTGTCAGGATGACCCCTTTGTATTGAACCTTAATCCTTTGAGGAATGATTTGTCAATTCCTTATTGCAATTCCTTATTGTTTTTGTGTTTAATGGAAATAAAGAAAATCGGATACTCTGTGCTTCTGTTGGGATCCAGACAGACTTAAACCACACACAGACACACAGACACAGACACACACACACACACATACACACACACGCCACACACACTCTCTCTTTCTCTCTTTCTCTCTCTCATTAATTCACCAACTTGGAGCTTTAAAAAACGGACTTTGTTATTAATTCAAGATAAACTTTATGTCTTCACTGCACATTTATTTTTTCTAACCTCCCTTGTGCTCCCACTACCTGCACAGTTTACAACTCCAACCACAACAAAAACCTAACAAATAAAAAGTAATATATGTTAAGGAACTGATGCCTAATGCCTTTGATCCAGCATTTAGGTCTCTTTTTCTTTTTTGTTTGGAAGGTGGAGCAGCCATGTGAGATTGAAGACATGAAGGGTAATTCTCCCGTCCTGTGATAGGGCTATTTATGGAATGAGTAATCGTTCCATTTGTCACCTTTGCTGAAGAGTTAATGAGTTTGTGGCTCTCTACAGAGTCTCAGAAAAACAGCTGAAAAGTGAAATTAAGTGTATCAATTATTTCACATAACTGGGGAATCTTATATTTTTCACAGAGGAAAAATGAGTTGTATCAGAATCGTTCATCATGAATGGAGTAATATTACACCCAAACATCAATGATTTTCCATTCATTTTTATGTGGCTGTACATACCCAATCTGTCCTGTGTATCACTGGTATCTATGCAACAGAATCATCCAGCTGATATTATTTCTTACAGTGCCCTTAACACCTAAACTAGAAAGAATGATTAAACACCTGGTCAACAAAGACTGTCATGAATTTAAAGAGACTTAGCAAAATTGAGTGTGCTGCCCACCTTTTTGGGGAATGACTTCCTGGAAGAAGCTTGACTTGAGGTATGTGAGCAAAACTGCTAAATTACAGAAAGCTAATTTCATTTGTGTGATGGATACAGTTGGGATTATGTCAGGGAAAGAGCAGGTTTTTGAACATCCTGATTTATAGCTCCCAAACGATGACGTGTGTGGGTGATGTACAAGAAGACACTTTTCTTCTCCCGACCCAATGTGCCCTTGAGCAAAGGTTCCCTGGAAATTTTAATGACTAGTTCACAGGAGTAAAAACAAAAACATATGAACAACTCAATGGCTTTCCTTACTTGCAAGAAACTTCCTGGGAGTCTAAAGCAATCATTTAAGGGATATTTTGCTGAGTTGTCCTGCTAAATCTTTCTGGAATTTTTCTATTAGTATCCCCTGCTTTCTGGGCTTTTAATAGTCTTTTCAGAGGAAGAATTTAGAATGTTTCTTTTACAGCCCTTGTCCCCATCACCATCTGTCTTACACAGGTTCCTTATCGAAATGTATCTTCTCAAATGTGGTTTAAGAGAATTGCAAATGTCAGCGCCTATAGCAGCTCCCTGGAAACCAGGAATTCAGATCATTTCTGCTTCCCCAAGTGCATTCAGAACTAAAAAAAAGAAAAGAAAAAAAAGGAGGGAAAAGCTACATAGACTACAATGAAAATGTGAGTTATCTCCACATAACCATGCCGTGTGTTTTCTGAAGATAGTGCAGCCACCCTGACCATGACGGCAGTCTCAGAAAAGAGATTGCCTGGATGCAAATCCACACTGGATGGGCCACTAACTGTATGACCTTGGACAAGTTCTCTGCCCTTTCTGAGTCTTATGTGTCAAGTGGGGATAGTAATAGTAAGTCCTGAAAATTCAATGAGTTAATGAATGCCACGCACTTAGGGCAATGCCTGGGACCAGGGTATAAGCCACTAGGGGACTCAGGGGTTGTAGAGAATTTAAGACCACAAGAATCTGAAATTATTATCCCCACGCATTGGCAACTGTAAACGTGGTCTGGGATAAAATACTCATCCCTGAAAAAACAAAAACAAACAGAATTTCCCTGCTGGTCTAAAAATGTTTTAAACAATTGTTATGGTTACTATGGAGTTATCACATAGGTGAGCTTCACATTAGTACATTTTTATTATCCATTCTTTACTAAACATTTTATTTTACATAGAAATGATACAGTCAGCCTAGTAGACAGTTGATCATGGACATGCATGGACTCAGCTACATTGACTTGTCTCTACAATAAGCTTGTTAGGCTTTAGTATTGTTTGAGCTTACCCTGGACACAATTTAAGTCTCTGCCCCTTGCATTGAAATGGTGAATGGAGGTGGTGAGGGGTAAGAGCAAAACGATTATGAAGCCAAAAAAACAGGACATTCTAGAATGTCTTCACTTTATGCATAAATCATTCCCTAAAACTTGTACAATTTAGCTTTTTGTACTTTTCCCAAAAATACATTAATGAAATTAAAAATTATCAATCTGTTCCTTGTTTCCTTTCTTTGGCATTATAGTGTTATTGTTCTATTATTATTTTTGCTGGCCTGATTATACATGCAAAGTTCAATAGAAAGTATTCTATGTCTCTTTCTTTTCTGACCATTAATATCACTTGTCTTATTTCAAGATTATACTGAAAATAATTGTATCATATGATGGGTTGTTGAACAATGGCCTGCTTATGGTGGCAAATCCACCAGGTATTCCATTGTCTGGAATAGAATAAGTTCTCAATAAATGATAGTTAGTATTATGGTTAATCTTATTAGTGTATGGTTCTGCATGACAGTATTCAAGAAAGATTGTGTTCATAAAAGCCCACTTTGTCCATAAGAAATATGTCACCATTCTCCTCTTTATCAACACCTCACCTTTGGTTCAAACACCCCCACCAGATACCATTCAGCACGCCGTGTTTGTCAAGTACTTTATCATCAGCTATGAGCTCTGCCAAGAAGCAGCCCTGGGAAGGAAGGCCAACTTGATGGTGCCCATTGTAGAGATAAGGAAACAACTCCACAGGGGAGAAAGTCAGCAACTCTGCCAGGTATCAGCTGAGTAGCCCAGGAGCAGACTTCAGCTTCCTGGTACGGATTATTTGTGCACACTTGGCATTTGATACCTACAGCACACGTCATCATCCCAAGTTTACAGCTGGGGAAACAGAGGCACAAAAGGATTAACAGATTCCATCTAAACCAAAGAAACAGTAGAGCAACAAAGAACCAGTCAGTGGTATTACAGATTGGGCTGAAAATGTTCTTAAGATATCAACAGTAACTAGTTGCTGTTGAGTACTGACTTGGAAGAGTTTCCTCTAGGCTATTACCTTACTTTTGTCTGCACAACCAGCCTACAACGTGAGTCATCACAATATTAACTCCAACTTACACAGGACAAATGACAGCTTGCTGGGAAGTAAGGAAATGAGGTTCTAAACCCTGGTTTGTTCCAGGGTAGCCACTGCCCTTTGAGTGCCACTCAGTGGTATCAGGTAATCCCTCGAGTATGAGTGCTAATCCATTTTGCATGCACTCCCATGTCTTTAATACAATAGCATGTTGTGCCTCTAACCAAGATGCTTCCACAAGCTGGGAAAACAAACCAACATTTGATAAACCCCACTGTATGCTGGGGACTGTGCTGGCTCCCTCTGTCAGCTTTAAAAGTGTATATCTATAGACTTTGTTCCAATCCATCCTCCATCCTCCTTCCTCCAGGTGAGTGCATGTGAGGCACCCTTTGTCACAAGCACCCTTTAAACTGAAAATATTTATATATATTTATACAATTCAAGCTCATTTTGCATTATTGTCTCCCCTCAGTGACGTTCCCCTGCTTTCTGATGATTTGCTCAAATCTGGGACATATCAGTATGGATCTTATAACATGAACAAACCATGATGGTAGGCATGGGGACTTACAAAAGAGGACAATGGGAAGAATCACTATTTTGAGATCTAGTGTTTAGTTCATGGGGAAACATACATCACACAATGTTTTAACTTATTGCAACTCAAAATATATATATTTTTTAAAGATCATCTATTCTTTTGACTTTTTAAAGAATAAAATACATGCTTACTTTAAAATTTCTGAATTTTTAAAATTCAGAGCAGGACAAATAAGGTAGGAGAAATCCAGAAAATTCTACAAACTCAAACACTTCGTGCTATAGGTTGGTAAATACCACAAAACATCCATCTCTGTGTATAGGCAGACAGACAGAAAGATAGATGGACAAATAGGCAGAAAGACACATAGACAAATAGATAGGTAGACAAGCAGAAAGATAGATAGCCAGACAGAGAGAAACACATGACTTTAGAAAAATTGCATCATATTACTTATGGTATTTTAATGGGATTAATTAAAGTACTTTTTACTTTAACCGAAGAAAAAGATGGTGAGGTACAATCTGAGAAATTGCTAGAATTCAGATACTTTCCCACTGCAGGAGGTGATAATTTCTAAACAGTCCTTCTAAAAGTCAACATCAAAGGAATATAAAAACTCACTATGAAATTATAGACATTATTGTTTTAATTTTTTAATTAATTTATTTATTTTGAGAAGGAGGGGTGCAGAGAGAGAATCCGAGCAGGTTCTGCACTGTCAGCACAGAGCCCTTCGCAGGGCTTGAACTTATGAACCTCGAGATCATGACTGGAGCCGAAATCAAGTGTCAGATGCTTAACTGACTGAGCCACCCAGGAGCCCCTATTGACATTATTTGTATAATTACATTTCAACTTTGAATACTATCTGACTTCTGCTATGAAAGATGAAGAAATTGAAGGATTTCTGTATATATTTCTGTCCTCCATAATATTTATACCATATAATTATAGTTCATTGTGATTAGAACAAGGTTTCTTTCTCTGTCACTTAGCTTCATTTTTTCTTTTCTTTTTTTTATTTATAGTTTATTGTCAAGTTGGTTTCCATATAACACCCAGTGCTCTTCCCCACAAGTGCCCTCCTCCATGACCATCATCCCTTTCCCCTTTCCCCCTCCGCCTTCAGCCCGCAGTTTGTTTTCAGTATTCAAGAGTCTCTCATGATTTTCCTCTCTCCCTCTCCCTAACTCTTTTCCCCCCTTTCCCTTCTCATGGTCCTCTGTTAAGTTTCTCCTGTTAGACCTATGAGTGAAAACATATGGTATCTGTCCTTCTCTGCCTGACTGATTTCGCTCAGCATGACACCCTCGAGGTCCATCCTCATTGCTATGAATGGCCAGATTTCATTCTTTCTCATTGCCATGTAGTATTCCATTGTATACATAAACCACATCTTCTTTATCCATTCATCAGTCGATGGACATTTAGGCTCTTTCCATGATTTGGCTATTGTTGAAAGTACTGCTATGAACATTGGGGTACACATATGTCACTTAGCTTTAGCTCTGTCAGTCGTATTCCTTGTCACAAACTTTATTTGTGTTATAAATATGCATATTTCATCAATTTTTGTACTTAGCTTTAAAGAAACTTTTCATCTCATACTATTCTCTTTATTTTCATCATTTTGAAAGTTTTTTTAATTTTTCAATTTTCATTTTGAAATGGTTTCAGACTTACTGAAAAGTTACAAAAATAGTACAGAGAATTCCCATTGACCCTGCACCCTGCATCCTCAAATGTCAATGTCTTAGAGAATCATAGTACAATAATCAAAATCACAAAATTAATGCAATACTATTAGCTAACCTCCCAAGCTCACCCTTTTTCTCATTACTATAATTTATCTAGTCTAGGAGCCAATCTAGGATCCCAAACTGCATTTAGTTATTGAGTATCTTTTTTTGTCCTTAATTCATGTTCTTAATAAGTTCCTCAACAACATGAAGCATTCATTTCCAGGAAATATCCTCCTCTTTGGATTATGCCTTCTTCCAAACTGGATTATCCATCTCTCTTTTTGGCATGTTGTGCAAACATGGTGGCTCCTCACCCTATACCCTCTTTTTTTTTTTTTTTTTTTTTTTTGGATTTTTTACAGAACCCCAACCTTGTTCTAGTCTTGAATAGAAACTCTTAATTTCTGGGAAGATGTGCCAGACTGGTGGGCTGGAGTGGGTTTGCAACACAGTCCTGGCCAGAGACTTAGGGTAAAGTCTTGGCTCTGCTGAAAAGATTCAGGGAAGGAGTGATGCTCTATAGTAAGAGGATGGTAATTAATAAGAAGAGCAAGCCCTACACTGCTCTCCATGTCCTGCCTCTGAGAACACTGTGAGGACATGATGCTTTGAGTTCCTGCAGTCAGTTTGAACTCATGAGGGAAAGGTTGAGAGAATTGCAAAGCTGTTGACCCATAGCTCTGATGTCAATGAGCCTTAAACCAAGCCAAGAGCTCCCTACATCCAGTCTTAATTATATGGGGGGTAGGGGGGAATCTCCACTTCTTTAAACATCTCTAGCCAAATGTTCTGATAGTTGCAGTTAGACATATCCTAATGGACAAAGCATACTCTTTCTAATAGTTGCAGTTAGACATATCCTAATGGACAAAGCATACTCTATCTCTTATTTGTTTCTTTTTTGTTCAAGTTAATTTGCACAGTTGCTTTGTCACTTTTAATCTTGCTTATGCTTAAAGTGAGTGTGCTGTTTAAGCTTTCTACTTCCTCTGACCCTCAATATAACTAACTTCTTTGAACTCTTTCCAACTTTTATTTGAAACTTCCCCTTTGAGTTATAATTTATGGGCTGAGTATTGCAATAAATCTACATTTCTGCAGAAACTGTATTCTAAGCTTAATGGGAAGCCATTGGAAGACTTCAAGGATAAAAGAGGTAGGTTCAGATTTGTACACATTTAAAGAATTTCTCTGTTCACTGTGGGTCGTACTCAAGCATAGAAGCAGAAAACCCACCTAGTGACTCCTAAAATAGTCCTGAGAACTAACAAAGAAATCATAGTTATTTGAACCATGGAAGCAACAGTAGAGGTGATGGGTTGTATTTGAAGATAGAGCCAAACAGTTCTTGCTCATAGATTAGACACAGACTATGTGGGAAAGTAAGAAAGCAAGTTTGGGGTCTGAGCACCTACAGCAATGGAGAAAACATTTAGAAACATGAACATTGAGGAAGAAGGAAGACCAGACACAGGGTGGGGTAGAATGGGAAAGCAAGTGCTCTTAAGCACATGTGAGGGAGAATTGTGACATGGAGGACTCACTTTGGGGAATTTTCTTTTCTTTTCCTTGAATTAGGCTTTTTCCCAATCTGGATTCTTTATCTCTCCTTTGTTTCTTCAAGTTGAGGAAATGATGTGGTTGTCTACACATTGGGTAATGTCGCCACTCCTTTCCCTTGCTAACAGAGCCCCAACTTTATTTGACTTGTAGGAAGAGGCACTGGTCTGTGTTATAAATTGGTAAAAGATCATGATGGCAGGACAAGGAGGAACCAAAACTTTATTTCTTACCTTGTGCTAAGGAGTGATATTATGTATGAATTCCTTCACTAAATATTAAATCTCCAAACACCTGGTGAGATTGCCATTTTACCCTCAATTCATAGACAAGGAAGTTGGCATTCAAATAAACTAAGAAGGCAGCCCTTTGTGACATGGCCCAGAAACGCAAACCTGTCTTGACTTACTCCAGAGTCAGTATTGATCCAGCACACATCATTCACTGCCCCAAGATCCCTCCACGACTGTGGGAATGTTTTAGTCATGTTACCTGAACCAGAGTCTAATTACCCCATCTACATGACCATCTGGGACATCCCAATCCATTGGCAAAAATTTCCCTTGCATACTCACTATCCCTGCCCCCTGGCAGTCTGGAACAAGTCCCTTTGGGAATGGCATTGCCAGTCATGTTTTCTCCTTCATTAGAAAGACTTCTAATAGACTACTACCCCCACTTCCTCTGCTTTCAATCCTCTGCCACAAACAGTCCAGAGCAGGGACACAAATGTTGAAAGAGAGCATTGTTTTTCAGAGAAAGACACTGGAAAATAAGTCAATCAAAAGATATTATAGAAAAAAATTTATAATTTGATGTAAAAATTGTCATTCTTACCAATAGGAGAGAAGTTTCCCCTAAGAGCAAAAAGCACTGACCAGCTCAAAGAAAGCTTTATGGACTTTCAGGAAGCCCTAAGCACTCTGAAATGCCTTTGTTTGAACGTGTCTTCTTGTTACAGTAATGAGAAAGGTGTTGCCTTAATGAATCATATAATGCAAATTTTAATGGTAAAATTAAATTTTGAAAAAACACTATGAAAAATCAAATATTAGAAATCCATTTCTTAAAAGCTTACAATAGTGACTTGTCAATGTACTAGGTAAGCTTAAATAAGATCATTTCAGATTATGTATACAGTGCTGAACTATTTCAATCTAATTATAGTAAAATTGTGTTTTCATTAAGCCTTCTTCCTAATGCAAAAATGCTATTAAAATTATTTACATTGACATTCTCCTAATAATCTGGCTTAGAAACTGCATTTACACTTGACCAGTTAGTTGTTTTCAGAAGCGGTCACTCCCTAGTGGGAATGGATCCTGTCTCCTATTCTTGATGGGGCTGCAGTGAGACAGAAAAGAGACACTAATACAGAGAAAGCACACAGCTGACAGCCTGACACACAGAAAGCACTTTAAAAGGTTAGCTCTTACTCTTATTATCATTGCCATTATCAATCTTCACCTATACTTACACCACCTATGACAATAAATATGCAAGAAAAGAGGGCAGATTGTCAGGATCCTATTTCCTGTCTGCAGCCTGACATTTGGTAGCCATTGACCAACACAGCCTAGAGATGGGAAGCAGCTTCCAGATGCTTACTGGAACATGTCTTAGTCCAGCCCTTGTAATGCTCAATGACCAGTGAGGAGAGAGTGAGGGGTGGGGAATGCTTAGGGATTACCAAAGCAAAAATCATTAACACTAGGATGGTGAAATTTAGACTCACAACCAAGTGCACCTAGGAAATGAGCATGAGAAATGATTTGGGCCAAGTCAGCAACAGTGTTTCCTCCACATAGAAGATTCACATGGCACATTTGAGTGTGCACTGACTAGTGCAACTATTGTACTGTACACATACTTGATAAATGTTTACCATGTGGCGGCAGCCATTTCCCACCTTGGAGATACAACAGAAACAAGACCCCTGTACCCCTGCATCTTGCCCCCTGGGGGGCAGCAGATAAAAAAGAAGAAAACAAACAATCAGATCAGAGGGCTTCAGATGGTGACTACTCTTATGAAGAAGACAGAAAGAAATGTGATACATAGTGAGTAGTAGGATGGTGGCGTGTGCAGTAGGCTGGCTGCAACTGCTGGCGGGAAAGTGGCATGTGAGCTGGGAAGCAGAATACAGAGGAATCAGGATTACTTACCAACCCCACTGCTCCTAATTTACTTCTCCTCAACCCTCAGGACTAGACGTGGGGAACTCAAATGAGAAAATAATAGAATTAATCTTTCAGTACAGGTTGCCATCATCAGACAAAGCCTAGACAGAAAGGAGATACAGGAATGAACACAGGATAGGTGGAAAGTGGTCTCGAAAGACCTCAAGGAAGCTGTAAGTAACTGGAAAAATAAGGAGACCATTAGGAAGAATCATCTGTGGTTACAAGGCTTTTCTGATGGAGTTCCTTTTAGGCTAGCCGAACGTCAACCATACAAGTTCATGACTGGTGGACTCTAAGGTCCAATGACCCTGCTGGTATTCACACCCTTACATAATTTCCTCCCCTGGAGTGTGGGCAGGACCTGTGGCTTATTGCTAACCAATAGATGGGTGATGAGCTGTCACTGCCAAGATCTTGTTATGATTGTCATATCTGGCAGACATTCTTCCTGCTGACTTTGGTGAAGCACATTACCTGAGACAGCCTCTGGCCAGCAACCAGCTAAAAATGGAAGCCCTCCATCCAATAGGCAATAAGCAACCAAATTCTGCCAACAACCTCCTGAACTTGGAAGAAGATCTTTCCCAGTTGAACCTTGAGATAGATCACAGCCCCAGCTAACACCTTGAATTCAGCCTTGTGAGCCATCCTAAGGCAGGGATCAGCTAACTGTGCCTGGACTTCTGACCATAGAAACTGCGAGATAATGAATGTGTCTGTGTTAAGCTACTAAGTTTGTAGTAATTTATTATGCAGCAATAGAAAACAAATGACATTAATGAAAGTTGGCAGGATCACTCCAGTGTATGGAGAACCCAGGAAAACATCACTTGGGAATGAAATTGTCAGGAGCACCATCAGTCCCTGGGGTTTCACAGAATATTTATTTAAAATATTTTATAGAACAGGTAGGACTGGAGCATGGGAACACTGAGATCGAAGATATGTCCCCTGTGCTTAAGGAACTCAGCTAAAAAGAAGTTGTCAGAAAAGTTGAAGTGGGGGCAGGGCCATCAATGGTGTAAACAGGAAGTGGTCTGGATTAATTTAGGAGAGGTGTAGTCATAGACACAGCTGAAGTGTGTTGCTTACTTTAAAAAAAGAAAATAATACACACATAATGATTTAAAAACAACAACAAACAATACCAAAGGGTATAAAATAAAAAGCAGATTCTCCCTTCCTCTCTCCTCAGATCCCTGATTTCATACCCAGAAGAGTAGCAGTCAATACAATTTCTTAACGGTCCTTTCAGAAATTTTCTACACACATACAATGCCCATGTCTACCTTTTTTTTTTGGTACAAATAGGGTTAAATTATACACAATAGTTGATCCTTGAACAATATGGGTTTGAACTCTATGGGTCCCCTTATACAGACTTTTTACAGTGCAATAATGTAAATGCATTGTCTCTTCCTTATGATTTTCTTAATGACATTTTCCTTTCTCTAGCTTATGTATTATAAGTAGAGTATATAATATACATAACATGCAAAATATGTGTCTATTGACTGTTTATGTTATTGGTAAGGCTTCTGATCAACAGGAGGCTATTAGTTAAGTTTGGAAGGAGTCAAAAGTTATACATAGATTGTTTATTGTTGGGGGAGGGGTCAGTGCTCCTAACCCCCAAGTTGTTCAAAGTTCACCTGTCCTGTTCTTTCTTGCTTTTTTTCAAGCACTGTCTCAAAGATCTCTCAATGTCTATACATTCAAATTAGCTCACCATTTACATGGCTGCCTAATATTCATGTGTATGAATTTACCTTGGTTTATGTAACTAGTCCCCTGGCGATTAGCATAGAAGTTGTGTCCATGTTGTTGCTATCACAACAAACACAACATGTAAATCTTTGCTCACTTGTATAGCTGTAAAATAAGTAACTAAAAGCAAAATTTGAGGTAGGATGTACTGCCAATCTATCTTCAAGGTTGCACCCACTTTATCTTCACACCCAATCTAAAAATCCACATTTTTAGCCACACTTTGACCAGCAATACATGTTAAAACATTTAAAAATATTTGCCAATTTAGTAGATAAAAATGTTTCAGAAAGTGTTCTTTTAATGGTGTCCCTCGGTTTCTCTTGTTGTGCCTCTGATTAAAAATGGTATCTATTTTTTGCGGGATTTGTGTTTTTTGCCTACACCTTAATTTTTACAAGCTCCTCATAGTTTGAATCCACTTGGAGGATCCAGAATCCAGGACAGAGGTTAGACATTAGGAGTGAAACCCTTAGGGATGGATGGAAAGAAGAAAGAGTTGTTGTCATTCACGAAGACTCACTAAAGGCAGTGTCCCCGACACCCCACAGGCAGTCAGTTACACCATCAAAGTCTAGAAACTTCCTTTTTTTCACTCCAAGCCCCCACATACTTAGCTTGGGTAAGACTATATCATTATAAGAGAAACAATATGCATCAAACACAATAAAAACATATATTTAGTACTTAATGAACGTCAGAGATGACTTTGGCTGGAAGGTCCGTAGTTCTACAGAAATCTTCCAGAAAGGAGAGCTTACGTTTCTCAGGTAATTGTCTTAAATATGGTCATATCTGAAGGTTAAAAGAGCCCAAACACTTTCTCTCCACTTTCTAATTCTTTAAAGCTAATGCTCCACCCCAACAAACTTATTTAACATGACCCTCTCTGTAAACCAATAGATGTTATTAAGAGAATAAACCTCACAGATTTATAGAAGAAAAAAAGGGGGGGGGGAATGCTTAGTTAATATGTATTAATATTCTGTTTCAACTGAGTTCAACAGCTTTGAAGTAGCCTATGAGCTCACAAGGCTGAGGGCTCACTGCAACAGCAAACACAGTGAAATTAAAGGGGCTACTCAGGGCTCTCCATCCTGGAAGAGACTTTGCCAGAGACTGGATTATTTTTTAAATCTATTTTTGCAGTGAAAGGAAGCCACAGGCATCTGGATACTGGCTCCCCAGCCCGACACCTAATTTCTGCCAGGGCATGAAGAGCACCTTCTAAAACTGCACCTCGGGAATTTGGGTGGATTCAAAATGAGATCGGAGCACTTGGGTGGCTTTTGTGTTTTTCCTACCTGGTTTTCCTTCACTCTGGTATTTCTTTCTTCCAAAGGACACTGTGTACTCACCACACTTACTCCTGATCATCCCCAAACACAAATCCAGATTCATTTTTTAAAGACGAATAACTGAGTGCTTGTCCTATATTTTTGTTTTCCCCCAGCTATAGACTACCTGTGCCAACAAAAATGAGTGTATTCATTTATTTTTAAAAACCTCCTACAAATCTTCAGTGACTCTTTGAGTATAAAATATTCATACCTTGACTCCAAATTACAGTTGGGAGTGTAACCACTCAACAAGTACTTTTAGTTCAGATTCATTTTAGATTCATACAAGCTGGGGAAGGAAACATAGAAAACACAAAGCATCCTTTGAAGGAAAGAAATCCTGAATGAAGAAAAGGGTGGGAAAATACTGCCATTTCAAACCAACCCAAAGGCCAATGCTGCAGGTTCAGAGCTATTTAAGGTGGAGGACACAACTTTGGCAAGTACGAAAGGTGGCCACAGATGAGGACAACTGAATTGAGAAGGTTCTTGGACCAAGAAAACACTAATTTAGAGAATTAAGGTAAGTCAATTAAATATGACTGTGTCTCAGTCACATTCACTTTTATCACAATTATTCAGCATTTGTAGAAGAGCTATTCTGCGCATTTAGCTCCATTGATTGCAGACAGATAGAAAGTTGATTTTACTATGAATTTGGGTGCTGGGGGGAAAAATGACCTGGATATTCAAAACCCACTTCTTGATTTCCATGATGTGCTACCTGGCAGGTCTGGTAGCAAATCATTTTGCAAATGCAAATCCCAGTACCAAAAGTTTCAGGACTTTTTTCTTTTTAGTAATCCTTATAATTATTGTAATCCTGGTGTAGATATTTTGGGAAGAATAATGCTGCCTTGGTGTAAGCCTCACCAAAGTCTTTTAGAACAGAGCCATTTTGCAAATTGGAAATGGGCATTTTTACTTGACAATGGTTGAAGGGAAATTAACCAGCACTTGTGAGGTCTGCTGGGGTCTTTGAAAGGCACAAATATGGCGAAAGGCAATTCTGCCAATAAGGTTCTACTTTACTAACATTTTAGCCGACCTAAATAAGCCCTTATTGGAAAAGGCCATCCCCAAGCCAGATGCTTCTGGCTCACACCAGAATGAGCTTCAGGGATCACATCACTGGAGGCCTATGGGAGGGAAGTATTTGAGTTTGTTTGTTTCAGGAATACAGTAAGAAAGTCAAGACCCTGGATTCATTCTGTTTTTCTTGCCTTCCCTCTGTGTGATCAGCTTCATGCAGAGCTGCAAACAGCCCAGCACCTTAAAAATATAAGTTTCTTCTGCCACATCCAGGAGGGAGAGCAGAGATCATTTCTCTGAAGAACAAAGCAGCTTGCCCCCCCCCTCCAGAGACCACCAACACATGTCCCCTGAGACTCACAGGGAGTATAGAGCCTACTCCTGAACTCATACGCATGGCCAGGAGGTAAAGTTGAGCTAATTCACTCAGGCCTGAACCCCAAGACACTTGCCAGAGCCAAACATAGACATTAGCATCCCCCAAATGTAAGGACCACATGGAATAGGGATGGATAATTATAATATACAGTTACTAAGAATTGACCAGGAAATGGATGTTGTGGGGCCTATTCATCTAAAAAGGATAGACCTAAGTAAGAAAGGATAGGGTGGGCCTGGACTTCTAATAGTCCCACCATTCCCCAAACCTGGGCTGGCCTGAGTGGCCAGATGATTTCTGGGATTGCTGAGAAGTGTAGAGCCACTTCAACAGGAGGCCTTCCTGAAATCTCTCCACTCACCTTGCTTACCCCAGGACCAATTATAGACCTGTCCCAGCCACTCTGTCTCTAGCTTTGACCAAAGCTGCCCCCAGGATCCAAGGGATAGATGTTATCAGGTTATGGTTCGCAGAACCTTGGCAAGTGGTCTCCTGCATAGATCAGCTCATCACATGGCAGCTCACTTCTTCAAACCAGCAAGGGAGAGCCTGTGACCTCAGCAAGGGCCCAGGCTATCTGTTCGGACTCATCGGATGAAGTCAGGCTCAGCTGGGATCACTTTTCTTTTGATTAACGCAAAGTCAGTTGATTTGGGACCTTAATTACATCTACAAAATCCCTTTTTCTTTGCCGTATTCTTTTGGCTAGAGGCAAGTGACTGGTTCCTTCCACACTCAAGTGGAGCAGACTCTATGGGCCATGAACACCAGTGGGTGGCAGTCATGGGGGCTATCTTAGAATTCTGCCTCCCTCAGGCTGCATTTTTCTCTCTCCATCCAACCCCTTCCCAAATACAGTATATCTACTGGATTTTTTTATGTGTACTGCCTGCATCACATACCAAAATGGAGAAAAGCTGTCCTATATTCATGAAAAATGAGAATCCAGAGAAAAACTCAGAGTGCCCATACTTTCCACTGACCTAAATCTATGAGCATTTAGTATTTGTGTTCCACCACACAGGTTCTTACAGAGAGCCAACTAGAGATTTTGGGCCCTATTCCTCTTTTTTAAAACACACCCTTGAATCAGTGGAAATAAAAGGGCTTATGAAGTTACCCAATGACAGCCTCTGCTTCATATTTGTCACTACTCACCGGCAGTCACTCTTACAGGGATAGATCAATTGGCATTGGAACAGGAGTCAAATATAACCAAATAGGTCATTTTCAAGTTGTTCAAGTTGGATTCACTATATGGCATCAAGGACTGGGGCACTATGTGGAATTGTTGGGAAAAATGAAATAGAGCGAACAAAGTTTTTCAAATATTTGTACCTCAACTACAGTATTATCAACAACCAGTATAGCCTATAGGCCTATGGATTTCTGAGTATGTGACCTATAGGTAAAAAATAAAAATAAGCTTGAGTGTCTGAGGGAGTCCCAATGGCCTAAACACAAGAGAAAGGTAGAATAAGTAAGTGGGGTCCTACTTCCCCTGCTCTGTCCCCACCAAAGTTCTATATTGTTGTTCTAGACAAGCTCCATGGGGAAGCATGTACCACAATGGTGGGCACCTCATTCCCACAGTGGCCCTAGAGTTAAGGCTCAGAGCAGAATATTCATCTGAATGGATACCAAGGCCAGAGTTGAGGTGGATAATCCAAATGGGTACACCTGCATAACCTCTCCTCCCAGGCTCCATCATGTCTTCTCTGATGCCCGGTGCCTTGAGTGTTGCAATGCCCATCTAGGATCCTATTTCTACTACATCACTCTACATCCTGGATGCTTCTAGTTGGTCAACCTACCACTTTTTTTTAATATAATTTATTGTCAAGTTAGCTAACAGTGTATACAGTGTGCTCTTGGCTTTGGGAGTATATCCCCATGATTCATTGCTTACATACAACACCCAGTGCTCATCCCAACAAGTGCCTTCCTCACTCTCCATCGCCCATTTTCCTCTCTCCCCTGCTCCCCCCATCAGCCCTCAATTTGTTCTCTGTCTTTAAGAGTGTCTTATGGTTTGCCTCCCTCTCTGTTAGAAACAACTTTTTCCCTTCCCTTCCCCTATGGTCTTCTGTTAAGTTTCTCAAATTCCACATATGAGTGAAAACATATGATATCTGTCTTTCTCTGACTGACTTACTGCACTTAGCATAATACCGTCTGTTCCATTCACGTTGTTGCAAATGGCAAGATTTCATTCTTTCTCATTGTCAAGTAGTATTCCATTGTATGTATAAACCACATCTTCTTTATCCATTCACCAGTTGATGGACATTTTGGGCTCTTTCCATAATTTGGCCATTGGACAACCTGCCACTTTCATCTTGTGACCTCTCCACTTAAGAAAGACAGTATTCCCCATTCCCCACTGAATAAAATTCAGGATTCTGGGCCAGGAATTTGGGCCCAGCACACTCTAACCAGTATCTGAGCTCCCTGATCCACTTCCCCCCTTCTCTGCCCATATTCCCATCCTACTGTCTATTCACTATTTCCAGATCGTGTCTTGATTTTCTGGCCTACCCATTATTGCTCACACCATTCCTCCCAAATAGAATGTTCTCCTTCCCACCAAAACCAGCTGAGATTCCCCTTTCCTGATCTTCCCCTTAGAACCATTTCAGCAATTTGTATACTTCCCATTTGACCTCCCAAATTGCCAGGTACTGGGGGAATTTAAGGCTGGGTCACACATTATAGTCATCTATGTGCCTCACAACATCTCTTGTGCCTTACAACAGAAGGCACTTAGTAAGTATTTGTTAGATGGGTGAGCAAGAACAATTTTCAATTCTCAGCCATTCTAACTTATTGGATTACTACCTGGATTCACCATTCACCATAAAAGGAAGATTTACATAGATACCTAATTTATATATTATTATTTACATGTATACTAAAGCCTATACACATATTTGCCACTTTTTTCAGTAAATGACAGCAACATTGACTATATAAAAATAAAGATGAAGAAGTCTAGGCAAAGCATTGAAATATATATAACAGTGCCCAATTTTATTTTTTTTAACTTTATAGTTTATTGTCAGGTTGGTTTCCATATAACACCCAGTGCTCTTCCCCACAAGTGACCTCCACCATGACCATCACCCCCTTTTACCTTTCCCCCTTCCCCTTCCGCCCTCAGTTTGTTTTCAGTATTCAAGAGTCTCTTGTGTTTTGTCTCCCTCCCTCTCCCTAACTCTTTTTCCTCCTTCTCCTCCCCATGGTCCTCTGTTAGGTTTCTCCTGTTAGACCTACGAGTGAAAACATATGGTATCTGTCCTAACAGTGCCCAATTTTAAAAGACAGTGAAATATCAAGTTTACTATTATCACTATTAGGTAAAACATGTATTTATAAGGTATAATCTAGAAGAAAGAACATAGGAATTAAATGGTTTTGTGGAGGGGCACCTGGGTGGCTCAGTTGGTTAAGTGCCAACTTCGACTCAGGTCATGATCTCATGGTTCGTGAGTTTGAGCCCCATGTCGGGATCAGTGCTGACAGTTCAGAGCCTGGCACCTGCTTCAGATTCTGTGTCTCCCTCACTCTCTGCCCCTCCCCCACTCACATTCTGTCTCTCTCTCTCTCAAAAATAAACATTAAAAATTAAAAAAAATAAATGGTTTTGTGGAGTGCTGAAATTTAGTTTATTGCTGAATTGATTAAATGATACTGTAGTGGGACTGACATTATACATTACTATTCCCACATGCCAAGTAACAAGTGGCTTCTTTATTTCTTATAATTGAACTCAACTTTGAAGTCCCTCCCACCTGCATGCCCTCTAAAGACCGGAGTCTGAGCAAGCCTGCTAATTAAAAGTCACACCATATCCTCTATGTAAGCAGCCTCTGACAGCTAATTATCCCATCCATTCTAAAGCCACATTCCCACCAGAGCTGTTTACCCCTTTCCCTTTGCCTCTCCAAGATGCCTTCAGTTTCAAGAAATGCTCACATAACTTCAGGTGTTGGGGAAAGCCTCTGGTTCCCTGCAGGAACTCCTCTAGGTCTGACTAGCTCCCAGGTGAGGAACATTCTTCTCACTTGGTCTACACAATAGCTCCTGGTGCCCCTGCAGAGCACAGGCCCTGCTCAGCTTCCTCAGGGGACTGTGTGAGCTCCCTGTGCTGCCATGTCTGCAGAGCACACACCTGGATCAGGCCTGGAGGTCTACACACATGGCTGACTTTCACCTGTGGGGGCCACAGAACTCGAGTCTTGGCCATGTTCACCTTCAGGTTCAACTTGAACTTCTCACCAAAGAGCTTTTGCCCCCAGGGGCCTGCCACCCCTCATTCTGGCAACCCAATGGCAGGCAAGATGGATCTCCTCCCTCAGCCATGGTACAATTCCTCTCACACCTCCCACCGGAATGCCTGGCTCTCTTCATCAGCCTTCTGGTGAGGAAGACTCAAAACACCAGGTCAGGACGTGCCACCCCAAATCCACTTCTTTCCATGTTCTTCTACAGCTGACCTACCATATTAGAAAAAAGTACAAGCACCCAGATATCTTTGGAGTCTCATAAACCCCTTCTAGATGTTTCCATATCCTGCTATCATCTTAAGATTCAGCCCTAAGGAGGAACAGCTAGGGTCTCATCTATTGTTAGGCTCTCTCTGACTCTTCTGGGAACCACATGCTGTTTGTTGGGCAATGGTTTTATATCATATCCTGCAACCACCCTTTGCCTTATGGTAAAGCTCTAGGGTCAGAATCTGTCCATCCTCATTCCTGGAATGCAAATGAAGTTTCGGAGTTTAAAATATCTTTTTCCCTTTCCACCAAACTTGACTTTCAAAATAATTTCCTTGCTCAAGAAAAGACTCAAGAAAAAGAGCTTCAAGCCTCAAAGCAGGTTAATGGCCACTTCGGTCTTGACTTTTCATGCTCTAAGACTGGTCCCTAAAATGGTAGATAGGCATGCCTGGGAGTTTATCAGAAATGTAGAAGGTCAGGCCCTCATGGACCTTCTGAATTAGAATGTGCTTTCGAATCACCTTTGACCCTCAAATGACTAGTGTACCCTTTAAAAAAAAAGAAAGAAAAAAGAAAAAAAAAAACCTTAGGAAGAACCAAACTCTTTCTAAGCCCTGAAAAATGGTAACTGGTTTATGGGAGGAATTCTCAGACCCTTTCAGCTTGAACCTTCCGATGTCCCTGAGCACTAGTGTGGGGGGCAGAGACTGTATCCTATGATCTCATGTCACCTTGACAGTCTCTGATCATGTGTGTCCTTGCCCCGTTTTAAAGGTTAAGCTCCCAAGGTTCAGTGAAATTAGCCAACTCACTCAGGGTCATCTAGCCCCTAAGAGACAGAGTGGGGGCAGAGCTGGGTCATTCCAGTTGGAAGTACATCCAATGTCTTTCCCAAGCTGTTGAGAAGAGAACCAGTAAAAAGTTTGTTTCTCTGGTTTTAGAAATAAACACACGCGCGCACACACACACACACACACACACACACAAAAGAAATGTTTTCCTTGAATAAGAACAACTGGGTCTTCTGTGGAGAATAGAATTTATCTCCATGATACCTACCTCAAACATTAGGATCCCTGCACCCATAATGATGACAAGAAGAAGGAAGAAAAAGAGGAGGAGGGGGACATAACAACTTGTTAAGTGCCCAGTTTTACTGGAGGTAGCATTAACAATCCTCAAAATGTATATATCCTTACTATCCTTTTCTCCTGGAAGGAGATAGGCAACATGGGAGGTGCAAGCTAAGGCCTACAGCTGCCCTGGATAATGTCTTTCAGAGCTTCTCAGAAGGAATTTCTCAGGCACCTTGCAGCCTGTGTTGTAAGTGAGATTACTTCCAAATTCAGTAAAAAAATCCCTTCAGCTGTTTCCACAACTGGGAATGTCCATCATATAGAGAAATATTACTGTATTTTTATAAGTCATGATTAATATAGAGAGTGTGCTCACTGTGAGCCATCACTGGATGCATGACAGCCATGATCTCCACAATGCTTAGAGAAAGGGATAACCATCATCATCCTTGAAAAATGAAGAAACAGAGTCTCAGGGAAGCTAAGTAACCTGTCTAAGGTTATCTAGCTCATAAGTGGTGAAATCAGAGACTCAAGTCAAGGTATTGATTTTAAAGCTCTTGCTCTTTCCCATTACCTTGCTCTTTTCCACTACTATCCATCAATTTGTCTCCTCAACCAATGAAAACCTTTGATCTAGACCACCTGTTAGATTGAATGTTAAGCCTCAGGGAGGAGAGGTCACTGGCAGAGCCCCTGAGGGAAAAGAACACTCTGCAGGGGGCTGATGAGGGATCTGTGGGGATAGAGAGGCAAGAATCCCCCAGACATCAAATGTGGTGACTAACAGAGAAGGCCCTGCCCACCATGTTGACACAGTTGGAAAGAAATGGTGGTGCTGATGAGTAAGGTTAAGCTAAGGCAAAATTGAGGTTTTCCCAGCCCCCATTCCAGCTCCTTCTCACATACCCCTTTGAGAAACACTGGTTTCAATATTGGCTAGTGGTGTGCTTTCACTTTTTCTTGTAAATTTTTAAATAAACTCAGCCATAGCTATTCCAGGTACTGGGGATATACTGCAGTTTTAGTACAGACCGTAAAACATTTTAACGTAGAATTTTCTACCAATAATGACGGTCACAGGTCCCCTTCCCATTTCATTTTCCAGCACATTTACCAACAAGTAAAAGAGATAATCCATGCAATTGCCTACATAAAATTGGGAAAAGGAAAACCTCTGGGTTTTCAAACCCTAGGAAAGAGGGTGCTTCCTGATAAAGAGATTGTTTGAGGGAAGGAACCAACCCCATCACCCACCCCTCAATGACTGCACACACGCGCGTGCATGAGTGTGCACACGGGCACACACACACACACACACACACACCTCCACCTGTTGGGGTAGCCTGGGGCCACTCAACTGATCCTTTCCTGCCTTCCCAAGTCCAACCAAGATGGAGGCCTCTTCTCTGTCACCATACGGTTGGCTGCTACTCAGCATTGGCGTCCAATCAGTACACCCAGGGAATACAGACCCTGCGGCAGACATCAGCGATTGAGATGAATACCAATTCCTCTGTGAAGACCCCTGGAGAATTAATTATGTGGGTTGTTCTTCTGAATACTCCTTTAAACATGCAAATCCCTTCAACACTGCTCTACTCATGGTTGAATAGAATATGAATCAAAGGCTCAGCCCTTTCTTTTTCTGCTCAGATCATAAAGTCTGAAACATCTCAAGTTTGTGTGTGTGTGGATTTTTTTAACGAGAGGAAGTTAAGGCTTTAGTTATTATTCAGTGCTGTCCAAAAAGAGATTAGGAAATGGGAAGTTAGTCCTTCAGATGTTATCCAGATTTAAAAATTAAAATGATTAACGTCTAGAACATAAAACTCAATTATAAGAAAGACCATTGGGATGGTGATAAAAATAAAGAGAAGGTGGAATTTCCAGATAAATTCTGAAGAGTTTGTGACTGATGTAAAGTCCTATTAACCTCATGGGGATCTAATCAAAGGCTTTCTGTTAAAAGTAAATCTGAGACTCAGGGAGTGAGAGTTCTTGCAAGGACAGGCGAAATTCCATTAGTACTTTGTAGAAATGGCCCTGAAAATGGGATGTTCCTTCTCACACACAGTGGGAATTATCACAGTCCCGGTTTTTGCACAAAAGTGTTTAGGGTCAAATTGTAAGAGTTTTCCTCTGTGATCTATACTCAGTTTGAGTCCTCAGTACATTGTACTTTCTGGTCTCAGGGTTTAGGGAGCAGCTAACTACCCAGTCTTCCCTATGAGGATTTTCCATGATGAGATAATTTTATCTTGAGTCCCCATTTACTTCAAGTGAATTACTACAAGTGAATTATCTCACCAGGAAACAAGAAGCAAGGCAATAGTTTACCTTCTATTTACCAGAGAACAAAGTTCATCATTACTCAATACTTGAGCTGACTCTTGCACCACTGAGTGTTGGAAATGACTAGTTTTCAAATGTTTCTGCTCAAACTTGGCATTTCAACCTGCCTTCCTTCAAGTAATGAAAAGGCCTTGTGGTTCACAAGCATTGCAGTGGAGGTATAGTGCTGTTAACTTGTCCTCACTGTTCCAAAATGTTATCCCTAAAAAGTAGAGAAATCACATTACTGAGTTCTGAGGAATTTTTCTGGGTTGCACAGTTCCTAGTTCTAGTACTTGTTGGCAGAATATAACTTTTGGTGAATGCAGGTGACTGATTACACACTATTCTGAAAATTCAAATTTGGAAGTTTGATCCTGTCTTGAAGGAGTTGGAGAAGACTCCTGGCCTCTCCATTCTTGGGAATGCAGTTCTAGCATCCAGAGGATATGATAACTGTTATTATTATACATCTGCTTCCCTTTCCCTTCCCTTTCAGGCATTATTAAAACTTCCCAATGATGATGAGACACTTATCATTATCCTTGTTTTATGACTTAGGATGAGACCTCAAAAATCTTGACACTAGGAAATGGAGACAGTAGGATTTAAATGAATGATGTCAGGGTCCTCAAATATACCCCCTAAGCCCACCTTCCATCTGCTATCATATGCTGGCAGCAGAATCCTACCTTCCCCACAAAGGACTGGAAGTGCCTAGAGAATTAAGACTTCCCAGCAGCAGCACTGTCAATCAATATAATATACCTGTCAATCAATATAAATACCCCAGCTCTCTCTCCCATTGGTAGGAAACCCCTGAGGTGCTTGTTCTGCTGTGTCTCACAGGGTCCCCAGCAAGATTAAGCCTCAGTTGCCCTTAGCAGTAACTAACTTGATGACATGCCCTGTATTGGCCACCTTCCCTTCCTAGTCTCACTTCTGCATACCTTTCAGAACGTTTACTGGAACACCTTATTTGTACTTGGATGCTTGCATCTACTTCTGAGGGTATCAAAACTAAAATATATACCTTTTGATCCCCAGTTCTGTATTTTCATTTCACTTGATGTTTTCCTGGCTTTCTCATCAGTTTGCAGTTTTCTGGAGGGACCATCAGAAGCCAGAGGCAGATCTCTCCTTCCAGAACCAAGCCATGTCCATTATTGCATAGTAGAAACCAGAGAGAATGTTGGTCCCAGAAATGCAGCCTCCCCATCCAGATTAGTGCTGCAGGCTCCTAAGTGGTTGTATTAGCTGTGTTCCCTGAAGGCAGCCTCTAAGTTCAAGCTTGGCATGTGCCATGGTTATGAAGTATCAATACCTGGTGTGGGGATAGGAGGAAGGAGTGGGAGGGGGAGAAACTGACCCCAAAGCAGGCTTGGTCAACCCCAGAGGAAGCCCCAAATTTTGTGTGGCCTTCAGGGTTGTCTGGAATTGTGTTGAGATGGCCAGGCCATGGGTTTTGGATGTGGACTACCCAGGAAGGGCCATGATCTCAAGGGAAGTTATGTCTGCAGATAAGGTGACCCCAAAAGGACTGAAAGCTGACCAGTCTTTCTTTGACAAGGGCCAATTGGGTAGTGATTCTGGGCCCAACTTCACTTTCCTCCACACTGCTAAGAGAACAACCATTCCAAACCCTCAGTGATGTCCCATCCTCAAGGAAAGAAGCCAAACTTCTTAACTTTAAGCTCCTCTGGCAACCCTCCTGTCTACTACTAGCATTCTGTTTCTTTCTCCCAGGATGCTCGCAGTCCCCCCTGCTGAACCAGGCCCACACCTCTGCACTGGTGTTTCCTGTCAACTAGAAGACCTCTTGGTTCCTTTCAGCCTGGGGAACAAACTCTTCCTCTTCCCCCTAGGTTTGACATAAATATCGTCTTCTCAGACAGGAGGCATCCCAGCCTTCCCATTCAAGGAAGAGCACATTGCCCCTATCTTGGGGGCACGTGGCCTGCTGCTACAGTAACACATTGCATTACATGTAGTTTGTTTACGGCCTACTCTCAACCCTGTGAACTCCTCGAAGACATTTGTGGTGCCCATGAGCTATGGACTCACAGACATGCTGGGGATTCAGTACATGTTTGTCCAGTGCATATTGGCAGAGCTGCTCCCAAAGCATGGATAAATATGCCATCAAATGAGAGCTAAGACCAAGATTAATGCACACCCCTGCCGCATTTGGGGCAGGAAAAGAATGAGGGCCTCATTCAGGCCCTGAGAACCTCAGGGTCACAGAATTCCTAATTTCTGAGGTTGCAAGCAAGGGAGGGAGAATTAGCTCCCATCACTGCTATCTCTGGCTGCCATCCAAAAAGAGGAGGCTCAGAGCAGAGACACTTGACTAGCCTCTTGACTAGAATTGCTAGTGTTTAATTGGTTGGTCCTCTTGGAAATATTTTAGCATAAGTTAAATACAAAAACAACACATGGATACATTCTTCTTGCAAAAAATTAAAAACATTACAAAAAAGGGCAAAGTCTCCTTTAACATCCCCCTCACCCCAGTGCACACTTTCACCTCCACGGAAAAGTATGGTATGGCTCTTTCCAGATTCTTTGTGCACTAGAGAAACACAGTCACATGCACACATGGACATGTACAAGAATATTCATCATGGTACTCTCTATATAGCAAAATTTGCAATCCTCCCATAACATATACCATTGGTAGGCTTCCCAGCTTCCCTCTTTCCACTTTTGTTATTTTATGTGGGGCTTTCAGTAAGGTTTTGCACATTCTGCTCCATCAGAGCCTACTCTTGGGCTCTGAGAGCCACTCAATATGCTCCCACAGAGAGTTCCAAGTGCCTAGGAATGTATGACCCAACCACAGGGAGTCCCCTAACCAATGATGAGCATAGGAGTGAGGATTCATACTTTAAAGTCTCCTGTGAAGTCAGGCTGCAACTCCTGGCCACGGGGCTTTGCCTGAGATGGCTCCTTGCTAGTCTTCTCCTCCTTTCACTATCCCTTACCTGGGACCACTAGGTTAATAAATCACATGCACATGAGCCCCAGCCCTCCAGACTCCACTTCTGGTGAGCTTACCTGAGACACCAGCAGTAGATTAACTAAAGATCAGTGGAATATATATATTAAACTACAGTGAAAAATAAGAGACGGTTCTGTATGTATTAACATGGGATGATGCCAAGACATACATCTGTATGGGAAAAGCAAATTGAAATATAATATGTATATGTGTGCTAAAATTCTATTTTAGGAAAAGAATAACACTGAGCAGGGGCGCCTGGGTGGCTCAATCCATTAAGTGTCCAACTCTTGATTTTGGCTCAGGTCATGATCTTATGGATTGTGAGTTTGAGCCCCATGTTGGGCTCTGCACTGACAGTGAGGAGCCTACTTGGGATTCTCTCTCTCCTTCTCTATGCCCCTCCCCAACTTGTGCTCATGCACATGTGAACTCTCTCAAAATAAATAAATAAACTTAAAAAAATTAAAGAATAACACTGAGCAATACTGTAAGAAAGTTAACAAAGGCATAATTCTCTCCCAACACACCACCATGTCTCCCTGCTTTCTTTTTGCCAGCCTGACTTCTGCTTTTCCAAGTAATGAGTAAACCAGCTGCTGATCATGGGGACTTCTGCTCCCACTTGCAACTAAGCAGGTACCATGGAAAAGGCGAGAATTTTCGATCACTAAGAGCAAGGTTTTCATTTTCTTATGAAACAGGTGGCTATATTGGTTAGCTTAAGAGAATGAGATCTTTCAAGTTACCTGAAATTAATCCAAATGGAAATTTTTGCTTTTTTGTTTTGCTTTGTTTTTTTATCTAATGGGTGGAAGTTGGCAAATGTTCTACCCCAGAGCAAGTTCCCTAGGCTGGACTGAAACAACTGGTGGGAGAGGAGTGGCAGCCTGGAGATGGCAGCTGAGGACCCTTCTGGAAAAATGAATGAAGGAGGCTTCTGCCATATTTGGGGTACCCAAAGAACATCACTCAAGTAGAAGACAGCTTTATAGATTGGAGAGCAGGGGAGTGTACAACTTAAGGGAACAGGAAAGGAATCAGAAAGAATGGTGAGCAACACATCCCCATGAAGGTAAAGAGGGGAGTTGCAAAACCATTTGGAAGTTGAGGCCTTCTGGACTTCAGAAAGAGGTCAGGGATGAAAAAGGGATTATTTCACCATGTGGTGAAGGGTTTGGGAATGGTTGGGGTTATTGTCTGCACGAAAAATGAAATACTGAATTTAGCCTTCAAAGGAAGAGAAAGCCGTGGAATTAAAGCCAACTGAAGTTTCAGACTGTCAGCTGAGGCAGACTCTTCAGCTTCTAGCTCTTGGCTAAGAAAAGTCAGAAGAGGGGAAAACTCATTTGCTAAACCTGGAGTTGTCCTTGTTCCAGAGTTAAGCATGTTGTTTATATCAGAACAGTCATTTCAAAGATGCAGTATCATATAGTTTTCTTCTAAGGAGGTTGTTTTGGGTTACAGTTGAGAGGAGAAAATGTAAATCACAGTATAAAGCATCTCTCTATGCAAAACATTGAGCTTTCCACCAGTATGTTGCTGAGAAACTGCACAAGATGCAGGGAGGAAAAGCAATATTGATTGGCATTCCTAATATATCAGGCAGTGGGCTAAGCCATCATCATGTGCCTCAACTGATTTCATCCACACCCAGTCCTGGGAGGTGGCTTCTGCTATTCTCCTGGTTTTACAGATGAGAAATCTGAAGTTTCTTTCAAGGGAGTACTAATGAGTCTTCAGCCCCCAGTCTACCCAGTTTTTCAAGTTTTGGGAGTGAGAACCAACAGTAAGAAATATATTTTCTATCCTGAAGCAGATACACACACATTTATAATGGAAATGGGTTTTTCAAAATTACATGTCTTTTCTATATGAGATGTACTGAGAGATTCTATTCTATTACTTCCCTTTATTTAATGATACTTTTAATGGAGTATATTGCTGTCACAGAATATTAATGAGCCCTGAATTGAAATTTGAAAAGGACTTGGCTAGGATTTGTTGTAATCTGATTTGATCCCTCCAAAACCAGTCTTCCCAGGTAAAGTATGAGCTTTAAATTAACTTTGCATAGCATCAGTCCTCCACTCTTCCATCCACCCACTCATCCACCTTCCACCATCCATCCACCATTCATCCACCATCCACCATCCAACCACCATCCACTCACCATCTATCCATCCATCCATCCACCATCCATCCACCATCCACCATCCAACCACCATCCATTTACCATCTATCTATCCACCTATCATCCATCCATCCATCCACCATCCATCCACCAACCATCTACCCACCAACCATCTATCATCCATCCATCAATCCATCCATCCACCCACCCACCATCCATCCATCCAGCATCTGTCCATCCACCCACCTACCATCCATCCATCCATCCATCCATCCACACAACAATGATCCACAAACCATCCACCATCCATCTATCAACCATCCATCCATCCATCCGCCACCCATCCATCTATCCAATAAACATTTATTAGCATGCAGAAGTTGAACCAATTTCCAGATTCTCCATCACAGGAACTGATAAGATCTCATCAGTGCTTAGTTACCAGATGGAAAAACTCAAATCATCCATCCTTGCAAAGAATCAGTAAATGGCATATACACACTCTAAAAGTGCCCAACAGAGCAATTTAGTTCCAGAGCTAATATCTTTGGGCATAACCCCTCCCACACCAAACAACAAAATCTTCCTTCAGACAACCAGTCACAAAGACAAAGAAATCGAGCAAAGAAGATGAGTGGAATGGTCACCATGGTGTTCCAAGATGCCACTATGGGAGGGCTCACACAGCCTAAAACACAGAATGGGGTCATGAAGAAAATTGAAATCACACCTTCCCACAGCTCCCTCATTTTTGCTTCTGAATTTATTGTGAGGCCTGCTGACCATGACCACAGGCTATTTGAAATTACACCGTTTGCCTTATTTAATTTTCTTCTGCAGTCATAAATATTAATTAAGCTAAACCACAGACAGCCTGCATTCTGATCCATTCACTTCCTGAGGTCCATAAGCAATTAAGAGCCATAGCCATTTAAGGACTAACTGGTTCTTGAAGTCGGCCCTGTGACATCCACTTTTTAATTTTTTAATTAGGTCAGATTTACTAAATCTCAATGGTTTCTTTTTTTCTGACTAACCTCTCTTGGCCTGTGGGTGTTCCCAATTTGATTCTCTTCTTGCAAATATAATCTATGTTTCTCTAAGAGACTTGTTCAGTTTCTCTGAGGCAACGTGCAGAGAAGGGTATGTCTTGATTAATAAGAGCCAGAAATACTTGCATGCATCCTGTAAGCTATCCACTGATAGACCTGCACTTTTTTTTTTTAGCTCATTTTCTTTATTTTTTGATAAAGAGGGAGCATGCACATGTGTGAGTGGGGGAGCGGCAGAGAGAGAGAGAGAGAGATTGAGAGAGAGAGAATCCCAAGCAGACTCCATGCACAGAGCCTGACACAGGGCTCAAACTCACGAATCGTGAGATCATGACCTGAGCCGAAGTCAGACACTTAACCGACTCACCCACCCAAGGTGCCCCAAAACTGCACTTATCAAGACTTGTTCATTTAATAGTATTTAGT
Organism: Cryptoprocta ferox; assembly: GCA_028646485.1. Lineage (NCBI taxonomy): Eukaryota > Metazoa > Chordata > Mammalia > Carnivora > Eupleridae > Cryptoprocta > Cryptoprocta ferox. Next base: position 44,895,942 of record CM053576.1, on the reverse strand, counting down.
GAAAAACAACCCAAAAGAGATTATTGTAAAAACTGAGGAATATATAAAAGGCAAGTGGAGTTCTTCTCCCAACATCCCCAAGGTCCAGCTTCTGAGGGTGTCATTGTAAACAGTTTTGTGTGTGACCTTCAAATATTTTCTATGCACAGAGTTGGGGTTTATTTTCATCAAAATTTAATCAAGCTACCCACATCCTGCAACTATTTAACCCTTCATCGTAAATAGATATACAATTTACATGATATTATAGACATTTATGCCATTGTGTATAATAGCTGCATAATATTTCACAATAAAGTTGAATTGATGTTTATTTAACCCCATTCCTCTAGACATTCTTTTTTTAAATTTTTTTTGGTGTTTATTTTTAAGAGAGAGAGAGCATGAGTGGGGAAGGGTCAGAGTGGGGGGCGGGGGGACACAGAATTCAAAACAACCACCAGGATCTGAGCTGTCAGCACAGAGCCCTATACAGGGTTCAAACTCACAAACCATGAGATCATGACCTGAGCTTAAGTCAGACACTCAATTGATTGACTGAGCCACCCAGGTTCCCCAAAACTTTCGATATTGGACATGTTGTCAAAGCACCACACACACACACACACACACACGCACACACACACAGTGCCGATAACTGGGCACTCTTCCCTACAGCATTTCCTATTCCTCCCATGCTTTTGAGAACTGTCCCATCTCACTAGAGAAAGGTCCGTTGTGAAGCAAGAGAATGTGATAACAGGAAACGGGTCAAGATCTGGGTCTGATGGCCTGGGTCTGTATGGAAGGGCTGGGGGACCTGAGGCAGGTCCTCAGCATCTCACTCCCATGACTGCAGTGACCACATGAGCTCCCACTGGAGACAGGCCTGCATGTGAACCCTGAGCCTGAAGCAAATGTTAGCCCTTCTACAACCCCCCTATTTTCCAAAGTCAATGTCAGTTGGGGGAACTCCAGGAAGAAACATGAAGAAAAAATTACATATTCCTAAATTCAACATGTCAAGGGGGAGAAAAGAATAAAACAAACAAGGAAGAGGAGAGAAGTCTGCCCTTTCCAATTTCTAGGGAACTGTGAGGCACAGAGGACTCCCACCAAGACCAGATGTTCCCCATCATTAGCATCTACTTAGCACTTTATTTTGAAGACTTAGAGGAATGAATTCACCAGGTTTCACTCTTAAAGGGAAGAGCTAACCTCTCAGGATTTTGAAAGCTATAGATCTATTTATGTAGACTACTTTGGAGAACAGTATGCTGCCCTTATAATTCTTTATATGATATAAAACAATACATATTCTGGGCTTCAGGCTGACAAAGGCAAGCTGTGGAGTGACTGAGTAGCTGGGTGTGAAGGAGGCAGTTGCTAAGCCAGTTTGTATTTTATAACTGATTCCAGGCAGCTTAATACTATTCCCTCACCAGCTTCACTATCTGCAGGCCACACTGCTTTCAGATCAAATGCAGATTAAGTACTTGGTCTACAATTCTTATTGCGTTAACATTAATTCTCCATGTGCTTTTATAAATGCAAAAGGAATAAGAAGAATTGACTCACAGGAAAAAATATGTTCTCTCCCTTTGAGCAGTTCCTACCTGGAAGGAAGGAGTCCTCTTCAGAATGAATGCCTTATTTAAATTCCCGCAAGGGAATGGTGGTCTAAGCGCTAATTAGGAGTGCATATTGCAAATAGAAGAAGAGACATCCTGAATTTTTAAATTCCTCTCACCTTTGAGACTCAGATTTTAATTCCTAAATGTTTTCTATTATATACACGAGTGGCAAAGCCAGGGAAACCTTGTGTTTCTTAACACCATGTGTTCATTTTGGTGTTGTCTGTGGGCTCAGTTTTAATTACTTCTGGCCTTGCTGTTTTTCTCCTGCACTGGCGGGCAGCACCAGTCCAGCATCATATCAAACTCTGTGGAAGAAAATTCCTACTCTCAGTCACCAGGATGACAGGTCCAGGTCTTTTCCAGGAGGAGGATCCTGTCTCTGGAAGACCCTTCAGAGTATAGGAGGTGTGGGATGGTGGTGGGAGCTAACAATACCTGGTGGTGGAAGTGGGGCTCGGCCTGGGGCGGGGCTACCCAACTTCTGAATCCTGTGAGTGGGGAAGGTGAATCCTGGCTTCAGGGAGGGTCAGTGTGGCCACAGGCCAGCGAGGGGAGAACTGACAGAAGGAGAAGATGGACTTAACACCAGTTCTTGTATTGAGTCACATCCCACCATCCATCACCAGACAGACTGCCCCCTGAGTGAGAAACAGGCCTCTAAAAGACTGCTGGCCCATCTGTGGTCATCGGACCTGCAGCGGCTTCACCTTGAAGCTTGTTAGGTTGCAAACTCTGGAATTCTTCCCCAGACCTGCTGAACCAGAATCTACATTTTAACAAGATCCCCAGGGGATTTTTATACACATAAAAATTTGAGGGGCGGTCCAGGCCTGGTCAATTACCTCAGTCCCAGTGGGTCGCTGTTGCTGTGTTTTGCTACCCCTCCCTCTATAATAAAGCTCCTATTTTTCAGGAAGCTCCACCATCCACCTTCCAGAATTACTTTTAGAAGTAAAACCTACAGTGAATACAGACACACATATCACAAACACTTGAGGGCTGCTCACTCTCTGTGCCAACCCTTGTTCTCACACCCCCAGGACAAGGTTCTCAAGCCAGGACTCACCAACAGCAGGAGCGTTTCCCTGGCACCTGCTCCTTCTTTCCAAAGCCAGAACCCCCAAATATGCCATACTCTAGGGAGACTGCAAATGGTGAATTTGTAACAGGTAATTTGGACAGCACATTGCTCTTGTCTGGCTGCACTCTGGCCAGATCCATTCTGCTGGCACCATGCAAGAGACGCACAGTGAAGGAAAAAATCAATAAAACTAAAAGGCAATGTACAGAATAGGAGAAGATATTTGCAAATGACAATAAAGGGTTAGTATCCAAAATAGAAAAAGAACTTATACAACTCAGCACCCAAAAAACAAATAATCCAATTAAAACTAGGCAGAAGACACGAACAGATATTTCTCCAAATAAGACATCCACATGGCCAACAGAATATTAAAAGATGCTCAACATCATTCATTATCAGGGAAATGCAAATCGGAACTACAATGAAATATCACCTCACACCTGTCAGAATTGCTAAAATAAAAAATACAAGTAACAAAAGATATTGGCAAGGTTGTGGAGAAAAAGGAAGCTTTGTGCACTGTTGTTGGGAATGCAAACTGGTGTAGCCACTCTGGAAGACAGTATGAGGTTTCTTGAAAAGTTAAAAATAGAACTGCCCTAGATTAGAGTAATGAGTATTTACTTAAAGAATACAAGAATACTAATTCAAAGGGATACATGCACCCTATGTTTATAGCAGCATTATTTACAAATTTCCAAATTATGGGGAGGGGGGTAGCTCAGTTGAGTGCCTGACTCTTGATTTCAGCTTGGCTCATGATCTCACAGTTTGTGAGTTCAAGCCCTGCATCAGCCTCTGCACTGACAATGCAGAGCCCGCTTGGGATCCTCTCTCTGTCTCTGTCTCTGTCTCTGTCTCTCTCTCTCTGTCCCTACCCTGCTCACATATGCACATACGCTCTCTCTCTCTCTCAAAATAAATAAATAAACTTTAAAAAACAGCTAAATTATGGAGGTAGCCCAAGTGTTCACCATCTGGTGAGTGGATAAAGAAGATGTGGTGTATATATACAATGGAATATTATTCAGTCATACGAAAAGAATGAAATCTTGCCATTTGCAATGACATGGATGGAGATAGAGTACAGTGCTAAGAGAAATAAGTCAGTCAGAGAAAAACAAATACCATATGATATCCTCATATGTGGAATTTAAGAAACAAATGAGCAAAGGGAAAAAAGAAAGACAAATCAAGAAATACAGAACAAACTGATGATTACCAGACTGGAGGGGGTAAGTGGATGGGTGAAGTAGGTGATAGAGATTAAAGAGTGCACTTGTGATGAGCGCTGGGTGATGTATGCAACTGTTGAATCACTATATTGTACACCTGAAACTAATACAACACTATGTTAAGTAACTGGAATTAAAAACTTAAAAGAAAAATAATTATCTCCTTGTGTAGCAAAAGATTCCTAAGAAGAAATGCCCAGGGTCTGATTCCTCAGGTCTGTGACTGACTCTTCATGACTCCTGTCCCTAACAATATTTACTGCTTGTGTTTTAGGCAGGAATAACTGAGATTTCCTCCAAGAATAACATTCAAATATATGAAATAGCTCCCAGGGATACAAATGCAGATGCATCTAATTTGGGCATCCCTCAAAGAGGAGTTTATTCTCACTCACATTGACATATTATTACTGCTACTAAAAGTTGTCCTTTCTTTATTTTTATCTCTTCCAATTATGTTAATTACCTGCTGTAATAGTCTCACATACCAGAACTGTGCTCAAAAACTCAAGAATGGTGGACAGGATGCTAAGTATATTCCAGAAATATTTGTTGAACCTTAGACCCAAAAGGCAAAGCACTGACCTTCTCCACAGACTCACACAGATGGAAGTGAAGTTGACAACCACACAAACCAACCACTGAGAAAGCCCATATAAGATGAACAATCCATAACTAAACCAACCTCCCAAACAGCAATCAAATGCCATGTGCACAGAGAGCTGAGTGCCAAATTCATTCTAGTAGTATCCCAAGACTGTCTCCTTTCTTCCCCTGTTCCATGCTAAGAAGCCACAATCTGTGGTTGGCATGAATATTACTTCTCTCCTTTCCTCAATACAAGGAAGAGCACAGTCCATTTTCTGACACAGGTGAGAAAAAATAATGTTAGTTTGCTTTTCGGAACTCAAACCCTTGGTCCATTTGAATGATGGCTTCACTCATCTCCTTTCAAGTGTGAGAATTGAATAAATATGTGTAAGTTAGTTTGTTAAAGTTTCCATGATATCAGATCTAATATTCTTATTACATATTTCACCATAAAATAAAAAAAAGCACTCTACTGCTGAAAAGATGTGGATTGAAAGTAAGATTCTACCACTCAGAGACACCATATTCACATCATACTTATTTCATTTTACTTTATCATCATTTATTATTACTTATTTCCCATCTTTTCCTGTGAATTTTGCCCATGAGAGCAAGATTACATTGTATCCAGGTGGATTGTGTATTAAATTTATACTGTTGTATAATGCTTTCTTTCCACTTTTATTAGCATGTTCCTGTGTTTTTTCAGAAGACTGGGACATGCTTAATCTTTTCTTCAGTTTTTCACATAAATCTCCCTGGATAACTTTTTCTGGATAGCTAATTATCTTTCCAATTGACCTCTCCATAAACAACTAGTGTTTGGGTCATCAAAAAACTATGAAAGTCAGCAAGAGTATCTGAGGGTGTGTTCAGTACCAAATAGACTAATTTTGATGGTCAGGTTTTTTTAAAATAAAATTTCAAAAATAACAACCTACCCACAGAAAGTGAAATGATTATTATAACCTTTGGCACAACTATATGCCTTTTCCTTATGAAGACCTGAGATTGACCCTGAAAGTTCCACTCTGTGAATATGATTCAGAGAGGTGTGCGCGCCTGATTTCTGCCAACCCAAAAGCTTACTTAAAAATAAAACGTGTATTTCCACAAGACTTCCCTAAGTCACCTTTCCATCTCCTCTGTCTTAATCTCACCTGCAGATTTGCCTGATAATGCCCTAAAAGCAAGGCCTGACCTGGACATTTACTCTGTGAAGGACTTCAGGAATTGGAGTATTAATGAGCCGAATGCCACCCTTCACCCTCCGCCCCTGTTATTTTACAGGTTATTTCTTAGGGAAGTTGAACTCTGTTCATTGATATCCTCTTCCCCATAGGCTAGTTTCATATCACAGCGAGAGCTCCCCGGGTGAAAGGGGTTTTGCTAGAGGAATGCAGGAGCAGCGGAGGCCCAGATTTGAGCCCAAGTCAAATCCGCTGGGGCAGCATCCAGAATAAAAACAGCGTGCTAACCCCAAACACAGTCGTCGGTTATCAGGCGGCTTTATACGGAAACCCGGCAGCACCGAACGAAAAGAAAGGGAAACCGGGAGGACACGGGCAAAGGAAAGATTTGCAGGTCTCAGTCCTAGGGGTTTAAACTAAGGGGGTGTCAGGGGGAACATCTGTTTTCAACCCGGGTTACCCGAGAACTTTTTCCTGGAGAGAAGCTCCTGGAGTAATTTACAGCATTCCAGCCTGAGGCTTTCGTGCCAGACGCTCTGAATAAACCTTTAGAAAACGAAGCTGCCGGAGAGGAACAGTTGTGTGCAGGGGAGGCGCCTCCAAAGACCTCGGCGCCAGGGACGGCAAGCGAACCCCAAGCTGTGAGAACTTTCCTGCTTCTTCGCAGCCGCCGGTGCCCAGCTCCACGCCGCCTGAAGAGCACTGCAGCCCGCCCTCGCCTTCCTCGGAGGGGCGGTGTGCGCAAGGAGAGTGCCAGACCCGCAGCTCCGACCCGACCCGAGCCCTCGGCGACTCCGAGGCGGCAGGAGGCAGTCTGGGTTTGTGCAGAACCTCGGAGACTCCAAAGAAACGCCATCCCCGTGTCGGAGAGGCAGGGGAAAGGTACCCGGGCGCTCGGGTGCCGGGGTTTCGGGGTTAGGAGCGCTGGGGTAATGAGGGCTCAGGTCGGGCCCGAGGAGCTCGCGGCCGATAGGGGGCGCCCTGTTACTGCGGAAGCCCGTGCGGAGCGCTCCCGAGTGAGCCCGGATCCCGACCACCAACTGTGGCAAGAACTTGCAAGGTCCTCTCTTTAGGAAGGTAGCTCCCCTTCCTCCAGATGACCTCCTCTCCCCGTGCCACTCGCTCCTTTTGCTCGTAAAATAATTTCTAGAACCATATTTTCGATCAGTAGCAAAAAGAGAAAGGGAAGTGGAACACATACACGCACAGATTAGGTTAACCAGAATGTTCAATTCCATACACACCAGAAAGCTATCGGTTTGTCGTCGTTTGGCAGGTTTGCCTGGGCATCACTTTTCTACTGAACGTGAGAAGCGCCCGTAGGAGGTGGAGTTGACAGTGTGTTTTGGGGTGTGTGTGTGTGTGTGTGTGTACCTGCATTTCTGTCCTGGGCCTATGCAGAAAGCTTTGAAAAAACAAATAACGTATCCTTTGAGGGCCAGTGAGCACCCCTCTTACCCAAGCCTTGGGCAGAACGGTCAAATTGCTCCCTCATGCTCTGAGACCCGATGAGAGATGCTGGGGATCTGGTCCCTTTGGCTCCCCGCCGCACACCTACACTAAATGTGTATACACCTCATGACACACTTCCCTAATGCGGATGCACTGGGTCAGCCTGCCCCTCACGATATCCCTCAGCGCTGCGCAGGGGCTTTCTAAGCGAGGCAGACTATAGCTTTGGAGTATCCTGCCCCATCCCATCCCCCCCCCCATTCGTTCAGTAGGTTCATTAACCCCCTCGTTATAAATTGGTAAAACCATTTGCACAGTTCAACGGAAAAGGTGCTGCCATCGGTTGTATCTGGTTCAAAGCGATGCAGGCCCGAAATACCTGGAGTAGAGAGAGCAAGTGGCTTTCTTCCACGAACTGTCCTTTCTTGCTGGTCTTCTAGCCTGACTCTTACCCAGCCCTTCCGTTCTCAGTGCTCAGCTCTGTGCCTGCCACCTCCCCCCTGTCTTCTGACACCATTACCCATCACTCTGGACAGGTAGGCCAGATAACCACTATTTCCTATTTGTTCTTTACTTCTGAGGTGGGTGGCATAGGGTTGGATCCTCATGGCCCCGACTGTTTTCAGAACCAAGAAAATAAGTCCACATCAAACACCTGTAATACCCCATGCCTGCAATCTGGGCTCACTGGGGTGTTGGTGGCTGGCCCCGGACAAATGATAATCTGAACCCAGAAGCCGGAGCAAAAATAAAAAGCAAGTATATGGTTTTGAGGCGTCTAATTCTTATAAAACAAACCTTCAAGAAAGCAGAGAAAACAGAAACCCTCCTGAAGTAAATTCCATGTGTCCGATTATTGATTCCTTTATTCCCCTCTCTCCTCCCGCCTCAACCCCCACCTCCTGCCTTGTTTGTTTTAGTTACGAAATGCTGTGGGCACCTCGGTTGTGACTGCAAAGTAACCTTGAAACACGGCGTCCTGAATGTCAGAGACAAATAGCAGTCTCCCAACCGTCTACTGAAGCTGGCGGGGCCGCGTGCGCCTTGCGCTCGGCGATCCGACAGTGCTCTTGGCTGCCAGTCGCCCCCTTGTTGGTCACTGGAGGCTGCGCTCCGAGGAGGCAAAAGCCGCGGCGGCCAGACCAGGCGCACCGCGCGTTCCTTCCGGAGCTGCTGGAGGTCTTAACTGTAACAGGGAGGGGCCTCCCAGGAGCAGCGGCAGGCGAGTTCAAGGTGTGTACACAGTTTTTCTAAATACGACAGCGCTTTGCAAATTGGCTCTGTCACCGTCTTGTCGTTTTGACAGGGAATGAGCACTAAGATAGAAGAAACCCGAGATGAGTAAATGCGGCATTTCTAAGGCTCTGCAGAGGGTCAACGGGGCGCAGAGGCAGGGCGCGCGCTCCGACAGGCGCAACAGGAGCCGGGCTCTATGGGACCCGGGCGGGGGTCAGAGCCCTGGGCCTCTCCCGGGGTGGCTTCCTCCCAGGTCCCTCCTCCCGCGGGTACTCCCAGAGGGCGCAGGGGGAAAGGGGGCTGGAGCAGAGAGCCTGCGCGCCCACTCGCCCGTACGCCTGGCCGGGTACTGGTGCCGGGCGCGGCTGCAGTGGAGCGGACTCCCGGCGCCGAGGGGCAGGTGCCGGGCGCTAGCGGAGTCTCCCTCACACCTAGGTGTGAGCTGATTATTCAAATGGGCTACCCCGGGTCTGGGGATTGGAGGCCCGCGCCGGCGCGCCTCGCTATATCACCAGCCGCCCACGTCACTGCGGCACTTGTCTGCTCCGCGGTCCACACCTCCTCCTCCTCCACCTCTTCCTCCTCCACCTCCTCCTCCTCCACCTCCTCCTCCTCCACCACCTCCTCCTCCACCTCCTCCCCCTCCCCCTCCTCCTCCTCCCCCTCCCCCCCCCTCCTCCTCCTTCCTCTCTCCACCTCCCCCCTTCGCCCCTGCGCTGCGCGCTTCCCGCCGCCTCCGGGCAGCTCCGCACTGCCAACCTCGGCCTCCGCCCGGCAGCCCGCGAGCGCGGCGGCGGCGGGCGGCAGGCGCTCCCTGCAGCGGGGCTCGGGTCCGGGCCTCCTCCCATCCTCGGTCCCCTCCTCCCTAGGCTCACCCCTCCCATCCATTCCAACTACCGCCTCTGGCCGGCCAAGGAAAAGAGAGGGAGTGGAGCCGGAGAGAGGGAGCGCGAGAGAGGGAGGGAGGGGACGGTGCCTTGGCTTTTTTTTTTTTTAAAGAGGGTGGGGGTGGGGGGGTGATTGCTGGTCATTTGTTGTGGCTGTTAAATTTTAAACTGCCATGCACTCGGCTTCCAGTATGCTGGGAGCGGTGAAGATGGAAGGGCACGAGCCGTCCGACTGGAGCAGCTACTATGCCGAGCCGGAGGTAGGCACTCGCCTTTTCCAGCGGGAAGTGGTGTGGCGGAGTTCGCTCTGTTCCCCAACCTCAGGACCGCTTCCCTCGCCGGCACCCGCCCCCCACCCCCAGCCGCTCTGGGCAGCCGCCTTTTCCATCCTCCTTCGACTCAAATGGGTCTCTTTTTTATACGACACACTGTTAGCCTTGAGATAATATTAACTTTGTGATCAAATATTGACTTGCGGCGCCTCCAAATCCTCTTCGTGGCCGAGCCACGCACTATCCTAACAGAGTTATGTTTGGCAGCGCGCGGCTGGGGAGGGGTGGGAGGTCGGCCGACAAGGGGGTGGGGAGCTGAAGAGGAGAAGGTGGGAAGGAATTGGGGGCTGAGGTAGAGGCAGATTCAAAGACTAGGGACAAAGAGAACGAAAGTTTGTGGCTGCAAAGACTAGCCGCGTGTAGTTCAGTTCTCGGTCTCCTCCCTGTCCCTCCTCTCAGTGCCTCCAGCTAGCCCCAGACTGTGCGCAGGCACTGGGTTTCGGTTCCCCTGAGGCCAAGGATGGGGTCCCAGGAGGAAGGATGAACCCTGGGACAATCTCCGCTTGAGGCCACTGGGGCGTCCTAGGCTGTGCCCCACAGGTTGTTTCTAGGGTCGGAGGTGGGGTCCGAGGCCGCGGCGCCGATTCGTTGTGCTGGCTGGAGAGTTGGGGAGAGGAGATGCATTTGGAGTGCCTGGCCTAGGGGTGCTCCGGAGGACCCTTGCTTTAGAATCTGAGCGAGACGCAGAAGGGCTAGGATCCGGCCCCACGCAAAAAGCAGCAGCCTGCTCGCCACCTTCTCGGGGCGATCCCGGTGCGCTCCGAGTGAAACTCACTCTGTATTCGGGGGCCGGGGCCGGGCTAGGGAAGGACTCCCCAGAGGCCTCCCCGGAGGCGGGGGCCTGGGCTGGCCCGGTGGGTGGGAGATCAGGGCACGCTCAAGCCGCGGTGCTAACGCTGTGCGCCTCCCTCCCCGGGCTCTGTCCGCAGGGCTACTCCTCGGTGAGCAACATGAACGCCGGCCTGGGAATGAACGGCATGAACACGTACATGAGCATGTCCGCGGCCGCCATGGGCAGCGGCTCGGGCAACATGAGCGCCGGCTCCATGAACATGTCGTCGTACGTGGGCGCGGGCATGAGTCCGTCCCTGGCCGGCATGTCCCCCGGGGCGGGCGCCATGGCTAGCATGGGCGGCTCGTCCGGGGCGGCAGGCGTGGCGGGCATGGGGCCGCACCTGAGTCCCAGCCTGAGCCCGCTTGGGGGACAGGCGGCCGGGGCCATGGGCGGCCTGACCCCCTATGCCAACATGAACTCCATGAGCCCTATGTACGGGCAGGCGGGCCTGAGCCGCGCGCGCGACCCAAAGACTTACCGGCGCAGCTATACGCACGCCAAGCCTCCCTACTCCTACATCTCGCTCATCACCATGGCCATCCAGCAGAGCCCCAATAAGATGCTGACACTGAGCGAGATCTACCAGTGGATCATGGACCTCTTCCCCTTCTACCGGCAGAACCAGCAGCGCTGGCAGAACTCTATCCGCCACTCTCTGTCCTTCAACGACTGCTTCCTCAAGGTGCCCCGCTCGCCCGACAAGCCCGGCAAGGGCTCCTTCTGGACCCTGCACCCCGACTCGGGCAACATGTTCGAGAACGGCTGCTACCTGCGCCGCCAGAAGCGCTTCAAGTGCGAGAAGCAGCTGGCCCTGAAGGAAGCCTCAGGCGCCACGGGAGGCGGCAAGAAGGCGGCCACCGGGGCCCAGGCCTCGCAGGGTCAGCTCGGGGAGGCCGCCGGGCCGGCCTCCGAGACTCCGGCGGGCACCGAGTCGCCCCACTCGAGCGCCTCTCCGTGCCAGGAGCACAAGCGAGGGGGCCTGGGGGAGTTGAAAGGGACGCCGGCTGCGGCCCTGAGTCCCCCGGAGCCGGCGCCCTCGCCCGGGCAGCAGCAGCAGGCGGCGGCACACCTGCTGGGCCCTCCCCATCACCCTGGCCTGCCGCCCGAAGCCCACCTTAAGCCGGAGCACCACTACGCCTTCAATCACCCCTTCTCCATCAACAACCTCATGTCCTCGGAGCAGCAGCACCACCACAGCCACCATCACCACCAGCCCCACAAAATGGACCTCAAGGCCTACGAACAGGTGATGCACTACCCTGGCTATGGTTCCCCTATGCCGGGTAGCCTGGCCATGGGTCCGGTCACGAACAAAGCGGGCCTGGATGCCTCGCCCCTGGCCGCAGACACTTCCTACTACCAGGGGGTGTACTCCCGGCCCATAATGAACTCTTCTTAAGAAGAAGGCTGCAGCCAGCTAGCCAGGGACAAGGACAAGAGAGAGAGCAAGTGGGGAGAATTTGAGGAAGGGGTGTTGGAGAGAGCCGAGGGAGAAGAAATCCATTACTCCCCACCCCAGGACAGCAGTCTCCCCTCACCTTCTGCAACTCTTCCCTCCCAAACAGACGGGCCACACTGATATCTATTATTCTATATAAGGAGGGAAGGCAAAAAGATAAACAGTCAAAAAAGAGGGGGAAAAAAGAGGAAGAAAAGTGAAAAGAGTCGCTGTTTCCACTACTGTGTAGATGCCTGCTTCTTTAAGCATTTGCGAGTTCTGATTTTTTGTTGTCTTTTTCTTCCATTGATGCTGTTGCAGGGAAGTCTTACTTTATTAAAAAACAAAACAAAAAAAAAAAACAAAAAAAGCCCCACAAACTTTTGTGAGTGACTCAGTGTAAAACCATGTAGTTTTAACAGAGAAGCAGAGTTGTATTATTGTTCAAAAAGAAAAAAAAATGTTGTAAGGGTCTGTTGTAAATGACCAAGGAAAAGGAAAAAAATGCATTCCCATTCTTGACACGGTGAAATCCAGGTCTCGGGTCTGATTAATTTATGGTTTCTGCGTGTTTTATTTATGGCTTATAAATATGTGTTCTGGCTGGAAGGGCCAGAGTTCCACAAATCTATATTAAAGTGTTATTGCCAGTTTTACCCCTTGAATCTTCAAGACTCTTTTTCCCCTTTGCCCGGCTTAAAAAATAAACAGGTCCAGAAATTATTAAAAGTGGGGGGAAAGAGATCGTGACTGGTTTGCAGGCTTCATTTTATTTCGGTGAAGGGGAGGCACCATGGTGGTTGCGGTTTTAATAACATTTTATTATTAAAACTTCCAGACATACTGAAGTTGGACAGATTTTACAGAAAACACACACGTACCCATTGCCCAGATCCTACTGTCTCACTATACTTGTTACATCACATATCTGTTCATGTATCTACAGCTCCATCAGTCCATTCAGGTTATTTTTTCTAAATGCATTTCAGAGGAGATCAGGCCCTATTCAGGGTGGTATGGCCATAGACCTAGATGCATTTCAAAGTAAATTTCAGACACCAGTACACTTACCCCTAAACACTTCAGCAAACACATCAGGAAATAGAATTCAATATTATTTATGATAAATTTTGGAATTTTGAGTTTATCTTTACACACAATGAAACACACAGATCTCAGGTTTGACCATTCCCTGTGTTTGATGCAGGTTTATCTTTAAAGTAAGGAGAAAACTACATATCTTAATTTCCCATCTGGGCCATGTGAAGATGCAATGTTGATGTCTCTTGGGCCCCACGGAGCTGACTTCTCTGGGGGAGAAGCCTAGATTTTATGTGTTTTTACTGTATTTCCAGTCTTAGGCCTCCCTTCAAGTCAGTGAACCCAGATTGGATTTGCAAATTCCTGGGTCTGCTCTTTCATCTCTGTGTCTCTGGCACCCCTTTTACCCTCCTGTGGAACTGGAGCTCTGCCTGGATCCTATAGCCTCAGGTCTCTGTCTATGCAAGCAGGACCTTATCCCACCCTCCTTCTTCACTTACATGTTCTGCATAGCCTTGATAGACTTTGCTGTAGCATGAGAGCAGTAAGGCCTCTGAGACCACCTTTTCTGACACCTGATCTGGAGAAACAGACTTTCTCCTGGTACTTGTGTTTACAGGGACCGCTCTGGATGATGGTCCAAATCTTCTTTTTAAAATAAGGTATTTTGGGGGATGAACCGCAGGTAAGCGGGGGGATATCTTGCGCCGCTTGTCAAATGATCCTGGCCAGTGGTAAGATCCCAGGGTCTGCAGACTGCTTACCCCTCCCTTGCCCCAAACACCCACTCCTTTGGACAGCGTCCAGTTAGCCCAGATTGGCAAGCCAGGATTACAGGGCCAAGCAGATGAGGAGGTGTTTTGTGAGCCTTAAAAGAAAATCCAAAAGTATAAAGAAAGACTCAATAAATTCTTACAAATCTTGCTGTATCTCCCCACAGATGACCCTAAATAGGCAGCCAACGGAAGTGGAAACCCCATAGGCCACACACAGCCTATGTGCTCAAAGGGGATCCGGCTTTGGCTTTGCCTGGGGCATGTGCTGGCCAACAAGCAGGCCAGGGGAGGGCAGGATCCAGTGTCCCCGCAGACTTAAGGACATGCCATCCATGATCCATGCACAGCTAGCTTATTGTGGGTGGGTGATTACTCTCAGCAGGTTTCTGAAGTCGGGACATTTTGTCTCAAAGTTTTACAGCCCGGGGCCCTGTTTTCAGGGACTAGAGTTTTGGTCTTGTTGACCATCCAAATGTAGAATGTCCCAGGTTCGCCCCAACAACTGAGGAACCCCCCCCCACCTCACTTCGCCCTCTGCCACCTTGTAGGGTCTCTGTTCCCTCAAACCCTGGCCTTCCCACACGCTTGAGGTGGGTTTGCCCTCCCCTGCCCCCCCCCCACCGTCTCCAAATCCCTTTTTAACACGCCACATTGTCCCGAGGAACACAAGGAAGAGAAATTGGGGCGGGGTGGGGGGGGATCCGGAGGCCGCAGCCAGCAATCAGGCCCGTCTCTCCCCCTGGAAAGGACACACACGTCGCGAGCTCGGCCTGAAATGTGTTTCATTATCACATAAAAGGCTCCCGTGGCGAAGGAGCCGAGAGGCAGGGCTGGGGGCCGAGTGGGGGACAATGGAGGCTGAAAGCACTGCCCTAACCTGCTATGTTTCGTATCGCACGCCCATTGTGCGAGGGTCGTTTTAAACTACTTAGCGCTCCCCCCTCCACTGATCCCGGGCGATAAGATATAGTTCTGTCCGAATACATAAAAAGGATGTCGGGGAGCGGGGCGCTTTCGGAGGCTTTTCTGCTCTTCTTGTGTCTTTCACACACACCCCCACCCCGCCTCAGACCCCTCCCCCAGCCAGGCTCCAGGCTCTCTAGCTTCACAGAGCATCCTCCGCCCGCTTTCCCCAACTCTAAGTATAGCAGGGTGCGGCGTTTCTTTCTTCCTCCCTCTCTCTCTTTTTCTTCCTTTTCCCCACGCCATCCGCGCACCGGTTTAAGCAACCGTGATCTGTGAATAAACAAAGTCAGTAAACAACCGAAAAAAACATTCTAGATCCGAATTCCAGGAGGGTAAACTTTCCATGCCACGTCACACTTCAGCAAATTTGCACAGATATTATATTGCCTCCCCCTCCTTTATTATTTTTTTTTTTTTGCTAGGATCCCATTGTACTTAACTGAATTTTATAACGCTGATCGATATCTTGGTAAAATATTCATTTTTAAACTAGCGGGCAGTGAAATCTTTGCTTTGTGTGCTAAAGTCAACAGTCGCTCGGTTTGAGCTCAAATAAATGCGGAGATGCCTCGGCTGGGAGCAGTCGGCCACCTCCCTCCGAGCGCTGGACGCTCCGCCACCCGCCAGCCCGCCGAAACACAGGTAGGGAGCGCGCCCATTCGGGGGCCGCGCCCGGGTCCCCTGGGCAGCCTCCTACCCCGATTCCCTTCCGCGCGCCTCCCCTCCCCGAGACAGTCCTTTTCCTTTCCTAGGGCCCCGACGCTAGGGGTTGGGGGTGGGGAGGTAGGGAGTGAGAAGCTAAGTCGCTGAAGACCCTGAGGTTTGGAAGGTGGCCTTTTTTTTTTTTTTTTTTTTTTTTTTTTTTGCGGAGATTTCTGAGAATACATGGTGTGGGTGGACGAGGGGGGGAAGAGTTGCAAACAGACTCAATCTGGGCTCTGACCACATAGAGTTTAGTTGGGGCGCCGAAGCAATGGGAAGCCCTACAGGCTCCTGCAGCCCCTCCGGGATGGGAATTCGATCCGAAGGCAGCGCGTTTCCCAAGGACAGTGAGGGGGTAGGGGATGGGGAAACGCCCTTGGCCCAGGAGTCTGGGGTGGAGGCAGCGGAAAACTTCGTGCTGGTATCCCGTGGCTGCATCAGCAGAAGCCCGAGAGTGGCGAAGCCCTCCCCGCCATCCCCGGCGCGCAGGGGGGGTCTAGTCTGGTCTAAGCGTTTCCCTAGAATCTCACAGGCCAGGCAGCTTTGGGGTCGACGCCTCGAGCGGGATAAGGCCTTGCCGAGAAAGGAGGACACTTTCGTTCTCGCTGCAAGAAGCGGCTGGTGCCATTTACGCAAAGACGCTCAAGGCTGCAGAGAGTTTCGGGAGCTTAGGGGGTTACAAGCGGGGCCTGGCGTGGCGAGGGTGGTGAAAGAAGCACGCCACCGGGCAATTTGTATTCTCCCAGAGGCTGGCCCCGGGCAGGGGCGCGCTGGGGTGCGGGAGGACGGGAATTTGGAGGACCACACAGAACCAATCGCATCTTTCTCCCGCCTGCAGGAAGGCATTAGCTTGGAAAACTGAAACTTCCAAAGCTGCCAGTTGAAACTGCAGGACCCTCGGGTTTCGAGGCCAGGGTATAGGGTACTGAGAAGGTGTCTTTCTTCGGGGATCTTCCAGGTATCCCCTGAAATTGCAATCCCCTGGAGTGTTTATTTTAAAGGGCTAGACATCCGGCCTTGTTTGAAGCCCGCGCAGACTTCTAGGTATTTCGCCAGGCGGGGAGACAAGCGCTCTCCCCGTCAGCCCCGCGGTCACCAGATCTCGGACCCCAGAGGGCAGAAATCGAAATCGATCCCTGTGACTGGCAGGGTCCGTTATGTGGGCACCTCTGTGTGGGGACCATGCGCCATCCCCACCCCCGCCACCTTCCTTGGCGTCCGGGGCCGCGCACCTTTGTCCACGCACCCGAGGACGCCTGGGGAGCGCACCCGCAGCCATTCAAGCCGCGGTTCCGGCTGGCGGCTAGTTATCGTCCCTAAACAAGATGGAACGCCTGCAGGACACACCGCTAGGCTAATCGTTTTTAAATAATTAATGCGTCCCCGTTCCGCTGGTAATGCGCGGCCTCGAATCCGTCAATTACTTGTCATTAGACGAGTGTCGCCCCTCGGCCTTCCCTCGGGCCTTTGATGGCGCTCGGTCACCCAGCCCAGCCCACTCATGGTCGAATGAAAAAGTGCCCGGCCTTGAAGAGCAGGGTGCAGCGTAGCCGCGGCCCTCAATTCAGTGCGAGTTTTGAAAGAAAGACCTTAGCTGAAGAGATGTAATCTTCCAAATGGCCAATTTAAACGCCTGATCTTTATCGCCCGCCTTCTCCCGGCTTTATAGAGAAAAGCCGGTCCTCAGTGCTTTTGGGGACTTTTAATGTGGGGGTGGGGCGAGGAGAAGCGAAAGATGAGGCTTAATAGGGCACAGGGCAGGTGTTTGCTCAAGAAGGTTCCTGGAGGTACCTCGGAGTAACTAGTTTTCTAGTGCATCCTTCTAAACATCAGGGGCCTGGAAGTACTGGCTGCCGGCTTTGAAGGCGGGGTGCGCCGGGACAAGTCTTCTGGAATGTATAAACCAAAACCGTCCGGAGAAAGCGGCAGGACCTTTTCAGGCAGTGCATCTTCACCCTGCAAGAGGCAATAGGACAGGGAACATTCTCAGAGTCCCCCACCCAACATGGCAAACATCGCAGAACAGTGGGTGCGGGCTGATGCCCACGGACTTGTAGGCATCAAGTCGTGCCGCCCAGAAGAGGCGCCCCACCCGCACGCCTTAGAGGCACCAATCCCTGTCTTAGCACAGGAGCACTATTTCAGACCGCAAATGTCTTTGCTGGGTCAGGGAGCTGTGGAGACCAGCCTTGGCCGCAGCGCCATGACAACCCAGGCCAACCAAGGGGTGGTGGGGTGGAATTAAAACAAAAACGAAAACACAAGAGAAAACTTCCCCAAAGTTTGTGGCTTGATTTAATTATGCTTCTGCTACTTCCTACCCCCAACCCCCCATCAAAGGTTCTTCTTACAGTAAATAAATTCTCAAGGTCTCAGAACCTTACATGCCTCCTTGGACCAAAGACAGTACGCTGTATCTGCACACTCTCAGCTTTACAGAATTCAGATCACAAGTTTCTCATAACCTCTACCCCCGGGACTGGTTTGCCTCTGAGAAGAGGAGAATAGAACACATGAGGGATTCGGGGTGGCGGGGGGAGGGCGGGGGGGGGAATCATGAAGAGAGTGGGAGAAACTTTTTAAAAATATAGAGAGATGGAGAAAGGATGACTGGAACACGCCTTTGTGCCTGGTGGCTCCCAGAGGACCCTGGGCTGAACTTTAGGCCTTTGACTTCAGATCCACAGCCTTTCTAGGGCATTCCACAAAGATTGGGATTTTTTGAAAAATTCTTTTTTGATAAGATTCACCGGATATGGGCAGGATGTTGCAGGCACCTCCAGAGACAAGCCAACCCAAATTACACAGAATAGATGTGTGTCCCCAGTGGAGCTCAGCAGGGTCCCCACCTCCAGGGGGGCTTGGCTTCTCCCTTTGACAAAACTCCCAGGGAGCGCCCTACCCCAGAGAGCTCCAGGGGTTGCCTCGGAAGCCTAAATCCTGGGGCATCTTCCCCATTCTGTTCACGGCCTTCCTGCCCACTCTCTTATCCTTTTTCTCCTTTCTTCTTTAAAACAATCATGTGTGTCCCCCCTCACCCCTCCCGCCATTGTATTTGTTGATGACCTAACACGCTCACACCAAAAGCCACACACAGAAAACCAACAACGTGGGATGGGAGGAGAGACCAATTATGATTGAGGCTAACAAGCAGGGAACACCCAAGTTGAGGCCGGCTGTCTCCTGGGAGACTGATGGAGGCTTATTTTACAAGCTGTCATTCCATCCTGGTCCCTATTGCCAGACTGGAGGTGATTCCTTTTCTCCCCTCCCCCTCAGCCCCTGCACCCCTGGGGCTTATTCCCGATTCTTTGTATATCCTCTGCAAAAGAAACGGCACTCCAAGTCCTTCTCCTGCACAGGTGGAAAGAGCAGCACATCCTCACAACAGTATGCCTATTTTTCACATCAGTGGCTGTTCCTCAGAGCTCTGAGCTCACTGCCAGCAAGATGTGGACTTGTCAGATGTCACTGTCACACATGCCCCATCCTCCTCACCAGGTTCCCATTAAAAAGCATTAACTACTTACCCTTTACACTCTCCCCCTCCTCCTGCCTCTTCCTCCTCTTCCTCTTTTGCCCCCCTTTTTCCTATCCCCCTCCTCCACCAAAGAAGGAAGGATACTTTACTGTCAGATAACACAGCTGATCGCCGGGAATGCTAACAGAAGCAATACAAATTCAGTTGCTTTCATTCATGCAAAACTAGAGGTCTCAGGTTCTCATTAGAGTAACTGCCTGGGGTTTACGCCTCTCTTGAAGCTAATTAGAGGCAGTAATATTCCCTCTGATGTCAGGAAACCATTTGAGCCACATCATATTTATTTAACTTTAACACATCAAATTAACTGACAGGGAAAATTTCAGCATCACCGACATGGGTGAGGAAGAAATGCTGGAGTATGATGCTGATGCCGTTAGAACTTCGGAATGAGAAATTCTTTGCTGTGGTTTAGTTCTCCTTGCAGAAAAAGTTCTGCTTCTGCTTGCTTAAGTGGTTGAGGACAGACTTTCCTCACAGGTAAATCAGCTCTTCTATTGTTTTATTTATCTGAAAACAATAAAACCACAAAGTTCAAGAGTAAGCAGGAAGATTTTTGGACCAGAGTTGGTAATGACCTCAGCAAATCAAAATAAGATTGTGTGTGTGTGAATTTTGACTTATTATTTCATTAGAAAGATGATCTCAATTTATTAGCCCTTCTTTTTTCACAAAGCAGATGTAATTATACAGTGGATTTTGTTGGGAAATTTTTGCTCATGTGAAAAATGCACACTCTCCTAATTTCAAGACATGGATGTTAAGAGCACATTACTTGGAAGAGGAAATAATACTGAGAAGTGTCTGGATAAGGCTTGAGAAGAGTTAAGGCATGACGTGGGCAGCTGGAAAACTGGGAAGGGCAGAGGATGATTATGTGTCTCTTTCCGTGAAGGAACAGGGTGACAGGTCAGCTAGGGCAGGACCTGGGTCATAAGAACTTCTGTATGGAGGCAAAGAAATCAAGATGTCAATATATGGACCCCCCTGGTACAAAATATGCAACCATCTGCTCAAACTTTCTGCTTGCTTTGTCTTCTAAAACCTAATTTAAGGAATTTAAAACAAAAAAGACCAATCCATTATATATTTTTTATTTAGTCTGCAGTGTATTAATACAGTTTAACTGAGCTCTTCACACACAGAAAGAAGTAACTTCAACTGCTTGTTCGTTGAGAAAATGCACCCTCTATAAAGAAGAGTCAATTTCTTGGCAAAACTTTTGCCTTTCATTCTACCTTCTTGGTGTTTCTCATCTCCCGCTTGCCCCCCCCCCAAGTCCCTACCTCTCTTTTTTTTATCGCAATTGTATTCACTTCAACCACCATTGTGTATGGTCCCCCATGTGCCAGACACTGTGCTAGGTGTCTTCATGAACATGACCTCATTTAAGCTTCCTCACGCCCCACTGGTAGATGTCAGAATTTATGGGTAATGGACCTGGGGTGGAGAGAAGTTAGGGAACTGCTCAGATTTCAGAGCTCAGCATTGAATTCAAGTCTTGCAACTCTATGTTTTTTCAACTTCTGTTGGTCTCTTATGACCCGGGGCACAGACCTCTTTGATTCTAATGCAGTAGGAAACCTGCTTTCTCCAGAACCCCCAACTTTTCACTGTGGGCTGCTATTGGTAAAGGGGAGATTGAATATTAGGAGAAAGCTGATAAGAAACAGGAAGATCTCCGGAAGAAGGATGGCAGAGACTCCACCTGCTATCTTAGAAGGGATTAGGATGCATTATGTCTGGGATCAGGCTGGATTCTTATTTTCTCTTTTGGAGCAATACACTATTCCTATGTGACCATGGTTTCTCAAAGCCAGCCAGAGGTTCAATCAGAACTGGGCTACAACTGCACCCCACTGAAGCTGATGCAGCAGGCTGGCTAATGCTGGAGGGGAAGAGACAGGGAGAGAATTGGCAGCCTGTGATTAGAAGAGAAAATGCCAGGGAAGAAGAAAAAAATGTCAGGGGCAGAAACAATGACCTGGCATCCAGGCTTAAACAATGCACATGGCCCAATTATTTCTTGAGATGTAGCCTGCCAGCCATATACCTTACTGGGGATTCTGGAGAGGGGAGGGGCAGGGGGGGCAGGAATGTTCTGAGAGACTCCTGCTTCTGACCTCCCTCTGACCCACACCTGGTTGTCCTACCGCACAGGTGACAGCACAGCTGGAATGCACACACTGCCCACAGCTGGGCTTCAGGGCTGCCCTTGCCCCAGCCCCAGCTGCAAGAACAGCAAAAGGCCCCAGCCGCCACAACATCCCCCCCCCCATATATTCAAATGCAGATCTGGATAAACATCTGCCTCAGAGGGTTGCCCCTGAACAGGATGCTGGCCCAGGAGGACTGCTCTCTTTCTGTCACAGAGGAAGGATAGGATGTGGCCCAGGACTCAGTAGGCCTGTGGTCTGAGAGGAGAGCACACCCCAGCCAGGTTTCACATCTGAGCTGCACATGGTACATGAATGTGCAGGGAACACTGGCTGACACCTGCTTGTGCCAGGGCCTAGGGACAAAGTATGGAATGAACAGGGCCCTCCTTGGACACAGGCTTGGACTGGAGACCTCTTTTTCTTTTCTGCTTACTGGAAGATAAGTTCCCTGGGTGTCCATGGTTTTTAGTTGTGTGGGGCTTCCTGCAGACTTAGCATCTTCCACTTCAGGGTTTGGACAACAGGATTCTAAGGCCAGCGCCACACACAATGATGTGTAGGGCATGGGAATAACTGACTCTTGGAAGAACACAGAGTTCTAGATTAAACCATACTCTCCAAACTGGACAATTGCAGTGTTAGGTTGAGGTGGGGACAATGTATCCAGAATGACAGTTACCCACTCTCAGGTTGAGTGCTGAGCCTCCTAGAGACTGCCCGAAAAGGGGTGAATAGAGTCTTCTGGCTGTTTATGGGGACAAGCAGGGGCAGACATCCAATCTATATTTTGTCCACCCTCCATCTAATGACCACTCTCCTCCCACCAGCAGTTTGCCAATTAAAGGCCAATCTCTCTTGATTTCTCTGCTTTAAAAGGACATTTCGATTCACCCAGCTAAACAATTAAATCCCCCTCTCGCCTCTCCCTTCCCAGAGCTCACGAACAAGATGCTTCCCTATCTCTTGCCAGCATCGAGTAGTGGGAAGGAGCTGATCTCAGGTGCTAACCTGCAGTTATCAGAATGCCAGACTCATTTAGGGAGCTCAACTCTGGAACCCGAGGTGATCCCTTCATTGATTGTGGAAAGCGCTGTTTAGATTTTGTCCTAGCTCAGTAAACAACCAAAAGTAACTGCGGGATTTCTGCCTTACATTCAGCTGAATCCCTCTCTCTCTCTCTCTCTCTCTCTCTCTCTCTCTCTCACACACACACACACACACACACACACACACCCCACATACACTCCTCCCCTCCCTCAGGCTCCTGTTAATCAGGAAGGGACAGTCAGACCAAGGTCCCTTTGAAACACCTTCAGCTAACTCCCCAGCTGCTGAGTCTTTTGTAGGGTGGGGGTGCTACACCTTCCTCACATCTCTCCCCAAAGGCACAGTCTCCCACGTTCTTAAATCTGTAGGGAAAGCTCTTGAGAAAAGGTTGTGCCTTTGGGCCCCTTAAGCTGCCATCTCTGAAAGTCCCCACCTGGCTAAAATACTCGCCAGGGACTTCCTGGGGCTATTCTTCCTTGGTCTCTCTTCCCCCACCCCAGTGCTTCTCTGAGATCTAGCTTGTCTTTGATAAGCTTATTGCAGCTCAGACCAGCTGCACAAAGTTGAGAGTGAGGGGCGGATTCCCTGTCTTCAATGCTGGGGCGCTGCTTCTGGGCTGGGCGACATGGTCCTGGATACAGATCTCTTTGGGGGTAAAGGCAAATTAAATTGGCAAACTCTACTCTGATGCTCAAACTTCTGCAGTTCTTAGCAAGATCCCCATTTAGTCCTCAATTGCTAGTAGAAAAAGAGAAAGATGCTTCCTATTGTCCACAATTTGCCATTCTTTGAATAGACCATTTGTTTTAATTAGGTCTCCTTCATTTAGTTCTATCTGCAGGAGCAGGTTTGCTCTGAAGTGATTGTGTTGATCGTGCGTACTCTGCCATCTATTTGTGTAAAATAAATAGAAAGACATAATTGCCAGTCATCACAATATAAAAGATTAGTGCAAATCCTAAACAATGATCATTTAAAATTCAATACTTCTTAGAAAAAGGAGTCAAATGATAAAGCACAGTTTCCCTGAAGGTGTTAGACACAACGAGCCTGCAACGGGTGTGTGTTTAAAAATTAAGAAAGTTTCTTTTTCCAAGTTGGTACTATTTCAAATGTAATTCTTTTCTTATTTGTTTAGAATGCCTTTCACATGAAAAAAAAAATCAAATCAGATCACCTCAACTTAAAATACAGCTTTTCAATATCAGCCAGCCTCAAGCAGAAAGCTTTTTAAAAGTCTTGCAAATCTAATTCCTGGTTCTTTTCTTCCCAAGATGCCAAAACCCTGATATCTTTTATTTTTTTAAGTCCCTGATTTTGTCTGTGACCTCTCCAATCTTAGAAAAATCCAGAAAAAAATGAAAACAAATATTGTAATGTGTAAATTCTTAGGACTTAAGATAGGGAGGTATTCCACAGTTTCGAACGTTCCACAACATTTTACACATTAAGCAAATATATTTTTTTTTAAACAAAGGGGTAGTTCTTGCAATTAGATTGCCATTTTATTATACAAGGTACAAAGCAGTAAAGTATGCCATTTCTCTGCCCCTTTTCCTAGTTCAATTTTGGGAAGGAGGGTAAAACGCATTTGGGGTTTTGATATATTTATTGTGTGCCAATCCATCTGCATATGTGACGAGGCTCAACAATTTCTCTGCACAATGTACGGTCTATGCTCTGTCCTGAGGAAACGAAAGAATAACAGTTTGCCGGTCCCTCGACCACTTGTGTTACTCTTCAGTTCACAGTATTCTAGTTCCATTGTTATCGATAGTTCTATTTTGTTAAATATCAGCTTGGCTATGACGAAAGCTAATTACGCAATTCCACTTCATTTCTGCCTCTAAATTTTATACTTGTTAAAATAGCTAAATGATGCTAATTAAATTCTCCTTACAAAGATGATTTCTTTGTAAGCACTTTGTAAGCACTTTGCTGCGCCCCTTCTCAAGCTTTGGCTTTCTGGCTATGAAATTTATCTAAAAACATTTCTGGGGCTAGAGAATATATTGATCATTTCTGGATTAAGACTGTTAAAATATATTTTAAATGTTCTGGGTTAAAACAGAACAGATCCTATGTGGAAGAGGAATTTGTTCTATTTACCTCTTTCTTTTGTGTAATGTTTGTGCAGATCTCCCCACACTTGGGGAGTAGCTTAGGTACTTGGTAATAGTTCACCACCTCTGGAGCCCAGGCAAAGCCGACCTAAGTTTTGCAAAATAATTCAGAAGAAACTCGCAGATATTGGGACTCAGGGTGTATGTAACCTCCCATGGCTCTCTGAGACAAGCGACATTCTGTTTGGTGCAAGGGGCGAAAAACACGACCTAACAGTGTTTACATGTGTATTCAGCCATGAAATTGAATATTATCAAAGTTGAAAAATGCAAATCAAATTAAAAGCAGAGAAAATTGTCTTTGGAATTACAGCGGCCTCGAGACCCCAAGTGTTTGCTTAAACTGAAGCGTTTAAAAATGAAAAACCCTAAATTGCCCCCTCTATTCCCCCCCCCACAAACTCCCCAGCAGTATGAAATTTGTTCTTTAATTCTACTAGAAATGGATTGAGGCTCAGCCATCAATCGTTCGTCCTAGGCATCAATCACGTTGAAACAGAACTTTTCCTTAAAAATTGTCTCCCTTCACTTAGTGTCACTAAAGTCGGGCGGAACCCGCTTTCCTCATTCCGAAATGAGCCCCAAGCCATTGGGTGCTAGATTTTTCTCCCTGCGAGTGGTGGGGGAACCCGGTGCCGCTGCTGAGCCGAAGCCACCCAAGCTGTGCGCTCCGGGGGCTGCCAGCGCTGGTCCTCGAGGGCAGCCAGCGGCGATGCTGGGGTCCCAGGCCCCACACCCAGGTCAGCGCAGCCCCGGTTACCCAACCGCTGCGTTCGCAGAGCAGCCGGCCAAGCTCCGGAGCCGCCGCGCGCATTCGTTGCGCTTTCCCACGTCAGGAAAGCCTGAAATACGGAAACTTGGCACTTTGCTGCGCCCCTTCTCGGTGCTCACTTTGCTAACGCAGGAGTTCCTAGGGTCTTGATGGAGGAGGACGGAAAAGGGAAGTGTGAAAAATCTACTTTTTAGAAGAGAGAAGAGGTTTAAAAAGTAATAGGCAGAGGCGGTAGGGGGTGCGGGGGCGAGTCATTCTTGCCTTTTTCCAAGTTCTAAAGCGCAGGCAACAAACGCTAAGCTGCCAACCCATCAGATGGGGCCAATCTCACCCCCAGTCGCCTGGGTGCTGCAAACTTTATTCCTCTCCTGCCCCTCCCCCATCTCTCTCCAACCTGGGAGAAAACCAGCGCGCGAGCCTTTCTTCAGCAGGTGCCAAATGCGGCCCGGTCCGGAGAGAGCCCGCAGGGCACGCGTGGCGCGGCAGCAAGTGCAGGCGGAACCGCCGGCGGCGCTCTGCGCTGACCCGGCTTAGGGTCAAGGGGGGCTGCCGGACCCAGTTCGGGTGGGAGCCGGACCCAGGCAGCCACGCCCACAGCGGTAACTGGGACTGTGGGGATGCTGGGGATGCCAGCAATGGCTAGGATGTGCTGGCGTGGCCTTGGTAAAGTTTCATCTCATTTGGTGACCCCCGAGGATGTTCATTTCGCCCCCCAACCTGCCTTCCTCTAGTTCGAACATCCATCCAACCAAAAGTGGTCAGGTCCAGGATGACCAAGGGTGGTCTGGCTTTTTCTCCCCTGGGGAGCGGAGACAACTGGTGGCCTCCGCTTCACGCAATCTCCCTCCGGGCCTCCAACTCAGTCCTTGTAGATCTGAAGGACAGACGCTGTTCCAGAAACGCAGTAAGTCCAGTCTCACGAACCCAGATAGGGGCGGGATGGGGAGTAGCGGAAGCCAATTTATATTTGAAACCTACCGCTTTCCATGGATCAAGACTAGCTCAACTATGGCTGCGAAAACAACCAATATTCCCCAGAGTTTTAAAGCTGCCCATAAGTTGCAGTCGTGTTTTGGAGATTCGGGATCCTATTTCCAAGGAAAGTTGTCGGGGGCATGCTTATGTTATTTTCAAAACCAAGCAAAGGAAACAGCAGCCAATTAAAATGAAATATTTTTATTGGCCTCCAACATTGTCAGTGATTTGCCCCAGGGGATCCACAATTTTCCCAAGCCTGTTAACGGGTGACAATGAATGAGTGCCTCGTGTAATTTAATTTTCCTGTCACACTAAATAGAGCTACATTGTAAACCTTAGATCTACTCTTACTGATAGGATCGCCTTGTTTTGCCATTTGCACCATAAAGACCCCCAAAAGGGACACTGTATTGTGACCTCTACTCTTGAATTATTCAAGAACTTAATGACATTTTCCATTTTAAAAAGGGAACTAATTGCCATTGATGTAAAGCATGTGACCTTCCCTGGGTGCCCAGTATGAGAATGTAACCATCTGTGTGTGCATACAGGAGCTGCAGAAAGCGGGCAAAAACAGGAGAAAGTTGTAAACATAAATTAGCTCAATATAGACATGGAATTAAGCACATTATTTAATTCCTCCACCCCTAGCCATGATATAGGTTTCCAGAAAGTTCTCTTACCTGACCTAAAATCTTTACAAAATTTCATATCAGCTCGGACCTGTTTGGGGGCATGGCATGACTTTTTATCTAGGGCAGTAATATTTGAATTAGTGAAATTACTTTGTGTGATGTCAAGCAGATATCTAATAATCTGCTCCCTTTCCTCCTCCCCCTACTCCTCCCATTCTCCCCATCTCCCCATCCTCTTCCTCCTCCTCCTCCTCCTTCTTCTTCCTCCTCCTCCTCTTCTTCTACTTCTTCACCTTCCTTAATTTCATTATTTTCTTAATAGGAAAAAGAAACTCACAACTGTAAAGAGATTGCACCTCAGTATTTGCTATTTGAACCAGGTTTAAGTTTCCAGGAAAGCCGACATTGAAATTCTTTAGGATCAGAATTTTCACTCTTCAAATTCCTTGAAAATGTTTGCTTATCTTTCCTCAAAGTCAAAAGACTCCCAGTGTATTTTCTACGTCCATTCACTCTGTCCCTAACCTCTAGAGGAAAGCAAAAACAGAGAAAATGTTCTTTGGTTTCACAATTTCACAATCAGTGTGCAAAGATGCCCTAATGCTTTTCCTGATCTATCTACTAAGTCCACAGCCAATATTAACCATTTTAAAAGGGTGAGTAAATTGGGAAGTAAAACACATTCTCAGGCCGGGGTAAAAATGCTTCTTTTGAACTTTTAAGTGATGCTTTCAACAAGAAATTTCATCATCTCAGCAGAGAATGTACAGTTCCTTTTTAATAAACACACCATGGCTTCATTGAGAACTAAGTAACCTCTCTCTGTTAGGCTGTGTGAATCCACACCTCTATTTTTTTAGAATTTCTGGGAAAAAGAAATAAAGTGCATTTGAATACCTAGCTCGATTTTAATGGATCCCATATTATATTGACCCATTTGACACATTGCTGCCATTGCAGCTTGGAGTCATGTGCAAAACAGAGGGTCCGACACTCCATCTCTGGCAGAATGCAAGTGCTATTTTAAAGGAGTTTTTCATAAAACCATTATTACTCACGTTGTGTAACAGAACAACTGCTTTCATATTTCTTCAAAAGAAACTCATTTCCCTCTTTGGTATTATGTGCCTTTTGTTTACAGTAACATGGCAGAAAAAATGAGTAAGGACACATTTCTTTTTGTTAAATAATAAGTTCATACTTAAGGAATAAGTTTATAAGCATTTGCAAATCAAGAAAAGTTACAACATGTATGGAATGAGCTGAGATCGACCTCCCTGTAAGTTCCCTGTGCAAAAAGCAGCGTGTGATGGGTCAAATGTTAATTTCATTTTATAGATTTTTCGTTTATTTCTCCACATTTGGAAAATTTTTTGGAACAATTTGGTGTAGATATGAAGACAGAGAAGCAATTATATGGGTTTCTTACAGCATGCCTGGACTCTCTCTAGCATTCTATAGTATTATAATCCAGTAATTTTTCCACGGTGACAGTGTGTGTTCAAAATGAAAATTTGATTCACTGTCCAAACTATCATGGTGGATAAGTGACAGTTATTTTTCTTTTCATCTTAAAAAAACAACAGTCTTGATCTAGGACCACCTGAGGGCAATTGTAAGTACTGTGGCAAGTTTGCAGCAACTTTAGGGCATAGCAAAGCCCTCTCCTGGCTCTTTTTCTAGATCTCTCCCCTCTTCTGAATGGATTTCTGTGATGACAATTCAGAAAGCCAGGAGGAGGGGTTTTTTATCTTCACTGAGCTTAAGCGGATAGTTCTAGAAGCTTGTGCAAGAGATTCTGAGTTAGGGTCACATTTCATCCAATTCCTATTCCCCAGTCCCCCTGCCCACCAAAAATCAAAAGTAAAACCAACAGCTTTGAAAAGCATTCCCAGTTGTCCTTTATAAAGAGTAAACAAATGCCTACCCCAGGGTTGGGGAGGGGCGGTCAGGAATGACATTTTAATTCCTCATCTGTAAAATGGGTTCCTTATTTCTCCATCAAGTCTGATATAAAGGGACACAGTGAGACTTTGTGACTGTGTCTCTTGTCATTGATGGAGTTCAACAGCACTGTTCACATTGGTTATTTTTCAAGATGCTGTGCACACACTGGAAGGGAAAAATGAGGCAATTACTGAGGGGAAAAATAAGATAGTTTATGATACCAAGGCAGATGTATTATCAAGCCAGCCTGCCCTTATGTATATAATTTCTTCTATTTTCCAGGTCCTTGTAGGCTTTCGGTAACTGCAGTGTGTGAACAGCCTGGGCGTCTTGTACTTTCCCATTTTTACCCCAGCTGGGAAGACCTGACGTGTACATGTTTTCGCCCTCATTCCTGAGTTTGTTTACATTCTTTGTCTCCTCCTTTAAAGCTTTTAACTCTTGATATATGGTTTTTAAAATGCCAGAGCTAGCAAAAGTTGATGATAACTTTCTTTCTTATTCTATTTCTCCGAATGTATGCATTTATGTATATTTGCTGGATTTCTAACTATCCATTTTTCTTCCCTAGGAATAACATCAAGAAAGCATAACCCTGTCACAATTACTAAAAATACCTTTTAAAAAACTCAATTTCTTCCAGTTAGTAAATATTTATTTTGTAAACATGGATTGTGTTCTGAATCTGTGTTAGGATTCTGCTTTTGCATGGAGCCTTGTCCCTGACTAAGAAAGTGGTTATAAAGTCACTCAGCAATAACATTTTCCAGCGTGAGCAAATATGGCTATGGAAGTAAGAACATCTGTTCTGATGTGTTCTCTTTCCTCATGAACCCCAGGGGGTACAAAATTCCTAAAGGATTTTCTGTATGATGGGTGAAGTTTATGTGTTATACTGGTTCTCTAGGATGCCAATTAAGCGTTCAAATCACGGAGTAGTTAAAACATATATAAAATATATCTTGAGTTCACTGAGGCCAAATGTTCTGGCACGGAAGCCATCAATTTTCTAATAAGAATATAGAGACTTTTCAAAACATGCCATCAGGATGTAGTTCGCTTTTCAAACAAAATTTGAATGACTGCCTGACTCTCTTTGACTGCATTCTATGTTTTCTCTAGATTTGCTTATTCCCAGCTACCAGAGCAAAAAAAATGAGATGGAGGAAGAATGTTGTTTTCCTAAGAGCATGTGACAGAAAGCACATGAACTTCTCCCCAAGCTGAACTTTGACCATCACAAGAGTGTCCCCAAAAGGCCACAACTTTGCTGTCAGATTCAGATTGCTCCTGGATGCTTTCCTCTGAGTTTTCAATGAGTATCAACTGAGGAATGAGACAAAAAAGCAGACTGTTAATAGACAGGTGATGGTCCAAGTCCAGATGGGTGCTGTGCATGAATATGGAGTTTTCAGGATAAAGGGAAGAGGATACATGAAAATTGAGACTTGCAGCCTTGGAGAAAACCACCAGACCAACAAGCATTGGAATAAGTCAACACAGGGGTGCCTGGGTAGCTCAGTCAGTTTAGAGTCCAACATCAGTTCAGGTCATAATCACACAGTTTGTGGGTTCAAGCCCCGTGTCGGGCTCTGTGCTGACAGCTCAGAGCCTGGAGGCTGCTTCAGATTTTGTGTCTCCCTCTCTCTCTGCTCCTCCCCAACTCGTGCTCTCTCTCTCTCTCAAAAATAAATAAACACTAAAAATTTTTTTAAAAAGAATATGTCAACATAAAGATGGTAAAAATATGAAAGTGTTGACTTGTTCTGTAGTGTAAGTTGAAGTTGAACCATGACAGTCAGGTTGTCCAAATAGACATTTAACCTTCCATGAAGTTACTAAAGCTTACCATGAGTAAATAACGATGAGTGGCCAATTTTTATAAATCCCTGGCCTAAAAGTGAGTCTTAAGACATCGTTACTTTTCAATGACCAGAAAGAGTCCATGGATTCAGAATAATTGCTTGGAGTGAAACGTGGTCCAGTACTCGTCCCTTATGGGGCTTTCTTTGCTGGCTGATACAATTTTGTGGCCCCTGCCTCATGGAAAGTAGGGCCAGCATATAAACAGGTTCTCTGAGCTCCCTGGGGTGGGCAGAAGAGGTGCACTTTCCCCAAGGAGCCCAGAACCCGATGGGGCACAGCAACAGCCCAGGGCACACACACCAATGCCTCTGCCATCTGCCCACTATGGCACACACGTGCCATTGCTGACCATGACACATTCCAAAAGGAAGGGAATTGAAGGTCTTAGGTATGGCCATCATGGGGAAATTTGCACTGTTCTTAGTGTTATTTTCAAATATTGGGATGAGGAAGGCACACAAGGGACAGAGTTCAACCTGTTTCAAGTTAAAAAAGTCAACCCCATGTCACACCTCTCCTGTCCTTTTGGAAACTGAGTGTCTTTCACAAGCTGGCCATTTGCTGCATAGGGGTTTCTAACATAATGTGATTTTTTAATGTGCTTTGTCTCTGTAGAGAGGCTTCAGAAAGCCCTTGAAGTCCTCAGCCTTAATTCCATGTTAATAGGGGAAGTCCCTTTTTTTTTTTTTTTTTTTAGGTGGAGAGATTTGGTTGGGAGAAACATTGACCCAGACTGCACTCTGGGTAAACCAGGGCAAAAGACCTGATATCATCTGCAGGGTACTTATTAACCACTGCTCATTTGTGGGATCAATATTTCCAGCAAAGGAGTCAACACTCAAGATACACCTCTACGTATGTCCCATTTTTTCCCTTGACATACAATTTATTTTATAAATGCATCTGCTGGAGAAGAAAAGGCAGTAGGAAGGACTGTGTCTTTTATCTCCGGGATATGCAAAGCACATTTATTTTCAGCTTTTATCTCCGGAATTGTATGTTGATCCCATACATATAGATTGATTTTGTTCAGGTAGATAATGAAAAGTCAAGTGGAAAATTACACAATGGCACTCACGATCCTAGTCTTATATCGGTATATAAATTGGTTTATTATTTCATTCTATTAAAATAGGCTTTTCTTTTTTAACCAGGAAAACTTCAAAATGCATCATGTTGTCAGCCTCACTGAATTTTCTTTTGGGAGAGGAGGTAGGGAAGAGGAGCTTAGGGAAACGATTTATTCTGCTCCCTTTGCTAATTTTATTGGCTAAATGAGCTTCCACAGCTGAGTATCCTTGTGGATTCTCTCCCTAGCCCACTGCAGGGTCACACA
This sequence comes from Cryptoprocta ferox, assembly GCA_028646485.1. Lineage (NCBI taxonomy): Eukaryota > Metazoa > Chordata > Mammalia > Carnivora > Eupleridae > Cryptoprocta > Cryptoprocta ferox. The sequence continues at coordinate 44,864,157 of CM053576.1, read as the reverse complement.
CATAGTTTCTGTAATTCCAGGACATTTCTGGGCCTGAACAAAGATGTCCACCATACAAGTCCTTTTCCATAAGTGGATATTTTTTCCACTCCAGGCAATTCTAAATTTTGTCACGATGACTGAAAAAGGCAAGCGCTCCCCACCCACCCCACCCCCCCAGTACCAAGAGGCCAGGGGCGAGAGGGTGGTAGTCGGATAAAGACCACCACCAAGGGACAGCTTGGAACCAGAATCCTGGAGGAAACGTTATTAATAAACATCTTCTGGACATTTGGTAGCCTGTGGAGCTTGCTCCAGCTTAAAGCAATTAATTCAGGACACTGACATAAACTCTGCAGGTCTTTGACAGCTTGGAGCCGAAATAAAAATGCTAGTTCTCCCGGGAAGAGAAGAGGCTGGCTAGCTCTTTTCTGGACTGTTTGCTTATAGGCCCAGAGAGCAACCTTCCTTGCAGAATGAAATGCAAGGGCACAAACAATGTACCAGGGAGAGAATAGAAGATGGGAATGAACAGTTTGAACTATTTGCTCAGCAGAAGGGCACCACAATGCTAGGGTAGTAGTTTTCCCATGCATCCCCCGTCCCTTCTTTGGGGTCTTTTGTTATCCCCTGTCTCCTTTGGCCAGATAAGAGCACAGCTGCAGCATTGCGGCTAAGTAAGGCTGTACTTATCCCCCTAAATCTCGGGGTGCCTTTACTGTAATGGGCTAGGCTCGGCTCTCTTTTATTTTACAAGGGGATGGTGAGGGAGAGAATGGATGAATGGAGGGGGGGGCGGTGCAGATAGGACTGTGACATTGCTTGTATCGGATTCATGATTTTTCCCCTTTCTTTCTTAAATCTGGGCTGTGATCAGATACAATCTTTGTGGGGCATTTAAATCGAAGGGTTCAGTGATTTGTACCAGTCGCTAGACCAAATATTGCCTTTTTGGGAATGGAGCCGAAGGAGGTGTATGTCCAGGGAAGGGAAGAGGGGGATTTTTAGGCAGAATTTTTGTTTAAATAACCAGGTTTAAAAATCTCTGGCTGTTGGAAAGAGGGGAAAGTTTTGAATTGTCAATTTAAAAATTGCATTTGATGATGATCTGTTGCTTCTGAAAATCACTGGACTCCTCCTCTCCAAACTTATTTTGTTCAGAATCCTAATGAATACAGGTTGCTGGAATCAGAGTTAAAAATAGGATGATCTGGAGATGAACATAAAATGTACTTTTGTAATTGCCATAAATTACACCTCTAATCAGAGTAAATGTCACCTAAAATATAAATCAAATGTTCTCTCACATTTGCTCTTTTAAAGTCAGAGCCTATTTTAAATGCCATAAGAGACAGTAGACATGGCAATAATATAAAAATAAGCACAAAGTACGGTTTACATTAAATTCATTTTAAAGTCAAAATCTAACGCGTTTGCCTTGTCCTGTGTGTGTTCCGACTCAGTGGGCTTTGCCACCACTGTTGGTTTTGGGAGCCAGGCCACAATGCTTAATTCTATTGTAATAAGGTTTATTTAGCCTGAATGGTTTTATAAGGTGAAAAGGCAAAAAGTTTAACACCCAAGAAAATTTGTGGTTTACTATGATTGCATTAATTGTTCACAGGCCAGAAGCCCACCTGCGGGAAGTACAAAGTTTCAAGCCTGTTTTGTTTTTTCTCACACTGACAAAACTCGCAGAAAAAAAAAAAAAAACCCTTCTGTATATTTTTCCTGCTGGGTGGTCAGAAGGAAAGGCCATGAAGCCAAAAGCCTCCTATTGAGACAGCGCTCTGCGGAAAGCCGACCTCACGTGCCACCACCGCGGGAGATGAAAGCACCTGTCGGTCTCTGCCACTCGTTGGTGAGGTTTGCGCGTGAGGGGGGTGGAGGGTGGCGGTGGGGATAGCTACGCACCACCCCCACGGCGAGGACCCGGCTCCACTACCGGGAACAGCCCACCCCATGTGCCAACGCAGGTTCAAGGCATCCCGTAAAATGTCTGTGTGACCATTGTCCAGTAGAGCTGCTAAGTAGTTTTAATGTCAGTGAGTATTTAATTTGATTTAAAAGGTGTGTGTGTGTGTGTGTGTGTGTGTGTGTGTGTGTTCTGCCCTGCATAGGATGCAGGGAAGTCAGGGAAGTGGGGATAAAATATGGGGGAAGGGTTCTATTTAGACATTTGTAAATGTGTGATGGAACCATGAGAAAAATTCCTTAAAATACATCTTTTTCGCTTATGATCTTGTATAGACATGTATAGATGGATAACCTTTTTTTCCTATAAAGATTGTAATAAAACTATCAAGTACAAGATGTTCTGCATTTCTTTTGCAAGCATAAATTTAAAAATTTTGTATTTAGTACTGAAATATTCCCACATAATAAAGGACAAACACATTTTTTTCTGATTAGGTGCTAAGATTAAATGTATACCACCTTTATGAAACTGAGACCAGGTGAAGGAATCATAGTCTACTTGGGTAAATATATTTCTTCTCTCCTCTCTAACTCTTGATATAAAGAAAAACTTGTCTAAGGAAAATTTTCCCACCTGGCATTTTAAGAGTGATCTGAAAATCATACTGAATCATTGTGGATAACTCAGGGAAATGACTTCTCCTTTCGAGATCATGGATTTCCACAAGAGGGTCAATGGTTTTTCATTGCCAATTTCTGCAAATAATGCACATGCAACTGGTATGCAGCACACAGCTGCACCGTGTTGGGAGGCCTCTGAGGGGAGAAGGAATGCCATAGTGGAGGGCAAAGGCACAAATAATGAATCAAGTTTAAAAGACTGTGGTCAGAAGCAAGGAGCAAGTGATACTGATCTTATATGAGACGGGCTTGGACATCACACCAGCTGCCACAGGGTTTGATTAATGAGGCATTAAGGAGATCGAGTGACACTTACAGCTAGTTACTTATGGTGCTAATTTCAAAACACTTTGCAATAGACAAAGAGACTCTGCTCATAATGCAAAGTAATTTGTGGTGTGTTCCCGGTGAATGCATTTAGCGAAGCAAATATAGTTATGCAGAATTTAAATTAAGGTTGACACTAATGTAAACAGAGCCCAAGAACCACTGTCCAATAATTTGATGAGGACACAGGTTTTAATCAAGCCTCTTCCACTAAAATAGCAATTTAAATCCCCGTCGTTTAAACTGGATAAAATGCTTAACCATGAAGGTTGGGAGGGAAATAGAAATTTACTGGAAAAGATAAAAGAAACACAATATCTCTGGGGAAACTGTGACTATGCTTTGACCCAACAGACAGTTATCCACACTGATTTAAATATTAGGGTGATTCCAGGGCCAGATTCTAGGAGGTTGAGGGCATTTGCCATGTATCTGTTTTTGTTGTGAAATTATGGTTTAACACATTCTGGTATTATTGATCTCAGAATAAAAATGATCCTGTTAATGAGAAAATGGAGACTCTAAGTTGATTGAGAGTCCCAAGTAGTATTTATTTTATTAAAAGGAGAAATATCCTCCAACCCCCCACAACCCCTCCCCCAATACTCCCTCCCCACCACAACTGAAATTTTCCTAATTGACTAGGGGTGGTGAGGATGGAGTCAGGCAGGCCTGGGAAGGAAAACCTGACTACTCTGAGGGTTCGATTTCCAAGAGGAACTCACACACTCATACATGGCTTTTCTCAGGTTTGCTAGTTGATTTTCCTTACTAAAAATCATTAGGGGAGGAGGGTGGTGAGCCCAGGCATTAATGTGAATTAAAATGCCAGCTACCCAGGTTCCAGGGCTGAGGAGGCCTTGTGTATTGGAAACAAAACAAAATAGCAACTAACTCTGTCACAGCTCTTGGAAGGAAAAATGAGTGAAGGCTAGAAACAGCATATCCTAGGGTCTCAACACTTTTACTGGTGGCAACTGGTTAGGAAGGTGAGGGCATCCTAAATTCTCTGAATTGTGATCTGACTGTTCCAGATCATATTGATGATGTATCTTCTGGGGAAGAATTTGTACAGAGGTGTGTCTTTTAATACTTACTCCAAAGAAAGAGCCCAAAATAATTTAGAAAAAAAGGCATTATATGTAAAGCACTGTGAAACTGCTTCTAACAGTAATTTTCATGGTCACTAACCTTATGGAATTAGGCAAGGGCAGAAGGTGAGGGGAAAACTGGAGATTCAAATTTTTGGGAGAACGGCTGAGCAATGACCTTGATGCTGGCACCACCTATGTGGCGATAGGTCTTATACATGGCAAATAAATTATGCTGTTAAGGTCACTTAGGCAGTAAGGCAGAGCCAGCCCACTCTGATCCTGGAGCCCATGTCCCCTGCCCTTGGCCTCAGCCCCATGAGGGACGTGTCCCCCTCGCAAGGAGCCACTGCCCCTTTCTCTGCTACTTCTTCCTCTGTGGTGGTCCAGTGGACTGTCAGCACTGCTTGGGAAGACTCCACTTCAGGGGTGTTACCTGAGGAAACCCTTCCTCTAAATATGCTTAAGAGAAGAAGGGACCCCTGATAATTTTCCCTCTGGAATTAAAGACAATGAACTGAAAAAGCGTCGATGTGACTCAGAGCTGCAAGGAGGGTGATTCTGAAAATAACAGGGTCCATATTCTCTGGTCTAAAACAGACAGACTCCCTTTGGCATCCTGACTTTGGGAGCTCAGTGGCAAAGGTGAGAAGAGATGGATTGAGAGGTGGCTCAGAAGCCACAGGACTGAGGCTGTCACACTGCATGCAGGGCACGTAGCCTGCAGGCTCTTCCTCCCTTCTGCTAGAGGAGAAGCAGCAAAAAGCATGGTGAGACAGGGGGAGGGAAGGTGAGAAGTGTTGCAGGGCCAGCCTGGCATGTCATAGTGCTTTCCAGAATGATGTAAGGAAAACAGTTGCTGAGTGATGACTTTGGGGGCCTCCCAGGTTTGGGGACGGGTTCACACTCTTTACCTCACTTTTGATGCCTGCTCTGATTCTGGAGAGCAGTCCCCAAGGGCTGTGATGCTCTTGGCATTGACACAGTGTTGATTTCTGCCCTTGGTAGGTACTACCCTGCTTGGCCTGTGTGGTGAAGTCACTGCTCACGGAAGCTGTTCCTCTGGGGACAGCTCTGATAAGTGTTACGCTCAGCTCTTCATGGGGATGGCGGCGAACAGCCCAGTGGTGCATCTCCTTTGCCCTGCCCCCTCATCCCCTGTCCCTCTCTCCTGCTTCCTGATGTCCCCTTCCCGGGAAGCCACACGCACACACCTCCTGCTTGCAGCTGAGAGAGCTGTCCTCCACAAATCTCCCTGTGCTTGCTGGGGCTGCCCAGTGGGTTCATGTTGGAGGAGCAACATGAGAGAACCATCTCGCTATCTCCTTCATTTTATCCTTCTAGCCATAAATCTGGAGACTCCTGCCTCTAAGCTCGATTGCCATACACTCTCGGAAGCATCTTATTCTTTTTTTGCACTGATGCAAAATTGACTGGAATGGTTGGCATTTTCACCCTCACCATCCGGTAACATGGATGAAGGCTTGGAAATGCCAACCCATCTGTTTTGGCCTCAGTCTGTTTCTCTCCCTGCCAGAGGGTAAAACAGAACAATTTCACAGAGCATTGTTAATTTTTTTTTTAAGTTGGCTTCTCAAATTTCCCTGGAAATAAATGATGTCGGTAATGCCTTTTGGACTCATTTCTTGTTACGGAAACATGGGGCACAACTGGGTGTGAGCAAGGCCAGTGGGCTGTCAGCAGTCAGCTCTCCACCTTCAGAGAAGGACTCACATTCTTTTGCATGCCCTGTGAAAGAAATCCAAACCTGTTTCTCCTGCCCTACCTCTCGATTTGGAATCCGGGTGCAAATCCCAACATCAACAAGGTTGCTATGTTTTTTTTATGATTATCTTAAGAATTTGTCTCAAGTGAGGCTTGAGTACTACCAGGGGAAGGTGCTGAGATCTCACTCAGCTCGGCACACATTCGCCACTTTCTTCCTTCCTGTGTCCTGCATTGCCAACGCTGCCTCTGCCTCACAAAGCTTGCTTTTTCACAGGAGCCATGATCTGCCATGTAACCCTGGGCCCAGAGACCTCCACTGATTTCTTTTTTTTAATGTTTTTTAAAAATGTTTATTTATTTTGAGAAAGAGAGAGAGAGACAGAGAGACAGAGAGACAGAGCATGAGTGGGGGAGGGGCAGAGAGAGAGGGAGACACAATCTGAAGCAGGCTCCAGGCTCTGAGCTGTCTGCACAGAGCCCTACCTGAGGCTCAAACTCATGAACCGTGAGATTATGACTTGAGCTGAGGTCAGATGCTTAACTGACTGAGCCTTCCCAGGCACCCCTCCACTGATTTCTTCTTAAACAGAGATGACAAAGTTGTTCTTGTCACCTTAAAGCATTCTCTGTTCCCCAGGAAATATTGATTCCTTCTATGGCAGCCCCCTGGACAGAACCCATGGCCCGTCCACAGCGGGCAGGCAACTGAGAGGGTCTGGTTGTAGAAGGCTCTTTCCAGAATCCAGCAGGCCTATATAGTCATCCCAACGGACACCTAGTTCTGCAGTCCCATGTGGGCTGTTCCTTGTCAAGGGCCAGTGTCTGTGCTGGGTCTTTTCTTAGTGAGTAGCTGGGAGGGGTGAGACCCTTGCCCTGCATCAAAGGTGATTTTGCACCAACATGGGTATAAATGGGTTGGCAGATAGGCTTTTTTTTGGTCTGGAAATGTCCACTAATATATAGGTTCAGTGATGGGGCTGGGGAATTTACCATTGAAAGTCTAAATTAAACCATTGAGATTTATTATAATCATTGCTTCCAATAAGCATTTGGGGGGTCAGCTCCAGGATTGAGTGGTTTCTCTCAGACCTTTTTTCTAGGTTTCATTGTCAGTTCCCCTCTTTTCTTCTTCCTCACTTCCAGGACTCAGCTGTGGGTTCCTGCGTGTCTCCTTTTGTCAGTGTCTCTTTTGTCAGTGTTCAAGCTTCCCTCCCTTTGGGCTCTGCCGTGCACTGCATCTTTAATAACATCAACTACATAGCAGAAAGCATAATTCTTACCTATTGTACAGAACTCTTTGTATGTGCAGGGGTGTCAGCAGCTCCCCCATCCCCTGTGTATTTGCTTAACCAATTTATTGCATAGGGACTGAAGCATTTGAGTATTTTCCAGATAAATAGGTTAATATTTTATTCCCTTAAAATGCTGTTTGACACATGACTCAGCATTTTAGGATATCTCTGAGCAATGGGTCTACTTGTCATTTATTAGTAGTTTTCTAAGAAATATCTAGAGATTAAAGGGTGGATTCTGATGGCTTAGGGAAATTTCTGGGGTTATCTGAGAACACCAGTTATCTGCTAAGTTAGAGCAATACCAGCTGGGATGTCCATTGGCCTAACCCAGCAGGACAGTTTTCATGCTCTTGTGAAATTTCCAAATCACATTCCTTTGTTACTTGAGAGTCAGTTGGTCAAGGTATTGGCAATATCTCAACTCTCCCTTTCTTTAATTATTTACCAACTCCTGTTAATTCTTCTTTCGTAATGTCACATTTATCACTGCTTTTCCATTCTCCCTGCCAGCAACTTCATATAGGCCCTTTATGACAAGGAAAATCAGCTTTCTATACCACCTGTGTTGTGAACAATAGATTCTAGAAGTTTGTGCCCATGCTTGCAGAGAGGGGTAGCTTGAACAAGCCACTTACACCCAATAATCATACTTTTTATGAGCCATTCTATTCCTATTATTTCAATGTTAGTGACAGACCACATTATGAATGTTGCTTTCATTTTAGAAAATATCAACTATAGTTTTTCATGGATATGAGCATGCATACTTTTAAATTTAATAAATATTGATTTTTATATGTATTGGTCTATTGTGTATAGAATCTTGAATTTTCTGCTGATTGAAATAGATTAGGTTTTCTGAAAGTAAGTAAGAACGTGTATTTCCCTTCCACCATAGTAAAAGGTATTGGAAATTCACTATAGATGGGTGGGGTAGATGGCTCTGGACCCACACATCAATCTTGACATCACAAAAAGAGAGGTCACAAGACATTTGTACCTACTGATGTGATACAATAGAAAACAGCTTTTTTGACAAAAATCAAATATGAACATCAGACCTCTAGATCTAACTCCCAGAAATGTAGAGAACTGAAGAAACTGAATGACATCATTTGGGTATTATCAGTAAAATCCAGATGGTAGGAAACAGAATGTATTAGACACAGTACCTTGTTTCTTTAACAAAAAATCATTAAGAAAAAGAGAGGGAACTTATAGATTCACACACACAGAAAATGTATGTTAGCTAATTGCTACATGTGGACTTTGTTTGGATCTTGATTTCAAAAAAACAACTCCCTCCTCCACCCCTCTCCCAGCCCCTGCAATAGTATGAGATTTTTAATTAGAGAAATTAAAACACATATATGCTACTCAGGAATTACTGTCAACTTTTTAGATGTAGCAATGGCATGTGGCTATCCTTTTTAAAGTCTGTATCTTTTAGAGTAACATTCAAAAAATTATTGAAGGAAGGAGTGATTTAATATGTAGAATTAACTTTCAAATGAAGCAGTTGGGGTACACAGTGCGAGGTGTAAAGGTAAATCAGGATTGGCTATTGGTTGGTAACTCTGAAAGTGGAGTGATGTGATACACTGTTGTGTGTAATGTGTTTGAAAATTTCCAAAATAGGGGCACATGGGTGTCTCAGTTGGTTAAGCATCTGACTCTTGATTTTAGCTCAGATTATTATCTCATGGTTGGCAAGATCGAGCTCCACATCGGGCTGAGTTGACAACTCGGAGCCTGCTTGGGATTCTTTCTCCCTCTTTCTCTGCCCCTCACCCATTTGTGTATGTGCTCTCTCTCTCTCAAAATAAATAAATAAACATAAAAAATTAAAATTGTTAAAAAATGAAAATTTCCAAAATAAAAAGTGGGAAACAATGGGGCTCATGTTCATGAAGCTATTGGCCCCTGAGATCACTCAGCCGTTTCATGTTAGAGACACCCTGGAGTCTGAGCAACTATCCACTGAGACCACATGTCCATCTCCTAGACTCATGTCGAGGCCCTTCCTAGTCATGACTGCTGACCTAGTCCAAGAAGTTCTCTGTGGGGGATGGTGTGACTAGCTTGCTCCTCATGTCCTTTCCAATTCCCCACTGTTTTGTTTGCTACCAGAACACATGCCATGGTTCAACTCTGGAATCACAAACCTCAAAGGCCATCTCTTTCTGAGTGTGGCTTTGACAGCTTTTCCTTCTATTAAATTTTTTTTAAGTTTATTTATTTTCAGAAAGAGAGAGTGCAAGTGGGGTAGGGGAAGAGAGGCAGGGAGACAGAGAGAATCCCAAGCAGGCTCCAAACTGTCAGCTCAGAGCCCGATGTAGGGCTCGGACTTATGAACAGTGAGATCATGACCTGAGCCAAAAACAAGAGTCAGATGCTTAATCGACTAAGTCACCCAGGTGCCCCAAGCTTTTCCTTCTTGAAACTCTTTTCCTCGCTTTCAATGATGATGCAGCTACTGGTTTTCTTCTGATGTTGTAATCATTTCCTTAACTGCTCATCCTCCTCCTATTCGTTCATGGAAGCCCCTCTGTGAGTCCAGGGTTCAGCTCTCTGCTTTTTCTTTCTCTCAACTTTTCCATCTAAGAAGCCACACATGCTCCCCATCATCTTTGTGTAGAGAAGTCTCCACTCAGCCTCTAGCCTTGCCTCCCTCCTGAGTTCTGTAGTCTCACCTCTTCAGATTGTTGTCAGACATTTCCTCTTACATCCCTTTACATCATTTCCCTCATACCCAGACTTTCCACAAAATAAGTTCCTTCCCTCATGCTCCCCTTTCACATTTCTTGAAGCATCAGCTTTACTGTCAGCTCCTCTTTGTAATGCCTCACCTCTCACAGTCATATCTGTTTCCATTCTCACCTCCAACATTCATGTTCTGGTACCTCTGTTTCACTTCCTTTTTGGGTTTCCCAGCACCTTTCGCTCCGTGGCCTCACATCTGGAAAGCATCCCCAAGCCCTTCTGTTCCTGCTCCCACCCCTCTAAGGCTGTCAGAGAGTTCCTGTTCCCTGAAAGATGAAATTCTCAACTGATTTCTTCAACATTCTCTATCTGATCTCAATTACTAGTTCAATTACCAGACTCTACACTAACCTCTTCACAGACAGCATCTTCCCCCAGTTCTGAACCTTCCCAGCTCCCTCCTCCCTGGGGTGAGGCAAGGCAAGGGTGAGTCCTACCTATGTTTTAAGACCAAATTACTAGAAATCAGAGATGGTGTCTCCATAATCTGAAATTGTTAGCTTGGCATATAATGGATAGACTACTCTAAGCTGGCTAGTCCCGTACTGCATTTGGTCTTAAACAGGTGTTCAACCTCTCTTGCCCATTTGAAAATGAAGATAAACCTAACTTGGATGCCCATCTGACTAAAGGAAGTTGGATACTGTGCTGGGCCATCAGAACTTGTAACAACTAACTCGTTAATTTCCTCTACAGGTATTTTCCCTTTCCTTGGATAAGAATACAAACATTTTAGGGTTGAGGCTGTCTAATTCATCTCATGGCTGGCAGTCCTGAGCACAAGGTTGAGAACATAAAGTGTTCATTAAAGATGGTTGAGTAAACCAATCATTCATGACGTTTTACCCCTCACCCAATCCTAAATCCAACCCCCTCCTCATAGTCACTGGTGTACAGATGCCTACAAACCTGTGCATGTCAGCAGATTTTCTGGGAGATGCCTACTTTCAAATGCTCTACCATTTCCCCCCCTAATAAGTACACTTGTCAGATCATGTAGTTGCAGTTCTTCTTTTTCTTTTTCTTTTTTTCTTTTTTTTAATAACCCGAAGTTTATACCTCTTAACGTCTTTTGTCTAGGTCACCTTCCTCTCCCCCTTCTCCCCTTCTGGTAACTACCAGTTTGTTTCTGTTATCTATGAGTCTGTTTCTGTTTGTTTTGTTTGTTTATTTGTTTTGTTTTTAGTTCCTACTTGTAAGTGAAACCATATAGCATTTGTCTTTTTTTGCTCGACTGATTCCAGTTAGCATAAAATGCTCTAGGTCCATCTCTGTTGTTGCACAAATGGTAGGATCTCATTCTTTTTTATGGCTGAGTAATATTCCATTACATATATGTACCAAATCTTTTTTTTCCATTCATCTGTTGATGGGCACTGACTTGCTTCCATATCTTGGCTATTGTAAATAATGTTGAAGTGAACATAGGTAGGAGTCCATATATCTTTCTGGACTGGTGTTTTTGTTTTATTTAGATAAACACTCAGAACTGGAATTGCTGGATTGTATTGTCATTCTATTTTTAATTTTTTGAAGAACCTCTGTACTGTTTTCCATAACTGCACCTGTGTATATTCCCACCAACAGTGCATAAGGGTTCCCTCTTCTCCATATCCTCGCCAATACTTGTTAATTTTTGTCTTTTTGCTAACAGTGTATCTGACAGGTGTGAGATGATATCTCACTATGGTTTTGATTTGCATTTCCCTGCTGATAAGTGATGTTGAGCACCTTTTGGTGTGCCATGTACTTGTATTTCTTGGTTTTAAAAAAATATCACTAAGTGGGACACACTTCTGGTTTGCATGGACTGGAACCATCTAGATGACATCCCTCACTGTCCTAGGCAACTTGGGGTGGGTGTGGGCACCTACAGGGAGGACTGAGTGGATGGAGACAAGAAGATGTGTGGATCTCTGCATATAAATACCCAAGTCTGAGCCCTCTAGTCCTTACTTACTTCTCTGACACCTCTCAATTAAACTACCTTTCCCCTTTCCAAATCTGCTGTGAAATATCATGTCTAACCTGACTTTATGTATATGCCAAACACTGAAATTGAAAGAAAACTTTCAGTACTACAACATTTTTTCTTTTATACAACATATCTGGATACTTGCTCTGCTTGTGCAAGTGGTACTACTTTCTCCTCTCCTTCTCCTTCTCCTTCTTCCTCTTCTCCTTCTTCCCCTCCCCTTCTCTTTCTCTTTCTTTCCCTTCCCCTTCCTCTTCCTCTTCCTCTTCCTCTTCCTCTTCTTCTTCTTCTTCTTCTTCTTCTTCTTCTTCTTCTTCTCCTCCTCCTTCTCCTCCTCCTCCTCCTCCTCCTCCTCCTCCTCCTTCTTCTTCTTCTTCTTCTTCTTCTCCTTCTCCTTCTCCTTCTCCTTCCTCCTCTCCTTTTCCTTCTCCTTCTCAGATAAAGGCTTGTTTTTATTGAATAACTTATCCATGTCATTGCTGACACCACTATATACAGACAACAGAGAGGGGATTTTATTTTTGGTCTCTTCTTCCTTGGCACTCAACATTTTTGACCTCATAATGTACCTCTTATCTCCATAAATTCTATGCTCCAGAAAAATGGAAATATTTTCTATTTGCAGAGCACACTTTCTATTTCTTCACCTTCAACATTTTCTTCATGTGACTCCCAGGATGTAAAAACTCTCTGTCTTTTCAAGTGTACCTGTTGAGATCTGCCCATTGCCAAAGGTCAACGTTGAGCACCACAAGTCTGTTAAGATCAAGCCTTCCTAACACTCTGTGTCCTTCAAATGATATTCAACATATTTATCTTGGAATTTTATTCTCTGTACCCATGTTTCTAAGCCCGGAGCCTTGAATAGAGTAAGCATTCTAAGATATTTCTGGGACTGAACTCAGCACCAATTATGTACCAAGCCCTCTGTCAGATTCAGAGGCTACTGCAAGGGTGACCTTCTCAGGATGATACAAGAGAAAGTATGAGGGATTATCCTGTAAATTTCAGAAGCAGTATACACGTTTGAATAGTATAAGCATGATGACGGTAAAGATGGTGTTGATGAAGGTGAATGTTCAGGACATTTGCATTCCCCCTCCGAGTCTACTCTCCACCTTTGTCATCTCATTCTGTCCCCTCTGAGACTGACTCCTATGGACTGCATCAGACAGGCTCCCTTGTCCTTTGATTTCCTGTTGGGTTCAGCCAATAGGAAATATGAATGGAAAATCAGAGTGAGAGGGGAGTTTGGGTATTTATTTTGCTGGTTGTCTTTGCTGGGTCTCAGTGTGACAGTGATGCCATTCTAAGGTCACAGTCCCTTTCAGGTAGTCCCCCACCCTGTAGTGAGAGCTCCTGCCAGACTCTAGTCACCACTCCCCAACTTGCCCTTTGAAGCTTAGGATGGCAGTGTCCCCCCATTGTTGGCAGTTCCGAATATGTCACTAATAACTTCCCTTAACTCTGCCCTAACCACCTTTAAAAACTCTCTATAATCTCCTCTTTTCAGCATGGCATCTTCGCTTCTTGCCAAGACCCTGATCCATACAATAACTGATGGGGATGGCAGTAGTGATAGTGGTTGTGATGATTTTTTTTCTCCCAGCTGGTTGTCTGGGAGTCCTAATGAGTAACTGCATGCAGAGAAGTTAGAGAATCATGGCAGAGACTAGCATAATGTTCACTGTATTGCTGCATAAGTCACCCCCAAACCTAGTGGTTTAAAGCAATAACCATAATTTATTATTTCTTATCATTTTTAAAGTTTATTAGAGAGACAGAAAGAGAGAGAGAAAGACAATGAGTGGGGAGGGGCAGAGCTAGGGAGAGAGAGAATACCAAGCAGGCTCTGCACTGACAGCGAAGAGCCTGATGTGGGGCTCAATCTCACAAACCATGAGATCATGACCAGAGCTGAAACCAAGATTCAGATGCTTAGGCGACAGAGCCACCCAGGTGCCCCTATTTCTCATCATTTTGGTAGATCAGGAATTCACCCAGTTATAGCAGGACAGCTAATTTCTACTCTGTGATGTCTAGGGCTAGCCTTAGAAGGCTGAAATCTCCCTCACTTATAAGTCTGGCAGTTGCTCCTGGCTGTTGAGTGGGGAATTATTTGGAGTTGTCAGCTGGAACACACACGAGTCATTGCCTTTTGGCTTGGGCTTCCTCACAACATGGTGGCTAGAGTTGAAAGGGTGAACATTCAGAGACAGAGAATGAACCAAGCCAAAGCCATACTGTCCTTTACAATCCAGCCTTGGGAGTCCCGCAGTGTCACTTCCACCATGTTCCATTGGTAGAGGTAGTTATAAAGGTTCACCTCATTTCAAAGGGAAGGGATTAGTGTCAATGTCTGCTATTGATCATTGATTGTATCATATGGGCTAAAGTGATGTAAGCCACTTCTGGACCTATGCATAAATATCCACGTGCCAACCACTCTTTCCTCCCATGCAGTGGGAACTGTGCCATGCAGTGGCAACTTCATATGTTGAAAATGGCAATGACACAAAAGTCAAGGAGGACTATCCAACCCATATCAACATTTGTAAGTGTGATGGTTAAACTTTCAGTGTATTAATCCTCTGAAATTTGGTGATTCTTATAAGAATTTTAATTATATCCCCAAATTTCATCTGAGTCAATATATTCCTCTTCCTGTCTTACCAGCACATCTATCAGGATCTCACATCCATGATGTAAGCAGGGACCTGGAATTAGTTTCTTCTTCCATCTTGTTGTATGTGCACCTACCCCCACTCCAAGTTGTAGTGAGCAGTAAAATGACCGGGAAAATGAAGAAGGAGATCATGGGACTGCCTAGATCATTAAACAACAGGATCACTGACTGTATCCAAAATGGTCTTAGCCAAGCCAAACAGTGGAAAGGGTGAAATGTTAACATGAATGCGATAAATATTCCATCCTTCTTTGGAGGATCTTGGAGAGAAAGGAGAGTGTTGTGTTGGAGATGAGGGGCAGGTGGGTGTCTGCTGGGGCCTACCACACCACAGAACACTGTGTCTGGAGGAGGTGTGCCTGACATCCTTCCCAATAAGAAGTCTGGGAAAAACATCCGTTAAGTGATATTTAGAACTGCCATTTTCATAAGAATCCTGTCTGTAGAGTGTTTTTGCAGGGCTTGGAAAACCACATTTTCATTCTTCTTCCTTCCCATCGTCCATAATTAAACAACGTACACAGTGTTGAATGTATGTTTAAAATGGTGTGCTTTCAGCGCTGCATTTTATAAAAACTTTCTACTTGCAAATAATTTTGATAATAATAATGATGATTTCAAAAAGTAATATTTATTTCCTGAACCATTTTTGAGAAAGGTAAGTACACATCATAATTCTTTCCTCCTAAATATTTCTTATTTCCTCCTAAACATACCCCAAGCTTGGGTCTTAGACACAGGGGGAGGCCCAACATCTGGTGCTAAGCTTTGGGAAGTAGAAACCCAGGTTCTGCATTTATTCTCCAACAATTAAGATATTCCTGAAGAGGAATGTTGGCTGAAAGATGCCCACGTAGATGGACATAGAGAGATGTCTACTCTCTTGCCGTGGGTGTTGCCTTGTCTAATATTTTTA
Organism: Cryptoprocta ferox; assembly: GCA_028646485.1. Lineage (NCBI taxonomy): Eukaryota > Metazoa > Chordata > Mammalia > Carnivora > Eupleridae > Cryptoprocta > Cryptoprocta ferox. The sequence continues at coordinate 44,848,799 of CM053576.1, read as the reverse complement.
CGTTCTGTTTTGGTAAAGAAACAGAAGAGATGTTCACCCCACATTCAGGGATACTGATTGGGAAGGGGTGGCTAACATAGTCTTTGGGTCAGAAAAGATCTTGATAAACTGAACCTTTATCAAATTAAATAGAAAATGTACATTATAAAATCACAAGATTACTGCTGTATTATTATCCTTGGTTCTAAGAGACTTCTCTCTATCTTTTATTGTTTCTGAAATTTGGATACCTCCTAAAATCTATGTCAGAGACAACTAACTGTTTAATAGGTAAGGCAGTTGTAAATAGAAAACCTACTTGTATGTAGATGAAGGTCCACCTAATTGCCTCCTAGGTTTTTCTCCACCATTGGTTGCACTACACGGAAATTTTGTATTGAGGTAGGATGCCTGGGTGGTTTAGTCAGTTTAAGCATCCAACTTTGACTCAGGTCATGATCTCACAGTTTGTGAGTTCGAGGCCCTCTCGGGCTCTGTGCTGACAGTGTGGAGCCTGTTTGGGATTCTTTCTCTCCCTCTCTCTCTTCCACTGCCCCACTCACTCTCTTTGCCTATCTCAAAATAAATGAAACTTTAAAAGTTTTTTTGAAATGTTTACTGAGGTATAATTTACATACACTAAAGTGTGTCGCATTCTTACTCTACAGTTCCGGGAGTATCAACAAATACATGCAGTCATGTAACAGACATCAAAATCAAGGTACAGAATGGTACCACCTCCAAAAAGTTCCCTTGTGCGCCTTTGTAGTCAAACCTCCCCTCTACAATATGTTTTGTATCCATATAGTTATGCCTAGGTTATATAAATGAAATTACTTTTATGTAGACTTTCCGAGTCTGGTCTCTTTTGCTTAGGGAATGTATTTGAAATTAAACCATGTTTTTGTATGTATTAATAGTCTACTCCTTTTTATTGCTGAGTTGTATTCCATTGCAGGGATGTCCCATACAATGTTCACCCATTCAACATTTAAAGAACCTTTATGTTGTTTTCAAGTTTTGGTTATTATTCACATACAGGATTTTGTGTGAGCATGTGTTTTCATTTCTTCTATAAATAGTCATATAAGTGTGTGTTTAATGTTTTAGGAAACTGTTTTCTAAAGTTGCTGTACTGGTTGGCACCCCAACAACAATGCACAAGGGCTGCACATTTTGATGTTGCTGGCATTTTTACAGATTCTAATATGAGCATATTGGTATGTCATGGTGGTTTAAATTTGCAAATCTTTAGTGACAAATGACGCTGGGCATCTTATCAGATGCTGATTTGCCCATAAATCATCTTCTTTGAAACTTGTGCTCAGATTTTTTATTGGATTATTTGTTTTCTTTTTATTACATTTGAAAGCTTTTTTTATTATTTATTTATTTATATAATTTATTTTACAAATTGTGAGTAAGTTCTTTATGTGTTTTGCAAATATTGGCCCCGGCCCCCCGATTTGTGGCTTCTATTTTCATTTTCTTTCTATTTTTTAAATACCTTATTTCAAGTAATTTCTACATAGGGCTTGAACCTGCAACCTCAAGACCAAGAGTCACACATTCTACTTACTGAGCCTGCCAGGCACCCCTCTTTTCATTTTCTTAACAGTACCTTTTTAAGAACAGTTTTTCATTTTGGTAAGTTCCAATTTTTCAATTTCTTCTTTCATGTGTTGTATTTTTGGTGTCAAAGGTAAGAAGAATTTGTCTAATCCAAGATCACGATGATATTTTGCTATGTTTTCTTCTGGAAGTGTTATAATTTTACACTTAGATCTATGGTTCTTTTTGAGTTTCCTGTTATATATGGCATGAGATATGGATTGAAGTTGTGTATATTTGCTATTGTGACTTTTTTGTTTGTTTTGCAAAGATAATATTAAGTGAAAGATGTATCTTACCAGTAATAGAGTCTTCAACTGAAAGAAATGGAAGATTGATGTAGCCTGGCTTAGTTTTTGGGAGAAAGATCTAGATGTGAAGGTGAACCACATGCTTCTCTAACATGGACACTGTGTCTCAGCTGCTAAAATAAGTGGAAATCATGACATCCAGGTCAAAAGAGTCACTAATCTTATTGTTTTCCATACAGGTCAAGCTATGTTTGAATTGTTCTTAAGTTTTTGTGTCATTTTTGAAAGAGAGGTACTGACATAAGAACGAGGGATGAGAATGATCTTGGTGGGTTTGGCTTCAGGTGGGGGTGGGGGATGGGGGTGGGCCCAATGGTGAGAGAGTAAGAAACTAAATGAACATCACTTCTGAGGAAAAATAAGAGTCTTCAGTCTTTGGAAAGTCAGGCTAGGGTTAGGAACTCAAACTCTGACATCAACCAAACTGGTTTAAAATCTCTATTCTTTCTCACTCCAGCTGTGGACTTTAAGTGACTTGCTTAACTTCTCTGATTTTTGTTTCCACATTCATAAAATGTGGATAAGAAAACTCCCCATTTCATAGTTTTTATTGGGAGCAAATAAAATAAGACAATCCATGCCAAATATCTAGCTCAATGCCTGGTATTGTGTGTGCTCAGAAAATGCTAGCTATTTTTCTTGCCACTTACTATTTATCTACTCATGTCTCCTTCACTGAGCTTCACCATGTATCCATTATTGGGGTATCAAAACACATTAACAGGCCCTAAAGAGGCTTAGCCTACTAGAATTGGAAATGGACAGGGTAGCCAGCCTAGTAGATATGAGTCTAGGTGTTTGCATGGGAGTTATCTTGTATGTGTGTATATGGTGTATACTGTGTGAGATATGATTGAGGATGTGTACATTCACCATGGTGGGATTTTTCTTTTCCAAAAAAGATAATAGTAAGCCAAGGATGCTATAAATAATGGAATCTTTATTTTTTTTAAGTTTATTTATTTAATTTGAGAGAGACAGAGACAACATGAGTGGGGGAGGGGCAGAGAGAGAGAGAGAGAGAGAGAGAGAGAGAGGAAGAGACTGAGAATCCCAAGCAGGCTTCATGCTGCCAGCACAGAGCCCAACATGGGGTTTGAACTCATGAAACTATGAGATCATGACCTGAGCCAAAACCAAGAATCAGATGCTCAACCCATTGAACCACCCAGGTGCCCCTGATGGAATCTTTAATTGAAAGGACTATAATATATAAAGGAGTCAGCTGGGACCAGAGGCCAACCATGGATTTCTGGAAGGCTGACCCTTGAATTAAGACCTAAAGGAATAGGCCAATCTGGAATTTCATGGTGGGGGAATGCAGGGAGGACATAGAAGGTGGTCCACACTGAGCATTCAGCCAGTTTGCTAGAGCATGGTGGTGAAGATCATGGACTTTGGAGCTAGACAGACCTAATTTTGAAAATTCTAGGCAAGTGACTTAGACTTTTTGAACTCCAGTGGCCTCACTTGTGAGACATCAATAATTTCTTCATCCCAGGTAGTTGCAAGGATTACAAGAAACAATTATGTTTCTGCTCTGCACTTTTTTCACAGATTTCCTCAAACCTCAAGCCATCCAATGAGTCAGTAACTGGGGGTGTAGAAGGGGCTGGTGGTGAGGCAGTGGAACAGAGAATGAGATGATTGGGATTTCATGCTAAGGATTATGGATGTTATCTCCAATGTAATGATTAGCCAAGGAAGGGTCACAAGCCAGGAGTAGGGAATTTTAGAAGAGGCACTTTGGCAACTGGCAGGACAACAAATTGCAGGAGATCCAACAGGAGACAGGGAGAGGAGTTGGAGGAACTTTACAGAAATCCAGGGAAGGAATGAAGGCTTCAGGAAGTGAGGGAATGGCAGAGGGGATGGAGTGGAGGACAGAGGTGAGGAGCATGCAAGACACAGCACTAGTAGCCTAGTTGCCTACAAGAGGCAAGTGAGAGGCAGAGGGGCAGGTGACTTCTCAGTGTCTGACTTGGGTGAAATGAGAGAAGATGGGATGGAATGGGTTTGTAGGGAAAGAAAATGAGTTCATGGTCATCTTGAGGTAGCTGTGGTCCATCAAGTGGTGAAACCCTGTGAAGAGCTAGCATTTAGGTCTAGAGCCTAAAAGAAGGATCTTTCCTAGAGATTCCCACATGGAAGACGCCAACAAATTGGCAGACAGAGCTTTTAGCAGAGACAGACTCACTCAGAGACAGACTAGTCAGGAGACAGCCAGGCAGCCTACGTTTGCATGTGAGGTCAGACTGACCTATCTTGGGCATATTTCTTAACTATTCTGAGCCTCAGGCTCCTCACCTATAAACTGAAAGTCACGCATGTGTGGCCTTATTTGAGAATGAAATGGATACATGCATGCAAGGTCCTCAGAGCAGCATCTGACACAAAGCATTGATAGTCTTCACTGCTACAATTTTTACAAGAAAGGCAGAGGGCTGAGGGAAGGGCCAAGGAGCAGCCATGGGTGATAAAGGAAAGGCTGAGGAAGAGAGGACATGACAGATACTGAGAAGAGTCTTCCAGGAGAGAGAGAGAGAGAGAGAGAGAGAGAGACTCCAGACACAGAAGCCATGTGAGCAGACTCTTTGATGAAAAAGAGGCTCCATTTCCAAAGCTCCAGGGAGAGGCTAAGAAGAGTCCACTGGGTTAGACAACCAGGAGGCCATTGGCATCTCTGGTGGGGGAGGGAGGCTGGTGGCAGAGGCTGGAGTTGGGGAAGGAGAACTGAAGGAGTACCGTCAAATGAATTCTTAGCTCAAACAAGACAGAGAAGATGATATCTGTACTGATAACTATTTAAAACAAGGATATAGGGCAAAACATCCCATCTCATGTGATACAGCACATCCAGATGGGTATCATCATACTTACTTTATAGTGAAGCAAACTGAGGCTCAAAGAGGTTGTGAGACTTGCTCAGGGTCACACAGCTGGTAAGAATGTAGTCTGATCTCAGACTGACTTGGCTCAAACTCTAAATCCAATGGGTGGAGGTAGAAGAGAGGAGACATTAGCTCAAAATTAGAAAAGACATTTTAGGAATTACAAATACCTAATGATGCACTAAGCCCTATCACAAAGTAGAGTGGCCCCTGTCGTGGGGATGTTCAGTCATAGCCTGAATGAATAGCCTCCAGAAGGAACAACCACTTCATGTTGTGTGTATGTGGCCATATGCTTGTATCCCTCACTGGAGGATGACTTTCTTGAGGCTCTATTAATTTTTTTAAAAGTATCCTGACTTGCTATAGAGCCTGGAATATAATAGGAACTCAGTAAGGTGTGCCAGCCAGCTAGTTTTAGAAGAACTTCTTATGCTAAGATGTTAGACATGGTATCTGTGCTCTGAGACCCTTTCCTGGTCTGAGTTTCTGAATTTTCTGAGCTGCAATTATAAAATATCCAACAGGGGTCAGCTCTGGAGCCTGGAAATGGGAGCCAAGCAGTCACCAGCAAGACAAGAAGGAACAGGGTAAGGGCCCAAGGCCAGGAGTCCAGTTCAGGGACAAGAACTAGAGGGAAATGTGGGTGGGGGTAGTAGAGAACCAACACAGGGGTGACTAGAAACATCTACCTTAACAGCAGGTCCCAAAATGGGGTAGAGTCACAGTCCACAGTACACAGAGGATGGCTGACCTTGAATCAGTCAAGTTCTTAGTCTTGGCTTTGTGGGGTAGGCTGGCCAGTGGTTTGGACTCCAAGGGGCTGGGCCATGTTGGCAGTTACTCTCAAGAATCCTGAGTGACCCAAAGTGCTAGTTGCTTGTGGATGTTGGCAAGGAAGTGAAAAACCCTTACCCATCTGTCTGGACAAGGCAAGACAAGGGCACCATTGAGAATCATCTCAGAAATGCTTTGAAAATGAAGGGTCAAAAACAAGGCTCATCTTCTACATTATATGACTCAGTGCTCACAGCAAACACGCCAAATCTCTGTGATGATCCTGACTTTCATGAATGATTGTAAAGCCCCAAGAGGTTGGACATCTAGTCTGAGATCTCACAGCTCAGAAACAGGGAGCTTGCATGGATTCCTCCTAATGGCAGGAAAAGAGAAGAGAGTTTCTCAGGTCATAAAACTTAAAACTCTCCTCTTGTCCACAGAGATATCAACACCAGAGAAAATATATTGATTTATAATCAAGGCAGTGTTTTTGTTGCTGGGGAACTCAGCTGGGGGGAAAGAAAGCTTTTGTCTCTTGGATCTTGTTCCTTGATTCCAGGTTCTAATAATCCCACTGCATCTCTGGGTGTGATTGGAATTACTCCCAGAAGTTAGAGCAATGTTTGGAATCATTGAGGGACTGTGTCTCAAAATGGCAGGGTGGTAGTGAAGGTGATATGCATGTGTACCTGTGAGTATGTGTGCTGGCTGCATTATTCTCAAAGGGTGCTGGGGAGAATTCCTCCTGGGATGAGTTTGGAGAGCATCTTATGGCAGGATCCTCATGGGAGCCGGATGCCAGTGCTGCAGGCTGCAGGCGCCTCTCAGGTTAGTTTTACAGGCATCGGGCCTGGAGAATGAACTCACGTACCTGGAGAGTGCTTTGTTCTTTACTCCCTGCCTCCGCCAGTCTTTGTTCCTGGCCCAGCTAATTTGGCTCAGGGGTTAATTAGCAGGCCCCAAAGTTAAGAACAATGGCAGAGGTACCGGTGGTTTCCTCCCCTTCTGCCTCCTCATTTTTTAGGAGGTGGGTAATTGTGGCTGGGGGGGGGGGTCTCACCTTCTAAGCCCCTCTTCCAAGCAATTTTCTCAATAACATGGTGACTCCTAACTGTTCCTTCTAAACTTACCTGTCAGGGCTGTGATATCCTCAGTATGGCCGTGGGCTGTCCCTGTGACCACCAGGATTCCTTTGTGAGAAAGCTAAAGTTTTTGTTCTTTTTTTCCTGGAAGGGAAACTGCCTTTCTCTGGGGACCAGCAGGGTCTACCAGATACCCCACAATAACATTCTTTACCTCATAATAATCCCAAAAGCTCATGTGGTGTGTCCCCAGTTTGTCCAAGTGCAGGAACATGCACTCATGTTGTCAGGCTTCCAAGCTTTGTGCTACACTCACACAAATCATCAGTCTGTAAAAGGTCCATTGTGATCTATACCAGCTGGGGCATGGCCTCTTCCCCAGCGCTGCCTCTCAAGGTCACTGAGGCCTATTTATTTGTGGACTCTTGATAAAAGGAAAAGCTCTTAGAGATTATTTTTTTAGTTTAAGTATCTTCCTTTCTTACTTTGTGGTTCAGGAAAGTCAAGAAATTCATTGGAGCTCATAGTGGAGCAACCAGGACCCTGATCCCCTGTGATTTATTGCAGGAACCCAGCCAGTTTTGGCCAACTGACACTCACAGATGTGCAGAACTAATACAAGAAACTTAGGCAAATCCATGTAGGATTGAATCTGTTGCCCGCCCACCTCTCATCCTTCACCCACCTCCACCAAATCTCTAGTGTTTGTCTGGAGCCTGGTTTCTCCTCAATTAATTTGCACTGAGTGACCAGAGGCCCACTCTTACAAGGCCATAAGCTATGGCGGTTAAGATGGAGGTGCCCATACCTCCATCACACAGATGGGTGGGAATCCCCATTTAGCACTTACTAGCTGCAGGATGATGACCTCCATCCAGTGACCTTGTCTGTGCCTCACTTTCCTCATCTATAAATGGAGATAAAAGAACATAATTTGCATGGTTTTCCTGTGGATTCAATGAGTTACTATGTGTAAAGTGTGTAAAATAATGAATTTTCATTATCTTTGCCTTTCAAAAGATAAACAAAAAAATGGCTAGTGGTATAATTCTAAGACCTTTCGTCCCCAAGCATCCAAACTGTGGAGCAGTGGCTTTCTGGACCCTTTGATGTCTAAGATCATTTTAGAGTGCTGGTTACCATTACCACATCTGGCTATGTGTGAATCTCCTGTTCTGTGTTGTTTTCCTTCGTCTTTCTTCACTAGCATGTTTCCTAGTTGTTTTATCTCTCTAAGGTGATAATCAGCTAATATCACTGACTATTCAATTTTAACAGGATTTTTTAAAGAGTACAAATAACCAGGGGCACCTGAGTGGCTCAGTTGGTTAAGTGTCCAACTTTGACTCGGGTCATGATCTCACAGCTCATGAGTTCAAGCCCTGCATGGGGCTCTGTATTGACAGCTCAGAGCCTGGAGCCTGCTTACAATTCTGTGTCTCCCTCTCTTTCTGCTCCTCCCCTGCTCATACTCTGACTCTCTCTCTCTCTCAGAAATAAATAAACATTAAAAAAAATTTTTTAAAGAGTACAAATAACTAAACATTATATATGAACTTACAATATACTTCCATGTATGTGGCATGCAATCTCTAAGATGACCCCCAGTGACTCAACTCCTGGCATTCATGTCCCTTTGTAATAGCTATCCTTGAGTAACTTGCCCCTGACTAACAGAGCATGGGCGCAGGGAGGGTATGTCTCTTCCATGACTAAGTTACACCAGACTGTGACTCCATCTTGTCAGTAGCCTCTCTGTCTGTCTGCTTTGGTGGGGCAAGCTGCTGCCATGTTGGAGAGGCTCTCATGGTAAGGAACCTGAGGGTGGCCTTCAGGCCACTAGCTGGAGAGGAACCGAGGCCCTAGAGAAACTTAATCCTATCAAACACCACACATGTGAGCTTGGAAGAAGATCTTGTTCCAGTTTCGCTTTCATATGAGACCCCAAATCTAGTCAATGTCTTGATTGTGGTCTTATGAGAGACTCTGAAGCAGAAAACCAGCTACACCACACCTGCTTTCCTACCAGCAGAAACTATGGGATAAATACATGTTGATTAAGCCACTAAGTTTTGGGATAATTCATTACACAGCAGGAGGTAACTAATAACACACACCAAGTTATCTGATTTATTTACATAATTTCTCAGAAAGATGAAGTCACACCTGCCATATCACAAAGCTAGGAAGTAGTAGACCTCGTACCTGAACCTACATCATCATTATTTCTCAGAAGAGCTTGCAGAATGTAGTGTCCCAGATTGTCTTCTACGCTTCCCTTTATGCATTTTTTAATGTTTATTCATTTGAGAGAGAGAGAGAGAGAGAAAAGAAGGAGAGAGAAAAAGAAAGAGCATACAATTGGGGAAGGGGCAGAGAGAGAGGGAGACACAGATTCCAAAGCGGGATCCAGGCTTCCAGCTGTCAGCACAGAGCCTGACACAAGGGCTCAAACTCATGAGCCGTGAGATCATGACCTGAGCTGACGTTGGATGCTTAACCGACTGAGCCACCCAGGGGCCCCTTTATGCATTTTAGCTCCAGTTTTCTAGAATGATTCCCCTGCTTTCCCTGCCTGATGTGGGGAAGGAACTGGTGCTCATTGACCACCAACTCTGCCAGGGACTCTGCACACATTAGCACACCCAATCCTCCCAGCTTGGTAGGGTAGGTGTCCTTGCACCCAAGGCACTGGCTTTCCCAGAGTGGGTTTTGCAGGCACTGATCTCTCAAGGTGCTCTGTGAAAAGTATTTAATATTTGGGGAAACTGTACCACTGTCTTGGAAACTCACTATGCACGTTAGTCCATTAAAGGTAGATAGGAATTGTACCAGGGAAGCCAGCTGAATGTTTTCTAACATCATGTGTCCTTCTTCCATCAGACTGTGAACATGCTTATTTTCTATCTCACAGCTCACAACCCAAGGAACGTTCTACAAAATATACCTTGGGGAATGCTGGATTATAGGTAATTGTCACAGTTGTATTTTTTCAACCACACCTCACAACAATTTTGTAATGACAGAGTGACATTTTCCATTTTACAGATAGGAAAACTGAGAGTCAGGGAGTTCATAAAATTATCATCAAATAGTATAAATCCTTGGGTAGTGGCTGATGTCTGCAATATCTGATGTAGTTAACCCTCGCTCCCTCCTTTCCTTCCTTCCTTCTTTCTTTCCTTCCTTCCTTCCTTCCTTCCTTCCTTCCTCCCTACCTTCTTTCCTTTTTTAAAAAACTTCTCCCAAGATCAGAGGAGGTATATATTTTTAAATTATTTAAAAATAAAATAAGACAAAATAAAATATAAAATAATAAATGTGGCCATTCGTAGCAAAGTGGATGGACCTCGAGGGTGTCATGCTAAGAGAAATAAGTCAGGCGGAGAAGGACAGATACCATATGTTTGCACTCATAGGTCTAACAGGAGAAACCCAACAGAGGACCATGGGGAGGGGAAGGAGGAAAAGAGTTAGGGAGAGGGAGGGAGACAAAACACGAGAGACTCTTGAATACTGAAAACAAACTGAGGGGGGAAGG
>CM053576.1:44748615-44838104 GCA_028646485.1 Cryptoprocta ferox | reverse complement strand
GAAGGGGGAAAGGTAATGGGGGGTGATGGTCTTGGTGGAGGTCACTTGTGGGGAAGAGCACTGGGTGTTATATGGAAACCAACCTGACAATAAACTATAAAGTTTAAAAAATAAATAAATAAAAATAAAATAAGACAAAATAAAATATAAAATAATAAAATAAAATAAAATAAATAAAATAAAATAAAATAAAATAAAATAAAATAAAATAAAATAATAAAATAAATCCTTCTGTGACCTGGCTGTACCATGTCATGGTCTCTTTCCATTTTCCAGACCACTCCTCATTCTCATCACCTTTTTCTGAATCTTTGTCATCCATCTTGTCCCAGAAATGTCTGCATTTCTTCCAGTCTTTTCCCCTTCCACCCACTTTGGCACCCCTCCCTGAGTGATCACATCACTCAGAGAGCTTCAGCTTACTCTGAGCAGTGGGGATATTCAAGTCCAGCCCTTTCCTCCAGACCCCTCCCCCGGGCTCAAACCCATGTGTACAGTTTTTCAATAGCCCTCCCTGGACACTCAGTGCCTCATGTTCAAGCTACACTGAGCCCCTCCTTCTAGACCCTTCTTCAAGCCTTACTTTTCTTTTGTTATTAGATAGCACACCCACCTTTCTGTCTGGCCTCTGTGAGCTCTGCTTTCTCATCACCAAAGACCCTGCCCATCTTCCCTGCTGCTTCCTTCCACAGAGAGCTTCACACATGCAAATCTAACCCTAGAGATCCGGTTTAGCACTTCTGGAGGGATTCCGCATTATCTCCAGAATCAAACCCACCTCTGCCTCCCCCTGTGTCCTCTTCCAGGCCATCCTGATCACCTGCCGGTGGTTCCATGAGCTTTAAACTCTCCCTTCCTTCAGCCTGGACCCTCCTATATTCTTGTCCACACATATACTTAATTCATTCTTAAGAATTCTGCTTCACAAGTATTCAAATGTTGACAAGTAAAACATTCAGCCTTGTGGTATAATTGGGTGGATAATATGTAGAGTGTATCAAAATAAATAAAAATGTTCCTACCTTTTGATTCTGTAAATCTACCTTTGAGAACTCAGGTGAAGGAAGTAATATGGTATGTGAAACATGTTTTAGACCTAGAGATGCCCATCACAATGTTATCTGTGGTAGAACAATGAGGAATGTTCTACACAATAAGATAATTGTCAATTATTGACCATCCACTAGAAGGAATATGTTAAAGCAATGAATATAAAAATTATGGAGCAACTTTGTACCTCCTACACATTTAAGTGACAGGAACACAAAGGAGGAAAAGTGTTATATGTTGCATTATTGCACCTGCTAAGTGGTGGGGAGAAGGCAAAGAAAAAGCCCCCGAAACATCACTCTAAACAGGTTGAGACACTGAGATTACAGGAAGATGCCTTTTCTTGAATTAAGAAACATTCTGTAGGTGGTTTATATTTTATATTATTTTTTTTAAGTTTATTTACTTATTTTGAGAGAGAGAGAGAGAGAGAGAGAGAGAGAGAGAACGCAAGTGGAGGGAGGGGCAGAGAGAGAGAGAGGATCCCAAGCAGACTCTGTGCTGCCAGCGCAGATCCCGACTCAGGGCTTGAATTTATAAATCTTGAGATCATGACCCCAGCTGAAATCATGAGTCAGATGCTTAACAGACTGAGTCACCCAGGCACCCTTATTTATATCATTTTAATAATGAAGAAATATTTATATATGTGTAAAATAAAATACATATATATGTATGTATAGTGTGAAAATTTGAAATAAATAAGACTTTAACTCTATTAATCCTTGATCTGACAATACTGAAAAGCCCACACTGGAGTAGCAAACTTCCCAAACATGTGGGTAGGTGCTATTGATTCCCCTTCATAAGTTAATGACACATGTGGCATCTGTCACTGAGAGATGTCAAAGAGAGGTAGCCTTGGAGGTACATGCGGCTATGACCTCAGGCTCTGGAGCCAGAATGCTTGTGTTTGTTTCTCCATGCCTCAGTTTCCATTTCTGTAAAATGTACGTAATCACAATACCATAGAGCTGTCATAACAACATCACAGGACTGTTGTAGGGATTAAATGAGTTAATATAGGCAAAGTCCTTAGAACCAAAGTCAAGTAAGTAGTGAAACCCAACATCCTAAATCTCTATGAATTACTTGAGGGCCAGAATGGGTCCTATTTATATTCACCACCATAGCTCCTTTATACATAGAAGTTCTTCAAGAAATATTGTTGTTGCCTCATTAAGCTCAATGGCCTGGAAAAAAATCTAAGATTCTCTAAAACAAAACAGGCACTTAGGACCTTTCCCCAGAGTGGCTGGGGCCGGAGCTGAGACTCTGGGAATTTGAGACCACAGGCAATGCACCTGGGAACAGGGCAGAAGTGGGATCCCAGGTCTTCGACCTGGACAAAGTGCACAGAGCAATGCTGCCCTTGAATTATGACCTTTCAGCCTTGCCCAGCCCTGGTTGGGAAACCAGGAGCTTTAGATGTGATCTTCTGAGATGTGACCCTGATTCTTGCTGCCTAAGAACAAAGGGCAATTATGGCTCTTTTGTGAGAGGCAGTTTAAGTGGAAGCCAAGGGGCTGGTTCACCAAAGGCTGGCCTGATCAAGGGCTCCATTTCTGAGATAAAGGTCTTGCCTGTGCTGTGTCCTTATCAGTAACACCCCACCCATTCCCCCCAGTTCTTCCTGACACATTTCAGGGGGATCATGCTGATTTTCGGGATCATTTTGGAACATCTCGTCCCACATCCCCAAATCTGGCTCCATTGTAAACTTCAAGCTCTGAGAAAACGGGCTTTGTGAACCTAACTTCAAAGCTTGGCGACAGGATCTCCTCGCAGGAGTACTGGAAGCAACAATGGACTTGAACCAGCACTGGGTAGGGCTGCCCAGCGGGGGCCCCTAACCTGGCAACTATTGTGTTCAAAGTCATTGATGCAGCTACAGGTGAACAATGCATTTGGCAACCCAATGAGGTCTTCTTTCAAAACAAAGTTATTCTTGCCAGCAATGCTAAGCAGAGGGCCCTGGTACAAAAACCTCCATTTCTTTTTCTTCTTTTTTTTTTTCAAAATCAAAGAGTTACACTAAATGACATTAATAAAAATTTTTTTCCTTTCTTTTTTTAAAAAATAAATGTATTATCACCACATCAAAGGAAAAAATACTTAAAAGAAAAATCTTCCTAGAATTCTTAGTCCCTTTATCTAATCACCATGATCTTTTGGGTGCCTCTACTTCTAGTCTTTCTGTTTTCTTTTTTATTTAATCTGGTGGTAATCAGCATGTAAGAATTTGCCTTTCTGTTGCTTGTTTTACTTAGCACTATAATAGGCAGACAGTTACTGTATCATTTTTTATTGTTTTAGTGGGTGTAGAGCATTCCCTCAAAGTACTGTGCCATAGCAAATTCAAACATCTTTCTTTTTTGGAGAATGATATGCTATTATAAATAAGATTGTAATAAATATCCAGAAACTACAGCATGTCTTGCTAGATCAGAATTGATGGCTTTTTTGTTTTGTTTTGCATTTAATAATACCACCAGTTTCCTTCCTTCCTTCCTCCCTCCCCCCTCTCACTCTTTTCTTCCTTTTCTTTCTTTTATTTCTTTTCCTTTCCTTTCCTCTTTGTCTCTTCCTTTCTTTCTTTTCTTTTCTCTTTTCTTCTTTTCTTTCCTCTTCTTTTTCTCTTTCTTTCTTTTCTTTTTCTTTTCTTTTTTTCCCCAAAATGGAAACTCTAAACTCTTTGCCTTTAGACATGTGTGAGACTGCAGTTTTCAGTTAAGACAGTTTTTATATTTAATATGTCAACATTTTTTAAATTATTATTTTAGAGAGGGAGAGAGCACGCATACACAAGAAGAGGAAGGACAGAGGGAGGGAGAGAGAATTTCAAGGAAGCTCCATGCTTAGCACAGAGCCCAATGTGGGGCTTAATCCAATGACTGTGAGATCATGACCTGAGCCAAAATCAAAAATCAGATGCTTAACTGGCTGAGCCACCTAGGTACCCTTGTCAACATTTATTATGATAAATTTCAAACATACAGAAAGTTAAAATAATTTTATAATGGATACTCATATACTGATTCAGGGTCACTTTTGAGAACAAATACATGACTTTGAAGATGATGAGCAGAAATTAACCAGCACACAGAGAAATGTGTATCATCTTCCAGCTAGTGGTCCTTGGACTTAATAATTACGGCAATTTATTATAATATTTTATAGTCTTTAGTATTTTTCAAAATAGCTTCAGGTCTATTTTCTTGCTGGATCCTCAACATCTTTAAAGTATAGCCAAGACAGCTGTGGTGTCAGGTGTCATTTGTATATTGATAGATGAGGAAACAGAACCAGAGAGGTTAGGGGGACTGCCCAATGTCACACAGTAGGAGAGGTGTCACTGCAATACCAGTTCTGAACTCTCAGTTGAACCACACTCCTACAGAAATGTCTCCCCTTAATTAATCAATTAATTGATTACAAGTTTTCTATGGCCCTCTTAGCTCCCTGATTTTGCTTATCTGTGGCTTTAAAGTTTTTTAGGCTATAAAGTCAGGGGCATGTATCAGCAGTAGTCCAGCCACCAGAAATGTCAATATGAGGATTACAAACCAGCTACAAAGGGAGTTCAAAAGCTCTGCCTGATACCAACACTTTTCTAAAGACATAATTTCTCTTTGTCTATACAAGTAGGGCTAATTTGGACAGCAATTAGACCTAAAAAGCAAGTGTATGCATCTGCTGTCTTTCTCCCTTGAGAGAAGAATCCAAGAAGAATCTGGATAGTTTGGGAGGGCAGGGGTTCATTCTGGGAAAATAAACACCAACACCATCCATCCAAGTTTTGTGCCAGAGACTAGCAAAGACCAATGTCCTTGCCTGCAGCTCAAATGTAGATTTTTACCATTAATGGGGATTTCTCTGGGACAACTCAATGCTCTGGGTTTCAATATTCCTTCCACCTTAGGGACACAGGCATCAGTGTTTAAGAACACAGCTAGAGGTTGGATCTGCTGCTTCCCTCTGACATAGCAAAGTGCCCCAGGGTTGGAGCAGGAGGAATTGTCACTGGATCTCACAGGCTGCTCCATCCTTGCTCGAATAACACATTTCACACACACTGAGAGCCCACTGCCAACATAGGCACAATTAGTCCATATTATGGATGAAGAAACCAAGCCTGGGTAAAATGAAGTGTGACCATATCAGAAGAGATCAACTCATCTCTAGCTAGGTCTGAACCCATTACTTCTGCTGTGAAGCCCTTTCTTCTTTGATGGGCCACGGGTCCCACTTTGTGCATATGAAGAACTTCTGTGCTTTTGCAGTTAAGCACTCCTTTAGCCAGACTCCAAGGCCTGCTCTCATCTTATGGGGACAGAGCTGTCCTGGTCATAGTGGTCTCATGCTGGTGTGGAAATACATACCAGAAGTCGGAATCAGAAGGTCCACCAGGTGTGGGAGCCCCCAGAGAGGCTGAACTTGGCATAAGCTTCACGAACTGGCTTTCTATAACCAGTCAGCTTTTTCTACAGAAAAATGTCCTCTGGCCTTTGCATATTCCACAGTAGCCAAACTTAGAGGTGTCTGAGTGTGTTCTTTTTGGCCTCCATAAAAGCATCTGTTCAACATAAAGAATAAAGAGCAAGTCCTGGAAAACCATTGGGGAGAACTTTTTTAATGGGGGTCATCTGCTTGGACTTGCCCTTTGGAAAAAAAATCAATGAATTTGATTTTTGGACAGTCAGTTCCTTAAGCCTGAAAGTATTCATTGGAACACCATGAATGAGCAAAGTCCACTCTTCCAGCCTTAATCAATTTCTCTGAAGTTGGCCAGATGTTGTCACAATTTACCATGGCAGACACTGGGGAAGTTCTGCAGTGAGAATAGCACCCAGGAGCTTGCATGAACCAGCAGTGAGTGGTTATTCCAAGCAGAGATTTTTTTTTTAAGACAACATGTCTCTTCTTAAAAACAAATGCAAATTCTGTAACAAAAGCCATCAGGCCAGTAGAAATCCAGTGGTGGTACCTTCATAATTTGGAACTTCCTCACTCAATATCTTGTCCCAAGCTATATGATGGAGAAACTCTCCATTTGGGATTGGTAAGGAAATTCATTGCCAACTTGGTCTCCTTCTGGAGTGGGTGGGCTGGTTGGAAAATGCCATCAATTCTACTGATTCAAGTAGTCCCCATGATGAACATGGAATCTTAGAGCCTGGGAGAATTTTGTCCAAAGTAAGTGTTGTGAAGGCCCACAGAAAGTCCAGAACTTTCCCAGAAGGTCAGGTGCAATTGTACTCTTCACAGAGAAGGATCCAGGAGCTCTGAGTGCCAACCTCTTTCTGTTTACACTGTGACTTGCTAACCTCTTCCTTCAGCCAATGGCTTCAACTTCATTTTCACCACATCATTATTTCTGTGTCCCAGACACACAATGAGATGTCAACATCATTTTGATGAGAATTTAATTTCATCATGAGGATCACAGGCAAATAATGTAAGAGCTTTCTGCTCACCAAGGACTCTCTGGCAGAGGGGAATAAAACCCGATAATCCCAGGGTAGGGGAAGGGCACTCACTTTTATTGCACTCTTCCTAAATCCAGGTACTTTACATAGTTTATCTCAGATAAGTTCATCCTAGGCAACAGCCCTATGAGGATTGTCATTCAACAAAGAAAGATTTAAGGGGGTTGAAAAAGTTATCCAAGGCCTCAATACCAGCAGGCAGACACAGGGCCAAAGTCTATAATCATTCCACTCAGAAAGCACCAGCTTGAATACAGAATACCTATAACTCTTAGACCAACTCCTAAGGCCTGTAGACCAGCAGGGGAAGGTGTGATGGCAGCCACCTAGTGTCTTGGGGCTGGGAAGAGGTCCACACAGGAGCCCCAAATGAACTGGAACCACCACTGAGGGCTAGGCTTCCTTCTCCAGAATGTGGCTCTTGCCTTGCAAAAGAAATCATGGTCGGACAGTGGGTCTGACACAAGCCTTGCTTTCAGTTCAGGGCTGCAACTTCAAGTTCCCACTTGGAATGATCCATGCCCAATGATCCAGGTATGTAGGGATGACTTGTCGCCTTCAACCTACACCAGGGAATGGCCAGATGGCATTCAGGCTGATTCTGTGCCTCTGGCTGACTAATCTCCCCAGGTACAAGAGTAAACAGAGAGCCTGGGAACACCATATGTCCCTGACTCATCGTGCTTGCCGGAATCACCATCATTCTACATAACATATGCTTTCCGGGGCCAAGGTGGGGGTAGGTCAGAGGAAACTTGTCTTACAGTTGAAGGCAGAATGATTAAGAACATAAAGGCATATATAGGGAATATGCATCTGTTAGTCCATATCCAAATGACATTTTTTAAAATGTACTTTGTTTTACTAGACTGTATTCAACTCCAATCACTTCTTCTAGGGTCCTGCACAGTGCTGGCCTTCACAGGCCCTCAGGGATATGAATTTAAACAAAGGGTTACATTCTTAATCCATATTCTTTGTTTACAGGTCTGCAAGTTCCCTCTGAGTTGAAAATGAAGTCAACCCTAGTTTAGTTTAAAGATTTCCTGCTGAGACTTGGAGGTGGCATCCAAAAGGGTGCCCCTTTTTTTAACTCCTTTAGAGTCCCTCAGGCAGGAGAGCCTGAAGGGAAAGGTTGAAGATGAGGCATAGAGTCAAATGCTTAGGGGCTGAGAAAACTGGGAAGTTCCTGAGGATGGACACTTAGTACTCATTAGGAAAATACTGGCTCATGAAGCTCCCATCACCTCAGTGTCTTAGTCAAGCAGAATGATGGAAGTATGGGCTAGTCAAGGACAGAGTCTTAAATGTAGGCTTAGAAACCTTGAGCTGGAGGAGTTAGACCCACCCAATTCATTCCTTTCCTTTATGCAGAGGGGCAGAGTAACCTACCT
This sequence comes from Cryptoprocta ferox, assembly GCA_028646485.1. NCBI lineage: Eukaryota > Metazoa > Chordata > Mammalia > Carnivora > Eupleridae > Cryptoprocta > Cryptoprocta ferox. The sequence goes on along the minus strand of CM053576.1, from coordinate 44,830,171 downwards.
AGGGTCATATGGTTAAGGGAGCTCAGGGTCTCTCAATGGTTCAGTGCTTTTCATGAGACAGAACCCAGTGGGGCCTCTAGTATTTGAGTCACTCTGAGCCAGGTGCTGGGGGATCCTGGGGGTGGATGTCTGTCTTTTACTCGACCTACATTCTACAACCAGAGCCATGGGAAGACAAAGGGTGATTCAGAGTTGTGATAGCAGTAAATGTCATTATAGACCAAAAATTTAATACTATTGAGAGTTTTTTAGTGTTTTTGGCAGTTTCCTATTCCCATCCAACCCTGAAAAATTTGTGGGATGAGTCTATTGCCACTGAACAAATGAGGAAGTTGGGGCTTTGAAAGACCAAATGACCCATCCAAGGGCCGACTATTGATGTGAAAGAGATGGAATTTGAACTTAGGCTAGCATCTAACATGGTTCCAAGGTTCTACTCATAATCTTTGAAAGGTAGTTCTTAGACATGTGAGATCTTATGGCTATGGAATACAGACTGGGAATTCAATGTGTATGCTTTGAACACTTTCCTTTCAAAAAGGAAAATGAAGATATGTTTATTTTCACTCAGTACTCCTGTCCTGCCTATAAAGTGGAGTTCTGACCTTCCTTTCTTTATTCTTTTTTTTTTTCTATTGTCAAGTCTTTAGCTTTTCTTCTAAAACTAAAATTCCAATTCCAATTCAGGAATGCTTATAACACTAGTCCATGAAATAGTTGCTGGCCTCAACCATTGAACACCTACTTGTGTAATAGAGTAAAGTTGCTGTTAAGACATGAAATCTTAGAAAAATATTCTGCTCAGAAGAGTTAGGAATAAAATCTCATGGCTGCTTGTCAGAGTGGAATTTTATCGCTGGAGGGGAGGTGGAGGCACAAATTGGATCCAGCTTCTCACCCAGGTCTCTGCTGCTGGGGCCTGGCAGATGGAGAATGCACCAGTAAGTCTTACAGAGAGAGGTATCTTCCCTGGAAGGGATTTTTGGGAAAGAAGCTACTTTGGAGTGACCAGCTGGCTCAGAGGAGTAGGCCACTCTTGATCTCCAGGTCATAAATTCGAGCCCCACATGGGGTGTAGAAGTTACTTAAGTAAATAAAGACTTAAAAAATAAAAGGAAAATAAGCCACTTTGAAAAAACTTATGTTAATATTAGCCAAATACATTGGAGTTCCCAAACCACTGTCTCTTGCTTGACTTCTTATTGTAACTTTAGATATGTATTCTGTATGGTCTGTGTTGGCATCTCCTCATGCAGATCCTTCTCAACATCTCACTCAATGGGTACCTTTTCACTTATGCTTTCAGTTTCCCACAGGGTTCCTTTCTGCACTTGGCTTCCATTTGGCATGCACAAAGTATGGGAGCTTCCTCCCCAGTGCACTTTCCTTTCTGGTCACAGGGCTCTCTCAGCTTCTGGCATTACACAGAAGTCAGGAATCAAGGCTTCTCTGAGAATCAGTGAATAAGTACTCCAGCTTCTTCTAGCCCAGGTGGAGGATTCTGAGGCTTGTTCTTGGCTTCTTCCAGCAGGACAAACCCCCACAGACACAGCAGGGCCCTCCACAACCTTGTGTTGGTGCCATCCCTTCCCTGGTTTGCTTCCCCACTGCCCTACAGTTTTTCACAAGGTTGCCTTCCAAACAATGCTTATAAATGAATCCCTCTTTCATAGTCAGTTTTTTGGGGAACCCAAACTAAGACGTACTTCAAACTCAACATGCTTGAAACATCATTCTCTTCCTTGTGGTGTTTCCTTCCCAGTTGGTAACGACACCCCAAGAGCTCATTTTTATTCTCATTCTTCCATATTGGAAAGCCTACCTTTTAATTGGTCACTAATTTCTATGAATTAAACCTCTAAAAAGCCCCCCAATCAGTACCTCTTTTACTTCCAATTACCTCTAGTTAAAATCTTTCACAAAACCTTGGGCAATTTTAATAGTTTCTTCACAGTTCTGTGTGTCTTTAATTTATCCTCTCTCTAATGCATTCTTCATAGATTTTCATGACTTATCCTTTGAAAACCCAAATTGACCATGTGCTATGCTGTGCTGAAAATTCTGATCTCTCACGCTGCTTACAGAAGGTCCTAGCTCCCAAATTTGCACACATCCTCACCATAAAGCTCCTGTTCTAGATCTCTTTCCTCTAGCTGGTCTGTTTTGCATGGCCAACCCACCATCCATGCTCTACTTACAAGTCTCCAAATAATACACCTTCTTGGTCAACATTGGGCTTTGCCCATGCTATTTCTTGACCTTAGAATGCCTGTTCACTTCTTTTTTTTGGTTTGATGGATTTTTATACATCCCCAAATAACCAATTTGAAACCTCATTTGCCTGCCCCTGACAGCTGCATTAAAGTGGTGGTCTTTCTTTCCTTTCACACATGTACTATCATTTGGGGGTGGCAGTGTATCCTCACATGCATGTGCCTGTGTTTCCACTCTGCTGTGGGTTATTTCAGTGCAGAGAACATTTGGTTTCTTGTAGTTCCTGCATGATTACTGCCTGTCACAAAAAGTGGATACACAATAGTTGTGTCCTTCCAGGTGCTTAGGTCAAAAGCTGGTATTCATCCTTGATTCATCTCTTCTTTTTATACCCCACAGATTCAACCCATCAAGAAATCCTGTTAGTTATACCTCAAAAGTGCAGGATTATACATCGAGTGTACTGCCACTTCCCACCACCTGCACTGTTACCAATGTGACCCTCCACAACCTTGCTTCTGGATTATTGCAGGAGCCTCTTGACCAGTTTCACACTGCCTGTCTATAGCTTATTTTCAACAAAGCAGGAAGAGCCATTCTCTAAAAATGTAAGGTGGTTTAAGCCATATATCACCTTAACAGTTGCCAGTGACCTCTTCATTTCCCTGAGATTAAAGTAGAAGTTCTTACAGGCTCAGCCCCATTCCCACACTGAGACCATCTACTACTCTCCTCCTTGGTCATCTTCTCTTGTCCCATGGGCCTCTGGTCCCTATGACTTTCTGGAACTTTGAGAATGATCTAAAATTCACTTAATTTCTTACTTATATTGCTTACTTACTGCCGAGGGCTCATGAGAAGATAAAACTCAGAGTGGCAGAGAACTGAGTGCTGGGAGTAGTGTCCGGCACTCAGAAGGTGGTCAGTAGGTTTTACCAACTGAATAAATCAATGAATGGGTACAATATCTTTGAAAAATCTTAAATGTCATGTTAGGTGTCTAAGAACCAATTGCAAATGACATGACTCAGAAACAAGGTCTCTTGTTAGAATCCTGGTTAAAATTGCCTTTTCACTCAACAAATAAGAACAAATATTTGATACTTATTTGATAAGTATAGATTTATACAACCAGCCAAATTGTAAAAATATAAATAATCTTTAGAAAATAAAACAGGTAAAACTACAATAATATTTTATTTGACCTAATATATCCCAACATTATGTCAGCAGTTAATCAAATATAAACATATTAATGAGATAATTTACATTATTTTTTGCATATTAAGTCATCAAAGTCTAGTGTGTATTTTACACTCAAAACACATCTCAATTTGGACAAGTGCCTTTCAAATGCTTAAGAGCCACATATGGGTCATGGCTACCATATTGAATATCATAGCTCTAAACAGTTCCCAGTTTCGGAAAAGGTCTTGTCTGAAAGATTGACCTTGTTTGCTTGCTTTTGTAATGAATAAATGACTGGAAATAAACTCTAAATTCTAGTGCCATAGATGAGGTAGTTTTTAGAGCAGCTTACATAAATCCTGTTAGTGACTCATACATCTGACTGTTAATTCTTCATTACATCTAACCACTGCTGTCAAGGTGATGCCTGTTGCTTCTAACACCAGAGTCTAGCCTTATAGCAGGCCTTAGTAGCAGAGATTTTGCATAATAACTCATCTGGCTAGGTCAGGAACCCTGTTCCCCTGGCACCAAGCTTTCAAAGTTGAGAAGAAATGAATGAGGAGATGGGTTTTCCTTGACAACTCTTCCCTCCTACCCATTTGTAAGTGTGCATGGTTTATTGATTAAGGACTGCTGGTATTAGCCTGGAAAATTTCCTGATAGCCTTGGGTCAAACAATTGTACTATTTTCCATATTTACTCTGCATTGTCAAATTGTTAGCAACAAAGTTGAACCATGAGAGGTCATGTGTTATCTTGGCTTTAAGAACTTGATACATTAATTACCTGAGATTCCGCTCCCCCCCCACCCCACCGCCCCATCACACCCAGGGAAGCATTACTGAACTGGTCATGGTGCTAGGCATTTAATCCTTTCAACAAATTAATGGGTCAATGTAATCTGAGGCCCAGAGTGTTGGGACCCTTCTTCCTTATTTAATGAGGACTTACTATCTGCTGGGCCCCGTAGTGCATTATTTTATTGACCCTCCCCAAACCCAAAGAGGGAGATTCCATTATTTTTCCCATTCCACTGATGAGGTTTGGGAAGGTTAAAGAACTTAGCAAGATCTCTCTGATCCTGACTTCAATTTCCAGAATTTGTTGGAAATCATGGTGAAAGGAAATATAGCAAAATGATGCAATAATATCAAGTTGATCATTTTCCCCAATAACTTTTACGTGCATCTTAAAACATCATTTTCCAAGATTCTGGAAAAATGGAGAACTAACAAAATGTAGATGGGTCTTAAACATGGTGAGCCACAGACAGGAAGCAGAAGGTTGTTGGTTCTTTCAGTGAATCAGGGAAACAGCAACCTAGGAGCAGAGGGCCAGGTACCAAAGGGAGGTTGGTTGTGGTTTCCCCGCCATGTGGTTTTCTTTCCTCACACTTCCTTGGAGAGGATCACTGCTTACCCCATCACCTTGGTGGGGAACCAAGTCCCCCAGCCTGGTGTTAGCTCAGGACCAGCCAGGATGCAGAGGCCATAACAGGAAGCAGCACACTGGCTGGTCCCTGAGCCACTCTCCTCCTCTCCAGTCCCCACCTAGGCCAAGTGGGTGATAATTTTTAAAGGAGACAGCTTCGAAAAAAGCATAGGGCCCCAGGAGCTCTCCAGAGTGGCTCAGGCCTGTGGCACAATGTAGGTAACTCTGGGAATGGTCTGGCTGACTATAAGCACTGAAATCCTCCACCCTGACATCATTTCTGACTTGTGTCCTCACCAGGAAGCAGGGAGAGTCTGGGCTTGGGCCTTGCTCCACTTTCAAGGGAGACCTGATCCACCAAGGCAGCTGCCAAATGCAGGTGGGCTCACTAAGAAAATAAAAGGATTTATTGGGAGCATTCCTGATAAGTGGTGACCTCCACTGGATAACACAGGATTGGTAGGTCAGAAGCTTAATAAATAACCTTAAAGAAACCAGGAAACACAAAACAGGAACACACAGACACAAACTTAAGTTGTTGAAATAAAGAACTCAACAGAGGGACTGAATAGCAGGAGGGATACAGTGGAAGAACAAATTAGGGAGCAGAAGGTCATACTATGAACCTCTGAGGACCACAGGAAGTTAAGAAGATGAAAATACAAAACAAAACTTAAGAACATGGCAAATGGAAGTGTCACTCTCTATATAACAAGAGCACCAGAAAGAGAAAAATTAAACAGAGGTGAAAATATATGTAAGGCTTCATAGATAGTCAATTATAGCAAGAGATGTCTTAAAATAAAAACTATATGATCAAGGAGACAAAAATTAGCAAAGACATGAAATGTGCAAAAAGCGGTAATAACCATAATTTAATGCTGTGTTGTCCAATATGGTAGTGGAAAATCACTTGTGGCTCTTCAGTATTTGAAAGATGGTAATGCAAGTTAGGCACAGAATTTTAATTCTTTAATTTTAACTATTCTTAAAAATATTTTTAAATTGAAGTATAACTGACATATAATGTTAGTTTCAGATGTACAACATAGAGATTCTATCATTCTATACATTATTCAGTGCTCACCTTGGTAAGTGTAGTAATCATCTGTCAGCATATAATATTACTACAATATTATTTACTATATTCTCTTTGCTATAATTTCCATCTCTGTCCCCTATTTATTTTATAACTGGAAGTTTGTACCTCTTAATCCCCTTTACCTATTTCTCCCAAATGCTCACCTATCTCTCCTCTGGCAACCACCAGTTTGTTCTCTGTATGTAAGTCTGTTTGTTTTCTGTTTGTTTGTTCTTTTGTTTTGTTTTTAGATTTCACATGTAAGTGAAATCATATGGTATTTGTCTTTCTCTGTTTGACTTACTTCACTTAGCATAATATCCTCTAGGTCCATCCACGTTGTCTCAAATGGCAAGATTTTATTCTTTTTTATGATTGAGTAATATTCCATTGTATACATATACCACACCTTCTTTATCCATTTTTCTATAGATGGATACTTGGGTTGCTTCCATATCTTGGTTATTGTAAATAATGTTGCAATAAATGTAGGAATCTAAATGTCTTTTTTGAAAAAGTGTTTTCATTCTCTTTGGGTGAATATCCAATAGTGGAATTATGGGATCATATGTCATTTCTATTTTTAATTTTTGGGGAACCTCCATACTGTTTTCCACAGTGTTTGCACCAGTTTGCATTCCCACCAACTGTGCACAAGGGATTCTCCTTTTTCTTCACATCCTCACCAACACATGTTATTTCTTGTCTTTTTGATATTAGCCATTTTGACAGGTAAGGTGATAACTCATTGTGGTTTTAATTTGCATTTCCTTGATAATGAGTGATGTTGAAGACCTTTTTGTGGGTCTGTTGGCTGTCTGTATGTCTTCCTTGGAAAAATGTCTATTCAGCTTCTCTTCCCATTTTAAAATCAGATTGTTTAGTGTTTTTGTTTGTTTGTTTTTGGTATTGATTTGTATGAGTTCTTTATATATTTTGGATGCTATCCCCTTATAAGATACATCATTTACAAACATTTTCTCTCATTCACTTCTCCCTTTCACTCCCATTGCCTTTTGGCTTTGTTGATGGTTTTCGTTTTTGTAGAAAAAATTTTTTGTTTTGATGTAGTCCTGATAGTTTATTTTTGCTTTTGTTTCTCTTGTTTTAGGAGACATATCCATAAGTGTATTGCAAAGGCAAATGTTCAAAAGATTATTGACTATGTTTTCTCATAGGAGCTTTGTGATTTCAGGTCTTACATAATTTTAAGTGATTTAAATTTAAATTAAAAAGATATTTGATTCAAGTATTAGAAAACTTTTAAGAGTGGAACAACTGGCTATATGAATCCACGCTTTCAATTGCAAGTTGAAATCTAAATACAGATCAAGTGTATCTGATATGAATTTAGTATTTATATTGAGATATACCCTAAGTGTAAAATTCACTCCAGATTTCTAATACTTAATATAGAAAAAATAATGTAAAATATCTCACTAATACTTTTATATTGATTATATGCTGAAATTATGCTATTTTTGATCTATTGTGTTAAATGAAGTATATAATTAAAATGAATTTCACATACATATGTTTACTTTGTTAATATTGCTGTTATAAAATATATAAAATTATATATATGGCTTGCACTATATCTCTATTGACAACACTGACTTAATAGATATACATTGAACATATACCCACAGAGTATTCATTTCAATTCTCACAGAACAAAGGAAGATTCAGTAAATAACAAGTAATCAATATACACAGATTGTGCTTCCTGATCATAATAAAATAAATAAGAAATGAATAATAACAAGAAACTTCAAACATCTTCTTGGCCTATAAAACATAACATATACTGAGGCACCTGGGTGGCTCAGCCAGTTAAGCATCGGATTCTTGATTTTGGCTTAGGTCATGAGATTGAACTCTGTCTCAGGCTCTGCACTGAGCATGGAGCCTTCATACAATTCTCTCCCTCCCTCTCCATCTGCTTCTTCTCCACTTGCACTTGTTCTCTCTCAAAAAATAAAAAAAAAATTATAAAACTTTACATATACTACACAGTGATTGGTAAAGAGGATTTTTTTTTATCTTTTTAATGTTTATTTTTAAGAGAGAGAAAGAGGGCATGAGTGGGGGAGGGGCAAAGAAAGAGAGAGAGAGAGAGGGAGACACAGAGTATGAGGCAGGCTCAAGGCTCTTACATCTCAGCACAGAGCCTGCTGTGGAGCTTGAACTCACAAGCCATAAGATCATTGCCTGAGCTGAAGTTGGATGCTTAACCAACTGAACCACCAAACTGTATTAGTTTAAAGGAGATTTTAGAAGGTATTACAACATATCTAAGAATCCAACAAGAATGACAATGTCAAATGTCAAATGTTGTGGCCCATAACTAAAGTAGCAATTAAAGTTTTGCATAATTTTGAATACATTAACAGCAAACAAGATATACTGAAAACCAAAGACCTACACGCATCTCTAAGCATATTAGAAAAAAAGAGGAAAGAATAAAACAATAAAGCCAAAACAAAAAAAAGCCAGAACATAAAAGGGGTTAGAAGATAAATCAACAAGACAGCCCCAAATCCCTACTAAAATGTGATTCTTTGAAAAGTGAGATGACAGAAAGACAGATGCAACATTCTATACACCAATGCATATTGAAACTAGGTTAAAAAGGGGCATGTGACGGGCGCCTCGGGAGCCCAGTTAATTAAGCATCTGACTTTGGCTCAGGTCATGATCCCATGGCTTGTGGGTTCAAACCCCGCATTGGACTCTGTGCTGATAGCTCAGAGCGCGGAGCTGCTTCAGAGTCTGTGTTTCTCTCTCTGTGTCCCTCCCCCACTCATGCTCTTTCTTTCTCTCTCTCTCTCAAAAATAAATAAATGTGAAAAACATTTTTAAAAAGGGGGGTGCCCCTCGGTGGTTCAGTCTGTTAAGCCTCTGATTTCAGTTCAAGCCATGATCTTCAGTTTGTGAGCTCAAGCCCCGGATTGGGCTCTGTGCTGACAGCTTGGAGCCTGGATCCTGCTTTGGATTCTGTCTCCCTCTCTCGGGCCCTCTCCCCCTCACACTCTGTCTCTCTTTCTCTCTCAAAAATAAATATACATTTGAAAAAAATTAGACAAAGAAACTAAGTAAAATGGACAATAATGAAGGGAAAAATAGCAATCCTTTACTGGACAAATCCAAGGAACAAAGTTGACATGAAATCAACAGAAGTGCTTCCACTCTCAGACAAACACTGTCAGCACAGAGGGGCCCACACATTCTTCCAGGGTCTCCCAACTTGCAGATGAAATGCATTTGTGTGGTGCCTTTGTGACCAAGTGGTTTGGGGAACCAGAATACAGAGGGAGGGTCATGGGGAAAGAACAAAGTAAAATAAATCAAAAGAGGGGTCTCATGTGAACATCATGTGCCATGATAATTATTTCAATTCTTTGTATTTGAGAAGATGTACAAAGCTCCTTTAAATGTGAAGAATTTTGGGGTGCCCTTCTCAGCCCATACTTTTCTCCTTCTTTCTTGAATTCCACAAATAAGGCAACACAAAATTCAGCACATTGTTTCCTACTGGGATCTCCTGTTCTGCTGTTTCCAAATGGAAAGCTCATTAGAAATGATCACAAAATCAGTAGTGCTTTGCTGCCGGTGATTGAGTCTTCATGACAGCACCTGATACTAAGTGTAGACACCTACCCAAGTGTGTGTGTGAGTGTGTGTGTGTGTGTGTGAGAGAGAGAGAGAGAGAGACAGAGACAGAGACAGAGACAGAGAGATTGAGAAGGAGGATAACTTTTCTTGGCTTTCTCTTTCATTCTGTAAACGTAGTCAAAAAGGTTAATTTAAGAGATTATCTCCTGGACACAGTATCTCAATTTTATAGCTGGAAACAATCTGATTTATTCCAAGGAGGCTGCCTAAAGTAAATACAGCACTTATTCATTGAGGTGGGGTGTCCACACACCACCTATAAAAGAAGATAAAACCAGCTGAGCTGTCGGAAATGCCCAACTGTTGAAGGCACCGCTTTCTCCTAACATACCCGGATAATGGCCATAACCTCTTGGGTTGGGGGCTGTAGGCACAGCCACCTGGCCAGCTCCTCTGCATTACGTCCTTTGTCTGCAAACAGCACAGAGGAGCAGCAGGTTGGAGGTTCAGCCTCACCAGCTGACCAAGCCAGGTGCGTTTCCATTGGCTGCAGGGGCCAGGGTGAGCTCTATTTTCTTTTGTATATAAAGATAAGAAGCCAACAGCCCCCTTCCAAAAGCAAACACGTTAAATTTGAACCCCTGCCTCCCCATGATTCACCGGATGGAATTTACGATGGTGTTTACCATTTTCCACAAAAGTAGCCAATGAATCAGTCCTAATAGGAAATATAAATCCATAGCAGATGCATTTCGAGGCCCACAGGGGAGATTTCAGAGAGGGCCACAGTGATTCCAGAGTATCCCCCCAAGAAATGTAAAGACCAGGCCAGATCTTTGGAGAAGCAACTCCAACAGCGAGCAAAACATGTCTCTGCATGTGCCAAGTTCTGCTTAGCCCCTCTTAGCAGGAATCCAGACAAAACTTCAGGAATGCTTTGCCGGGCAGCTGTGGTGCATTCAAAGCAGAGAAACGGCCTTAATCTTTGCAAAACCAACAAAGATAAGCAATAGCTTTAGCTGGGTTGAAATTAGCCAACGGGCGGCTACACAATGTCCTTGTGACCATTATCCAGGCTCTGACCGCCGAATGGCACTGCTCAAGTATGCTGGCAATGTTTAACAAACCATCTGTCTTGTACCTGTTCCCACCGAACAGGAACAGGAGCCTTTGTCTGAACCCTGGCCCCATCCAGCATGTCTGCTGTCTGCTCACTGGCAAGTGACACTGCACCTTCTTGGTGCATTAAATCAATTTCCCAACGCTCTTGATGATGGTTTTTTCCTTCTACAGAGTGGCTCCTGCCAGAGAACAGTTTTGAAAGGGGGTATGGATTTTCTGTCTGTCCACCTACCACTTTACATATCACAATGTCTGTAAAAGCTTTACTTGCCCATTTGCTTTTCCCCTGGTTTTTCTTCTTTTAGAAGGAATTTCCATATTTGTTCAAATGTAACTATTGCTGATTTAATGTTTTTTCTTGGTTAATTGTTCTTAAATTAGAACCTCTCCCACTCCCAGATATATTTTTTATAGCCCAGTAAAAGATTTTCTGCTTAAATGCCACACTACTGATTATATTACCTAAGGGTTAGGTTGAACTATTTGAACTTTGTGCTTTTGTAGGTCTAAAACAGTCAGATATTGGCATCTTCATATGGTTCAACGTACATAGATTTCCTTGTCAACTTTCCCACTGTGCTTTAGAGTAGATGTGTAAGAAGATAATTAAAGCAGTTTGTGGATTTTATTTTGTAAACAAAATTTTTTAATCAAGAAAAATTCTCCTTTCAGAATTGATTTCTCCTGTTTTGCCTTGCCCTGCTCAGAGGTAATGTGTTTCCATATTTGTTTTCCAGATGTCACAATGTAGATATATAGTAGACCCCTGACCAACATGATTTGGACTGTGTGGATACACTTCTATGTGGATTTTTTTATTCTGATAAAAACAGTACAGGACTGTAAATGTATTTTCTCTTCCTTATGATTTCCTTAATAACATTTTCTTTCCCCTAGCTTACTCTATTGTAAGAACACAGTGCATAATACATACAACATACACGATGTGTGTTAATCAACAGTTTCGTTATCAGTAAGTCTTCCTGTCACAGGTTAAGTTCTGGGGGAGTCAGCACTGTAAGTGGGGGACTCGCATCCTAACTCTTGTTTTTTTCAAGGGTCAACTGTAATTACAACTGTCTCAGGCACATCTTCACAATGGCAGCAGTAGGAATCAGCTTTACTGTGATGCCGTCCTTGAAACTCACCCTTCAAGCCCTCACGCCAGCGGGTGGAGACCTCAGGCCTGGATGCCAGTTACCGCCCAGCTGTCTTATCTCTGACCCTCACTCGGACTCTCAGGACGCAAGCAAGCTTCTTATCTACCAAAGGAACTGGATTTGATAAGAGGCAAACACCGAGTTAGATGCACAAGGGGCTCCAAGAAGCATAGAGTATGAAGTTGAAAACAGCTATGGGTTTGGAGATCTTCAAATGTATGTGTCTGTACTCATATTCTAGCACCAGACCTCCCCACCTTTATTTCATCATGCCCATGGCACATCTCAAACAGTTTTGTCTTCAGAGCAGACAGATCAAATTGAAGGAATCTATTTGTCTTTCCAGAGGAAATTTGGAAAACAAAAGTTACCTTAAAAACAGCTGCACAATCAATCTTGTCCTTAAATCTAAATCTTCAAGCCAGGACGGAAAGCAGAGATAGGGGGTGAGAATTCTCTTCAGATTTTAACTCTGGAATATCTTAGTAAAAGGAAACAATTGTGGGAGTGCTCTAGAAGATTGGTGGGCCCTATCTATCTCTCTCTCTATAATACTCATTCATGAATGTATCCATTCATCTAACATCTAGGCTGTTCTCACCTTTTGACTGTGGTAAATAATGCAGCCATTATTTACCGGTACATGTATTTGAGTAGCTGTTTTCAGTTTTGGGGGGTATATAGCCTGTAGTGAAATTGCTGAGTCATATGGGAATTCCACGTTAAATTTTTTTTGAGGAGCCACCAAACTGCCCTCCATGGCGGCGACACTATTTTACTTTCCCACAAGCCACGTACAAGAGTTCCAATTTCTCCACATCCTCACCAATACTTGTATTCCTTTTTCTAAAAAACAATTATGGCCCTCCTAGGGGGTGTGAAGTGGATCTCATGGTGGTTTTGATTTGAATATTCAAGGAGTCATCTTTGTGTGCACGACCTTTGGAAGGACTTCAAGCACAAGGAAGGGTGCGACCCTCTGGAGTTTGTCAGGACTGATCTCTGGAGCCCTCCACAGGCCCTCCCGCTATCTCCTGAAACCAACAAGTGACTGCGTGTGCTGATACCTCAATGGGATCCCCCTTCCCAAAAGACATCATTGCCACCAGGAGGCACAGTGGTATGTACCTGACAGTGGGGGGGATCAAAATGGGTCTTCATTCCAGGCTGAGATGGGGGAGTCCTGGAGTCCATGGAGTGGAGTTGAGCAGGCTTTTGGGAGCCAGAGCATATTGTGAGGCAGACAACCCTATGTTGGGCCAGAGTCCTGGAACCTTATCTGGACCAGAGATCGCAGAGTGTGTCCTGAGTTCCCAGGCAAATGGGGGGCATCCTGAATCCAGAGCAGACAGGAAGGCCTGGAACCCAGTGAAATATCAAGTACAGAGGGGCAGATGAGTAGTGTGGGATCAGGACAGGAAAAGTCAGGATCTTGGGGTCCAAAACACGTGGCAGGTTCACAGGGAAACAATCACAAGAGCAATCTTTGTTTATGAGCTTGTAGCTTTCTTTCCCCCTCTATAGGATTTGAATGGTATTTCTCAATTTGGCCAAACATTAGAATCACCTGGGAATCTTTGGAAACTCCCAAAGCCCAGGCCAAGAAATCAGACCCACTGTGAGTGGGACCCAGCACCAGGATTTCAACGTTCTTCAGGTGATTCAAATGGTAGTCAAGGATGAGAAAACTAGAATTTTAGGTTTAAAATAGTAGCTTAAAAATAGTAGGTATAAAAATAGACTTTTTTAGATTGCTGTTTCTATTATAAAAGGAACATGGGCACACTGTAGAAGTTTGGATGGAGCAAAGATGCTGGGGGAAGATGCCATCTGGTTTTCTGTGGCCTTGAGGCTGCTGTAGATGGTGCAGCCTGTGCTGCATTCCTGGGTCTCCATTCCTAGAAGGGTGGATGAGGGCTGGCAGCCAGGGCAGGGCTGTGTCGCTGAGGACACACAGGATGTGATGTATTTTCTGTGTCCGAGGCACTGTGTGGGCACAGTGAGGTCTGCACTCAATAAATGTTTGTAGGATGAGTGAATGGAAGCAGGAAGGCATGAATTCATGAAAAGCAGCCCAAGACACGGTCCCTGCCCTCTAGGAACTTACAAAGGGGCAGCTGAATAGGCATTACAATGACAATAATCAGATGGCAATAATAGTTCCTGCATCAGTGGCTCTGTGTGTCTGTGCACGCAGCCCTGCAGCCAAGGAAACAGGGGAAGGTTTTTGAAAACTCTGTTTGGTAGTTAGGGCCTCTCTTATCTTTATTAATGCCCTGCAAGGTACTGACACACTTCCCCCTTCTTCATAAAACAGGTAAGCAGGAACAGAGCAAAAGCCAGTGAGACAGGTTGCCAGTGGTACCCAGAGCCCACCTGGATGGTCACAGAGAAATCAGTGAGCATGGGGAAAACTCTGCCTCTCAGATGTGGAGTTATTCTGTTGATTGTTTGCTTCTTGGCTTGTTTGGCAAAAGTTCCCCCATGCACTCCGGCCTACAGATAAATTCAGTAGGTTGATAAGCTTCAAGCTCCTTGTCAATTAGAGCTTCCTCCTCAGAAATGGTGATTGTGGTGGAAAGAGCACTAATGGGACTCGGGAGAGCTGGGGACTTGTCTTGTTTTATTGTCAACTATCCAGATGACCTTATCGAATTTCCATACCTTTTCTGACCTACAGAGCAAACAGCAATTTCTCTTTTGCCTTCCTTGCCTGGTGGCTGAACACATTTAGCAAGATGGAATCACTGCCCTAAAAGGCACCTTTTAAACCTTTTAAATTCTTAGACGCCTGTTACTTAATGGGTTGGGGGTCCACAGGCCCCTTTGTCCCAGAGCCAGCCTACAAGCTGTGTGTACTGACTCCATCAGGGCTGTGGTCACAACACCCTGCAACCTCTCACACGTGGTGGGAACCAGTAGATACGAGATTTCTGCAAGGGTATGGAAGAACCACTTATACACACAGCTTTATTAGCCACTGCTACTGTTTTAATTTATCTTCTTATTTCCCTCTCCTACTCTCAGGCACCCCCTCTCCTATTTAGAGGCCAAATGACCTTTTCCCTCATGGCCCATTCTGCTTTATGTTGTTGTTAATAAATCTAGATCAAAATATGTTTGGGTGGACTTAGGTGGCCAGTAAGTTGGTGAGGAAACTGGGGACATTGACCCCTGCCTGCCAGCCTAGATCCCTTCTATCAGAGGGCAGTCACAAATGTGTACTCTGAGCCTGCTGGGTGGCTGTCCCCAGGGTGGTTCACCTGCGCTGGTGATCTAGTGTCAGCCTGGCAAGAGACATGGCCAGCTGTCTACATGCTGTCTAAAGAGCTGGGATCTCAATTAGTTTTTATAATTTTTAAAAACATTATTTTATTTTATTTTATTATTTTATTTTATTTATTTATTTTATTTTATAAGATTGTATTTTATTTTATTTTATTTTATTTTATTTTATTTTATTTTATAAGATTGTATTTACTGGTGGTTAGCCATACCACAGAGCTTCTCTGTGTACTTTTACTTCAGAAGTAAATTGGAAATTCCAACTTATTTTTGAGCTTGTTGAGGGGAGAGAAGCAGTAAATTAAAATAAAAACCTTAGTGGATCTAGAAGAGAAGATACCACATTTTTCTCAGATCTGCTGATAAATTGGTCCATGACTTACTAATTCACCTCTCTGGGCCTCATTTTTCTCTCCTGTACAATGGGGAGTTTGGATGATCCTTATGGTTCTCAAGCTTGTTTCAGAAAAATAACTGGCCCTATTTTCAAATAAATTCTTATGCCACAGACCTCAATCTATAAAATTCAAAATGGAGATAGTTTATTAGTTTAATAACTAACTGGCATACTGATTCTTAGTTTAAATTGGTACCATTTGCTTATCCTAAAGTCAACTATGATGATTTATGGTTAACATATAAACATATAGCTTTTATTATATAAAAAGTTATATCATAGCAAATTCAGTGCACTATTTTTAAAAACAACTTTATTGGTTTCACAGCCTGAATAAAATTTTGGTTCACAGCACTGGGCTGTTGTAAATAATACCTTTCAAAGAACAATCTGTCTGCAATCTCCATGTCTTCCTCAGTGACAGGAAAGAGCAGGTGAAGCTGTATTCTGAGGCTGGTGCCAATATATCTTCATCAGGTGGTGACTCCAGTGAGTTCCAAGTCAGTGGAGTATGCATGCCATTTGTAATTCCAATCTCAAAATAATTTCCAGAATATAAAAGAAAGAATATAAAGAAAACACCCAAACAAATATCTTCTGGCCTCTAAAACACATGCTAGGAAAGCAAGATAAACAGAAAATTATTAACCCCCGAGCTGCCCTCAAAAACTGATCTAGACAGCAAACATCTGGATGGAAATATGAAAATATTTTGACATTGGTACTTTATCTTCACATTACATAGAAAGCATTAAGACAATGATTTTTAAAAAATCTTTAATATATATATTTATTATGTATTATTACTATTATTTGAGAGAGAGAGAGAGAGAGAGAGAGAGAGAGAGAGAGAGAATCCCAAGCAGACTCCATGCTCAGTGTGGAGCCTGATGCAGGGATCGATCCCACAACCCTGGGGTCGTGGTCTGAATCCAAATCAAGAGTTGAACACTCAACTGATGGAGCCACCCAGGTGCACCAAGACAGTGATTTTTTAAAAGTTTTTTAAATTTATTTTGAGAGAGACAGAGACAGTGTGGGCAGAGAAGGGGCAGAAAGAGAGGGAGAGAGAGAGAATCCCAAGCAGACTCCACACTGCCAGCTATGGAGCCCGATGTGGGGCTTGAACTCACAAACCATGAGATCATGACCTGAGCTGAAACCAAGAGTTAGTTGCTTAACCTATTGAGCCATCCAGACACCCCGACAGTGATTTTTTTCAATCATGAATTTGTTAGGCTCATGTAGTGTAGCCCTGCAGATCCATTTCTGATAAGGGACCCCCCAGAGTCTGCAACAAATCAGTGCAGAAGTGATTGCATTCTGTCACCTTGCTCTGGAGCCTCATCCTTCTCCCTCATGCTATCAGGAAAAGAAAGCTTTTAATGAAATAGCTCAGTTGGGCACGCTCACCCATGAACACTCAGAACCATATGCCTAGCCCCTGGAATGCTTGGCTGTTGCCACTTTCCTTGCTCCCTGCAATGCCTACCTGATAACACTTCTATTTGCAGTTATTTGGAACAAGGGGCATCACTTTATTTTGAGCCCATGAGTGGCACTACCTGCTTTGTCTCAGAGAGACAAATCACCTAGCAAGGGGCAGGGCATGGTGCAGGAAGGAAGTAGCAGGCAGCGCTGACTCTGCATTGTAAACGTTGCCCATGTGGACAGCCAGCAGTCTAGACTCTGGACATCCGGTTCAGTGGCCTGGCAGGAGTTTGGCTCTGGGAGGCAGGGATGTGTGGTGTGTGGGTGACTATATTTATACATAAGGTAGCTGGCACAGCAACACTCTGGTGCCACATCATATGTGCACTTAACGCCCATGGATCCTTCTCTGTGGGTTGAGAGAGAGCTAGCAGTTCCCGCCTATGCTTAGCTGCCATCCCACTGGGTAAGAGGAACTGCCTGTGAACTCTGCTGCTCCCTTAGTTAGGATCCCACCTGTTTCTCCCAGCATTAGCATCTTGTTGCACCACTGTTAAGATTCTTGTGTTCTGGACAAATGAATACTGGAACTCCAGCCATACTTCATCAGCTGCTTGTGTAAGGAAATAGCCATTTTTTCCTGTTGTTCGAGGAGGACCTGATCCTGGAAGTTTCCACATACTGAGACACAACATAGCATCATATTTGTGCGTGATTTCAGAGATTTTTCTGGAGTTACTGTCATCCATATTTGTACCTTACACACCTACATTAGAACTCACAAGCTGTGACTCTCCTGTGTTTAGAACAGATACAGGTCAATCCCTGAGAGGCTTCAGAAGGGTCACCAGTATATTCAATATCATGTGCTGCCTTCAGGTGATTTCAGCCTCCTCACTGGAGATTATGAGAATTTTTTAGCTGGTTTAATGGAGATGGTTTAGTTCTGCCTAGGATGCAGCATGAAAGACATGTATAAACCATTAACATGTATATGTGAATCAGATAAGAGAAAGACATTGAGGCCTAGAGATGAAACGGGCCAATTAAAAGAATTTTTCTAGAATTCTCTATCCTTAAATTTCTGCTTAGTGAAAATCAGCAGGCAATGTGGGATGCGGGAAGGGGATTTCAAACACTTGTGTGTTTAATATTGCTTATAATGATGCAAAATGTCAGTGTCTAGGGCAGCGTTGTCAATAAAACCATCTGTGATGATGGGAATGTTCTATATATGCCCTGTCCAGTATGATAGTCTCTAGCCACATGTGACCACTGAGCACCTGACATGTGGCTTGTGTCACAGAGCAGGTCCAGAGACCTGAACTCCAGGAGATTCTGCGGTGGGGTTTTATAACCATGGCTACCTGAAATTTTCTGCCTTCTCACCAACACTGAGTTCTCAGACAACCTCTAGCTTACACTAGGACTCTGCCAACATTCCCCTGTTTCTCTGAGTCTGGAACCTCCCTTTTCTGTAGTTGGGTCAGTGCTCCCAGCACCTCTGCTATGCTGGGAGAGCCATCCCATACCTTTGTGAGGACCCAACTCCTGCTGTCAAGCAAATTCCAAAGAGAAATGCCACTTTGAGTCTCAAAATGTTCAGGTACAATTTAGTGCTTTAAAACATGGGGATGAGATAATTATGGTATTGCTTCCAAGAAATATGGCCCCTGAAACATACCTGATCCTGTAAACAGTGCTAACACTCCCTAGATGGAGTCCAGTGCCCTGAGGACCAAAACTGGCATCCTTAGCAAGACCCTTACTGTGTGACCCTGCCTTCCAGATTTGCGTTATCTCTGATCACTTTCCTGTGTGCATTGGGCAAGCTAAACTATTGTTTCCCCAGACATGCTGCCCCTCTGCTGTGTCATCTGGTTGGGCTGGGCTCCCTTCCCTTATTCAATGCCTCCTCTCGGTTCAGAGCCTTGTTTGCCCCCCACCCAGCATCTGCTGTCAGTCTGCCCACTCCCTGGACAGCCAATTCGTGGCTCCATCCTACGTTTCCCAGAGGTCCAATTTTGGGTTCCTCTGTCTCCCAGCTAGAACACCAAGCAGGCATCAAACATTGGTTGTTAAATTCAAAATGGGAATTTCAAAGGCTGCCTTAGTGTCCTGAAAGGCTTTGAGTAGAAGTTTTCTTCCTCTGCCCCTACCCCCACCCCACCACCTAACAAAGGAAAAGAATGACTTCTTTGTTCTGCTGGGGCAAACTTTGTTTTTTTTAAATCTTGCTCTGCCTACCCCCTATAAAAGTCTTATCTTTGCTGCTGGTAGGAGACATTTTAATTCCTTCCTGTTTGCTGATCCTTGCTCCTCAAGGCCCCTCCATACAGGTCTCTCCCCAGGCACCAGGTAATGTCACCAAGGAGTGTTGGAGCCCATCTGTCACCTGACACGCTATCTTTATAGCCATGACAGCCTGGGTGCTGGCCATCCAGGTCCTGGGCGTTGCTTCTAGCAACACTTCTAGAGAGTAACCCCACCTCCTTCATAACCCACCTCCTAACCTCCCAGGGAAGGTTAAATTCTTGATCATTTGACTTTGTAATGACTCGTGCTTCATTTCCCATTGGCCATCTCTTTTCCTGACTTTTTGTGTTTAGGGTAGATTTATGGTACTTATCATATGAGAATTTAGAAACATGACTTCACATCTGTGGAGACCCACAGGGGTGTCAGAAATCATCAGCCCCTTCTGGGAGTTCCTGATTTAAGTTTTAGCCATCTTTTCTGGGTTTTTTTTTTTTTTTTTTTTTTTTTTGTTTTTGCTATGATTGATCACCCTGAAGGTTTCAGAAAATAAGGCGCTAAGAAATGTCTCTGCCAGTCTTGGGAAAGGATTCCTGCATTAAAAAAATTTAGTGACAAAGAATTCAAGATGAAGCTTTCGACTATAAAAATGATATAGCTGAATAAAATGATCTTTGGTACCCACAGGCTCCCAAGATGTTCTTTACTCAATTTACATTTCATGGTCCTGGGAAACCTGAAGTATGAATGCCACAAGAACGTGGTATTTGGGCAGGAAGAAAGGATACAGTGAATCTTAAGAAAAAGGGGATTTATGAAAAGAAGTGAACTTTTTATATTACTGACCATACCTGGGGGAGTGAAGATTTGGAAGAAGAAATTGGAAGATCAAAGTAATATCACCAGCCAGTCAATCTGAGAAGACAAGAACAACCTGCCATAGAAGAGGGACTGTGATGGGGCAGCTTGGAGATGGATGTATGGGAAGCTGTTTCCTCTGTGTAGCTACTACTACGGGTGTCCAATTCAATTCTCTGAGGGTCTGGAAAATGAACTGGACACAGAGCAGAGAAGAACCAGGACAAATCAAACCCCACCAGGCACTTCTGCCCTGTCCACCCTTGTATCCCACGCTTGGCAATCCCCTGAGGGATTTGCTTTGCTTCTGCAGCCCCAGACTTATATTAATCCCTCTTTTTGTCAATGCTAACCCATAGTAATACAGGGAAGGGGATTCTGGAGAAAATAACTCCCAAGTTGACCAGGTTGACACAGTGTAAACCACCACAGCTGTGTTGAATCAGGGGAACTGCTTACCCCGAACAGCAGAGCTGGAATGGAAAACAGAACTCTGGCTGAGAGGAGCCACTGGAAAGGTAAGAACATGATGCAGAGCACCAGTCGGGAGTGCAGGGAAGGCAGACAGAAACAGGAAGGAGTTTGGGTCTGAGAGAGTAGTGCAAAGCCAAGGCCATGAGTGTGTGTCTTTATGTTTCAGAATGGAGCATGTAGCACTGTGATGAAGGTGATAGCTTGAAGGCAAGTGCCTTGAGCTGACCATAGGTGGTTTCTTTTGTAAGACAAATCCATGGTCTTCTGGAGGTGTGGCTATGGAGAAATCCCCTTAGGAAAGCAGATTCTAATGATCCCATTCCTCTACTCCCCAACTTTGGGCCCCTTAATGTCTACATTTGAACTACAAATACCTAACTCCCAACTAAAATGCATAGGTGGTTGTTATGATTATGTCTATTATTTTTGAGGTGGTTAAAGAGGAAAGCTCAGTGACTTTTCCAAGACATTGGCCATTAGCAAAGCTGGAACTCAAACTTATGTGTTGTGATTCAAAGTCTAATGCTCTGTTCATTTCACCAGGTACAAGGCGACAGAAATTATTGTGTTCTGTCTGTTGTATCCCAATGCAACAATATATATTTAATATATATTCAATAATCTATAAACAGCCAGTATAGGGAGCATGATTTTGGAGTTGGTTTTCCAGTGCTGAGAATGGATTACTATGATCTCACCCATATTTTTCTTATAATGCCCATTATAGATTGGGCAATGATGGCATCCACAAAAGTAACAGAAGGCCTTTTGGGGTTGAATTAATTGTCTCCTGTAAGAGGTCAAGCCCAAGACTATGTATAGCACAGCCTCTTGGGTCTCCTAAGTAGAGAGCATTGAGTCCTTGGGTCAATGTAAGATAGGTAGTGATGGGAAGAAGCAACAGGAACTCCAAAGAGGGAATGGAGGGCAAGGCTTGTTCAAGGTGCAGAAGGAAAGTGGCAGCCATTTCAAAGGACAATGTAAGAGCAGTCATGGTTTGGGGCCCCTCACCATCATCTCTACACACCTCTTCACTGTCTTTACATTCCTCATTCTTTGAAATATTCCCTATCAGCTCTCCTGTGCCTTCTTGTTCTATGGATCTCTCTGATCACAGAAGAAACAATTTCACATCAAAGCCTTAGAGACAGGCAGAGTTTTTGTGGGTAAAATAGAGAACTGTAAATATATGACAAAAATATTAAGTTATGGTCATTCAAGTTTCCTGGAATTTCTTTCAGTTTCCCTCAGCAGCAAGGATGACCCTTTCAGGCACCAGGACCACCATGTGGAGGGGAAGGTAGAGGCTCCCCATGCTGGGTTGGCTGGAGCTTCTCAAAGGTTACTGCTGAGCTGCAGGAGGCTGCAGAACTTGGTCACTGTCAAAAATGCATCTTACTTTTACTTTCTCTGGTGTTCCCCTGGGGAAACTTTTGACAGGAATAAAATGGGATGGGGCATCGAGGGAGGGTATTAGGTCTGAGGGCTGTTCCAGTTGAAGCTGTTGTTTGAAGAAGAAATGTATTCTTAAAAGCAAGCATCCCATTGGATAGCTGTTTGGAAGTCCTTGATCTAAGGAAGGAAGGAAGGAAGGAAGGAAGAGAGAGAGAGAGAGAGAGAGAGAGAAAGAAAGAAAGAAAGAAAGAAAGAAAGAAAGAAAGAAAGAAAGAAAGAAAGAAAGAAAGAAAAAAGAAAGAAAAAAAGGAAGGAAGGAAGGAAGGAAAGAAGGAAGGAAGGAAAATAAAGGAGCTGTCATTGTGAGAACAGCATTGGTAAAACATCTGCTGAGCACACAGAGGGCTCCTGTTCCCTGGTAGAGGTGGGGGATGAGGAGGTCTGTAAACAAGATCTGAAGCAGGTGTGCCCCAAGCAGCCCATGCTGTCTCTTGTCCCTACTCACACCAACTCACATTCTAGATGGAGACAAGGAGGTCACGTGGGAGAGACAGCTGCTGCCATCAAGAGAGTCAGGTGCCCATTAGATTACCCAAGCACAGCACCTGTGGTCTTGCTCTAAAGATGAGCAAGGTTATGAAGCATCATCTTTGGGAGCTTCCTGTAGCTGAGAAAACAAATAGGGCAAGAGGATTGGCACAGGAGGGGGACATGTGGGGGGGTCTATTTGCAGGAAGGTGTTTCTTGGAGATCCTCTCAGCAGTTCATTGCCAGGACCATCTGCCTGTGAAATCATTACTCATGCCAGCAAGAGGTCTGAGGCTTTAACTCCACGGTGTGACTAACAGCCAATGATTACCCTTGATATAGAAGAGCTTCTGGTGTCATTCCTGGCATACTCTCTCAGCTGATGAAAGAGCACCCTCTCTTCTCCAGGACAGATGAGGAAAAACAATTATAACAGTTTCTGATGTTTGTAGAGAGATTTTCTTTTTCTTTTTTTGTTGGGGGTGGATTTTCATTTTCTAAAACATGTTCACGTCCATCGCCCCATTTCACTGAATCTCCACAGCACCCCTATTCAGTAGCCAGCATTCACACTGCAGAGCAGACAAGAAGCTGAGGTTGGCGCATGTATAACATGGCCAAGAGGGTGGAGTTAGAGCTGCACTCAACTCACAGGGTGGCTATGTGACACTAGGTAGTTCTCACCTCTGTGAGTCTCAGTTTCTTTGTCTGTCAAATGGAGCTGATAATCGCACCCATTTTGTAGAGGTATTTTTATACATTTTAACAATTAAGTGGAAAGTTTGTAGAGTGGTGCTTGGCATAAAATGAGACCTCAATAAATATTGGCAGTCCTTACTCTCAGTATCTCCTCCACTCTTCCCTATAGAGCTTTCCAAGGACACTGTCCCCACTCTGCTGCCTCCAGCTGTCTTCTCACTTATGTAAACCTGTGGCTAAGCTGCTCTTAGTTCTGATCTTCCTCCGTAATCACTGGCCATAGCCAGCAGCCTTTGGATGTCCCTGCTATGGCATTTCTGGCAACCAACCCAACCAGTATCACCTCCATGATATTGGACCTGGATCCTTTGTCCCTCCCCCTCTGTACAGGCCCTGCCCTGTACATAATGGATGCCACCTTGGGGCATGTGTTCATACCACCACCTTAGAGAACTGGAGAATGGAGATGTTGAATGATTTACCAGTGGGACTAAATAGTGAGAAATCTTAAAGTCACTTAGTGAAAGTTGGTCTTTAGAATGAGCCCAAATCTCGGAAGTTTATTCAGAACAACGACATTTTTGTCTGCTTGGGCTGCTATAACAAAATATCTGACATATGTTTCTCATAGTTCTTTAAACTAGAAAGTCCAGGGACAAGGTGCTGGCAGATCCTGTGTCTGATGAAGGAAGTCTTCCTGGCTTGATTCCTCACATGGCAGGTAGAGACAAAGAGAGCAAGCAAGCAAGCAAGCTCTCTGGTCTCTTCTTTTAAGGACACTAATTGCATCATGTGTGCTCCATCCTCAGGACCTCATCTAAACCTAATTATCTCCCTACCTGCAAGAACCATCTCTTTGGGAATTGGAACAAATTTGGGGAAAACACAGATATTCAGTCTGTAGCAAATGAGAATTATTTTATTTCAATAATATTGCAAGATTCCAATGCTCCACCAAGCATTCTCATCACTGAGTGAGCGACGCATATCCTGTACATGCCCACATGTTTGAAGAATCTCCCTATTTGCACCAGGGCTCAAAATGATTGAGCTTCAAGAGTAACCCAGTACAACATTCTAAATAGATGCAAAACTTAGTTCTGGTACAAACCAAACAGTGCTACTTAATTATATTCTTACAAAATATTCGTGAGATTCTCCTCTTGCTCATGTAAAGGTCTGCAAAGAGCCTTGTGTACAAGAAATTAATTTTTGCCACCATGGCTTAGAGGTTGGGATCACCAAGCAGGAAGGGTGAGTTCAGGAAGGAGAAAGGGGTAAATCCATTTCTAGTGGGTTTTCCTCAGCATTACATAATGAAGAATTTCAAACACATAAAAAAGTGTTTGGACGCGTTGTTCAGTGAACAACCACCCAGATTCTTTTTTTTTTTTTTTTGAGAGAGAGAGAGAGGCAGAGCATGAGCAAGGGAGGGGCAGAGAGAGAGGGAGACACAGAATCTGAAGCAGGCTCCAAGCTTTGAGCTGT
Organism: Cryptoprocta ferox; assembly: GCA_028646485.1. Classification (NCBI taxonomy): domain Eukaryota; kingdom Metazoa; phylum Chordata; class Mammalia; order Carnivora; family Eupleridae; genus Cryptoprocta; species Cryptoprocta ferox. The sequence goes on along the minus strand of CM053576.1, from coordinate 44,805,546 downwards.
CAGCACAGAGCCCGACATGGGGCTCGAACCCACAAACCTTGAGATCATGACCTGAGCTAAAGCCAGCCACTTAATTGACTGAGCTACCCAGGCGCCCCCACCCAGATTCTATAATCATTAACATTTCCCTTTATTTACTCTCTCACACATCACTCTACCCATCCCTCATTGTTTTTGGTGCATTTCAGAGTGAGTTGCACACATCCATGCATTTCACCCCTGAACGCAACAGCATGCATTTTATAATTAGCTGGGTAGGGTTCAAGAATTATTTGCAGTTTATCCAAGGTAAAATTTATATATAGTAAAAGGCACTAACCTTTTATCTACTGCTCATTGAATTTTGATAAATGTGGACACCTGTGTAATCCAAGTCCCTATCAAGATAGGACATTTCTATTACCCCAGAAAGTTCTGTCCTGCCCCTCCTCAGTTTGTTTGTTATACCTCCTTTCCTTACGCTATTGCTTTTCTTTAGGTTTTCAATGTAGTTTAATCTTAATTGTTTTAGAACTTTATATAAACTGTTTTAGATCTTTATATAAACTGAATCATGCAGCACATAGTCTTTTGAGCCTGATTTCTTTCACCCAGCATGTTTTTGAGATTCTTCTATATTACTAGAGGTATCAAAAGTTCATCCTTTTTCATCACAGAGTATTGTTCCATCATTTGGATATACCATGGTTTATCCCTTCACCTGCTAATGGACACTTGGGCTGTTTTCATTTTGGTATTACAAATAGGTTAACCTTTTTAGGTTTATCATAAGACCCCTAAATAGTTGACCATCATCCCTTAAGCCCATCACAGGTAAACTTTCAAATCTGGATGTTGCATGAATTATCCAGAATGTATGTATTGTGTTTGAAACATTACTCTAGGGATGGAATGGGATAGGGAATGAGAAATTATCCTCCACTTGATTATTGAGGGAGAAAATTAGTGTCCTGAGAAAGAAATCCTTCTGTGGGGAAGGCAATTATAATAACAAAGGACACAAAAGCATAGTTTACTTTGTGCTTTGTTTAAAACTGGGGAAAATTAAGTTACTTTTTGGCTGATTTTTTTTTTGCAATAAAAATTAAAAAACAGACAATTTCCCAATAGCTCATCCAAAATAGTAAATGAAGATCAGAATACTGCAGGGTCCCTCTTCTGTGAGTGACAGTCCCCAAAGTCAACAGACAAGGCAAACTCTACTGTGGTAGGCATTGGAATGTGTCTTGGGAGGTCCCTTTCAGGGCTCAAGGCCTTAGTCTCCAGGTCCTGAAGAATACTGTGTGGCCAAGGCCATGCCCTTTTCCAAGAGCATCTCCTACCCAGAGCCTAATTAACATTGAGGTCAACTCTCAGCCTCCTTGCCCCAATCAGGAACCACCTTGAAGGCCAGCCCAGCTCCAAAACTCCCCATGGGGACAGCTAAGAATTTTTTGGGACTCCCTCTGCCTGATCTGCTTCTTTGTCTTTCCTCTCCCAGCTGGAGATCTCACTCCCTGTTTAAACATCCTGCTAGTTTCCATTTCAATGTCTGTTTCCCATGGAATCCAATTTGCAACATTTGTAGATTTTATTCCTCAAAATCCTAACAGAAGGTGCCATTCTGGAGATATCTATTGCTCCTTTAAGTGTGTGCAGGGGGTTAGCATTCCCTTCCCTTAGGCCAGGATAGGTAATGAGACATTCAGTTGAAGGGGAACAGCAGGAGAAGTGTTGATTTTGCATTTAGGGAACAATTGTGTAGACAAAGACATTCATGGATAAGATACCTGTGTCCTGAGAGGCACGCAGGACTGGGAAGGTGAGCAGGAAAACACAGGCCCTTTCCCACCTGCCACCCCCCCCAACCAGGGGCCGCAGTCAGTGTGATGTGGTCAGTGGGGAAGGATACTAGGGTCCGTGCCCAGCAGCTCTGACATCAGCTCCTTCCTCACTGTGCTGAGCTATTGCTGAATTCCCTTGAATTCCATGCCACTCCATGTGAAGAACAGCTTTTCTCAACTATTCTCCTGAGGTCAAGATTGGTCCAAAGAGGACACTGGTCCAGAGAGGGAAGAAAATATCATCCTGTAAGAAACAGACCTAGAGGGAACTGCAATTTCAACATGCCTTAGCTGTTGTTACAGTCAGACATGAGGCATGCCGGATGCCTGTGTTTCTGAGCATCTTGTGTGTGCATTTAGTATTTACATGTTTTGTGAACATTTGAGATGTGGCAATACAATCAAGATCAACTCCCCTCCATCCGGAAAGGTGTTATTAATTTGATATTGTATCTTGAAATGAATTCCATTTAAAACTGAGGAATAAGTGGAAAAAACCTGAGGAATAAGGTAAAAATATATACATATAAAACTGAGAATGGGGGCAGACAGAAGGGCAGGAGGTGAGAACAGAGCTTCTATCACCAGAAAGTTCTTACTCCTTAGTGTGCCTCAGGATCTCCGATGGTCTTATTAAAACACAGATTCCTGGGCTCCACTGCAAGGGTTTCTGAACGAGCAGGTCTGAGGCCAAATCTGAGATTTTGTATTGCTAATGAGTTCCTAGGTAATATCGATTCTGCTTGTCCAGGGACCATACTTAAAGAATCAATGATTTAGGGCATCAGTTGCAGCAAGGAACATGGTTTCATTGAATGGAACACATAAAATGACTTTGTACAATGGGAGAGACATCAGGACCCTAAGCATGCTACAAACATGAATGAATAAATGCATTTACTCTGCTTCCTTGTTCTTTATTTCAATATGATCACAGTCAACTCACCTAGCTCTCCAGATGGTTGGGAAGATGAATTCCCATGAGGAACCCTACAGCCCATGTGAGCATTTGCAAAGCCTTTGTAGTGGAACCTCCCAGAGCTCATGATGGCTTTCTTATGCTTTTACAATAAGCCCACTGGACACCTGCAGTCTCTGGCTCTGCTCTGGTGGAGCCTGTTTCTCCAGGCTAGAGTATGCTTGTATTGCAAATGGAAGGCACCAGAGAGAACAGTGGCTGTCCAAGAAGTAGCATCTTGTTATCTTATATTTAGAAATTTCCATGACAAGGGCTCTCGTTATGAGTTGTGTATACAAGTGTTAGCCTTCTTGCTTTTCCCTCCACTTCTGCTTCAGTGAAGTCTGTTGTGTCTGATGCTGTTGATGTCCTGCCCATATCCCTTTGGCCCATAGAACATCTTCTGCAGATAGTTTCTCTATATATGGAATGCTTCCTCTGCAAGAGGGTATACTCTGAACAGAAGTATGTGTTCCCCAGTGGGTGAGGTGGTCAGAGTGCTGCAGAGTTTACAATCCTAGAAGAAACCCTCAATCCATGAAGGACAGGCATTGGTGAGAAAATAGTTCAGGTTCCCTTCCCCTAGTGGGACAGTCCTGGAGTGGGTTCTGCATAGTTTCTCACTGGGTGCCCTGCCGGTCAGGCTCCAGTCATCTACACTGGTAACCTGACAAATAATAACACATCCTTTGCTGGCTCTCCTCCTTCTTTGTCACTTCTCTCCCTTAATAAACATTCTGTACTCAAATTCTTGACTTAGGGGTTACATTCAGGGAGTATCCCAAACTAAGACTTCTGTCTTTGCCCCCCAGAAATGAGACTAGACACAGCACAAATCAGTGTTTCTCTCTTGATTCAATCCACTCACTTTAGCAATTACGGGAGAATGCCAATATCAATTAATATCAATATATCAATTTGACTTCCATTATCTGCCCCAAATAGACATTTGAGTTGCTGATTAAATCTTAAGGAGTAATTCAGATATTTCCCCCCTCAAAATCACAGAATAGTTTTTTCCTTTGTCCCTTGGGTGCAGTGAGATACATTTGTCTCAATGTATGTCTAGTCAACAGCTTTGCTCCCTTTCAAAACCAAAGCTTGTATTCTAGACCAATTGCATGGGGCAGAGAAACAAAGGTGGATTTTTTTTTTTTTTTTTTTTTTTTGTAATAGAGTCAACTTTAACTTTCTACACAAGTCTGTGCTCGATGAGCCTGGGGTGAAATGGACTATGCAGGGTGTAGACTTTAGTCATGCTCCATGTATGAAAAGCATTTTAAAAAGTAGAGGCCAGGGGCACCTGGGTGGCTCAGTCAGTTGAGCGTCCGACTTCGGCTCAGGTCACCGTTGGTGGGTTCAAGCCCCGCATCGGGCTCGGTGCTGACAGCTCAGAGCCTGGAGCCTGCTTCGGATTCTGTGTCTCCCTCTCTCTCTGCCCCTCCCCGCTTGCACTCTCTCTCTCTCTCTCAAAAATAAACATTTAAAAAAATAAAATAAAAAAATAAATAAAAAGTAGAGGCTGATTTACCACAGACCATGCTCATTACGTTAAAACTGGTAACATTATTTGAACTGGATACGCTCAACATTCTAACACCCAGGCATTCTGAAATCATCAGCTTTTCCTCCCCCTGGAGAATTTTCAGATCTGGGACAAAGCTCTATCAGGATGTACAAACTCTGGCATTTCTTCATGTGGCAGTTAAATGCGGAACACATTTCCTTTGAGCGCTGTATTTATTTGTGGTATGTGTCTCATCTGCTGAGCTGCTTTTTGGGGCTAGGACCCATACTGTTTCCATCTTTATTCCCTCCAGAGCTGAGTGCTCTCTAGCACATAAGTAGATGGCCAATAAACTTGAGGGAGAATGAGCAATTTCCTTAAGAATAAAAACAAGCTACAAGGCACAAGATGCAGCATGCAATCATAAGCAGCATGTGTATCCTAAAACACGGGTCACTCACTCTAATTCTCCTGGGATTCTAATCATCTGTAGGTTGTCATGGTTCCAAGATGATGAAGCAAGTCAGTCAACTTTTACTTCCTCATCTGTTAAAAAAGAGAAGGCAATAAAATGTGTCATCATCCAGTATGCCCTTGTTGTTGTAAAGACAATTGGATAAAATCTTTAAATGTATTTTGACTCTGGCCAGCAGGAGATATATGAACATGTGGAGTACTGTGTTTTGAATGCAGCATCTTTACTGACAATGCCTTCATACACAATCCACAGTCATCAGCAAAATTTTCATGTGCTCAATGCCTAGAAAAAGCTCTGTTCTTTAATAACTCAAAATTTTAAAAGGTCTGTCCTTTATAAGCCAGGCTTCAAAGATGTACTTTTTATTTGCTTGTTTTTAACTACTCTTGAAGGACAGTGGGATACTCACGGTTTATATCGTGAAAGCTCGTTTATGTGTTCAAGGGGGCTGGCTGTACCTTGGCAGCACAAATTGAAAGAACATTTTCAGCAAGCTAGAGGCAAAAGCAGCAATTCAAGGGGTTTGGCTATCTTGTGCGTGGGAGTGGGGCAGCTTCATAGTCAGATAAAAGAACAGGTAGCCAGGGAGTTTTAGTTTATTTCATATTTACCCTGAATGCATTCTGTTGACTCAGGAGCTACTTACCGTTAAGACTGGTAAGGTGGTTTTTTCCATGAAAAAAAAAAAAAAAGCTGTCAGGGAAACCTGCATTTTAGTTGCCAGGATGTAAATATCAGAATACTTCTCCTATGGGTAAATCTCTAAACTAAGTTTTGGGAAGATAATAGCCCACTGCTGCTAGATCAAAATGGTTTATCCCCAGCACACATTTAAGAGAACAAAAAAAACATATTCAGTGTAGCTTTCTTTGTTTGTTTTGTTTTACTTTATTTTTCATTTTCTGGTGGGGGGAAACGTAACACCTGGGTAAGGGAGGCTCATCTGCCTCACTAATCACACATCCAGTCTAGGTTTCCTGGGACTCAGGCAGATGATGCACAGAAACATACAAGACCCAAGCTGAGGAAGCTCAATACCAAGTCCCAACGGAGAGGGGGTTGCATCTCGGGGGCCAGGCGGAGGGCAGCGTCCAGGTCCAGGTCCAGCTCTGTGGGCACTTGGAGGAGAGCAGGGAGCCAATGGGCTCATTAGTACCTGGCTAGGACTACAGCCGCCCCACGGCAAATACGGGCTATCAAAGCCCTGTCAGCACTCCTGAATGGGACAAAGAAAAGGCGCATTAATGATTAACTCTGCTAAAAGCTCAGGCTTTTGTATTCCCATGGTGCCTGGCCTATCTGGCTGCCATGTGACCGGCTCGGGCCATTTTCTCGCAGATTGGGGAAAGCTAGTGAGCAAACACAGGTGGTTCGGAGCCGGCTCCGCTGTCAGGGACAACCGCGGACAGCACCAGCTATGCCTGGCCAAATTAGCTGCTCTGTTTGCCTCCAGTTTTGCTTCCTGGTGCTCTCACTTTCTAAGTCGAATGTCATTTTGCGCTCATTTTCAACTATTCACAAGAGGTGCAGAAAAGGGGGGAAGCGGCCCCCCAGAAAATGGGAAAGGGAAACACACCCCATCATGTTCTTTGAACATCCCCCTACCCTACCCCGCAATAACATTTGATGACCAAATGCAAAGGCCGAGGAAACTAATTAAAACCTCTCTCGTCTTTAACCTCCGGTCAGAGCAAATTTATTCTTCTCAGAGGGAGTTATTTTAGTGATCCATGACAATGACGTCATAAGCCCACGGAGCCCCTCGGGCTGAGCGCCCTAAGGTGGGGTCTGGAATGGGCTGGCCCTTTGAAATCTGCCTTGGCACTTGAGGCCACCTACAGTAGTGCAAGGGTAGGGTGACCTTGCCTAGTCCTGGTGGAGAGTCAAGGTCCCTCTAGTGGCATTATTTGTTTAAATGCATTTCTTCCTTGGCCTACATCAGACAGACTTTCTTTTTCCTGTTCAAATATTTATATGTGTGCATTATTGCTCGCTGCTGCTTCAACTGCTCCCAATCACACCAGCAGCCATAAAGCACGGATTATTCGGGTCAGGTGATAAAGGCCCTTTGAGTCAACACCAGAAATGAACAGAAAATGAAATAAAGTTATAAAAAGAGGACAGCACAAATGTCTACAAAGAGTATATCAGTTTGCAGATATGCAAGCAATTAGCTACAACAGGAAAGGCATTTTATCCAAACTAACAGTACCACTGACACGATTACCAGTGTTTGATATTTAAATATAGCGTTCTGCGGAACTCCCAGTTAAAGACACAAAACAAAACACAACCCTGAGAAGACTTTCACTCAAATGCAGTTCAGGGTTGGCGAATATCAGGTCAAACACAGCTGTGGTGTGTGGGGTCCAGCTGACACTGACAGAAGAAATGTGAGCAGCCTCTAGCCCTCACTGCCAATGGAGGCTACTGTAATCTGTCATCAGGGCTGCTTATTGTCCAGGGTGGTGGGGGTGTTTATTCTGTATATTTCCCCATCGTTCCTAAACTTTGATTTTTTCTGATGAAGACTTGGTCACCAGTCAATTACAGGCACCCAATGTCAGCAAACAACTTTAACGGACCATTACTTTTTTTTTTCAGCAGCTACATAATTGGCTTTCCCTTGGAAAGGCTTGCAGACAGGTGATGTCACTGTTGCATGAATTACTTAGAACACAAAATCGTAGTTCAATAAGCATCCTCTAGTAGCCCAACCAAAAATAAGTGATTATGAGGAACACAATTATGAAATCAGCATAAAGGAACATTCTGATGGGGCTGAACTGAAAAATCAGTTATCAGTATTTCTCCAAAGATTCGTGTTTCCTCTTGTGTTACTTTACAATCTAAACAGATATCGTTGTATTTCTTAAATTATTCAATGTTACATATACAGAGAAAGTGTCGTATAACACTCACTGATAAAATTCAGGTATGGCTTAAATAATAATTCCTGATTTGTTTTCGTCTGAAAACTAGTCTTTTCACACATCTATAGAAGTCTTCAAGTTATTTATTTTTTGAAAATTTCAATACAAAACTAGGGGACAAAGTAACACAAGGAAACAAAATACATGGTAATAATAATAATAATGACATTGTTGATGACATTTAGCTTTTATGTGATTCTTACTCTGTGTCAGAGATTGTTCTAAGCATTTTTCGTATATTTATTCCTATGATCCTCACAACAAAGTGTAGGATATGTGCAGTCATTATCCCCAGATTGCAGAGAGGTTAAGCAACTTGCCCAGGGACACACAGCCAGTTGTGGTGGTTGGGATTGAAATCCAGGCAGTCTAGTTCCCAAAAAAGATAACTTTGTCTTCTTCCCACCTCTACCCCTCCAGTCCCAAGTGTCCACCAGGATATTTTTCTATTTAATAATATATGCATATAAAAATATGTACATGCACATTGCATATGCATGTGTTATTTTAAAACACTAAGTCTGGGTAATTAGGGTTGAGTCCAGAGTACTAACCATTATATGATGGCATGGGCAAATTCCTCAAATCAACTGAGGAATTTCTGAGAAACTGTAGAACATAGCTCAGAACGATCCTACCAAGGGTATTAATCCACTAATTCCCTGCCTTGTTTGATTAGTGGTTGGCACCTCAGAGTTTCCAGCCTGCCTCAAATGCATCCCCCCACTCTCCTGTGCCCACTCAGAGACAGGGTTTGGATCCAGGCATGTCTGGATCCTTTGGCATGTGACCCCTGGGGTGGGCTAACAAGATACAGGAGGAGCACTAACAGAATGTGCTACAAATTTCTAAATCTCTCTGATCATCAACAAAAGAAGAGTTTATCTTTCTGAAGTGACTTCTCTGAAGAATTCTCCACTCAAATAGATGTGTTCTGGTTAGTTTTTTATTTAAGACTTATTTTCATTCCCTGTGGTCCAAGCAACTGTAAGCCTACAGTATATGTGTATGAAGAGTAAATAACATATCAAGGGCCAGATGCCTATGCTCCAGGGATTGGTTCCTGACATGTGCCATGTGGGACAATCATGGACAATGAGTGTCTCAGGGTCAAGATTCAAGTTATTTCATGCTTGTTCACATATTAGGCGCTACTTGTAGTAGGCCCTTTATAGGTTTGGTTCAGTGAATAAGTGAATGAATTTATGAATGGATGAACATTTGAATGAACAAATAAACCAGGGGTGCCTAGTAGGTACTGGGAAGAAAAGGACAAAAGAAACATGGGCAATGTGGAAAAGAATGGAAATCCAAGACTGAATAGGATAACTCTTCACCTACAGACTTTACGAGAGATTTTATCCTTCTTGAGAGGAGACTATGTTTAGAAGGCAGACCTCAATAGCATGTAACAGAAGCTGGACTTGCCCGTTTTATTACTCTAATTATACTCAAATGTTTAATTAATTATAAAAAAAAGCAGAGAGAGCATTTATTTCTTGCTCCAACAGTGAAAATGGATTACTGACCTGCATATTTAGAGAAAGCCAGGCTGTAAGTTAGATATGAAATCTCAGGTTACATGCTAAAAACTATCCACAAAAACAACTTTTCTTTTTCCTTCAAATTTTGAATTATTTGGCAAAAATGAAAGACTGTCAATGTTTGTCTACATTGAAAAAAAAAGATATCAGATCAAAACCTGGAAGAATAGTAAACTAAGTTTAAAGAAATCAGAAGAAAGAAAATAATTAGGATTACAGTGAAGATAAATAAAATAATGAATACAGAAAAAATTAGAGGAAAAAAAGAAAGCCCAAAGTGGGTTCTCTGAAAAGACCAACAAAACTAATAAGACTTCAGCTAGGCTGACTGGAGGTGGGGAGAGGGGGGAGATTGAACAGCACCATCAATCTACTGGATCTCTTTGACATTTATGGAACACTCTACCCAACAACAGTGGAATGAATACACATTATTTCCAACTGCCCATTGTGCTCGCTTCGGCAGCACATATACCAACTGCCCATGAAGCATGTACCAATTTTTACTATATCCTGGGCCATAAAAAATCTCCATAATCTTATAAGAATTCATATCATACAGACTATATTCTTGGCCTGCAGTGAAGTAAAACTAGGAATCAGTAACATAACAAGAAAATCTCTAAATGTTTGGAAACTAAACACACAGTCCTAAATAACGTATGAGTCAAAGAGGAAGTCTCAAGTCCTCAAACAAACAGACAAAATCCTGAACTGAATAAAAATGAAAATACAATACATTTGTGTACACAGCTAAAGCAGTGCTGAGAGGAAAATTTATAGCAGTAAATGTACATATTAGAAGAGTTAAAATCTCAGATTGATAATATAAGCACTCACCTCAAGAATCTAGAGAAAGGAGAGAAAATGAGTTCAAAGCCAGCAAAAAAAGAAACTAATAAAGATAAGAAATTAATGAAATTTAAAACAGAAAACAATACAGAAAATCAATGAAACAAAGAGTGGACTCTTTGAAATGAAAAATAAAACTGATAAACCTCTAGCAAGATTGTGAAGAAAATAAAGAAAAGACACAAATTATTAATATCGGGAATGAACGAGGCAGTATCATGGCAGACCATGCAGACAACAAAGTAATAATAAGGAAATACTAGAAACAACCCAATGCACATAAACTTGACAGCTTAACTGAAATGGATAATTTATTGAAAATCACAAACTATCGCAATTTCCCCAATATGAAATAGATATTTCTGTAGTCCTATTACTATGAAGGAAATTGAATTGGTGATTTCGTTATTACCCCCCAAAGAAATCTTCAGTTCCAGATGGTTTCACTGGAGAATGTATAAAGAAGAGTTAGCACTAATTCTAAACAGTCTCTTCCAGAAGAAAAAAGAAACACTTCCTAATTCATTTTATAAAGCTAACATTACTCTGATGCCAAAACCAGACAAAGACACTGCAAAAAACACATACACACATCCTTAAAATATTAGAATAGAATACAGTAATATGTGAAAATAATTATATACCATGACCATATTGGATATATTCCAGAGATACAAGGCTGACTCAAGATTTAAACATCAGTGAGTATAATTAACAATATTAACAGTCTACAGGAGAAAAATCACATGGTTATACCAATCTACACAGAAAAAGCACTTGACAAAATTCCACACCCATTCAGGATAAAAACTTTCAGAAAAATAGGAATAGAGAAGTACATCTTCAACATGACAAAGACCATTTATGTAAACCCACATCTACCATCATACTTAATGGTGAAAGACAACTTTCCCTTGAGACTGGGAGTAAAACAAAGATGTTCACTTTTACTAGTTTTATTCAATATAGTGCTGGAATCTCTAGCACATGCAGTAAGGCAGGGAAAGTAAATAAAAGGCACACATATCAGAAATAAATAAATAAAACTATCTCTATTTGCAGATGACAAAATTATCTATCCAGAAAATCTCAAGGAATCTACAAAAAAAATCTACTAGAACTAATAAGTGAATTTAGCAAGTTTGCAGGATACAAGAGAAACACACAAAAAGTAATTGTATTTTTATATACAGTACTAGCAATGAACAAATGTACAACAAAATGCAATACCATTTATAATTGTTCAAAAAAGCAAACTGCTTAGGTATAAATCTAACAAAACATATACAGAACTCGTATGTTTACAACTATATAATTTTGCTGAAAGAAACTAATGAAGATCTAAATAAATGGAGAATATATACTCTGTTCATGGATTGGAAAACTCAACATGTAGAGATGTCAATTCTCTCCAAATTCACCTATAGGTTTAATGGAATTCTTATCAAATTTCCAGCAAAAATTTGTATAGATATAAGGAAGATTCTTCTAACATTTATATGGAAAGACAAAGGGACTAAAATAGCTTAAACAAAGTTGAAAAAGAAGAAGTGGAATATTTGTAGCTACCATAATACTGTGTGGAACTGGCAGAGAGATCGACACATAGATCAATGGAACAAAATACAGGGGCTGAAGTAAACTCACATAAATATGCCCCAAAGAGTTTAAACAACATTGCAAAATCATTCAACGGAGCAAAGATAGTCTTTTCAATAAATGGCACTGAAGTAATTGGATATCCATAGGCAAAATATGAACCTTGACCTAAGCCTCAACACTTAGACAAAAATTTACTCAAAATGGATTATGGGCTTAAATGTAAAACTATACAACTTTTGGAAGAAAACGTAAAACAAAATTATAGTCATTTATGATGAAGTAAAGACTTTTAGACTTGACAGCAAACACATGATCTATATAAAAGGAAAGTTTTAGAAAGTGGGCTTTGTCAAAATAAAAAAAAAATTTGCTTTGTGGAAGACCCTGTTAAGAGGATAAGACAAGCCACAGACTGGGAGAAAAATACTTGCAAATCACTTATCCAAAGAGGACTAGTGTATAAAACACGTTAAAAACTCCCAACACTCCATAGCAAAGAACCATACAATCCTATTTAAAACTGGGCACAGAGAGGACATTTCATGGGAGAGGACATACAGATTACAAATAATGACATGGGAATTAATTCGGGATTAGGGAAATCATTACCCATTAGAGAAATGAAAAATTGAAACCACAACGAGGAATAGTGCCAATACGGAACACCTGCTAAGATGTAAAGAAACTGAATCATTCTTATATTTCTGGTGGGAAGCTAAAATGCCACAGTCAGTTTGGGAAACAGTTCACCAGTTTCTTTCAAGACAAACGATACTACTACCATATGACCCAGCAGTAGCGCTCCTGCATATTACCCCAGAGCAGTGAAGGCCTATGCTCACACAAAAATCCGTGCACAAATATTTATGGCAACTGCATTCAGAACAGCCCCAAACTGAAACAACTTTGATGTCCTTCAGTGAGTGAATTTTTTTTAAGAGAGAGGAGGGTAGTGGGAGAAGGGGAGAGGGGCAGAGGGAGAGAATGTTAAGCAGGCTTCATGCTTAGCATGGAACCTGACGTGGGGCTTGATCCCAAGACCCTGGGATCATGACCTGAGTCAAAATTGGGGGTCAGATGCTCAATCAACTGAGCCACCCAGGTGTTCCCACTTAGTGAATTGTTAAATAGAATATGCTACATCCATATCATGGAATACGATTCAGCAATAAAAAAGGAACAAAATACTGATACATACAATAACCTGGATGAATTCTAGAGAATTATACTGAAGGGAAAAAATTAAATCTCCAAAGATAGCATAAAGTATCATTCCATTTATAAAATATTCTTGAAATGACAAAATATAGATTGAAGAAGTGGAGGACAAGTTAGTGGTTGCCAGGGGTGAGGGTAGGATGGGAAAGACACAGATTTGTCTGTAAAAGGACAACATGAATAAGAAATTGTTAAATTTAATGGTACAGTAATTTGTCTGAAAAACAGTAGGTCAGGTTAGTCACAGTATGTAACTAATCATAAAGTAACCTCTTAAAACTATGTTTAAACTACATTTAATAAAAATATCCTTCTCAGTATGCATAATCATGGTTTTAAAATAGAGATAATTTAATTCACCTGTTGTATAGGCTCAATAACCACATTATTAGCTAATTAGGAATGGATATTAACAAAAAACCAAAAGATCAGGGAAAGAGTTGGTGCTGAATCAATGCATATTTATCCATTTATTTATAAATAATACCCCACAGGGGCACCTGGGTGGCTCAGTCAGTTAAGCATCCAACTCTTGATTTCAGTTCAGTCATGATCTCAGGATTGTGGGATTGAGTCCATGTTAGGCTCCAAGCTGGGCATGGAGCCTGCTTAAAATTCTCCCCCTCTGCCCCTCCCCCTACTTATGTGTTTTCTTTCTCTCCCTCTTAAAAAATTATATAATTTATAGCCCACAAAATTCTAGATAGGAATTGAGGTAGCCTCAAATATTAAAACACTCTCACACCATAGCTACTCATCAATATGTCTTTTGTAAATTACAAATCAAGTCAATATTGTTGTTTTTCCCTGCCTTTTCATCCTTGGTAAAAATAGAAAAACAAAAACAAAAATACAGAAACAAAGCAAAACTTCAAAAAATGGAAGGTTTATTTGCAGCCGATTTTCCTGATATGCACTCAGGAAATGCCACTTCCTACAGCCTTTATGTATGGTATGGTGGATTCCACATCTCACTTGGTAGCAACCATTTTGCTCCCTGATTGGCTTTCCCAGGAAGAGCATCACTAATACTCATACTGGGCCTGGGATATGGTCCTGGCTTCTCCTTGGCATAGGGAGTCGCACACTATCTGGTACCGAATGGTGTTTCATAGCCCCATGAGCCCCACAAAGGTTTGAATTCCCAAGGGGAGTCTTCTCCTTTCGTGAAAGTGTAAGGCGGGAAGTGATATGGTGTTAATCAATACACCGAGTGATAAATGTTTATCTTGAGCACAAAGCAAATAAAGGCAGGTTAGCCAGCCCTTTATTGCCTGCACAGTAGTCAGATTCACCGTCAGCAGCTGGAGCCTTTTTCAGGTCATGTGGCTTAAAAGTTTATCAACCTTTCTTTCTTTTTTTTCCTGGAGGACAGGTAGGGAAAGATTTGCCAAATCTAGTATTTATTTACTATAAAATTTTTACAAATGTATAGTTGCTTTTTTTTTTTTCCAAAGTCACAGGACCAACTTTGGAAAACCTGCTTGTGTTAAGGTAAGCCCCCAAATCCCGACCATAAATGGAAGAGGTGGGGGGTTTAAGACTAGTGCATGTGGGGCGCCTGGGTGGCTCAGTCGGTTGAGCGTCCGACTTTGGCTCAGGTCATGATCTCCCGGTTCATGGGTTCGAGCCCCGCATCAGGCTCTGTGATGGCAGCTCAGAGCCTGGAGCCTGCTTCTGATTCTGTGTGTCCCTCTCTCTCTGCCCCTCCCTTGCTCATGATCTGTCTCTGTCTCTCAAAAATAAATAAATGTTAAAAAAAATTAAAAAAAAAAGACTAGTGCATGATTCTCAAGGAAGGCTCTCCTGTTTATATCCTTTGGGTCCCTCTCAGATACTCACTCCCCAACTTTACAGGACTCTAGTTAAGAGCTGGTTAAAATGGATTGTTGAATTCTGTTCTCAGAGTCTGTGATGCAGTGCATTTGGACAGGGGCCCAAGAATATACATTTCTTACAAGTTTCCAGCTAATGCTGATGCTCCTTGTCAATGAACGCTACTTTGAGAACCACTACGCTAACCTGCTATTCTCAGGTTTTCCATATTTTACATCAGGGGTTTGACAAATGTTCTGACAATTAGCACATTAAATCCCTGGGTTTTTTCCAGGCAAAGCAGAATTTCTGGGCCTGTAGGAAAAGGTAGGAAATGATCCAATACTTGGAAGCAGTTGGAGTAGCCACCCAAGGTAAAAAAATTAAGCATTGTTAGCATGGTTGTTCACTAGAGGAAAAAAAAAATTGGCCACCCTAAGAAAAATCAGAGGCCCTAGTGTAGTGTTTTGAATATTCCTTTTGAGGATCACCTGAACTTTGCAAAGGTCAATAAGAAAGCCAAAGCCATGTCCTTGACCATTTGTTTGGGCAAGCAAATTCTACCTTAGCCTTGGGCATACACGAGGTCAGCAAGAGGGTGTTGAAAAGCTGGCAGTTTAACTATACTAGTTTATTTAATTCAATAACCCTTGGAACAGGGGTTGTTATCTTGATGTTAGAGAGGAGGAAATCAACTCAGCCAGGATCACACTGCCTAGATATGGCAGAGCCAAGATGGAGCTCAGGTAGTCAGATGCCCATTCTCCTCAAAATGATTATAATCACCCAATGGGCATTTACCCCACATGGATAAGTCACTGCATGTGGGGCTCCTGGAAGAAAAGGCATGGCTTTGGGTGAGGAAGCTTTTTGCTACTGAAGCAATAAAATCATCCATTATAGAGCCAGGTCCTGCTAAAGGGATCCTGGTGTTGCCACAGATTGATTTCACATGTTCCAAAAGGACTTCGTTCAACATGGCAATTAGAGTTGATGTCAGATTTATTCTAACTCTGGAATAAGCAAGCTGAGGGCAAAAAGAAATTCCCTCTTACTTAAAGAGGGAACAGAAATAGTCCTTATTGAAATTAGCCATACTGACATTTTCAGACATTACCATAAATGTTTGTGACAGAGGCTGTTTTTATTCCCTGAGATCCTTTCACCTCTTGTCTACAGTAATATATCCCCAGTTTTTAGCAGGGCCCTTGGCTACTAATGGAGAAAACCACATTCCTGAGCCTCTCTTGGGTCTGGGCAGGGCCGTGTGACCAGCTAGGCCAATAAGATACAAGCAGAAATATGGAGCCACTTTGTGGATCCTTCCTTCAAAAGCAACTAATCCAGTCTCCTGCCTAAAAAGGGAATATGGTTTGCCATCTTGAATCATGAAGACGAGGGCCATGTCTTAGAGACAGCTGATTAGTGAGCTGTTTCATTGTGGATCTCTGTTACTTGTGGTCAAACCTAGTCCTAAGTAATGCAAATACATAAAGGTTTGGCAGGTTTGAACCATGATTTTTGTATTTGTTTATTTTGGGGCATGAGAATGGCTTGTTCCAAACATACATAAGGCATGACACATACACACACACAATTACAAGAGAGGTTGGTGATCCTTAATCATCATTTGGATGACCCATTTCTTCTTTCAGACCTTTCGATGCCTATATTAAATACTTTTATTTTTGCTATGTCTAGTACAAAACTCAGAAACAACAATCTATCATATTCATATGTTAATTTCATTTAAATAAATGACACTATGAACAAAGTACGTCCCTGCAGTGCATGGAAAACATATGGGTGTTAGTCTATAGGGGGTTATTAACTTTACACTTCCCATCTGGAACGCATATCTGTTCTCTGAGATAGTAAAGAGCCAAGGTCACACTATAACTTCATATTTGCAGCGAATAAGAAGGCCTTCTGATGTTGGAAATTAGGAGTTACCACCCCTATAACAATTCTGAAAAGACACAATACTGCCTCCTAGACTCCCATGTACACAAACGCACTGGCACAACTACAATCTGTGTGTATTAGGAAATTTTAACATGGGTTATGATGCCTAAAAGCCATTTGAAAAATCACTGAGATCCAGAAAGTTGTATTTAATCTTCATAATTTTATCAGAGATATGCTAATCAGTTTTGTTATTAGCAAGTCAAGGGTCAGAAGGAAATTGTAGTAAATTACATACATGCCACGCTGTTATACCGACAGTCAACTTTGAATGCCAGCACACTTTGAGTTAATATTTATGGCAACAATCCTGGTGAATAGAAGTATTCCTGCAAAAGAAAAACGTCTGCAAAAAAAAAAAAAAAAAAAAAAAAAAACCAAAAAACAGAAAAACAACAACCCACAGATCTTAGGTTTTAAGAAAATTTGTAAGAATGGGAAAGTACATGGATTGGAAAAGAAGCTTAGTAACCTTGCTTTGGAACTTGCTAGGTTGGTTCACATTCTGCTTTACCACTTACTAGATGAAGTAGATGTGGATGCTGCTGACACTCCACTCATACCACTTTGGCTACCTTCTCTGTGTCTGTGTCCTCTCTCCCAGCTTTGGTGTCTTCTGCTTTCAACAGCCCCAAATATGTGACTCTTGTTTGGTGTCCAGTTCCTAAGCAGAAGCCACTTTGCCCATCTGGCAGAGAGCCAGAAATGCCTGGTAGTTTTACATGCTCCCAGAATGGTCCCTTAGCCAGCCAACTAAGGGTGTGGGAGAATGAATTCCACTTCCAATTGGAAGAAACTGAGGGGCAATTTACACCTCGGAGTTCCCCTGCTGGATCAAGAGAAAGAAGGCTCTATGGAACTTTTCCTATATCTTGTCTTGTGATCTTATCCTTTCTCCTAGGAGCATTTCCTTAATAAGTTGCTTGCTTGTGATTCCTTGTGTCAGGGTCTGCTCCTGGGGCACCTGACCTAAACAGTGGTTTTCTGATGTTTGGACAAGTTATTTCTCTTTTTCTCTTCCTCTGCAAACTATAGGCAATGACTATCCTCACTTTGCGGGGCTTCTATGAGGTTTAAAGCTCACTTAGCCAGCCTCTGGCAGGTGTTTGGAATACAATCAGTGTTATCCAAAAGGAGTGCTCACAGAGGAAGGTGTGCCACCATTTTCTTCATCTCTAATTCACCCCTTCCCTTTTCCCTTCAAAACACATATGGCAACTGGTGAAGTATGGTTGACTGCATTTTGTTAATGCCATGTGCTGGGTTATCAACTCCTCGGGGTCTCCCCTGAGGAGGCCTAGAATGTGCCATGATCCCAGTTTGCCTGGGACTGTCTCAGTTTTAGCACTGAAAATCCTGTGTCCCTGAAACCTCTGTCTTGCACAAATCAGGATGGTTGTCACCCTATATGCCCCTTTTGTTTCTAATTGTGCCTTACCATCTAAGTACACTCATGGGCATAGACTAGATGCTCAATACATACTTGATGCAGGAAGTATCAGTGAAGTATTGATGTATGAGTACCCATGACATTTCCTGACATGGCTTTTGGTCTGTTTTCTCTAGGGAGGTGTTTGTGGGGACCCAATATAATCACAAGAGTCCTTAAAAGTAAAAGAAGAAGGCAGAAATGGCGAGTTCAGAGGAAGACGTGACTGTAAAATATAGGCACAGGGAAGGACTCAAAACTCTACCCCTGCCTTGCTGGCTTTGAAGATGGGCAAAGAGGCTGCCTCTGGAAGCCAGTACGGGCAAAGAAACAGATTCTCTTCAGGCAATGGCCCCCTAGAACCTCCAGAGGAACCTCCAGAGGAACTCTGGCCATATCTTGATGTTAGCTCCATGAGGCCAATGTTGGACCTCTAACTTAACAGAAACGTCTGAAAAGAAATTTGTGTTTTAAGCCACTGTGTGGTCACTGGTTGCAATAGTCATAGAAAATGAACACAGACCCCTTTCAGAATCTGCTGAAAGTGACATGTATGGGGTGCCTAGGTGGCTCAGTTCATTAAGCATCTGACTTTGGCTCAAGTCTTGATCTTGAGGTGTGTGGGTTTGAGGCCCACATTGGGCTCTGTCCTGACAGCTCAGAGTCTGGAACCTGATTGGAACCTGTGTCTCCCTCTCGCGGCCGCTTCCCCCCTCGTGCTCTCTCTCTCTCTCTCTCTCTCTCTCTCTCTCTCTCTCAAAAATACATAAACGTTTAAAAATTTTAAAAAAAGTGACATGTACTTCTTGCAAGGAAAAAATGCATTCAGATTTAGGAATTTCCAGATGATGGACTCCAGGTAAAGGATTTCAGTTCTGATGTCAAGGGCTATATATATTCCAGATGGAAAACAACATGCAGTGAACTCTAAGAAAGATTAACCTCTGCTGGCCTCAGAACACTGATTACTACATGGGGACCACAGTTGTGGAAAGCAAGAGTCTGGGATGATAGCCACACTCCACATGTTGAGGTGCCCTGCTCCACCTGCAGAGCGGGGGCAGGGGGAGAGGGACTGGCTGCATTAGCTTCAGTTCCTCTCATGTGTCATACTGGAGTATGTCTTTCCAGTTCCGAATGTCCAGTTTCAGCTCTGAGAACACTGTGCTGAGCACTGGCAGGGCTAATAAAGATGGAATGTGCAGGGTTTCTGGTGGTCTAGCACTCTGATGAGGACCAGCACATCAGGGGCTGGACATTCTGTCTGGGATGGGCAGATTCAGACTGTAGGGCTCAGAGAAGTCTTGAACAGCGACACAGGGTATTCCAGGCACAGACTGCAGTTTGGAGCAGAGGCCGAGGGTAAGAAGGAAATAGAAATGGAAATAACATCCTGTGAATATATTCTGGAAGTAATGAGACAGCTATTGAAAAAATGCAAAAAGGGACGCCTAAGTGGCTCAGTCAGTTAAGCGTATGACTCTTGATTTTGGCTCAGGTCATGATCTTACAATTTATTAGTTTGAGCCCTGCATCCAGCTGAGTTGAGAACGCTTGGGATTCTCTCTGCTTGGGATTCTCTCTAGGTCCCTCCCCCACTCACGTGCATGCGCGCACGCGTGTGCTTACTTTCTCTCAAAATAAATAAATAAACTTAAATAAAAATAAAATAAAAATGCAACAAACTATAAATATAATTCTGAGTAGGATACATCCTTTCAATGCTTCTGTGTGTGGAGTGCTCACTTACCCTGTGTGTTCCTTCCACGAGACACGGATCTCCTCTCTTCACAAACTTTGGAGCATCGGACCCAGTTGTCTTCTTGCCACATTTTAATTTTGACTACAGAAGCTTTTAAACATTTCTCCTCTGGTTTCTCAAATAGTTGGTTCTGATTGATTTTAAACATTTAAACATATGAAGAGTCCTGTCCTTTTGGTGTTTTTAAAGAAGTATTATAGGCTCTAAGGTAACTTTTATAACCCAAGATTGTTTTGAATAATATTGACCTTATTAGAAACAGAATAGTTCCCTAAAGTTATTACTTTGAAGAAACTACCACCCATCTTACTGTAAAAGTTTTCCCATTTATTTAAAAACAGAACAAATTGCTGTATCTGTGAAATACAATAAATCAAATGAGTAAAACTACATTTGTGATTATATTGGGTCTCCACAATTTAATTGTAAATTACTTAATAGCCTCACAAATGCTAACTCTGTATTTAGCATTTTGATTAAGTGAAAGCAGATTATTAAAAAATCTACTCTCATTTTTATTTTTTTATTTTTATTTTTTAAAAGTTTATTTTTTTGGGAAAGAGAAAGAGTGCAAACGGGCAAGGGACAGAGAGAGAGGGAGAGAGAATCCCAAGGGAGCTCTATTCCATCAGCACAAGGTCATGAGATCATGACCTGAGCGGACACCAAGAGTTGGATGCTTAACTGACTGAGCCACCCAGGTGCCCCTACTCTAATTTTTAAAGTTAAATTTGTACATGTGTACACAAAAGTCTAAAAATATATACCAAAATGTTAATGGCAGTAATTCCTGAGTGTCGGTATGATTTTTATTTTGTTATTTTCCTTGTAATTTCTCATTTTCTTCAGTAAATACATACTTTTAAAGTTTACTTATTTATTTTGGGGGGGGGCAGAAAGAAAGAAGGAGAGAGAATCCCAAGCAAGCTTGGGATCCCACAGAGCCCAATGAAAGGCTCAATCCCATGAACCGTGAGATCATGACCAGAGTCAAAATCAAGACTCGGGCACTTGACTGACTGAGCCACCCAGGCACCCCTTCAGTAAATATTTTTATACACCTGAAATTTTTTTTCCAAAATTCCCTACCAGAGATTGATGTTTCCCTGTAGTTTCTGCTTCTTCCTGGGAAGATTTTGGGTGATCTTTTGGGGTTTTGTGTCAGCCTGTATGGTGACCTTTTTTCTAGGGCTTTCTGGCACACAGTCCCCACATAGCTCCTGACATGAGAGACAGGTGATGTCTATACTCAACACAGAAAGAAACTTGTACAGCTGATCAGATCTGCTCCAGCTATCCCAGTGCCCTGTTGACTAGTATGGAGACCTGGCCAGGCACAGCCTGGAAAAAGAGGTCAAGAGGGGTCCCAGGAATGGGTCTGGCCTACCTTAGAGTGACAAAACACAGGTAAGGTTTGCAGTGTCCAAGATGGGAATTCATGTGCAAGTAATAATATATTAAACAAATATTCCCAGAGATGGTGAGTGGGTGGAAGAAGTAGAGCAGAAAGCAAGGAAGGCAAGCAGGTGTGTTATCTCAAAACTGTGCAGAAGGTAGCTTCTGCCTGACCCTGAGGGGAATCTGATGCATAATGTGTGCCTCAGAATTTTCCTACCCCATGGCAAGATCACTGGCCTGCCAGCGCAGGGGTGGTAGTGGAGTAAATTCCCAGGCACTTCTACTGTGTGTGTGATGGAGGCAATGGGTTTCTGGTGGAGTGGAACTGAGAGTGGAACTCCAAAGAGAACTTGATGCTGCCATTCCTCCTTGGAAATGAGCACAGTGATCCTCCTTAATTCCATGCATCATCTATTCCTGACATCACCCTGGGGCCTGGTGCACACACAGTGTCAGCTCTGGGGGATTACAATCAATGCAGACTTTGTGCCTCTTGTCTTCTTAACCTGATAGTAAACAACCATGCAGAGTAAAATAACAAATAAGAGGATGTCCAAAAAGATCGTGCACTCATCTCTTCTTGGCCAATCATTCTCCTTGTTATAATGCAGTATCATAGACTTGAAATAGGGATATCCTGAACCTCTTGCAGTATCATAGACTTGAAATAGGGATACCCGGAAGCTCTTGCAAACAGAAATATCAGGAAGTTTAAACTCAACTTAGAATGCTTGATTGGACCATTCTATTGCCAAGAATTCTGAGGCCAGGTGTGAATTTGGAGGGCAAGATGGGTGTGATCGATTAGCAATGTATGCCAGGTGTGAGTTCAGAGAAAATGGGTGTGTTCAATTAGTGATGTCTGCCAGGAGCTCAGAAACAGGAAGGGTGGGCTCTTGGACCAGGTAGATTCCACCACTACTTTCCTCTGGTCCAACCTCCTCAAGACAAATACACCTTATAGTCTGTACCTTTAGCTAAACGTGTTGGTCAAGAACACATTTCCTTCTCCTTTTTTTTTTTTAAATCTCTTTCCCTCTTTCTCCCCTCCCCGTTTTATCTCATTTTTGTGCTTATAGGTTTTTATTCTATAAACACTTTGCAGTCTTTGTGACATGGACTCATTCAGGACATGTTTACAGTGCTTAATGACATCTCCCTGAGAAATAATGAGAATGCCTTTAAAGGTTGTCTCCTCCTGTGCGTGCAGAGGGATGGCTCGCCGGGCCTGCAAGATGAGAGCTGAGGGTCTGGCAGGGGGAAAATTGACTTAATTTCTTTTCACCACATGAAATGGAGTGTCTGGGTGATCTGACCTAAATGCATGGCCTAAAAACCAATTAATTCTGAATTGTGAATTTGTGAGTGCATCAAGCTGTGCGTGGAATTCCCGATGAGGCAGACAATGCATACCTGGCTTATTTGCAAAATGTGAAGATTTTTCCACATAAATATACCTAATGGTCGGTTATTAAAGCACAGACTCAATCACGTTGCATCTTAGCTCCAAGCCCTGAGGCAGCTCCCTGTGACCTTCCCGTAGAAATCCAAGTCCTGGCCTGGCTTGTCCAGCCCTTAGTAGCCCCAGCCTGCCTTCTGTTTGGTTGAACATCTCCTCTGGGTCCTTCGTTGCTGCCAGCAGAGGGGACCTTTGAGTCCCCGGACCCAATGTAGAGGTTTATTTCCTGCCATAATGATTTCGAAGTCAGGATATATCTCTCAGTGAGTATACAGTCAGAAAGATGATGAGTCTGTGGATTTAGGAAAATAGCAGACTCACCTTCCCTAAAGGGAGTCCCCACTGCTGTGCATTTACTTGTTCTATATGTCCTCCACCTGTTAAGTTTTTTCCAATGTTACCATATTCAGTTTAATTCACCTAATATTCACTGAAGCTACTGTGCCTGTGACACTGATTTGTTTTGGGGAACAAAAATTAACCAGACATAGAATCTGCATCTATGGACCAAAGAAGAAAAAATTGGGAGGGAGTATAAATAACCATGACACAAAGATGTGGGGACCAGTAATAGAGTTGTAACTAAAACAGTACAAAAACACACAGGAGGGAGCTGGTGGTGTGTGTGTGTGTGTGTGTGTGTGTGTATGTGTGTGGAGTATGCTGTATGCATGCACAGGTTGTGGTGGCATGTGTGATGTGTGTGTGTGTGGTGGGTATATGTGTGTATATTGTATGTGTGTGGTATGTGGGTCGATGTGAAGGGTTTGTGTGTGGGTGTGTAGGGGGGATGTGAGGGGTATGCAGTGTGTGGTATATGTGTGATATGCGTATTGTATGTGAGGTGTGTGTGATGTGTGTATATGTGTGGTAGGTCGTGTGTGTGTGTTGTATGTTTGGGGTGTATGTGAGGGGTTTTTGTGTGTCGTGTGTAGAGGGATTTGAGAGTGGATGGTGTAGTATGTGTGTGTGGTGTGTATATGTATTATGTGTGTGCTGTGTATGTTTGTGTGTGTGTTTTGGGGGTGGGAGGCGGTCGTTCTTCATGGAAGATGTGGAGCCTGAAAAATAGGTAGGATTTCTCAGTGAGGCAGGTGAGGGGAACAGTTTTTCTGGAGGCCTACATTCTGGAAGACACCACAGGAAGCCAGGAAGGAGCTGTGGAGTCAGTGAGGAAAGCCGGCTCCACATGGTGAAAGGCTCCAGCTGACAGGCAGGAGTTGGGGGTCATCCTGGGGGAAACAGGGCACCTGGGATGTCTGAGAGCCTGAGAGAGGCGGGTGCTCAGGCACAGGCAAGGAGAAGGGCTGGGGGGCAGGAAGGGAGTGTGGGAGTCAAGGAGGTGGTCATGGCCATCCCCCAGAGGTGTCCAATCTCGATTCAGGGCTGCAGGAGTAGGAGAAGTATGGGGAAGGCCCTCAAAACTCTGGTCTTGTCTCCCTAGAGCGGGGGAACTCACACCCCAGGGCACCTCCAGCTTGGAGGAGGATCGTGTGTGTAAGGGAGACCTTTGGAGCACAGATCTGAGACATGTTCCAGAGGGTCCTAAGTGGACACCTGCATCAGTAACCACTCAGTGGCGTACTTTGTCCTGCTTCTCCTCATTTTCTCTCTCTGGCTTCTGGAATCACCTCTCCAATAATTATAGGCACCAAGTCCTTGTCTCCGGCTCAGCCTTGAAGTGTCCAGTCACTCACGAATTCAGAGTCTGAAAGACAGAGAGGGGACACTTAACACAGATATGGAACAGCTTTTGGTCATTGGAGGGCAGTGCCAGTGAGTGAACATTCCACTCCTGTACCTCAATAGCAGAAACACCTGTTGCGGAGCACTCTGGAGGGTCCTGAGGGCCTGAGCCTCAGGTGGCCACAATGGAGGACTCAAAGCCAGATATTCTAACTCCAAAGTTGAAGTTGCTCAATCTGGATAAACTAGAATCCAGTGTTCTGACTGAGCTTGTGAATACATTCACTCATTCATTTAGCCCTCCACTCATTCATTATACAATCTATGACAGCACACAGGAAGAATTCCCTGAGAACATGAAGGCAGAGGTTCCAGTGATGCCTTTACAAGCCAAGGAATGCCAAAGGTTGCCAGCAAACCAGCAGAAGCTAGGAGGAAGGCCCGGAGCACATCCTATCCTCATGGCCCTCAGAGGGAGCCAACCCTGCCCACCACACCTTGATTTTAGACTTCTAGCCTCCAAATTGTGAGACATCAATTTCACATTGTTTAAACCATCCAGGTTGTGTCACTTATTCCAGCAGGCCTCACAAATAAATACACCAAATTTCTTTTTTAAAGTTAATTTATTTACTTTGAGAGAGAGAGAGAGAGAGAGAGAGAGAGAGAGAGAGAGAGAGAGAGAGAAAGCAGGGGAGGGGCGGGGAGAGAGGGAGAAACAGAATTCCAAGTAGGCTCCGCACTGTCAGCACCAGCCTGATGCAGGGCTCCATCTCATGAACCACAAGATCATAACCTGAACTGAAATCAAGAGTCGGCTGCTTAACCTATTAAGCCATCCAGGTGCCCCACATACAGTTTCTAAGAGTCCTTTGGTTTACATCTTGTAGAGAGTTATCCCTTCTAAATTCCCAGAAAATGCAAATTCCCAGACTTCTGGGGGTTGAGATTAAGAGCTCCTTCATATATTTCAACCATTAAAATTTTACCCTTCTTAAAACAAACAATCAAGCAAAACTGTCACAGATCCAACTGCCTTCTGTAGACATCCTGTGTGAAATCTTTTCACCGGGCTGGAAATGCAGATGTGGGGACAGAGGCTGGGAGCCGGGATAGTAGGAGACAGAACAGAAGTAAAACCAGAAGCGGCAGCCTATGCTTCTTGGAATACACTCTCCTTGTCTCCCAACCAACTCACAAAGCACTCCTTGCTTGTTCTCAACAGCTCACGAAGGAGAGGAGAGTTGGCTGAATCCCAGCTTGTGAGCTGCCCTAGGGGAAACTGCCATGCTATGACGTGGCCTTGACCACGGAAGGCATTGTAGGAAAGGCAAAAAGAAAGAAGAACCAGAACAAGTGGCCAGAGCCCAGCTGTGAGCCTCAAACTATGGTGTGGGTTTGTTTTGTTTGTAGCTGCTGTTGAAATCCCAAGCACCTTCATTTGCAACTGCTAAGATCAAGGGCAGCCCCTTTGCCCCCACCTGACCTACACCCCAGAGTCAAGCTGGCTAAAGGTCAGCTGGACTCTCACCTATTCTCTTGTGCCAGGAAAACACTTTTTTTTTTTGCAAGGTGGGGGCGGGGATTGATTTTCTGGTTTGAGCCTCACTGACCCTTCCCTGCCTCCTCCCATCTCTGTTTCTTTTTGGAGGAAAAACCATTTCAGAGCTTTGCTGAATTTACCCATGAAGACTCAACCAATAAATTCCTAACTCAAAAGATTAAAGACATTTATGTACAACGTACAAAAAGAAAAGTCTTCTTTCCATCAGAGTCCTGGTGTTTGTATAGCTTAACCAAACAGAGAATAATGTTTGAAAGGCAAGGACTGACACAGACATTTCTTGTTTTCTAAAACTAGGCTCAATTACTAAAAAAATGTTGCTTGCTTTGTTGTTTTTAAATGCTTTTATCTCTTTCTGATTTATGGCTGTTCTCTCTATAGAAATAGATCCCTCCTTAACAACCTCAGGCAGGTGTATCCCTTGAAGCACAATCCTCGAGAGCTGGGATTCATCCATCAACTGCACTCACTTGGAGCCAGAAGTGTTCATGATCTTTTCCCTCTGTGCCTGAATCAGTAGGTCTATTTCATCACATTCAATTCTATGTGACTACCAAGGACAAAGAAAAAAGGAAATTTGGTAGAAAGTGACTGGGATCTGTATTCAAAGAAAAGGGAAAGAAGCTAAAATTTTTAAAGCATTTTAAAAAATGTTTATTTACTTTTGAGAGACAGAGATCACAAATGGGGGAGGGGCAGAGAGATAGGGGGACAGAAGATCCAAGGCAGGTTCCATGCTGATAGCCCCATGGGGCTTGAACTTGTGAACCATGTCATCATGACCAGAGCTGGAGTCAGACACAACCGACTGAGCCACTTGGGTATCCTGAAGCTAATATTTATTAAATACCTATTTGAGGATCAGTAATGAGAAAGAAACCTTCTAATGTTTTTTTGATTCTTGGAAAAATTAAGTGTAACTTTGGGCAAATTACTGAATCTCTATATAAAAATCATCTGTAGGAGCACTTGAGTGGCTCAGTAGCTTAAGCATCTGACTCTTGATTTCGGCTCAAGTCAAGATCTCAAAGTTTATGGGATAGAGCTCTGTATCAGGTTCTGCACTGACAGCCTGGAGCCTGCTTGGTATTCTCTCTCTCTCTCTTTCTCTCGCTCTCTGCCCCTCTCAAAAATAAATAAACGCAGAGAAAGAGGGAGACACAGAATCTGAAGCAGGCTCTAGGCTCTGAGCTGTCAGCACAGAGCCCTACATGAAACTCAAACCCACGAACCGTGAGATCATGACCTGAGCCGAAGTTGGATACTTAACCAACTGAGCCACCCAAGTGCCCCAATAAATAAACTTAAAAATTTTTTTTAAATGTTTGTTTTTGAGAGACAGAAACAGAGCACAAGCAGGGGAGGGGCAGAGAGAGACACACACACACAATCTGAAGCAGGCTGCAGGCTCTGAGCTATCAGCACAGAGCCCCATGCGGGGCTTGAACTCAGGAGCCTTAAGATCATGACCTGAGCCGAAGTCAGACACTTCACTGACTGAACCACCCAGTGTCCCAAAATAAATAAACTTTTAAAAATAAATAAATAAAAATCTGTAAAATATGGATGCATTAAAATAGTTATTTCATGTGCCATTATTTAATATTTATTAAACGATTATGACATTTTGAGTCATATTTCTCATGATTTGCATTTTGAAATATTTCTCTGAAATACTTCTACACCATTACTTAGAATATACTTGGAATTTTGTTGAACAAATAAAACAAATGAATAAATTACAAAACAAATTATGATGAGTGAAGCATTGTGGTAACCCCAGGATATAAAACTGAATAAATAGTCTCCTCCTGTCTTCTCATGAGGAATAGAAATGGCTTTTTTTACTTTGCTTTTTTTAAATCAACAATTCATGTGTACCACTTTACATGTAATTTAAATGCTTTATGAATATGCAGTAATAAAACATCATGTGGATAGTGGTACACAGGCTTTGGTTGAAAATGAAAGTAACAAAATGCTCTAAAAATATTTTTTATTTCCTGATGCAATAGAGACAATAAGGCATTCAGGAATCATAAGAGAAGGTGGGTGTCCTCTTGGACTCAGCATAGTCTGTGTTAGCTACTTTCCTGGTGAGTGTTCTGAAGCAAGACTACCTACAGGAAGCAAACAAATGGAGTGTTTCTCCCTGCAGGGCCTGACAGTGGGGTGCAAGGGTCATTCTGCCAACACATCCTTCAGCTCCAACTCACTCACCTCAAGGAATCCAAACAGATGCAGAAAGTGTCTAAGGCACAACTCCTGGTATGGTTTTGCTTCTTTATTATTACCTGCAGAGCAGGGCTGGGGACTTTCACTTGTTTTGTATCTGCTCTATTAGGCAGCTCCAAGCTGTTTGTGGTGAGCAAGAAATCCTTTGTGAGGAGATGGACCCCACAGGAAGCCTGTCCTTGGGACTTGACATGTGTCTTCCCCTCCTTGATGCAATCACCTAATTTTAGAAGTCCCTTCCTTGAAAGATCAAGGGGGTCTTAGGAGAAGGGCTAATAAGACTGTCTTTGCCCGACTATACAGAGTTGGTGGAGACCATCAAAGAGCTTTTGGTAAAGCGATTCAGCCCAGAACTTGACTGATACACTAGTGTGGAAACTCTTCCAGAATTCCTCAAAGATTCCTTCTACATCTTGACTTTCTTGTGATTGAAATTGACAAATAGGTAGGTAGGTAGACCGAAGGTTCTACCTTTCACTATAAAACTAAGTTGATGAGAACTTAGATAGCACCTCACAAACTCTTTGGTCCTATAGCCTCATTATATTCTTAAAAATTACCGAAGTCCCCAAAGAGCATTGATTTATGTGGGCTACATCTATTGATATTGATATTCACCATATTAGAACTTGAAACTGAGAAAAATAAAAATATTCATTAGTTCATCTTGAAAGAACAATAGTAAAGCCATTTAATGTTAACATGGCTAATATATTTTTAATAAAAATAACTATATTTTACTAACAAAAAAACATTTGGGGAGAAGAGTGGTATTTTTTTTATATTTTCATGGATCTCCTTAATGTCTGGGTTAAGAAAGACAGCTGGATTCTCATATCTGCTTCTGTATTTGAGCTGTTGTGTTATGTTTGTGTTGTGTACTTGGTTTGAAAGAAAAGCTATCTTTATACAAATGTTTGTTGGGAAAGGAAGAGGTATTTAATAGCCTTTACAGATAACTGTGGATATTTTTTTAATGACACAGCAAAGCACAATAAAATGTAGTTTCTTGAAAGTTAGTTGCAATGTAACTTCCAGAACACTTCTTATATTTTGACACTTATAAAATGTCCTTATTAAATAAAGGAGAGATGTTTGTTCCATTGTGATTAATTTTAAGGGGTAGGAGTTAGTTGGTCTGGTACCGTGTGGCATGAAGACCCTGTCTGCCATCCCTTGGCTCGGTTTCTCCCTCTGCCTCACCAAACGTGAATTCTGCTAAGTGCTTTATTGACTAAAATGTGATGTGGAATCAGATTGGAAAGAACCCAAGCCTTTCCAGGCTCCTCACCTCATTTATATAATAGTTTATAAAATGTCAGGACAAAGTCTTTCAGAAGTCGACCCAGTGACCATGCTGGCTTCCCCAATTCTGAAAGAGATCACTCAGTAGGGAGAGAAT
The DNA here is from genome assembly GCA_028646485.1 of Cryptoprocta ferox. Lineage (NCBI taxonomy): Eukaryota > Metazoa > Chordata > Mammalia > Carnivora > Eupleridae > Cryptoprocta > Cryptoprocta ferox. The sequence goes on along the minus strand of CM053576.1, from coordinate 44,775,916 downwards.
GAAGAATCAATCCCTTGTTATGTAAAATAAAATGTTCACTAGGCAATAATAGAACATGTGAATAATGCTCAGAAGACATTAAAGGTAAATGTAATTGTACTGTAAACACAGTGGTTTTAATATGAGCTTTCTTTGTGTGTGAGTCAGCTGTTCTCTGAGCACCTGCCTGGGACTCTCATTTACAACAGTCTCTGGCTTCTGCCTGGATGCTGCTTCACACAATGGGGACTGGTACTGTATTCCCAATACCCGCCTTTACATTTCCTCTCCTTCTCTTGTCTGTCTTTTGACTATTGTTTCCCAACCTTTCTGACTGCATGTAGACCTGTGCGCTCACCAGGGTTGTGAGCTCAATTACTAGCGACACTACTGAGGTTTGTCTGAAACAGTATCATGAAGCTGAAAAGGAAAGACATTTGTGAGTGGTTTATCCATCCTTCCTCAGAACACTGGTGTCTTATTTCATGCATCTACATGTTATAGAGAACAAGCACACCTTGGCACACTCAGGCACCCATTGGCCTAATCTCACATCTTCATCTACGTGAGAAGCTTCCCATAGAGTCACTGCTCATTAAAAGGATTTGGCAAATGACTTTTCCAGTTCTTTCCTTACCTATGGTGTCTGAACCCCCTTCAGCATTTAGCAGAGCTCTTATAGTGCTTTTTCCTATGGTCTTTTTTGTTTGTTTTTTGTTTTGTTTCAAGTTTTTTATTTAAATTCTAGTTAGTTAACACATAGGGTAACACTGATTTCTGGAGTAGAATTTAGTAATTTATCACTTTCATATAACACCCACTGCTCATCATAAGTTCCCTCCTTAATTCCTATCACCCATTTAGCCCATCCCCACCCACATCCCTCCATTAACCCTCAGTTTGTTCTCTATCGTTAAGAGTCTCTTATGGTTTGCTTCCCTCTTTCTTTTTTTTTTTCTTTTCCTCTATGTTCATCAATTTCATTTTTTAAATCTACAAATGAGTGAAATCAGATGGTATTTGCCTTTCTTGGACTGACTTATTTTGCTTTGTATAATACACTCTAGCTCCATCCATGTTGTTGCAAATGGCAAGATTTCATTCTTTTTGATGGCAGAGTAATATTCCATCACACACACACACACACACACACACACACACACACACACACACATCTTCTTTATCCATTCATCAGTTGATGAACATTAGGGTTCTTTCCATAGTTAGGCTATCGTTGATAATGCTGCTATAAACATTGGGTGCATGCGCCCCTTTGAATCAGTATTTTTGTATCCTTTGGGTAAATACCTAGTAGTCCTATCACTGGGTCACAGGGTAGTTCTATGGTCTTGAACGATATGGCTAATCAGGGCATCTATCTTTTTCCAAGGATCCCAGAAGCTATACTTTGATTTTTTTTTTCATTGCAGAGTATTTTTCTTTTTCTGGGTTGTTTCCAGGAAATAGATATCTGTTTATATGGTTTTAGTTCCTTGGGAACATGCTTGCATTGCCCAGTAAGTGGACCTCCTGGGAGAGACACCTTCTGAAAATTATTAATGAACCCCTGAAGAGCTTATCAGGTCTTTACTACCACTAAACTAGTTCAGATTTGCAAGAGACACATTTACCTTAAAATGCAATGAACACAAGCCCATTTACTTTGGATTCAGGCCAAGAAATTAATCTGACTTATTTGCAGGTGAAATAACTTCAAGTTCAGACAAATGAAGATCTATTTTAAGTACTTTTGTTCTTTGAACTATAGAGATATGATTTAGTGCTGCTTTGCCTGGATACTTTAAGCTTGAGGAAGCCACTTTTTCAGTGGAAATCTCTGAGGGAAGGGGAATAGCTCCCTAGTGAACAGGGTCAAATGGCAAAACACAAGGCTTGACTCTTAAAGGTTAGAGTTCGTTGTCCATTGTATGCCGACTTCCACCTGTCCACTGTTGTTTGGGAAATGATCCTTATTGACAATTAACATCCCCTCCCCAATGGATATTTCCAGGAAACACCGCTAATATTAAGCAATGGAGGCTAGCCTACATCTGAAAGTTTGTTCTTGCTGTTCTTTTCTGAGAAGAGCCAAATGGTCAATGGAACTATCCCCAAAGAGCACTAATAAATAGGTCCTCCAAAGTAGGGACAGTCCTGATCAGAAGGTGAGCCAGGGCAGATGGGAGCTGGAGAAATGCTTCTGCAAGAGGCTCTGGGGGAATGTAGGGGCTTTAAGTTTCCCTCCTTACATTTGCCTGTTATCTAGAGATGCATCATTTTTATTTGTTAATGAGCAATACTGAGCAACTTCAATGTGTTAAGAGAGCTTGGAAAAGACTCCTTATCCAAACTTGTGTGTTGTGGGGAAGGGGTGAGGGTTGAGGAGGTCAAGGAAAGATTCCAGGAAGAGGTAACTTCTTATTTATTTATTTATTTATTTATTTGGAGAGAGAAAGAGAGAGAGTATGTGCACAAGCCAGGAAGGGGGAGAGAGAGAGAGAGAGAGAGAGAGAGAGAGAGAGAGAGAGAGAGAGAATCTCAAGCTCATTCCATACTCTCAGTGAAAAGTCAGATTCGGGGCTCAGTCTCACGGAACATGAGATCATGACCTGAGCCAAAATCAAGAGTCAGATGCTTTACTGATTGAGCTGCCCAGGTGTTCCCAGGAAGAGGTAACTTCTAAGTTGAGTACTAAAGAATGAATGTTGGCTAGCACTTTCAGCAGTGTCTGGGGTTTGGTTACACCCCAAAGCAGACTCTGAAACAAAGGAATGAGGACAAGATGTTTATTTGGGAGGTGATCCTAGAAGGACCACAGGGGTGGCAGAGGTGGGGAAATGAGACAGGGAAGGAAAGGGAAGGCAGCCAACAGAGTTTGTCATCATTAGCTTAGGATGACTCCATCCTGCTGAAGACCTCTGGAAGAGGGTGGGGAGGATGTTTCAGAATTGTCCCACATGGGGAGATGGAGGTAGGTTCCTGTCCACCAATGGCCATCAGCCATCCCTGAGATTATTCTCTGAGGCACTAATTTCCTGGAACTCGGACCTGCCCAGTGGGTGAGCCTGAGCTCTGAGCACCTGAGCCTCACAGGTTGGTGGTTTTGGAAGATGTCACACAAGCACATGCATGAATGGCCACTTATTGGCCCAGGACAAGTGGGCATCTCTTGGAGGCACTGAGGGGACACAGGCCACAAACCATTCCCTGCAAAGAAAGCAGCCCACAGATAGTGGGCTTAAGGAACTTGGATAACTAACTGAGCTAGCAACAGCTAAGCAGGATGAATCCTGACTTGGAGACCAGAGCACCACCCAGAAGTCTTCCTGGAAAGTTTGCTACTGCAACTCTCCCAGGCCCCTGGGGAAGGCTCTGTAATCAATTTCAGGTAAGAAGTCAGTCCAGAATTTCTTTAGCACCTGCCATCCGTGCATTTGCCTCTGCCTTGGGGTTTATATGTCTATGTCAGATCCCTGGAAAAAGTGATGGAATTTTAGGAGCAACAGGAACTTGACTTTGTCTTGGGGCACCTGGGTGGCTCAGTTGGTTAAGCATCTGACTCTTGATTTTGGCTCAGGTTATGATCTCACAGTTTGTCAGATTGAGCCTTGTATCAGACTCTGCACTGACAGCCTACTTGGGATGCTCTGTCTCCTTCTCTCTCAGTCTCTCTCTCTCAAAATAAATAAACTTAAAAAAAAAAGCTGTCTTTTCACCTAGAGCATAACTTCAGATGAAGGGTTGGCATTCCTGATCACTAGATGCTCCTGCTCACCAGTTTTCATGGGTGGAACTCCAAGTGTAGGGCAGCCCCATGGCCTGCTGCCTTTTGGATGTGCCAAGTGGAGGTCCACTCTGGAGCCTTTGCCTCCACTCTCCCTTCTTCGGGAGCATGTCACCAGAACCATTTGTTGATGGCTCTCGCTTTTTGGCCTCATAGCCAGTGTCTCCTGCTTAGAAAGGGCTCCCCTGACTTGCTGACCTAAAATGGTCTTTGACACCTGTACTGCGTTTTATTTTCTGCATAGCATGCACCACTCTCTAACATGATATAGTAACATTCTCATTTGTTTATTTTCTGTCTCCTTCAGTTAGCAGGGGCTCTGCCTTGTTGATCATGGTACTCCTAGCACTTGGAAAACATTGTTGAATGAACGAATGTATATATGAAGAAGCAAATGAATGAACGAATGATATAGTGTCCAGTTCAATGTTTGCCTCTGAGTGAGCTCAATGAAATGTTTTGTTACAATGGATTAAAAAGAGGCCACCACAAAACCTCTCGCCTGATTTTGGATTTATCTTCCTGTTGATAACTGCATCCCTTCATTTAATTTACTTCCTGAGACTGCAACATGAAGATTTCCTTTTCTCTTGCAATTTTCCTTTCTTTCTCTCCTTGCCTTTGTTTCCAAGTGCTCAGGGCTTTCTCCCTCCAGTAAGCTGTCAAGACGAGAAATGCACGGGCAGTGTTGATTGATGCCAGGTGAACGACTCCCAGTGATTTTGTGTGCCTGTGTTTATTTAGCAGGATGAAGTTTCATTTAATCCCAAAGAAAGGTCCTGGATTTGGCCCGGAGAGTCACAGACCCGAAAAGGGCCTGGAGGCTTGGTTTGCTTTTGATAAGGCACTGAGACATTGGATTCTTATTTAAACGGGAAGGGCCCACCCACCAGGCCTGTTCCTTTCTCTTAAAAGAGGTGTGGTAAAGCTCCCTTACTGTCGGTTCACCTTTCACTGGCCAGCCAGCTCCTCTCTGCAAACAGCCCCTGCCCCCTGGAAAACAGGTACACCGGACAGATCCACCCCGAGCTTCTCCCCTGGCTTCCCACCTGGGGTGTCTTGTGAAGGGGTCATATGGTCCCCTGCCCTAAGGCAGTAGGTGATCAGATGGGGCCCCCCACAGCCTTCATTAAATCACTGAAATGCCCCCATGCTCAGTGACAGTGGATGGAGCGTACCTGGGCTGCATTGACAGACCTCACAGGAGTTTTCAAGAGAAACAGGCATGTCTGCTTCATGCACAGACTGTCTTGATGGCTAAAAGCAACAACTAATTGAAGTTTTAAAAAATCACAGACAGGCTAATGGACATGTCCGCAGGCCTCTGGCTCCTGACCTTGGAAAGCGTGCCGTGTGACCTCTCAGTGTAGCCTTGCTTCAAATATAACTTACTGTCATTTTCTTTTTTATCAAGAGAAGTAATGTTCTCATAGAAAATTTTGCTCATATGAAGTGCATATAGAAATAGAGTAAAATGAAAATCTCCCATACATCTCCTGCTTAGAGGAAAACCACCATAACCATCTTAGAGTCAGTGGCTCCAATCTTATATGGAAGCATTGATATGCATCCCTTGTTGTAAACTCTCATCTGACTGCTGTAGAGGGTGTCAAAGAGGGACAGAGACAGTCCTCAGTATTGTGTATTTTCAGAACAAATTGCCCCAGGCTGTGTTAAGGGTGGATGGCAAAGGATCTAGGACAAGGTAGCTTCAGAGATAAAGAAGAAGGGGAAGGTGAGGGAGTGCTGTGTGCATGAGGGGATGAGGGGAGGGTGGACAGGACATACTTGAGCAGAGGTGGGCCATGGGACTTCACCCTTACCCTCTTGCTCGTGGGCATTCTGTGACCACAGGCTCTATCTGGCTTCCTTTGGTCCTGGGAGTGCAGGAACAGGTGTTTGCCAGTCCAAAGGGCCCCTTGTGAAATCACACAAAGATGTGCAATTACAACCCCCAGGTCCAGGAAAGCATCCATGGGTACTTTCGAACACTGTTAAATTTCAAATTATTTTCTTAAATGTTGGTATCCTTCCATCACTGGCACCTAAATACATGCTGAATTTGCTAATGGCTAACTCTGCTTGGGGGTGGTGTAGGGTGAGGTATATTTCACGGCAAGAAGAGCCTTTGAGTCAAGTAGTGTGATTATGTCATATAGTCATGTCAAAGGAAAAATGGTCATTTTTCCCACAACCATCTTCTATTAAATCCATTGGGTCACTGGGAAATTCTAGTTCTGCTCTGCCAAATTGGATGGTGTGTGCAGGTTCAGAGCTGGAAATGACTAAATTTCCTTATTCAACAGAAGGAAGAGAATGCGGATTTCTGGTACAATATAAGAGAAGAAACAATGAACTAAGATGGCAGAAAGCTGGCTGCCCCATGGGGGATGGGACCATGAGAAGCAGTGATAGTAGGGGAGGAATATTTAAAAAACTACTTTTGGGGCACCTGGGTGGCTCAGTCGGTTAAACGTCTGACTTCAGCTCAGGTCATGATCTCGGGGTCCGTGAGTTCGAGCCTTGCATCAGGCTCTGCGCTGACAGCTCAGAGCCTGGAGCCTGCTTCAGATTTTGTGTCTCCCTCTCTCTCTGCTCCTCACCCGCTCATGCTCTTTCTCTCCCTGTCTCTCAAAAATGAATAAAAGTTAAAAAATATTTAGAAAAATAAATAAAAAACTACTTTTACCTGTTTAATTTGGGGCACAATATGACACCCCCAATTTGATGTCCAAATGTTCACTGAAGTCTAAGTCATTATCAAGTGCTTTATGCAATGGGTTTTATTTTTTATTTATTTAAAAAATTTTTTAAGTTTATTAATTTTTGAGAGAGAGAGACAGAGAGAGAGAGTGAGGGAGGGGCAGAGAGAGACGGAGAGAATCCAAAGTAGGCTCTGTCTGCACTGTCAACACAGAGCCTGAGGTTGGGCTCTATTTCACGAATAGAAAGGTTGAGATCACAACCTGAGTGGAAGTTAGGAGTCAAACACTTAACCGAAAAAGCCACCCAGACACCCCAATACGGTGGATTTTTAAAAAATGGAAATGGACAAAGGAAATGGGTCACAATGTCAGGATGAAATTTGGAAACACACATAAGAAGTTAAAGCTGGAGTCTGGGAACATAGTCATCCTTGAGAATCAACACAAGTCCTTCAGGAATGTATGGAAATATCAGGAGGGCTTTGGATTTCCCCAGAGTCTGAGATAAAGGTTTAAGGTGATTCAACCTGTGTTCAAGAGACACCGCCTGACATTAGCCTGCCTGATGGCTGCAGTTCATAGTGTAGGTAGCAGGTAATCGATAAAGTGAAATGTGGTCTTCCTCAGTATGGAAGCCAATATCCACGCCTCATCCAAACTGGTGTTATTTGTGCAGGGAAAGCAGAGATAGGGAGAAACCCAAATGCACACAGAGAGAAGCGAAAGTCAGCTTTGATTATATCAAGCTGGTGATTTAAAACTAGCCTTGTACTTTGCAAAGCAGCAGCACTATTTACCTCTTTTTAAAGTTCAAATCTGAGAATCACTAAGTTTGAACATAAGTGAGTGATAGAAATTTGCATCTGGAAGAGGTCTTCCATATGGTGTTTGTATCAGGTATGTTTTGGCCAAGTTCCCTTTAAGTTACAAGAAGAGCATATACCCTAACACATGCAAATAGATTTATCAGTTTTATATAATATATATAAATATATAGTAGACAGTATAAAACATAAAAATTTGACTTTTAAATGATGAAAAATATATACTTATGAATATACATTTTATTTTTTCATTAAAAATTTATTTAAGTTTATTTATTTTGAGAGAGAGCACAAGCCGAGGAAGAGCAGAGAGAGAGAGAGGGAGAGAGAGAATCCCAAGCAGACTCCACACTATCAGCACAGAGCCAGATGCAGGGCTTAAACTCAAGAAATGTGAGATCATGACCTGAGCCGGATTAAGTGGTGGAGGCTTATCCAACTGTGCCACCCAGATGCCCCTGAATATACATTTTAATGCTTTCTTCCCACACTTGTGAATCTCCTTGTTGCTCCCTAGGGTACATGCACCACTTTAAATATTCCAAGAAACCACAGGATCTGTCCTTGAAACAGACAAATAGATCATCACAGGAAATATTTAGGCCGGGCCAAGAGGATGCAAGTAAGGTGGAGGGGCTAGGTGAGCATCAGGGAGATTGAGAATTCTCTTTGGTACCATTTGCATGTTGTCATGAAATGTTCCAGTAAAGTGCCTTGAGTTATGTGTATCAATGTGCTGAAATATGAGGTGAGTATTTTCTTCTTCAGACGTGAATCTCCTACTTGGGTATTTACCACTCAGCCAGGCTAGTCATAGATATGGGTGACTCTTTCTATGGTGGGTAGGGAACTAGTTTACTGTCTTCCATCACTTATGTTAATAAACTAGAACAGGGATACTTCCCAGATGCCCACCTCCAGATGTGCCATGATGTTCCCCCACAGCACACTGATGAGTTGTTTGGGAAAGGAAGGTCCTCCATAACATGATTGGACGGATTTTAACTTTGCTTTTAAGAAGATAAGAAGTAGGGGTGCTTGTGTGGCTCAGTCGGTTAAATGTCTGACTCTTGATTTCAACCCAGGTCAAGATCTCACAGTTTGTGAATTCATACCCTGCATCGGGCTCCACACTGTCAGTACAGGATTCTCTCTCACCCTCTCTCTCTCTGCCCCTTCCATGCTCTCTCTTTCTGTCTCAAAATAAATAAAACTAAAAAAAAAAAGAAGGTAAGAAGTAACATTGATAACTGTTATTCTTGTTCCCTTAAAACATCTATCTGGAGTAGACTCATGAGGGCTAAGAGCCACACACCACACCTCCTGCTCAGCCAAAGGTTTTGATGAAATTACAGCTTGGATGGGGTTTGATCATCATTGTGATCAATAATGTATGAAGTTCTTACTAGCACTGCCACTACCAAGGGATATATAAGAATAGTGGGACAAAGCACTGCCCATCATTCAAGGAGTGCAGAGATAGGAAACAACATGTACCTGTGTACCCCATCACTTTAGGAACAGTCTGTAAGACTTTCGTTAAGTGCTTTCTGCTGTAACGTGGCCATAACAACTGTGTAGATTCCAAGAATGGAAAGTGAGGCTTCCAGGGTCTTCTGGGCACAAAGTACTCGGCATATGAGGTCTTATTTCACTTTCTGAACCACACCGAGAGGAGGGTATTCTCTGACTCAATTCATGGAAGAGAAATGGAAGTTCAGAGCCATCCCATGACTTCTCTGAAAGCAGCTCCTAAGCAGTGGGGTGGGAAGAAGCCACATGTCTGTAGAAGAGCCCACAGGCTGTGAAAGGGAGTCACCAAGACACACTGCATATAGAACATGCTGAGAAAGGGTTCTGTTTCTTTGGGTGTTGGTACACCCAAGATTGAGCTAAACTCCCTGGAGTGGGTTTGTGTAAAATGATGGTGAGGATGCAGATATCACTGCCTGACTGGATGGAAAAGGCTGAGTGAGAAAGGAAAAGCAATACAAAAGGCAGAAGTGACTGGACCAGAAAATATATTCAAATAAAAACAGAATTCTGTGCAAAAGCTTTTTATTTTGACGGAGTCTCAATAGTTTATTTTTTTCTCTTGTTCCCCTGGGCTCTGGAGACATATCTAGAAAGTTGTTGCTATGGTTGATGTCAGAGAAATGGCTGCCTGTGCTCTCTTCTAGAAATTTTATGGTTTCAGGTCTCAAATTTAGGTCAGATGGCTAAAATCAAAGACACAAGAAATAACAAACAAGTGTTGGTGAGGATGTGGAGGAAAAGGAACCCTCTTGCACTGTTGGTGGTAATGCAAACTGGTGCAGCCACTGTGGAAAACAATATGGAGGCTGCTCCAAAAATTAAAAATAGAACTACTCTATGACCTAGCAATTACATTACTGGGTATTTACCCAACGACTATGAAAACACTAATTTGAAGGGATATACGTATTCATATGCTTATAGCAGCATTGTTTACAGTAGCCAAGATAGGGAAGCAGCCTAAGTATCCATCGATTGATGAATGGATAAAGAAGATGTAGTATACATATACAGTGAAATATTACTCAGCCGCAAAAAGAATGAGATCTTGTTATTTGTAAAAACAAGGATGGGGCTAGAGAGTACAGTGCTATGTGAAATAAGTCAGTCAGAGAAAGACAAATGCCATATAATTTTACTCATATGTGCAATTTAAGAAACAGAACAGTGAACAAAGGAAAAAAAGAGAGAGAGGCCAAAAAAACTTTTTTTTTAATTTTAGAAGGGGAGAGAGACTGCAAGTGAGGGAGAGGGGCAGAGAGAGAGAGAGAGAGAGACAGACAGAGAGAGAGAGAGAATCCCAATCAGGCTCTACTGTCAATGCAGGGCTTGATCCTATGACCCCAGGATCATGACCTGAGCCAAAATCAAGAATCAGACTCTTAACTGACTGAGTCACCCAGGTGCCCACCCCCCCCAAAACAGATGCTTAATTATGGAGAACAAACTGATGGTCACCAGAGAGGAGGTAGGTGGGCGGATGGGTGAAATAGATAATGGGGATTACAAGTACACTTACCACGATGCGCACTGGATGATTTATAGAATTGTTGAATCACTATATTGTACACCTGAAACTAATAGAATACTATATGTTAACTATACTGGAGTTAAAATAAAATAAAATAAAATATCACAATAAAAAACCAAAAACCCCCTGAATTATGGGGATGATTCCCTAAAATTATGCATACCTATATCCACGTCTATATCAAAGTTTTGTGTCTCCACACTTCTAAAAAAAATTTATGGATGCTAAACGTAAAATATAAGGAGTAAAATAGTTAAACACAAGTTCAAAAATATACAGAATAAAGAGGTGATAGACACTATCAATAACTAGGCTAAGAAACAATTCTGGCTTCAGCAATTATTAGCTACACACCTACAATATTCAAAGCATAAAAATCTGGAGAAAAAAAAACTAGGCTAAAATTCCCTGTAGTTCTGACTCCTGGCAGCTAACATGAAAAAGGAAACCACACAACATGTTATAAAATTTTCACAGGGTTAAAAGGAAACATAACAGTTTTTCAAGAGTTCATCAGTTTTATCTGATCCAGTTCTTTAAAAAAATTTTCTGTTGTGTACATCTTTATACATAGGACAATGAACACATTGTAATGGATCAAGTTCTCAGCATAAGTCATTTTCCAGAAATTCTGTGCATCTCAAGGGGTGATGAGGGGCAGGGGCTGTCTGTCAGTGTGCCAGTTACTGAGATGCAAGCTCAGCTTCCCCTTCCCCAGCTGCCAGACACACCTCAGCTTCTGAGCCCTTCGTGGGTGTCCCCAGCCAATGCTAGAGCAAGACAGTGGTACAAAAGTCTGGCAACTTCTGTTTACTGTGCCATTCTTCAAATGGGCATAGACTTGACTAGGTTGCACTGCGGTCGGATGTCCCCCATCCTTGCTGCCCTCCTTTTCCTTATTCATGGTTATCCCCCAATAAGCATTTTGCACCCCTGGCTTCCACTCAATGTTTGCATCCCAGGGAAGCCAGCCTTCAATAGTGACAGAAATTCCTAATATTATTTACGAGGGATGGGTGGAAGGTAGTCTTTTCCATGACCCAAAGTTTTAGGGACTTGCCTATTTATAAACTGCAGTAAATGCCAGTAGTTTTGTCAAGTCAGAGGGTGACACTTGTCACTTACAAACTTCCTAATGAGACTCAGTAGAACTGGGGAAAATGGCTTGCATCTTTATTTTACCTTGTTCCTTCTTTTGACTGAGTGTTTTCCTTCAAACTCTTTCCAGTTGCAGATAACATGTTTGGTACCCTGTCTTCTCTCCTAAATATCACATTTTTATGCATTTTCCTAAACTTGGCAATTTATCATTTGCTTTCCTACTCTTGAGCTCACTGATCCCTCAGTGGTTCACAAGAGATTCACAGAGCTCAGGAAATTTATCTAAGTCCTTGCTCATGGATGTTTGATGATAGGGATCTGAGTCTAGGTCTTTCAGTGCCAAACCCTGAACCTGAGTCCTTGTCCAGATAAGTCCTTTGGGTCTTGCTTGGAATACTGTAAAGTTGAGCTGAGGCTTGATAAGCATGGCCATATACGATCTCTGGTTAATATGGAGCTACCCCATCTCTGGAAAACATATTGTAGCCCCTTCATTATTATGAAGAAAAGGGGACATGATGATGGCTTTGGGTTTCCTATCATCCTGGAGACTGCTATCAGATGCCACTCAGGCTGGCTCACTCGCACTGAGCTCTAATCAGCTCCATCCCAGGGCATGCAGATCTTCTCTGTTTATTATTAGGGGATGCCTCCTTCCATGATCCACAGAGCAACCTTTACTTTCCCAGATGTACTTCTGCATGGAGATGTAAAATGCAGGATAGTTTAGTTTCTGCATGGAGTGTAAAAGGCAGGATAGTTTAGTTTCAAACCGAATCCACCCCACTGCTCTCCTCCCCCACCTAGAGACACTGATACTCACACACAAAACCAAGGCTGACATGCTCTGGGACCTTGTTCCAGAATAGGAATAGGGAAAGGGATAGGCTGACTTGTGTGGCCTTTTAACTGACACAATAAGGGGTTTGTGGGAGTCTCAACAAGAGTCCTGAGAGGGAAGGCACTCCTTAAGCTGACAGGCCACCACAAGGGCATTGCATTTAATTTAACCTGACAGTGTAGGCATTACAAGCCTTCTCTAACTTGCTGGCCTGTAGGAACAAAGGGAAATTCTCCCACCAGGAACATCAAGGAGCCAGATGGAAAGATCTTCCTGTCCCCGTGCTTTCCCCACCCCCATCCTAAGCAAAAGGAATAGATATATGTGTTCATATCTTCATGCACAAAGACTGGGCATGGGGTGGCTGGAATGAGATAATTTTCTTTTTTCCCTGGGAAGGAAATTGCAAACCCATCTCTGTGGCTAGAACAAAAGCAAAATGCAGTGTGTCTTTTAGGAGTTATGTTTCAGTTACAGAAAATGCAACTACACAGGCACATTAATACAAATGCATGGGGGGGTTCTATTTCTCATGCTTATTTCTTTCTTCCCAACACTTTATCAACCAAAAACCAGAGCCTTGTGTTAATTATGTTACTTGAAATGCACTCCTATAAACACATCTTGGGCTATGTATTTTTCTCCGTGTATCTGATTTGGCTTTAAGTGAGAATTGGGAGGGCTGCACAATGTGTGAGAATAATTGCTCCAAAGCTCCAAATATTTATTACCAGGGCAAGCTGCAAGCTACAGCCTCTGACGCCATCCTTGGCGGTCTGGCCCCCATTCTTCTTGACAATGGAGTGGATGGAGGGAGAACTGTTGAACTGTTTACTACTTCAAGACATTTTAAAAGGTAATGAATGTACAAACAGCCAAGGCAAAAAGAGCCCTCTGTAAGGTGGCTTAGAGTTGGGATAGAAAATTCAAACAATTTTAGCCTCAAAAAGTCAACATTAGCCACCCTTCTACTAAGGACCTACAAACAAACAGAGTTACTCTGTACACACATTAACACATGCAACTTCGTGCCTCTGTGACTTTCACCTCCCAGAGCCTCGGGTTCACACAGGCTTTTGCAAAGGACTCCACAGGTTTCAGAACTCACCTGGCTTGTATGGGACAGATGAGGGGTGTGGGGGAGGGAAACTCTCACACAGGCTGGAGCTGCACTTGGCCCTGGGACCAAATCATACCAGGGTGTGTGGACCATGCTTGCCATCTCCTTGTAGTTCAGGGAGACACTGTTACAGACAGATGCCTCTTGTGCCCGGATGTCCCACATCCCACATAAGTTAAAGACAGAGGGTTACACTTTCAAAAAGTAAATAATTAATAATGGGAGAGGAATCCACTTATCTTATCCTTCCACTCATACAGGCTTGGAAAAGTCTGCTATTTGCTTTCCTTCCAAGCATTGACTAATATGATTGAGAAAATAAATTCTCATAGTTTCATTTTTTTTCCTATTTTGTGAGAGATTTCATCCCATGCTATTTAAAGATTGCCCTGTTTAATCAGCCAAGTCTTTGTTTATGATAAATGAGGCTGCCTGGTTACTCAGATGACCAGAAACAGGAGATTGAATGATTTTAGAGGATATTCAGTTTTCTACTCCAACACTGAGGGCTCATGCACACACTGGTGTATCTGGCACTCACTGCCTTCCAGTTCCTTCCAAGTAGAACCGAATGAGGACTACACACAGGAAAGAGGTTCTTGAAAAAATTGAGCTCCTCCCACCCTTTTCATCCTACACACCTTATCATTTCTGAAACAGTGTTAACTCCGAGCCTCTCCAGTTTTGCAAAATGAAGTCAGTTTTGCCATAACATATCAAGAGGAGGTTAAATAAGAAGTAGAAAGAATATCCTTCAAAAATACCTTCTGAAGTACATTGACCACAGGCTTCTTTGTCCCTATCCCCTTAGATGTGATTATGCAAAAAGAGAAAATTTAATATTGCAATCAATAGAGACCCACCCTTTTATAATACAGGGTCTTAGCCCCCATTGATTTTTTTGGCTAGCTGCACAAACTTACTTATGCACATAAGAATTTTATGCCACAAAGAAGAGAAAGTGACTTCCTTCTCACAGTGAACAATAAGAGCATAACTGTGAGCTCACAAAATGGAAGCCTCATTCCTTGCCCTCAGAAACGACAGAAGAAGAAGGCAATGTATGTCTTCAGGATTATTTTAACAGATTTAAAAACAGACAACTTGTAAAAATGGGGGGAGAAAAAATGCAGTGTCTTAGTTTTTGCAATGACAACATGGCATGATCGATGTCATTGCAAGGGTGTATTTCAAAGCACACATTTCCCCAGAAAATTATTTCTGGGGAAAGAAATGCTTAAAAAAAAAAAAGACTCCTAATTGTGGCTAGCTTAATGCCTCTGCAGAGCAAGTCAATAGCATGCTTGCCCAGCTCAAGTGGCCTCGGGCTGCTCCTCTCACAGGGTCTGATGAAGCCAGCCTCTTCCCTGGATCAAGGTATTAAGGTATGGGTTATTTGTATTGATTTTATGTGCTGCTACGCTGTGCTGGTCATGCTTATATCTGTGGTTCACAAATTCCCCTTGAAAATGTCATCGCCGCTTCATTTTCTCTGCCATCTGTCAATACGGTGGCCAGAGGGGCTGGTCATTAACCCTGAGGGTGGTCTTCTTGTCCAGTGCAGCCCAGGGCACTGCAGATTCCCAAAGTTTTCATGGATACAAACAATAGTAGAGGGTATGGGTGGAGCCAGTGATAAGGTTCTTCACCAAAAACAAAATAAAAAAACAAATCCAAAAAACTTCCAAGGATTTTTCTCTGACATTCAGAAGGATTGTTTCTCCTTGTCCAGAGAATCTTGCAAATGGATAGACCCTCTAGCAGTTTACAAGGGTGCTCAGATAGAAGGGTAGGTCTCATCAGACATTATTTGACGTCTTTTGAAAACACAGCCGCACCCACAAACAGGTGTAGGCACAGGAATTTCAACAACTGAACAAAGCTATTATAGCCTACACTCACACCTTCAATTCTAATGGAGATAAATCTTAAAGAAACTTTGTCTTAGATGCTGATAATTTGGGGACAATACAGATTTCTCCTGGAAATTCTGGTCAGTCCTTCTCAGCAAAATATGTAAACTAAGCCATTGAATAATTATAAACAGATACTTTCCCTTCTCAGAGTGGAATAAAACTAGCCTTCCTTGGAAGCCAAACAGAAATCTACACACAGGCACAGCCACGACTGTATTTATCAGTCTACGATGATCCTTTAACAAACATGCAATGGGGTAAAAATAAAACACATGTTTTCCCTTATTTCTCTGCAACCGCTTACTTAAGGTTTTATTATATTTGGCCATGGGACATTCAGTAAACTTACTGATGATATCAAAGAATGATTTTACAAACAGTAAAAGTTACACTATTGACACCTCCAAATTCTGGAGTATTTACATTGTGTTAGGTGCACACTTGCTCAGGGAGATTAACAAACATTACTAGAAAGGCTGTGGCCAAATCCACCCTGGTTGTTTATAAAACCTTTACAACTCATCAGCCTCCACTAACACACTGGCACTGTTCAATTACCATCAGTTTTAGAGAGCCTTAGCAAAACATCCAGTGCCCATGTAAATAGACAAATCTGAAAACTAGCTGCTCTGTTGGCTTACATACTGTAGGTAATGTTTTCTTTTGCTCAAATTTGTTCTGGAAACTAATCATGCTCTGATAAAGCCATCTGCAAATATGAGAAAGATTGACACCCACATGTCAAAGTTTACACAGCCTGACCAAGTGTACATATAGTGCAGATGATGTAAGGGCTCTGCCGTGCAGAGCTTCTCCGGGGCCATGTTGGAATGGCGCTTGCTGGATCAGAATGCAGGCACCACTGTCCATGTTAAAGCAAAACTTGCCTGTTTCTGTGCCAAGCTAAAACTCTTGAGGAAGGGGTGAGCACTTACCTCAATGTTCATCATAGAATTTTAACTTCATTCCCTTGGCCAAATCAGTCTAGGACCCTGGGATGATTGTCACTTAGATAATCCCAAACACAACTGCTTTCCTACAAATCACTAAAGCTTCACTTTTACACAGAAAATGAGAGTAACCTAGGGTCCACCTTCTAGAAAGGAGACCATTAAATATTAAGAATTATGATATCAAAGTGACAATGTCCAACAAGTCACAGATTACCAACAACTCTTCAATGTGCATTATCTAATTTATATTATATATATATATATATATATATATATATATATATATATTTGTCCATCCACACTCAAAGAAAGTCCATGATGAAAACCTGATTTCAAAGCAGATGGAGTGCCTGAATGCAACTGAACACAGTGAGGAATTCACCTTCGTTTTACATCAGCAATGAACCTTTCCGATTTTGGTACCTGGCACAATTATCTTTTAGTAAGTGATTGTCCATGTCTCCCAGATATAAACCCAGGTGGCTCTGTTGTGTGGTATTAATCTCCCTCTTTAGTAAGACAATGAAAAACAAAATCAACAGCCATGCAGAAGGACTTGATTTCTGATAAACTTATTTTGGTTCCTGGTGCTCACTGCTTATTGAGAGCTCAGAAATCATGTTTAAATTTTCATTTCAAGGTTTTTCTAAGTCACAGTCACAGATTCCCTTGTTTATCATGTTCAGGATACCATCTAATGAGTCCTTTAAAAATATAGCAGGAATTATTTCTCTGCAGCATTCTATTCTCATGGTTGGTGTTTTGGGGATTTTTTTTTTTTTTTAATTACCAAGGATAGCTTTGTGATTTAAGTCCTTTCAGTTCCCACTATAAAATCTGGCCCTTAAGCACTTTCTCAATGCTGGATTTTTTTCTCTCTTTCATATTTTCAATTGTAAGATCATTCTTCATGATGGATTGTTAAATCTATACCCCAGAATGGGCTCATTGCTTCCTTGCTCTTCTTGATCTAAATATAGCAAAATAAAGCCTTCTGGAGGTTCTCAGAATTTTTGTTTTTGAAAGCATCATTAATATTTAGTCTTCTGGTTTCCTTAAAACATTTGATAGTGACACAGTTTTGTGTTTGCCTCTCTCTGTCTTTTGTAAATTTTATTTATTTTTTTAAAGTTTTATTTATTTTTGAGAGAGAAAGAGACAGAGTGTGAGAGGGGGAAGGACAGAGAAGGAGACACAGAATCCAAAGCAGGCTCCAGGCTCTGAGCTATCAGCACAGAGCCTGACGTAGGGCTCGAACTCACGAGCTGTAAGATCATGACCTGAGCCAAAGGCAGATGCTCAACCAACTGAGCCACCCAGGTGCACCATGTATATTTTAAATATATAAGCTCAACAGAAATCTCTTTGATCAGTCACATTCAATTATTTTTGTTGTTGTCAATATTTATTTATTTTTGAAAGAGAAAGAGACAGAACATCAATGGGGGAGGGACAGAGAGAGGGAGACACAGAATCTGAAGCAGAATCTAGGCTTTGAACTGTCAGCACAAAGCCTGACATGGGGCTCAAACTCACAAACTGTGAGATCATGACCTGAGCCGAAGTCGGATGCTTAACCAACGAAGCCACTCAGGCGCCCCTCCCATTTAATTGTTTAGATGTCTTTGCCTTCACAAATCTCTATATTCCAACATTTTCCAAGCTCAAGTCTTTTTTTTAAAGTTTTATTTATTTAAGTAATCTCTACACTCAACAAGGGGCTGGAACTCACAACCCTGAGATCAAGAGTCACACGTTCTTCCAACTTAGCCAGCCAGGCACCCCCCCGCCCCCAGGCTAAAGTCTTATAATCAACAGCTTCTATGTCTTACCTGATTGCAAAATTACCTATTGCAAACAATAGCTATACTTAATGAACCCCCCTTTTTCTCTCAAATGCTTATTTTATTTACCAAAAATGGATTTAGCCAACTCACTAAGAGCTTTTCAAGGATGTATGCCTTATGTTTATGAAGGTGTATCTTTTTTACTCTTGCCCAAACTTTTGAGCTGTCTTTGATCATATAATGACTTCAAGAATCCCATAACCTCATTTATGTCTTACTACATGCATTGATATGAAATGTATAACAAATTTACGATGATTCTTGTCCAACAGAACCCTTTTCTATGTTAGCTCATAAAACTTAATTCACAATTTCCTCCTCTCAGAGAATAAATGATCTTTGCTCCCTTGTGGATAATTGGATCATGGAGGTAGGTGACAGCTTAACAGTTACCAGGTAATACCACCTTAGAGTAGGTGGTTAAGGGCAGGATGAGAACTCTTGAATCTGCAGGGAAGGGGGCAGAGCAGAGTGGCCTGTGTTGCACCAGAGACCCTAGTCTAGGTAACTCATGCTATAATCTCATATCTCACTCACCTTTTTTCTTGCCCTCCATCTTATCCCCACAACACTAATTCCCTGACTTAATACTCTTAGTGGATTTTCATAGCACTTTGCACAAACTTTTCATCACAGCCTTTGAGGCCTGGTGTGGTTAGTCTCACACTAACAATCCCAGATCATTTTTCCTCTTTCCCTTTGTTTTTGCTGCCTCATTGCCGCTGGCCTTCTTTCCCTGGGCCCACCTGTGCATCTCCAAGCCTGGCCCAACTCTGGCACAGATTAACGCTCAATAACTATTTCTTGGTTGAAGGAGCAAATGAGTAAATGCATCTCATCCTTTCAGCAATCCTAAGATGAAGAAATAGAGGGTCAGATGGATACCGTCCCATGTTCAGGTCTCAGCTGGTAGCAAGTAGAAGTTAGCAATGTCTTACAATGATATATGGGCTTCTCTAAGATCCTGTGTAATAAGTAGATGAGGATGCACACTCCAATGAGCTGTGTTGTCCAAATGCAATATAGAGGTAAGGGGAATGTGCCTGGAAAGTGCATCTTCTCCTCTGATGAATTTGCCACCATGGTGTTCTTTTAGAGGTTTTATTTATCTGTGGATTTTCTTTGGAGGAAGGCAGCCAGAGGATGTTTTTTAGAAGCCAAGGTGAGAGTTAGTAAGATGCTTTGACATAGCACCTTTTATAACATTGAAATATGATCATTAGACTCACTCTCAAGGATAAGGGATTTGCATTTGGCTTGCGTTGTGCAAACAGGGCTTTTGTTGATTTATCAACAGGACTTCGCTTGGGGTTTTGGATTGGATTCCAGAGGTTGGCACCTACGCTTTAAAAAATCTAAACAGAAGGAGAAAATAAATCACCAACTGGCACTTTAAAGGCAAAGATTTATACCAAATTTAATGAACTTCCTGTCTTGCTGAGCATGAGGAAAATGTCATGTTTACCCCAAAGCTCTCTGCTCTGGCAGCAGATGTGCCGAGTTGGAAGGGTTACAGAAGTGGGCTGCATTCACCAAACTGGAACTTGGAAAACTTATTAGCAAGAGAGCAATCAGCAAGAACTTGGCCTTTGTGGTGCACCTCTACTCCTTGCTACTAACCCTGAGCAGAACTATCTAAGGAGAAATGTGGGTCAAGTCATATTGTCTGATTTTCATTTCCCTAGAAGCAGACCAAAATGAAGGATTCAAGAGCAAGTAGTGTATTTATGGGGTGGTCCCAGGAAACATTGGTTGGGGAGTAGGAAGGCAGTTAGTAAAAGTTTTGTCATAAAGCCAGTTATCAGTGTGAACAACAGGAGCTGAATTCTTAAGAGGACCCCTGAGAACCAGTGTAAAAGACTGGTCTCAGTCATCCCAACCAAGGGGCTAAGGGACTGGGGCATTTACCTACTAACTGTCTCAGTGATTGTTCACGGTCTGTTCTCAAGGATATTCATTTTCCAGAAACTCTAGCCAGTAACACCTTCAGGAAGAGCAGGCCCCAGCAACCCAAGTCCTCAAGCAAAGAAATGCAGAGATTGGCAGTTAGGAGTAGAGGAGCATTCACTGAATTGGTAAGGGTGAGGCAGCATCATGGTCTTTGGCCAACCACAAAGCAAGCTCTGTTATATCCCTATCTTTTCTGTGACTTCTCACTTCAACTTTTACATGGCTCATAAATGTTGACTGGAGGTACAAACACCTTACTGTACTTTCTATTACATACAAAGAAATTTCTTTGAGTTAATCATCATATTTATCCAAAAATCACTTTGAACCCACCACTGGCATTGCAAGCCATTCTAAAACTATAGCTCTGTGCAACAAGGAGTGTGCTTATTCTTACTGTCTTCATATCAAGTGATGAATACCTAGATTCAAATCTATATAAATCCTCCACCTGCCATTGGAATTTGGAGTCTAAAATGTACCTGATTTTTTTCCAAGTCGGGAATATAGATCTTTTGGCAAAAGAAATGTATAGTCAGGTACTGAAGAAGAAATGAGAAATACAGTGTATGGTTAAATAGCTCAATCATTTGAAAAAGTGATGAGATGATCTGTAAGCCTGATGGCATCATGGGGGATTCAGTTGATGTTCAGGACATACACTGCCTTGTAGTGCATGCTGGGTTAGGCTCTGGTAACTTCGCCCTCCCTTCCATTTACTCTTGGCTAAATCTTATGAGCCTTATAGTCCTTCATTCCCTTCCTTTGCCCTTGGGGCTGCCTTTGAGATCAGGTTCACTGCTTTTTCTTGATACCAAAGCCTTTGTTTTTGAACCAGGGTCGCCTCTACTTAAATTATCATGGAGGAAGATCTTTGCATGGGAAGAACAATGGGCTAGACATTAGGACCCTTGGGTTCCAGTCTCAGGAATGCCACTTGCTCTTAACCTCTGTTCTTCTCATCTTTAAAGTCAGAGTTGGATGGGATTGCTAGAAAATTGAATTATTTGGGATAAATTATTTTTTATTTTCTTTTTTTTAAATTGAAGAGTGATTAACATACAGTGTTATATTAATTTTAGGTGTACAACGATTCAACAATTCTGTATATAATTCAATACTCATCAAGATAAATGTACTTTTAATCCCTTTCACCTATTTCAACCATCCACCCACCCACCTTTGCTATGGTAACCATCAGTTTGTTTTTTGTATTTAAGACTGGTTTTTTTTTTGTTTTTTTTCTTTGTTCATTTGTTTCTTAAATTCCACATATGAGTGAAATTATATGATATTTGTCTTTCTCTGTCTTACTTCACTTAGCATTATACCCAGTAGGTCCATCCATGTTATTGTAAATGGTGAGACCTCATTCATTTTTAAGGCTGAGTAATATTCTATTGTGTGTGTGTGTATATATATATATATATACCACATCATCTTTATCCATTTATCTATTGATGAACATATGGGTTGTTTCTATGTCTTGGCTATTATAAATAATGCTACAATAAGCATATGGATGCATACATCTTTTCAAGTGAGTGTTTTTGTCTTCTTTCAGCAAATACGCAATAGTGGAATTACAGGAATATGTGGTAATTTTATCTTTAATTTTTTGAGAAAACTCTTATACTGTTTTCCACAGAAGCTACACCAATTTGCATTCCACCAACAGTGTATGAAGGTTCCTTTTCCTCCACATTCTCACCAACACTTGTTATTTCTTGTCTTTTTGATTTTAGCCATTTTGACAAATGTAAGGTGATATCTTATTGTGGTTTTGATTTGCATTTCCCTGATGATTAGTCATATTGAATATCTTTCATGTGCCTGTTAGCCATTTGGATGTCTTCTTTAGAGAAATGTTTGTTCATATCTTCTGCCCATTTTTAAATCAGATAGAAAATTGCATTATTTTGGATAATTTATTTTAATATGCTTATTCTTATTAACCTGCTCTTTCTAATATATGTCTAGTACTGTGATAGGAAGGCAGCTTGACTAGGCTGGAGTGCTTTTGTCCACTAATTTCCTTTCTTTAAAAAATGGTTCTACTTTTATCCTTGCCTTGTGTCAGGATATATAGGCGTGAGCATCAGTGAACTTCAGAGACACATTTTAAGAAATTCGTTTTTGTCTGTCTATTGACAATCAGATTGACTGATTAATGGTTGATTCTTACATTTTAGAAACCAAACTGAGAGACTACTGGGTGGCTCAGTCAGTTAAGCATCCAGCTTTTGGTTTTGGCTCAGGTCATGATCTAACAGTTTGTGGGTTCAAGCCCCGCATTGGACTCTGCGCTGACAGCTCAGAGCCTGGAGCCTGCTTTGTATTCTATGTTTCCCTCTCTCTGTTCCTTTCCCCTGCTTGTGCTGTTCTTTCTCTCTCAAAATAAATAAATAAACTTAAAAAATAGAAAGCAAAATGAGTCAAATTATATCCTTTTTAAAAGTCATACATGTTTAGGGGTGCCTGGGTTGCTCAGTCGGTTGTGTACCTGACTTCAGCTCAGGTCATGATCTCACAGTTCGTGGGTTTGAGCCCTGCGTCGAGCTCTGTGCTGACAGCTAGCTCAGAGCCTGGAGGCTGTCTTCAGATTCTGTGTCTCCCTCTCTCTCTGACCCTCCCCTGCTTGCTCTGTCTCTCTCTGTCTCTCAAAAATAAGTAAAAAACATAAAATTTTTTTTAAAAAAGTCATTAATAAAGACATGATTATTCCTTATGTAGATCTCATTCATGTTGATAAAAGTGTGCTTCCCAGGATATGTCAGCAATGAGAGAAAAAAATGTGTACTTGTCACATGAAATTCTATGTTAAAACAAACCACACATTTGGAAAATGCTGTAACCTATAACTCTAAATATCAGAGAAGCTAAGAAACAGCAGGGTTTTTTGTTTGTTTGTTCATTTTTTTAAGAGCTGGAAAGTCCTGCAGAAAACAAATCAGTGATCCAGGTAATTCTGGCATGTCCTATCTTAAGATAAAACATGGACAAACACTGCTGTATAAATCCTCTCATAACCACAAGGTGTAGAAAGTAGGAATGTAAGTTCAAGAAATAATACAACTCCTTTAAACACCTCTTCTGGGCACAAGAGAAAGCCATACTAGCAGTGTTTTGGCATCTGATCAACCATCTCTCCAGGACTTTATGACACTCTGGGTTATGTGGCATATCACTAAAACCTGTAATACTCAATTTTTAGTGGAACCAGAGTACAAATTAGAGTGGAAACAGAGTATCATATAACTAATGCTTCTTGACTTCAAAGAGGGAAAGAATATTTATTAGTGATAGAGAGTAAAACAAATACTTCCAGCTGAGATATGAGAGAAACAAGAGGCATTATAGGCCAGATTAACTGGTGCTCACTATTTTCATGTCCATCTATATCACCACACAAATGTGTAATGGTCACAAGCTTGGGATTTTAGTTCCTGGTTGGTATTTCCTTATCTTGCTATTGAAACACCCAAAAGTTGAAGAACGACGGCCAATTTTTAGGTGCATTATGAAATCAGTTCTTCTTGATTGGAAGTTTATTTGAAATTGTTGAAGTAATACATTTTAAAGTTGGTATTCAGCATTGTGTAAGGATGACTTTTTGAACTATTTTTCAGCCATCTGTAATTAATAATCACTAGAGGGAAATAACAGTTGAAATGCGTTGCATTCATCCAGTTGTTAGAGTAAAAGGAAATTAAGTAGTTCCCTAGATAGATGTTTTGGATAAGAACTGTAAAAAAAAAAACACAGAAGAAAATATGTTAGTCTATTAAAAATATTCTTTGAGGGGCGCCTGGGTGGCTCAGTCCGTTAGGCGTCTAACTTTGGCTCACTCAGGTCATGATCTCGCAGTTTGTGAGTTTGAGCCCCACATCGGGCTCTGTGCTGACAGCTCGGAGCATGGAGCCTGCTTAGGATTCTGTGTCTCCCCCTTTCTCTGCCCCTCCCCAGCTCATGCTCTGTCTCTCTCTGTCTCTCAATAATAAATAAATGTTAAAAAATTTAAAAATATATTCTTTGAGTAATGCTAAAAAAGAAGGAAACTAAGTATAAAATTGGATTCAATTCAGTAATTGGTTCAATACTTTCATGATCAAACATGCTCAAATGATGGTATTTTAATGTTATTGACAAATAAGTAGGATTAATTGACTAGACTCACCTATGTGTCTTCAAGTCAGTACCAAGGATGGGCCATCTGTAAAGGAGTCTTCTTTTATCTTCTGGTCTAGCAGCTTGTCCAATCCTCTATTCATTATCCTGCACACCCCCAAACAGCTCTTTGAAAGGTTGTCCTTAATTTCATAATTATTGTTTATGAACAAAAATAAAGCAATTCTTCTACCCTATTTATTCCCCCATCCTACACTTTACCCTCAATGAATCAAATTTCTTTGTCACTGCTTCTCAAGTAGCAAGTGGCAATATTGTAGTAAGTTAACTGAGTTTCTTTTCAGGAAATGATCCAGTGGTTTCAGTGTTCTTATTGTGACCATTGTTGTATTAATCTGTTCATTTCAAACAATTTGGGGCTGGGCCCAATCCTTGAGAAATGTACATATTTATCCAGAGAAAGACATTTGTTCTCCATTATTTTAAAATTTTTTTTTATTGTTGGATGATACCCTTTTCACACCTTTTATCACACCAAAAACCTAGGAGTCCTCATCAATACTTAATTTATCTACCTGTCCCCCTCCTCAACCATCCAACAGGCTTCTATGCTGTACCTTATCCATTTCTCTGGAAACTTCCATCTCTTTTCCACTGTTCCCTTGACCTTGGTTTTGAATCTCACTATTGAGTCCTTTAAACTGTTGCAAGAATCCCTATAACTCACCTCTAAGCTAACCCTAGGATCAGCCTTCTCCAAATCACTCTCAAATCACTCTTCAAAAATGGTAAATCTGATTATTTTCTTCCCTGCTGGTGTCTTCAGTGGCTCCTATTAGCCAGCAGTCATGTTCAGACCACTCCAAGGACCTCTGCTTCCTTATTTCAGTCAATGACACCAACATCCACCCAGGTGCCCAAGCCAAAACCTGGAGTTCTCTTTGGCTCCTCCTTTTCTTTAATTTATCCAGTCTGTTAACAAGATCTGAGACTCTGCCTCTAAAAGACAACCTGTGCCCATTCTCTCCTCTCCAACTCCAAATTATTTTCTCTGCTTCCATTCTTCCACCCTCAATACTTTTCCCACCTACTCCCAGAATAAACTTAAAATAAATCACATTTCTCCTTTGTTTCAAAGTTTTCAGGGATTCTTACAGCATTTTAAGTTACATCCAACCTTTTTGAAGTGGCTGTTTTGATCCTTTCCTGATATTGTCTCATTCTACTTTTAGAATTTCACTACTTACCCTGGTCTGGGCAAATGGATATATCATGTAAATTCTGACATGATGTAATAGGACGCATACTACACCATCCACAACACTCTGGACACATTGGCTTCTTGTGCCTCCAATCCAGACTCATTCCAGTCTCTGGATATTTGCCGAGCTCTTTATTCTGGAAAGCTCTATCCACCCCCATCTCCATCCCAACATCATCCCTTCTTCCAGATACTCACATGAGCAGCAGTGTCTCAATCACCCGCTGTTCATCCTGTGAGGCCTTCCCTGTACAGCTCATGCAACCTCTGACTCCAATCTAAAAAGTGATGTCATTACATGACATTAAGTTGTTCTTTATTTGTTTATTTATTGATTGATGATTGCTTCTTTAGAAATGCAAGTTTCTCAAAGATAAGGGACCTACTTTGTTCTCACCTATGTTTAGCATTAGGCCTGGCACAGGTTTGGAATACAAAAATATTTGTTGAATAAATGAATGAATGTTTATTATAAAACTATTATGATTTACCAATATGATAAGGTAAAGGCAGTATCTTCATTAAAAAATGTTTAATGTTTATTTATTTTGAGAGAGAAAGGGAGAAAGCCTGAGGGGGAGGGGCAAAGAGAGAGGGGAGAGAGAGAATCTCAAGCAGGCTCTACACTGTCAGTGCAGAGCCCGATGCAGGGCTCTATCTCAGGAACCGTGAGATCATGACTTGAGCCAAAATCAAGAGTTAGACAGTTAACTGAGCCACCCAGGCATCTCAGTATCTTCATATTTTAATTTGCTCCAAGATTATTACTGAAATTGACCCCTTTTCATACTTTTATTGACAATCACCTTCCTTTTCCTGTTGGCATCCTTTGCTTACTTTCTTACTAGTTACTTTTCTTTCTTTTTAGTTGTTACTTATCAGCTGTGTTTCTTTTTTTGAAATTATTTATGTTTAGACAATTATTTTGATTTATATTTTGAAAACATTTTCTCCCTGTATATCATTTGTCTTACTTCTATTGAAGGGGATATGTGTTGCTACAAAGTTTCAAATGTTGATGTGGTAAAATTCATCTTTCTTAAAATTTAAGAATTGTCTTTCTTAAAAATACATAAAATAGAAGAACAACAAAGGCCTTCCACACCTCCAAACATAAACTCTCACTTGAACATGCTGATCAATATTAAGATTTATGGAAGTGTTGCAAGTGGATATTGTATAAGTTCTATGTGTTGTAATATGAAACACACAGCACAATGTATGAAGTATTCTTGAAAAAAACCACAAAGTAACATACATTTAATGAGCTGCTTGCATTCAATCTCCAGTCTAGGGGTTGAATGGGGAATGGAGGAGTAGGCTGAAGAGCATCAGGTAGGAGCAATTAGGTGAACCCAAAATGGGACACCCTAGAGACCCAATGATTTTAACAAGACATTAGCACAGGAGAAAAGGGGACAATTTCAGATGAAAAGAGGCATAAGGAATATAACAAATAATTACAATTATTAGACTTTTAAAATTCTGCTGTGAAATGGAATATATGATAATTAAGGAAACTGGAAAATATCTAGGTATTAGATGTTATCAGGGTGTATTTTTTAAACGTTATTATTAAAAATTAATTTATTTTTTATTTTATTAAGGATCATATGTCATGGTGTTTATATCAAAAGAATTTCTTTTTTTTCTCAGACTTGAGATGCCCACTAATTAAGAATTAACATACCTGGGATTTTCTTTAAAATAGCCCCTCGCCACATGTACCCCAATGTTTGTAGCGGCACTTTCAACAATAGCCAAATCATGGAAAGAGCCTAAATGTCCATCAACTGATGAATGGATCAGGAAGATGTGGTTCATC
>CM053576.1:44652819-44748515 GCA_028646485.1 Cryptoprocta ferox | reverse complement strand
AGAGAGACAAAACACGAGAGACTCTTGAATACTGAAAACAAACTGAGGGGGGAAGGAGAAGGGGGAAAGGTAATGGGGGGTGATGGTCTTGGTGGAGGTCACTTGTGGGGAAGAGCACTGGGTGTTATATGGAAACCAACCTGACAATAAACTATAAAGTTAAAAAAAAAAAGCATAATCATTCTTGAAAAAAAAATTCAGAATCATTGCCAAATGAAAATGATTCATTCTTCACCAGAAAAGAAAAACACAATACATTAGTAACAATAAAATCTCTGTAAGCATTAAAAAAAATAAAATAAAATAGCCCCTCACCCCAAATAAAAGCATATGTGCATTAGAGTTGGGAGAAGATGAATCAAGAATGGCAAAATGCTGATGACATTAGTCAAGGTTGCTCAAAAGATGATAATAGCCCTAGGGTTGGAGGGGAGAAGGAAAAGGCAGTTTTCAGACCCCAGAGGCAGAGAGCTCTCGGAGAAGGCAAGTTGACAAGAGCTAGGGGAGGTGTGGGAAAGGAACCCTGACCTCACTCTCCTCTCCACCCTCTATGGTCCCCTGCCTGGTCTTTCCAAGAGCAGATCCATCCAGAAGGCAGGGAGCAGGGAAGCCATGGTCCATAAATATCCACCTCACAGAAAGGAGAGTCCCTCTGCAGGGACCAACAGCTGGAGGTAGGGCTGGACCCTGCAGGCTGGTGCATTGCTGATTTGTGTTTTATAATTAATAGTTTGATTAAGAAAAAGTAATGTGCATCTTCTACTTTACTTTACTTTTTTATTTTATTTTATTTTATTTTATTTTATTTTATTTTATTTTATTTTATTTTATTTTATTTTATGAGTGCAAGCTGGGGAGGGACAGAGAGAGAGTGAGACATAGAATCTGAAGCAGGCTCCAGGCTTTGAGCTGCAGGGCTTGAACTCAGGAACTGGAGAGAATGACCTGAGCTGAAATTGGAGGCTTAACCAATTGAGCCTCCCAGGGCCTCGTATTTTCTATTTTCATATAGAAAAGATTAATACATAGTTTTTAGATCAAGTATATTACTTTCATTATTCAAATATTTATTTTTACTCATTTTGCATATTTGATGTGTTGGATTTTAAGAAAAATGTGTTGAAATCTCTCACTTATATTTTTAAAATTATAAATTTCTTTTTATTCTTCATAGTTTTTGTTTTATATTGTTGAGACCTATGAAGTTTTATAAATAACATATCTTCTTGGTACATTTTTCTTTTTATAGATACAAAATATCATTTGCTCTTTCAAGACTTTTTGCTTGAATTTAGTCTGACATTAGCTCTATCTGCCTTTTTATTGTTGTTAGTATTTGTTTTGCACATTTTCCTGTTTCTTTATTTCAACATTTCTCTTCATTTTATTTCAAGTGTGTGTTTCATACACAGTTTTGTTTTTTTGTTTTTTAAGTCCAATCTGAACATCTCTTGTCTTTTAACAGATGAATCTCATCACTTCGTATTAATTGTGATTACAGATTTATTTTGGACATGTTTATGCCATCTTATTTTTAAATTTCCTTTTCACAGGCCTTATTTACTATGTGCATCTAGGCTTTTAGGGGTTTTATCAACTTTTCTTTGTTTTATGTTTTTTTGCAATGTTTTGGCAGTTATATCTTTTATTTCTATTCTTTGATGATTATTTTTTATAACCACTTATACTGTTTAAGTATATTACAATTTTATTTCTAGTACAATTTTATTTCTATCAATATTGAGAATTATTTGTCCCTCCCAACTTTACTTGGGATTTAAGTCTTATTTGGACTTTTTTTACTCCTCACTCCTTCTCACACCTCCTACCATGGTAAGGTCATCTAGGTTTGCCAACCAGTACAGTAGCCACTGGCCATATGTGGCTACTGAGCCCTGGAAATATGCCTGCTCTAAATAAAGAGAAGGGATAAAATTCCTGTTGTATTTTGATGTAAAATATCTCGCTAACATCATTGAACATCAATTCCATGCTGAAATGGTAATATTTTAGATATATTGTTTTGAATAAAATATATTGTGAAATTTTATTTTACATTTTATTTATTCTTTTTGAGATGAGGCTACCAGAAAATTTAGAATTTCAGATGTGGCCCACATTATATTACCATTATATTTCTATTGGGCAGAGCTATTATAGGATTTTAATTCTGGATTGTTATTTTTATTGATTGATTGATTGATTGATTGATTGATTTAATTTTTTTTGAGAGCGAGAGAGCAAAGTGGGGGAGGTGCAGAGAGAGGGGGACAGAGGATCCGAAGTGGGCTCTGCTCTGATAGCAGTGAGTCTGATGCATGGCCCAAACTCACGAACTGTGAGATCATGACCTAAGCCAAAGTCAGCCACTCAACAGACTGAGCCACCCAAGTGCCCCTGATTGTTATTTTTAAACAGTAAAGAAATTGTTCTCCTTCTCTCCTGCCCCTCTTCTTTTTCTCTAATTCCTTGACTCAATGTCCACTCCTTTAATTACAGTAGATAGAATTCTAGGCAGGTATAGAATTCTGGAACTCAGGTGTAATTATTACATTATATTCAGTTTCTCTCTCTCTGTAGGCCTTTTTTTCTTTTCCTTTTTCTTTCTAGATCTTAGAAATTATTCTTCCTTTTTGGTGTTCCCCAATTTCACTCAAAGTATAGGTGTTTCTCCTTGTTCATCCTTATGTGCTCATGAAACTCTTGAAGGTTATGTTTTTTCTTTGTTCATTTTGTCTTCTTAAGCTCTGGAAAAACTTCTCACACTATTTCTTTATCTGTCTTGTGTCTTCCACAATGTCTGTTCTTTTCTTTGCATCGCTCCTTTAAAGATATTTGTATCTTTTAGATCCATTTAAACTATTTTATGCCTTCCATTTGTGCATCTTTTCCCCCCTCATTCTGGCTTCTAACAATTTGTGGGGTTCCTTGCATATGTCCCCCTATTCAACCCATCCACTGTGTGGAAGGATTGGATTCTTATTTCAACTGTCTCTATACAAGAGCCCACTTTTGTGTTGCAGGAGTGATCCCCTCACTTATCCTGGGAGGATTTTCAATTTCCTTCTTGTAAACAAGCCAGCTTTTACTTACAGATCTCTCTGCTGAATTTTATGTCTCTCTTGTGAGAAGTGAGACCAAAACCACATGACTCTCAAAATGATAAACTGTGCCATGTCATGTCCCACAACACAGACTCTCAAAATGTTTGACCCCAGCTTGTGAGGCACATATGCTCATAGGACCACAGGCCAATTGCTTTTACTCATGGCACAACTGGGATTCCTGTGCTCCAGAAACAAAACCAGTTATTCTTTGCAAATCACTTAGTCCACCTATTCTGATTAGTCTTTGCCTAGACCACACCAGGACTAATGCTAACCATTAAATTCCTATAACTTTCTTTCCTTAACTCCTCTTTTTTATACAGTATTGAGTTTTTTAGGTGGTGTGTAAGTGTTGTGAGGTCAACACATTTCTGAGCAAGTTTATTTTGTGGGGGCGTCACATTTAATCTATTATTTTCCTTTACATGTGTATAACTCTTGGCTGTACATTTTCCTTATATTTGATATTCCCTATGGACCCATGTTTTAAGGAGTCCTTGCCCCATCCTTTTCTAGTGCTAGAGAGGGGTGACCAGGACATCCTGCTAACCAGACTGTGGGATGGAGCTGCCATCAGTCCAGGGAGCATTGGGCTCCTCCTGTGCATCAGCACTTCCCCATTCTTTGCTCATATCTTGAACAGGGCTCTCTCCTCACTGCTCCGGCCACTGAGTGACCATTTTGCTGGCTGCTGTGCAACAGAGCTTGACCATGAGTGGTGGGGCTGCTCTTACTCAGGTTTCCAAACTACCATCCTTGGGACTACTTCAGTCTCCTCTGTCAGCAGCCTCAGAGCTTGGAATCCTAAAAAGAGCTTGGTTTCTGTTTTATAGCACAACCTTTCTTCTTTCACTTGGGACAAGACTCCTCCCTCTCATCTAATTTTATTGGTTATCCATCTTACTAGGGTTCCTCAAAATTTCAGGTCACTGAGAGTTGCCTCTTGTTTCCCAGCACTGTTATGGATTTTCCAAAAACACTATCTATCCTGTATTTTTTTAAAAAACACTGTTTATTTATTTAATTTTGAGAGAGTGAGAGAGAGAGAGAGAGAGAGAGAGAGAGAGAGAACATGCATGGGTGAGGGAGAGAGAGAGAGGGAGACAGAGAATACCAAGTAGGCTCTGCTTTGTCACCGCAGAGCCTGATGTTGAGCTCAAACTCTTGAACCTCTGGGATCATGACTTGAACCGAAATCAAGAGTCAGATGCTTAACTGACTGAGCCACCCAGGCACCCTTATCCTGTCATTTTTTAGATTTGAGGACAAGACTTGGATGCTGGAGCATATTCTTTATCAGCCATCCTAACGTAGTTCCCATATTGCATGGCTTTTTTCCACATGTTATTCCCTCAGCCTGAAATGCCCTTCCCTACTTTCTTCACTCCTATCATCTTCCAAAGCCCATCTCGGAAGAGACTTTCTAGGAAGCCTTTCCTAATTTCCCAGGCTGATTCAACCTCTTGACTCTGCTACTTTGATATATAACATACATATTTCTTTATTTTTATGCATGTATGTATGTATGTTCACCTATCCTATTTTAATACAATTATTTGCACATGTTTGTTTTTTGGCACCAGATCATATGTTTCTTGAGCAAGAATATAATGTCCTAATCATCTGTGTTTTCTTTATGCTAGCACAGAGGGAATATTTAGTGTTTATTTATTAAATCTAAATTTGAGAGGTTTGACACCCTCTGTTCCTGTCCCCCAGTCTGGAGCAGGGGTAGGCATTTGCATGGTGGCATGAATGGTTCCATCCAGAAACTGCTTAGCAGTCTGACATTATGGGAATTTATCACTGTATTCTGAATGTACAATCCAGCTCTATATCCTTTCCCTACTATTCCACTCAATTTCCATTATCTAAAACAAAGGGCAAGGATGCTCTACTGTCTTTTAAGAAAAGAAACCATATTATTCTTCTTATATAATATTAACATCTTCCTTTTAAGGGTAAAAATTTCCACTGAAAATTTAACCCACTTTTTTCTCTCCTCTCTGCTTCCCTCCTAGCCATGGAAATATTAAGAACAAAAAACATCTAAAGAGAAAGCATTCTGACTAGTATCTTGATTTGTCCTTATCTGCAATATATATGCAAGCCAGACCAAGTTGATAAACACAGACAACCCACCTGACTTGAAAAAACAAACAAATAAATATACAGGCAGACGTTGATTTCCCTGTGGAAATTTTACAGGGGAGTTAAGTTATGGAGTGTACACAAGACCTGAAATTATCATGCAAACTGGATTGTCAGGGATTTCAGTGTCTATACGTGGGTTGAGTAAACCAGTTCACATAAGGAGACCCTGGGACTTTGGCTAGATATTTGAATGAAAGCAGATGGAAAGTTAGAGGTGAGATGTTCCCCCTTTACTTTGTCTGTATGCAGCCATAATGTTTGGTTGTTTTTGCTTTAAACAAGAGAAATTTACAAGCCTTTGTGAAGATGATCACTAAGTATGTCTGAGTCTGAGGAGAAAATGCCCTGAGATGAGAATTCCAGGTAAGTAGTTCATTTGGGAGGTGGCTCCAGGAAACCCTTGAAAGTTGATTGGGGAAAGAAAGGCAGCCAAGCCATAGAGTGTTAGCATGCAAATTACCACTGTATCCAGGTTCCATGCTGTCCCCAGGTGTCCTTCATTTCATGGGGGACCTCTGGGGACAGCATGGAGCACATATTTCTGAGCTATTCCATCTGAGGAGTGAGGGAGTTGGGGTATTTATCCAATAACTCCTGTCAGTCATTGGCTGAGGGCTGCTTCAAATTGGTGTTAAATCCCAGGAATTCTGGTCAGCTGGAGGCAGGCTCCAGGGCCGAGGGACAGACTTCATGCAAAGGGATGTCAGGGCTGTCCTTGAAGTCAGGCAGATATAAAAACCCAGGATTATGGGAATGACTATAACAACATAAGGCTTCCCCCCCCCCACTTCAAACTACTTTTTTTTATTTGGAGAATGTAGGGAAAACAAAAAAAATAATCATCCATTGCTTACAGATTTGTCCTCCTGCAATGTTAATGACTAACTGATGAAGAGTCAGGGTCACATGCTTTCACTACTCAATTTAAATAATCCATCCACTCATCCAGTAAAGTCTACGACTGATTAAGAATTCTCTTTTAAAAATAAACTTCAGGAATAGAGAATGATAAAGGCATTTGACCTGTGGCGAAGTGTGAGAAACTGGGAACGATTTGAAAGTAAAGTAGCAGAAAGGACCCGGGATGGGGAGTGAGGTGCTGTGCACAGGACTCCCAGTGATGGCCCAGGCCAAACTCAGCCTTCTCACCTTTGAAGCGAAGGTGTTGCATGGCTTCTACATTCCCTTAGCTGTCTTTCAGCTCTGACCTGCTATACAGTCTCCACTAAAGATGGCGGCCCTGGGGAAAGAGTCACATAGGCTGGAGTGGAGTGGAGAAGAGTTTATTGATTGGTATCCAAGAATGGGCTTTGAGTAACCCTCCTTATTCCAAAGGTCTCCCTTGTTGCCGTTCAATAACAGAGTGGTTATCACTGGTCTTCCATATTTATTGCTCCGTTCACATGTATCTTTTGCCCACATGATGGTAGGCTTAGTCTATGGGTTTAGCATATAGTGGAACTTAGTAAAGGCTTGTGGGGTTTTTTTGTGTGAGTAGAGGCATTTTTTTCTTTTTTTTTACTTTTTAGAAACATGAAAGTGTTTTTTGTCTTTAATTCCTTTAATTCTCTTTAATTCCTGTTTCCAAATGTGCTCTGCCTTATAGTCCTTCTCACTTTCTTAATAACATCTTGGGCATATTCCATAACTTTCCAGTCATTAAAAAATTTTTTAATTGTGGGTCTATTATAAATAACAACACAAAATTTACCATTTTGATCATTTTAAGTGCTCAGTTCAGTAGTGTTAAGTACATTCACATTGTCATGCACCAACCTCCAAAACAATTTTATCTTGCAAATCTGAAACTCTGTACCCGTTAAACTGACTCCTCTTTCACACCCTGCCCCCTCGGCCCCTGGCAGCCACCACTCTGCTTTCTGTCTCTGTGAGGTTGACCACTCTAGATACCTCATGTAAGTAAAATCATATCCTGTTTTTTCTTTTGTGTCTGGCTTCCTTTACTCAGCATAATATCTTCAAGTTTCATCCATATGGCAGCAGGTGTCAGAATTCCCTCTTTTTTAAAGGCTGAATAATATTCCATTGTATACATGGACTACACTTTGTTTAGCCATTCATCCAGTGATAGACACTTGGGTTGCAAATGCTAGTGTTTTTAAGTGAATAAAAAGATGAATGAAAATAAGATCTTGCCTACTAATGGCTGGCTTTAAACATACATATTAGGATATGTCAGACGAGTATGTTTCTATATATAAAACCCTCTTTTTTAAACTTTTCCACTTTGCAACGTTAGAAAGGGGTTTTCCCCTCTCAAATGAAAAGTCAGGAAAGGCTAACCATTATTAAGTGTTTACAGCATGCTGCCCAGTCTTGCAAATGCTGTCACATTTCATAAGTGAGAAAAGAGCAATGTCATAATTTGATCAGTGACACTGTCAGGGCTATAGAGGGTCTGCCAGGCACCATGTGGCCCAAAAACTGTGGCCCAAACAAAACATTCCATTTGTAGGGCATCACTGTGCATTGCTGACATTTTTTCATTCTGATTTTTTCTTGCCTATTTTTATCATACCATTTTTAGACTCCCAGAGAGGTGAATGATATATTTGTTATGAGGATTTTCCAGCAGATGGCAATAGGATGTCATGATCTAATGAAGTTTGAATATTACAACACTTTTGACAATGGAAATAGAGCAAGTCTTCTTTTTCACTCAAGGAATTAGGATAATAACCAAATGATTGTGTTAAACTTACATCTGAAATAGTGCTTCTAAGTAAAGATTCTGTGAGTGATGAACTCATTAGTGAGGGTCTTTAAATGTAAAAATTTTTAAAAACCTTAGCGAGGTACCTGGGTGGCTCAGTCAGTTAAGCATCTGACTCTTTTTTACATTTACATCTAAGTTAGTTAGCATATAGTGCAATAATGATTTCAGGAGTAGAACCCAGTGATTCACCTCCTACATATAACACCTAGTGCTCATTCCAGCAAGTGTCTTCCTTAATGACCCTTGCCCACTTAGCCCATCCCCCCACCCACAATCCCTCCAGCAACCTTATTTTTTCTCTATATTTGAGAATGTCTTATGTTTTGTTCTCCTCCTCGTTTTTACATTACATTTGCTTCCCTTCCCTTATGTTCATCTGTTTTGTACCTTACATTCCACATATGAGTGAATTCATATGATATTTGCCTTTCTCTGACTAATTTCACTTAGCATAGTATCCTCTAGATCTATCCACGTTGTTGCAAATGGCAAGATTTCATTATTTTTGATTGCCAAGTAATATTCCATTACACACACACACACACACACACACACACACACACACACACATCTTCTTTATCCATTCATCTCCATTCATCTGTTGTTGGACATTTGGGCTCTTTCCATATGTTGGCTGTTGTCGATAGCACTGCTATAAACATTGGAAGCATCTGACTTTTGATCTCGGCTCAGGTCTTGATCTTGGGGTCATGAGTTTGAGGACTGCATTGGGCTCTGCACTAGGCTTGAAGGCTACTTAAAAAAAACCATAATGTAATTGTTACATGAATGTCTGATTGAAATTTCATATGCTGTTATGGAAAATTCACCCAGTAGAAAAATAATCCATATTTAAATTTAATGAAATGTTGATTTATGAATTATTTCAAAATGTTAAAAAAATTCATGATAAAATGTTAAGCTATTACAAAATTTATTCCAAGAGATGAAAAAAATCATTTAAAAAGTATTAGAGTCAGTAGGGCACCTTGGTGGCTCTGTAAGTTAAGTGTCCAACACTTAATTTCGGCTCAGGTTATGATCTCAGAGCTCGTGGGATAGAACCCCGCATCAGGCTCCGAGCTTACAGTGTGGAACCTGCTTGGGATTCTCTCTCTCCCTCTCTCTCTCTGCCCCTCCCCCACTTGAGCTCACTTGCTTTCTCTCTCTCTCTTTCTCTGTCTCTGTCTCTCTCTCAGGCACACACACAAGAAAGAAAGAAATAAACATTTAAAAAGTACCAAAGTCAGAGAAACAAAAGCTACTAGATATTAGGAGGAAAAGTGAAAGGAAAGAATTCGATTACTGAATGAAGTTTTGAAGAAAATAAAATGACAGGCTGGAAGGAAAATGCATCGGAACTACTACTGTTTAGGGCCAATTCTAGCCAGATTCTTCATCTGCAGAGCATGGTGTGTGTTTTTCTTCTATTTCTATGCTAGCCAGGCTAATGAATTTCCTGCAAAATCAGAAGAGAAAGACCCAAGGATTGCATTTAGCCAAATGTACTTCTTTGCCAAATCAGGTAGTGGTCATGTGATACAAACTTCTGACAGAAGGACGCTCCACTATCATTAGAAATATCCTACCTCTGAAAGACTTAGTGGCTTTCCCAGATACTGTGTAGGGAGGAGGATGCCATCAGAAATTCATTGCATATGATCTGTTCCAACAGTTGGGAAAAAGTCACTATAACTCATGTTCTTCATCATCCACAAATAATTTAAATATTTGTTCATTTTGGGTTGCTTGGTGTCTCAGTCAGTTAAGCGATCTACTGTTGGTTTCTGCTCAGGTCAGGATCTCACAGTTTGCGGGTTGGAGCCCCACATCAGGCTCCACCCTGGCACTGTAGGGCTTGCTTGGGATTCTCTCTCTCTCTCTCTCTCTCTCTCTCTCTCTCTCCTTCTCTTTCTCTGTCTCTCCCTTGGACTCTTTCTCTCTCTCAAAATAACTAAATAAATTTTTTAAAAAGTAAATATTTATCCATTTTGTAAATAATGGGAAAAGGAAGAAATAACCAAAAAATATGAACATGGACAAAGTCTGACAAAAGCCAGGTGCTACTCTGGAACTGGGAGGGTCCTTTAAGGGTCACCCTGAATCTCAGAGATGGGCAAGCTTATGTCCACTCACAACCACCAGTCATGGGATGTGGGCAGAGCCTGGCATGAGGCCAGAGTTTCTGGATGACTGTGGCATCCTTGGAGGGCCCACCTGGCAGCCAGAGTGACAAGTCCTACTTGAAGGACGATGAGTACAGAGCATCACAGCATCCCCAAAAACTATCTCTACATTACAGCCTGATCTGATGGACCCTAAAATGGAAGCAGAGCGGGAACTCAGAGATAGCATTTTATGAAAAATGGCTGGATTTTCCTTAGAGGTAACAGAGACTATGGAGGAAAGAAAAACAAAGCCAATGAGGATAATTGGCAATCCATACAAGTCTCTGTATTTAGAAGGCTACTCCACTTTGTAATCAGAGCTGGGAATTGTAATTTGCATTTTCACTTAGTAACAATTTTTTAAAGGAAAAAGGCAATTATTTAAGATAGGGCTATTTTATTTGAAATCTGTGAATGACAGCAATCCCATGTAAATTCAGGTAAGTTGCATCTAAATTAATACATATGCTTCTGTTGTGGCAGGTAAAAGCAAGAGTCATTACGTTAGGATGTGGGCAGTGAGAGAGATGTGCTCCACAACCCAGCAAACTCATTCCTACTCCTTTACCGGAATTCTACCCTTTCTCTGGTGAAGCAGTTACATGGCTTTTGGTACTTTTAGAAAACAACTTGGTGCCATTTTAATTTTTTTTTACGAACTTTATTGCCCTGGGAATGGAAAGACAATTGCCAAGGTCATAATGACTGTGGTTCGGCCAGGGAGATGACCCGATGCCCCCATTGGAGGTTGCCAAATAACTAAAACCGATTTGATTTCCCTGAATTCCTATGGGCCTCCTGAAAAGTTAGATGTGGTGAAGGTTAGCTGCCAAGTTATCCTGAAAACAAGTCTCAGAGCAAATTCTCAAGTGCAGGCATTTGCTACCGTTTGTTTTTTCTGATTAGTGAACAGCCACAAGGTAATTCTTGTTGCCTCCCCTGCAGGTGCTCTGTGACATCACATCCCTCCCATGCTTCTCAGGAGGGGACACAAGGCAGATATAACAGTGCTCCTGGAGCCTTTCTAGAGTCAGCCCAACCACCTGAAAATCCTCCTTTCAATGCCTAGACCCCTGCTCAGCTAGGGTGCACCCCAAAAAGCATGGGGATTGGCTTGAGTGGACATGGGGCCTGTCCATGAAGGGAGGGGTGGGGAGGCATCTCTAAATTCATTTTAGCCAACCCACGTATCTTGAGTACCACTAATGTCACCAGCAGTAGGAACTGAAGCTCCGGAGTCCCTGGAGCTGCCCAGACTGAAGTACACTCAATTCCTGTCATTTGTGGTAATTATGTTCTGTCAAGTTGCAGCCAACACTGAATGAGAGAATGCTGAACCGTTGCTCCTGGAGAAACACAGACTTAGACTCCTCCCAGCATC
The DNA here is from genome assembly GCA_028646485.1 of Cryptoprocta ferox. NCBI lineage: Eukaryota > Metazoa > Chordata > Mammalia > Carnivora > Eupleridae > Cryptoprocta > Cryptoprocta ferox. The sequence continues at coordinate 44,736,968 of CM053576.1, read as the reverse complement.
TGGTCCTAATAATTCCAAACTGATCAACAACACATCACCTCATTTTAGGAGAGTTTCTATTTAATCAAATAAGGAGACATTTTAAAAAATATATATTGTTGACTCATTAACGTTGAATTCATGGTCAACAGCACCATATATAATCCATGCCTGAACAAAGCTTAGCTAACCTACGTACTTTCTCTGTAAGGCACATCACAGCCTTTTTGTGTGTAGGGACAAGTAGGCAGTACTCTGGCACTATGTTTAGGGGTCATTCAAAAAAGGAAATTACCAATGAAAAACACAAAATGCCACTAACAGAACACACTAAACAGACTCTGAAGAAGACACTTGTTTATAATTGAGAACTGAAGGCAAAGTATTGCCTCATTTGACCTTAGCTGGGGATGTGCACAAGGGACAACTTAAAAATATTGCCTATTACCCATGTCTGCAAATGGTCTCTAAGCCCAGGGAGTACTGATTTGGGGATGACAAATAAATTTAGCTTGGGGGCACCTGGGTGGCTCAGTTGGTTAAGCATCAGATTCTTGTTTTCAGCTCAGGTCATGATCTCATGGTTTGTGAGTTTGAGCCCTGCATCGGGCTCTGTGCTGACAGTATGAGGCCTGGTTGGGATTCTCTTTCCCTCTCTCCTTCTGTCCCTACCCTGCTCATGCTCTTTCTGTCTCAAAATAAATAAATAAACAAAATTTTTTATTAAAAAATTTAGCTTGTGGTCCCTTTCACAAATGTGGTCCCTTTCACATCATGAATAATGATGGCTGCCTGTATTAAAGTAATTATAGACCTCAGAGCAGCAAGGAAAGGGGGCTTAGAAACAGCATGAGAACACTGAGAAACAAGTATAATTACCTCTTGAGTAATGAAATATTCTAATTTTTAAGAACTACTAGCCTAGATGACCTCTTGGTGCAGATGTTTTAAGATATGATTGCTGGATGATGGTGGTAATCACTGAATATCTTCTGAAAAACACAGTAACGTTTGAATCTCTTCTTTTCCTGTTAAAATATATATACTCATTAAAGAATAAAGATTGAAGGAATGCAGTTCAACATGATGTAGGTGGTGGGTAGCCTTTCTGATCTCAACCTCAGAGGAAACTGATCACAGAATTTGATTCCAGAACATTTTCCACATATACCTCTGTGTGGCTATTATTTTGTAAAACAATTATTTCATAGGAAGGAGATGTTTCTGTTTACATAGTTCTTTGTTCACCTAATAAAATATCCAGGATTGGGGCACCTGGGTGGTTCAGTTGGTTAAGTGTCTGACTCTTGATTTTGGCTCAGGTCATGACCTTACAGTTGGTGAGTTCGAGCCCCGCTTTGGACTCTCCACTGACAGTGCAGAGCCTGCTTGGGATTCTCTGCCTTCATCTCTGTATCCCTTTCTCTCTGCCCCTCCCTCACTCGCACTGTCCTGTCTCTCTCAAAAAATAAATAAATACACTTAAAATTGTTTTTTTTTAATATCCAAGATAATTTTCCATTGTAGGTTATACAGCTGCAACTTCTTGCTTTAGCAGAGGTGGGCTATATAAAATGTAGTCTTCATTGGAAGGACATTTCTGGTGTTTGGAACTTAGCTATTTCAGATAAAGCTCCATTGACCATCGTTGGATGGATCTTTGCAAAAGTCTGTTTTTCTATTGAACAAACACACTGCAGCAGAATGACTAAGTAAAAGCATATGTGCATTTACATTTTGAAGTCTCACAAAGGTTTTACCAATTTGTATCATGAGAGTTAACTGTGATTGAGGCTGCTTGAAGCAACCATTAGAAGCCAGAAATGTCTTCACTATCATGGAATATAGAAAGGTGACTTGTCATCTGCAGACCTGAATCTTGTCTTTGTTACACGTTGTCATTTAATACTCCAAGAAAGCTAGGGGCCTCCAGACAATCCCAGGGTGTTTTGTAACCTGCTACATTCAAAAGCTGCTTGTCATTAAATGCTCTCTGCATTGCATGTTGTTCAGGTCTGAGAGATAAATGTTGTTCAGAAACTCCAGAAATGAATCCCAGAGGTGAGGGTACCAAATGTTTCTGTTAGGGCTGAGTCCAGGGGATCCTGTGAGTGGGCAGTTAGAGGGCAGATCTGGGTCAGACTACCTGGAATTGACCTGATCTCTCTTCCATTGCCTCATCTGTGAATGATGATAAAAATAATATCTATCTCATAGATTATTAGGAGGATTCAAATGAACTTGGAATGCAGGAAGTACTCCATGTACAGCACACTGGAAGCATAATAGATTAAAGCGCCATTCTTTCTCTATAAGTTCAAGTAATTAATGTGATTGTCTTTCACAGAAAATCAATCCTATTTCTAACTAGATTTCACCTACCAGGCTGTTAAAAGTTGGTGGGAGAAGGCCTGCCTTTGCTCTCAGACTAGCAGGTGTAGGAAAGGCAGTCTGTCTCAGTGACATGTGTGCAGGGATAGGAATGTCCCTTTGATTTCCATTCTGTCTTTTCTTTCAGTTACTCTCTTCTCTCCTTTTGGAAACCTTTGCTGTCTTCCCTGTAGCTGTCCCCTCTCCCCTGATCATCTTCTCCTTAAATAACAGTGTGAGCCATATTTTAACACGGTAGATGAGTGGTAGTGTGTGGCTGACATCTAGATCCAAAATGTGAAGTTGCAGTTGGGCAGTGTTGGGGTCATGATGGTGCTGCAAGGTGGCCTCGCTCAAAGCCCTTCAATCATGAGGCATCACTCATCTCTGAGCCAAAGAGAGTGCAGTTATCAGGGTGTGGGCACAGTCTCTGACCCAGGCAGGTTGTCTTCTGCAGTGTTTTCTAGCTTTCATAATAAATTCGCCTGCTTCATAACAAAGGGAAGAACCTGGGTTCTTGGCAAGGGTTTGGAATATTGATTCTCCAGATACAAATTGAGGGGAAATGCCTCCCCTTACCCATCCTTTCCTTCACTTGTGCAGCCGCTAAGCCGGCCCCTTCTCTTTTGTTTGGTATTCAAAGCACAAGAATAGTGGCCATGAATATCAGCTAAGAAAGAGTGGAGGGATTCTAGGTGGAATATCTTAACCCTAGGAGTGTGGCCTATATCAGAGTGGGCATACTGTTTGTTTACTAACCTGGGCTGGGGATTGAGAACCTGGAACTAAAACAGCCTGGATTTGAGGGGTTGACAATATTACACGTTTGCTACAAGTCCTGGGAAATTATCATTTTACTCAGCTGTCTTCTTCTCTGTTTGGTCAAGTGGGGTTAGGAAGCAGGATATGCCAGAAAGATCATTTTTCTGCATAGATTCAGAATTACCTAAAGCAGGCTTCAGGTGTGTGAAACGGCCCAGTGTCCTACTCCTGCCCAACCTAGGAACTGCTCCCTTAGCATACTTGCCAGAAATTCCTCTCCCGGTTTTATTTTATTCACCAAGATATACAAATTTATAGACAGATAGACAGATAAGTAAAATAAAAATAGTTTAGAAGCTATTTTTATGATGTCAGAATGGGCAGAGAGTATCTCATTCTTTTTTTTTTAAGTTTATTTATTTATTTTTTTGAGAGAGAGAGAGAGAGAGAGAGAGAGAGAGAGAGAGAGAGAGAGGCTGTCAGCACAGAGCCTGATGCCGGGGCTGGATCTCACGAATGGTGAGATCGTGACTGAGTCACTCAGGTGCCCCAAGAGTATCTCATTCTTAAATAGGAAACAGGGACTGGGAAGCTCATGTGCAGTAAAATAACTTTTTAATAAAGTTTATGTATTCATTTCGAGAGAGATAGAGACAGTGCAAGTGAGGGAGAAGCAGAGACAAAAGGAGAGAGAGAATCCTAGGCAGGCTCTGTGCTGACAGCACGGAGCCTAATGCAGGGCTTGAACCCACGGACTGTGAGATCATCACCTGGCTGAAATGAAAAGTCAGATGCTTAACCGACTGAGGCACCCAGGCACCCCAATAAAATAATTATTGGTAGTGACACCTAGGCCTAAATTTTTAAAAAATTTTAAAGAGCAACTTTATTCTTACCCAGACCATTTGGGTCCAGTTCTTTTGCTGCAGAGATGCATACACATAGAAAGGAGGTTGGCTACATTAAAAAATAAAAAGTGATAACTCATCTCCATTAAACCACCGAGATTTCTTTTGTTTTCAAAATACTGTGTCTGCCTAACATTCACAGCAGTATTAGAAAATCAATCCTATGACTCATTTTTAAAGCACAGTAAGCGGATGAAGAAAACTAATAAGGAAGTGTTTGTGGGGAGAATTTAACATGTTGAGATCTTGGCTATCAGACCAGCATGGATCCCTGGGCTTCCCTAGCGGGTGCATGTCCAACGAGGGCTGGATGAGGGAAGCACGCCCCCTGCCAGCCAGCCTCTGCTGGCTGAACAGTCAGGGCAGCAGGCACACCTCTCATGAAAAGGTGCCAATCTGGGGCTTGGCCTGGGTAAATCCTGCAGACACGGAAACCAGTGACCCTGTAATTGGACGACTTCCACTGTGTCTAGACCACCAGAGAGACTGGTGGGCAGCGTAAGCTTCCTGATCACAGTTCACCAGGGGTCAGTTTCTTGCTGTGAGAACAAAGTCCGACTGAGCCCAGGGTCCCAGCTGCACGGTTGGGCTGTGTAAACACAGCGCAGACAACCAGGACGCCCAAATGTTAGGGTCCCTGTATGATCCATTGTTAGAAAATAGACAGGGCCATAGACTCTTTTCCACTGCCCCCCCTCTTGTCTTTTGCCTCCCCTCTACCTCATGTGCTAGCGTCAAAACACCCTCTTAAGGGACAAATCTTTGGTTGTTTTGCCCATTTTGTTTTCCAGGCAGGGGCTGGAACTGCATCCCAACCGAGTCAGATACTTTCAACGTGCCTGGCTTCAGGAAGAGATGGCCCCACTCTGGTCTGCGTGGTCACCAGGCTGATCCATCCATATTTAGCCCCACCACCAAGACTCATTTAATTCAGGTGAAAAAACAGGAGATTGAGGAATGGTCTGTCCCCTCCTCCCTTGTAATTGGCGAACCCATCTTTGACTCCTGACATTTGCCTCCTCCCTGAGAGGCCCTGGTTAATAGAAACTCAGAATGCAGGTTCATACCCCTGCTCTTAGGTGTTCAAGGATGCTCCTTGCAAAGCTCGGTGGCATCAATCACTGTCCGAGGCTACTTGAGAAGCCTCCGTGATGGACTGGCCGGCGAAACCCCCTCTCTGCACCAGCATGCTGCAATTCAATTAGTCCTGGTCACAGGGAGGCATTATTATTCATACATCAGCAATTGTTCCTAAAGTAAACAGAGCTGGGATGAGGTCTCTGATCCTCCCAGTGCCTTTAGCTGGGACACAAAAGAAAAAAAAAACCTCTGAGACACCAGGGTGGGACATTTGGTCTGAATTCTGATCCCCTCTGCAAGCTTCGCAGTCAGAGCTTGTTGATTTCTTTCTTTCTTTCTTTCCTTCTTTCTTTCTTTCTTTCTTTCTTTCTTTCTTTCTTTCTTTCTTTCTTTCTTTCCTTCTCTCTCTCTCTCTTTCTCTCTGTCTCTTTCATTCTCTCTCTTTTTCACCACAACCCTTACAGATAAGTGTGCTGTGTGTGCATATGCAAACCCAGCGGGGCTATTTTATCCCTTTATTGCCAACAATGCTAGAAGTCCCTTTCCAGCCTGGACACACATCCTCTACTCCCTCCCCCCACTTTATCCTGGATAGTGTCTGCCCCCCTAGTTGGGAAGTAAATCCTTTAAATGGTGTGAATGATCTTGTTAGAATATAACAGACCAATAACTTCCCAGTTAACCATAAATAATCCCAGCAGAAATAAAGGGTGACATTTGTATTTTGTAAAGTGCTAACCAAATTAACCGTGGCCTGGCGAGCCCCCATCTGTTTATCAGTTTTGCCGGGTGCAAGTGAACCCAAGATAAATGCCAGTTTTCCTTGGATAAATTTTACAGCCACACTGAAACTGCCAAAGCACACAGGAGAAGTAAAAGCAGAGCTGTGTTCTCACTGACAGAAAAGTCAATTTTGCAGGATGGATTTAGGCAAGAGGTTGTAACTCCTCCTCTTGCTCCCAGCTCAAGTTTTGTGTGTTTATAATAGGGCCGTTTTCTCAGCTGGGGAATGAGCCAATTCAGTGAGCTGAAAGTTCAATTCAGTGGGCCCTCCTTGAGAGCCTGCTGTCGGGAGTGATAAGGCTGGCTGGAACGTGCCAGCTGTAGGAGGCAAGAGTCGGGACCTTCTGCCAGCTCTCTCTCAGACAATTCACTGGTGGGCTTGGGGTATCTGTGTAATCAAGGCGCTGATTTTCACCTTGGCTGCACATGACTTTCAGCATTCTAACACTCAGACAAGGGAACGCCTTCAGACTCAGCATCCTGGCACCTCTGTCGGCCTCAGGAGAGCCTCATGACCATAGGGCCAGTGCATGGGGAAACCCTGTTCTGAGTAAGAAGCACCAGGAAGCCTGTTAGAAATGTGGATTCTGGGAGCACCTGGGTGGCTCAGTCAGTAAAGAGACTGACTTCGGTTTAGGTCATGATCTCTCAGTTCGTAGGTTTGAGCCCCAAATTGGGGTCTCTGCTGTCAGCTCAGAGCCTGTTTTGGATGTTCTGTCCCCCTCTCTTTCTGCCCCTCCTCCATTTGCATGCTCTCTCTCTCTCTCTCTCTCTCTCTCTCAAAAATAAATAATAAACTTAGAAAAAATTAAGAGAAAAAAAAGAAACATGGATTCCCAGGCTCTACCTCAGGCCTACTGAATCATAATCTCCAAGGGCAAGGGTTCTGTCATTTGTGATTCACAACAAATCAATATGATAAGCTGCCTGACACCCCTGTAAGGAAGGAATTCCCACTGCTTGGAGGGTCACAAACAGACTGTCTTTGCTGTGTGACCCAACGAGGGCCTAGCTTATGCCCCTTTCAGGCCACCATCTAATGGCCATTGACACGTGTCTACAAAGGCCTTTTCAGGACCACACTGAATAGGCACTCCATTTCAGAATGCCCTGTAGAAAGAATCCACTATGGCTTCCTCCCAGGGGTCCTGGTTCTAAAGCTTCTCCTTCATTAACATCCTGCACATGGATTTCCATCTCAGAGGGAAAACCCTACCTACAGTAGCAGTCTGGGGGATGCTGGATAGTCTAGAAACCACTATTCTCCTCCAACACTCAACCCACCATAAACCTTCCATAATATCACTGATGTGGCAAACAAGTAGGCCTCTAGCCTCAGCATGGCCACCCCAGAGGCAGAAAACCCATCACTCTTACCTAGTCCCTCTGAGCAACTGGGAATTGTAGTTTGGGTCACTTAATTCTTTTGTTTTCCATAGAAAATCAAAGAATTCTGGGACTCTACCGCTGTAAAGAAGGATTGGATGATTCGGACTATGCAGCCTCAGTGTTTCCTCTGTACAAATGCAGCAGTGGTGGGATGGGGGCACCTGGGTGGCTCAGTGGGTAGAGCGTCCAACTTCGGCTCAGGTCATGATCTCGCGGTTTGTGAATTCAAGCCCTGCATTGGGGTCTGTGCTGATAGCTAGCCCAGAGCCTGGAGCCTGTCTTTGGAATATGTCTCTCTCTCTCTCTCTCTCTCTCTCTCTGTCCCTCCCCTGCTCGCACTGTCTCTTTCAAAAAATAAATAAAACATTAAAAAAATAGAAAAAAACAACAAAGACTGAATGGAATGACAACGATCTCCTAGCTGTCTTTCTGATTCTACCTGTCGTGACCCATGGTGAAAAGAAAAGGAGGGAGGACAAGAAGGAAGGGATGTGTCAGAGACTTGGTCAAAGGCCCAATATTGACTCGTGTGATGGTTTAAACATGTCTCCACATTCTTCAAAACCTCCTATCAAGAGGTGGCATGGAAATTCCCTCCCCTTGAATAGCACTAGCCTTAGTGACTCACTTCTAATGAATAGGATGGGCAAAAGTGAGGTGTGTACCATCCAGAGCCAGTGGTAAAAGGCAGTATAGCTTTCATCTGGTGCTCTTTCTCAGGGTCCCCACCCCAAGAAACCCTGGGACCCCAGGCAAAAACCTGTGGGGAGGCCACACAGAAACAGAGATATAGGCCTGAAGATCCCTGGCTGTGTGACTCTTCCATGAGCTGATTCCAGCCCAGCTGCTGCCTGAATGCTCCTGCACAGAACATCCCAAGTGAGAACTGCCAGGTCATGCCCAGTCACATTGCAGAGCCATGCGAGAACACAACAAACAATTCCTGTGGTTTTACAGTAACTTTGGGGTGGTTGTTACACAGCAATGGATAAATTCAGGTGAATGAAAGATATTAAATCAGACACTCATCCTCATTCATGATGGTCCATTTAACCTGATAAATAGAAATCATTTAGAAAAAGGCAAAATAACTCTAAAACCAGCCAGACAGAAAAAAAAAAACCAATAGTATTCATAAGATTTCCATCATAGTCCCCACTGAGGACAAGTAAACATCTAAGAAGCTAGGGCCAGGCATCTATCCATGCACATACCTCTGATGACCTGCCTCTTCCACCAGAGAAGATTCAAGAACTGTCATACCAGGCAAAAGGCGCTTTAGTAGCCAAAAAGATGGCCTCTCCACAGCCTCAGCAGGTGCCCTCATTTCAGTGAGGACACTGATGGGCACTCGCTGGAGCCTGCTTTCTCTATTTTGGACACAGTGGTTGTAATTCAGGCTGCTGAGTGTTCAGGCCTTGTTGGAAATAGCAAATTTCCAAATGTGGGCTGAGGTTGCTGCACGTAAGCATTGAAAATGTTTATGAACATGCTGTCTTTGCTATAACACAATATTGTAGGCTTCCTGGCTAAACCAATTAGACATCTACAGCTCCCGGCTGGGAGTCCAAGATCAGTGTGCCAGCACGGTCGGGTTCTGAGGATGGGTGCCTTCCCATTGTGTCTCTCATGTGGCAGAGGTAGGAAGTTCTGGTGTCTCTTCTTTCTCTTATAAGGGCACTAATCCCATCATCGGGTCCCACCCGATTCACCCCTACCCCACTAAAGGTACTATCACACTGTGGATTAGGGCTTCAACATATGGATTTTAAGTGGACAGAAACATTCAATACATAACACACTCAAGCATAATTACACGGTTTTCATGGAAATGTCCTGAGGTGCCGTTAAAAATTAATCCAGATTTGAGGTATTCTGTATAAAAAGGCAAAGTAGCAATTAAACCTTTGAAATGATTTCCACCCAAAACTTTTATAAGTTTTTAATGTCCTACATCCTGAAGGGGGCAACTTTTCAATGGTCTTGGAATGAGCTCTCCAGGCTGATATCTCCAGAGAATAGTAAGGAAGAATCACCAGAGGAGTTCTTGCTACCATGGGAATTGTTCCCCAGCACCTGTCAATACTTCCTATTTGGTAATGGATCTCCTGGGCTCAAAATGAGAAGACATTCAAACCCATGAGCCCAAGAAGCATTAGCTTTTCTTCTTTCTGGATGGTACAACTGAGAGAAGAGCTCAGGGGGAAGACCATTGGGTAAAGCTTTTAATGTGGTCATGGCTTAGGTATTCCTCAACCATCTAGTCCAACCCATAGCAGAAGGAAAACCCAAGATACATAGAAATTCAGAGACTGGAGCAAGGTCACAGAGCTAGGTCTTCTCAGGGCAGAGCTGGAACCATGGATACAAGGCTCCCAGTGCAGTGCTCCTTCTATTTTGGGAGTCGCAGGGCAGCACCAGTGACAGAAATAAAGTGTTTTCCTTGCATACCTTGGCAGACTGAGCTAATAAAAAAAGCTGGAAGTTATGGGGATAAAGGAAATGCGTGAAATGGCTCTTCCTCTTTTGAGGAGTATTGTTTATTATGTACCCTTTGCTATCTACCCCTTTTTTCACCTGAATCATCTACAGGTCCCCAACCCACTCTTTTATCACTAGTGGTAGACATTCCGAGTGGGCTGGAGGAACTGCACTCTCTGTCACCTAGGGAGGGATTTGAAGGCAATTCACAGAGGCTTTGTGAGTATCTCAAGCTCTGTCAGTGATTAACTTATGAATGCACGTTTTAGACCAACAGTCAACTTAAATACATTTCCTAAATTCTTCAAACAGCATGATGTTCCCAGATCTCAAAGTTGACTTTGGATTTACCTATAGGGCCCTAGTTTTGTTTTTTGGTTTTGTTTACTTTGCATTCTTTATTTATTTTAGAAATGAAGAAATGCATTATAGAAATTTGTTTCTTCCTCTCATTGCTGCTGAAGGGTTGTTGTGGCCCTCATTAGATGTGTGGGCAGATTTGTAACCATAACAAAATTTAGACGTCCTTTGGTAGCCTTAGAGTGAGTTAGTAAAGCAGTCTAGTCACTTTGTGCTTCTGTTTTGCTTTAGTGTGTGATCTTCAGAGAAGCAATTAGCATTTGATCTATAAAAGGAGAAGAGGTCATTATTAGGACTGTTAGAAAATAGGTAGATTTAACTGGACTTATTGTGGTGATCATTTTTCAATATATAAAAATACTGAATCATTATGTTGTACACTTGACACTAGTATAATGTTATATGTGATTATACCTCAATAAAAAATGATAGTAAAGCAGGACTTTTTCCTGTAAAACATAATTTGGGGTTGAATGTGTGAATACTTATAAGGGGAAATGTGTGTGTGTGTGTGTGTGTGTGTGTGTGTGTGTGTGCTTTTATATCTCTAGATTTAGGTGTTTTTACTCTTTGAACAGAATATATAAAATTTATGTACATACATATGTATGAAATGTAAAAATATAAAATAAACACACATTGAATTTTCAGCTAATTCTGGAGTTTATCTACAAGTGAATTTCAGATCTGTTAAATGTTAGCACTCTCCATCTCTAATGCTCAAGCATCAACCTAGCATTTCATGTAGCAATAAATTGATGTCAATTCCCTATGATCCTCGTCATGGTACACAATTATATTCTCGCCTTAGAGTGTCCTTTGCCTCTGCCCCAAAGGCCACGGTTCTGGTTGCCTGAATTGTCATCATTTTCCGCAGCTACTTTTCACAAAACAGCAAACCTGCCATAGGAGATACAAACCCACATGGAAGTTAACTATATTAGTTGCCCAGAGAACGAGAGAAAGATGATGTGCAGGGGGTAGAATGCATTCATGGGAAGTGTCTAGGTGGAGAATGGATGGATTTCTACCTTGCTGTCTCAGGAAAGTGCTGAGACACTGCTGTCTCAGTGCTGCCCTGCAATAGCCATTTGGCAGGGCAAATGGTTGGGTAAGCTAGTCAACCATTTTAGGCCTCACTATATCTATAAAACACACCCACATTTTAAATAATGGCTATATCCAGGGTTGTGATAATATTAAATTTGAGGATATATGTAAAACAGCTTAGCATCTAAGAGTAAACCAAGCACTCCAGAAATGTGTTTCTGCAGAGGCACCTCTAGCTGCTTCCACATTCAGACCTCTGTGTGCACAGATGCACAGCTGGCTGCAAGCATACATGTGCATGCATGTATGTTCATATGTGCACATGCATGTCCATGTATGTGTGCATGTATGCACATGTATATGTGGGCATGCATGTATGCTTGTCTAGATATATATATGCATAAGATGTAGGCAACACTGAAGCTGTCAGAGATTTGAGTTTTAGGCTGACAGATAGAGTAGAATAGAACTTCCATCACCTCTTTTTTTTTAATTTTTAAAAATGTTTTATTTATTCTTGAGAGAGAGAGACAGAGCATGGAGTGGGGGAGGAGCAGAATGAGAGAGGGACACAGAATCCGAAGCATGTTCCAGGCTCTGAGCTGTCAGCACACAGAGACCAATGTGAGGCTCGAACTCACAAGCTGTGAGATCATGACCTGAGCCGAAGTCGGACACTGAACAAATTGAGCCACCCAGGCACCCCCTTCCATCACCTCTTTTTAAATGTTTATTTATTTTTAAAAGACAGATATTGCAAGCAGGGGAGGGGGAAGAGGGAAAGGGGAACAGGGGATCCCAAGCAGGATCCCTGCTGACAGCAGCGAGCCCGATGGGGAGCTCGAGCTCACCAACCATGAGATCATGACCTGAATCAAAGTTGGATGCTCAGGGGCGCCTGGGTGGCTCAGTCAGCTGAACGTGCGACTTCAGCTCAGGTCATGATCCCATAGCTCATGGGTTTGAGCCCCACATTGGACTCTGTGCTGACAGCTAAGAGTCTGGAGCCTACTTCGGATTCTGTGTCTCCCTCTCTTTGCCTCCCTCCGCTCACACTCTGTCTTTCTCTCCTTCAAAAATAAATAAACATTAAAAAAAAAAAAGCTGGACGTTCAACCGACAGCCACCTAGGCCTTCTTAACTTCCATCACCTCTTAATTTGCCTCTAACCAGAACGGAAAACTCATAACATAATTCATAGAAATATTAGGAATGTATAAAAGGGAATTCAATAAGATCACTTGGTCTTTTGTCTTAATGTGAATATTAATGAGATAATATTTCTCAAGAAGAGATAGAAATTCATTTAGTTAATCAATCAGTCAATAAATTTGGGGTAACTAACATATACTGGGCATTAGGAAAACACACTTGAGTTAGCGGGAAATATGGCTCCACCTCAGGGAGCAGACCTTATCCTGGGGACACAGAGAAGTGTAGACAAACACCTACCCTGCCTTTAACAGATGCTATCATAGAAGCCAGTGGGTTCCTGCAGCAGGAAAGAGAGTGATTAGTTGCCCTGGCATGGTCAATGAGAGCTGCTGAAGACTTGGCATCTAGGCACACTTAAAGGATGAGAAGGCCCTATCCAAGCAGATGGAAGTCAAGGCATAGGGTAGAAAGACATGAAGTCTTGAGAAATCCAGACAGCATTGAGAAATGGCAGTGATTTGTGCCTTTGGTGTATAAACAGGTGGGCAAGTAGGGAATAGGGCCTGAGGTGATAGGCTTCCTCACACCCTGGGAGGTGAAGACCTTAGACATTCTTCCTGGCAGAGATTAAGAGAGGACCCTTCTGAGGTTCCAAGTAGGAGTAGTCAATGGCAAGATCAGCTGTGCATTTCAGTAAGATAACCAGCAGTGGTGTGAAAATGAAAAGAAGTGGGGAAATAAAATCACTTTTTACAGTATGCATGAGGGGCTGAATAATGAATGACCTGGAAGAGGGAGGAGGGAAGAGCACATCTGAAATGCTTTGAGACATAATTGTTAGGATTTATTGGTGAGAGAGAAATAATCATCAACACCACTCATCTTTCCAGCCCAGGCAATTTGTCAATGTTTGTACATAAACGAAGAAAGGTTAAACTAGGTTGAGATGGGATGAACATCAGAAAAGGGTGAAGATCATGATTTTAATTCCAATATTTGACTTTAAGAGGCACGTGGTACATTCTGGTGGAAACACTAAAATATCTTGACATCATCTCTATGAATTGGGTAAGCATTAGAATAAGCCAAGAGTCTGTTAGAAAGTCTAGGACTAGGTTTTACTAACTATAAATCTGTGTAATAAAAACAGATTTTTTTGCTGAAATGTTTACTTAAAAATGACTCTGGGGGGGGTGCCTAGGTGTCTCAGTCAGTTAAGCATCCAATTCAGCTTAAGTCATGATCTCATGGTTCATGAGTTCGAACCCCACATCTGGCTCTTTGCTGACAACTCAGAGCCTGGAGCCTGCTTCAGATCTTGTGTCTCCCTCTCTCTGCCCCTTCCCTGCTTGCTCTCTCTCTCTGTCTCTCTCTCTCTCTTTCAAAAAAAATAAAACATTTTTAAAAATGACATTTTAAAAATGACCCAGCCCTCTAGAGTTGTGCTGTTTTCTTACCTTCCTGTTGTTCAAAACTTTATAATGTGAGGCTCAAGAACTATAAGATCCAAGCTTTTCCAAAATTCTCTGAAACCGTAGCCATTATTTTGTAAGCATGGGCATGTTCATACTGTGTCTGAGAGAAAGTTCAAAGCTTTCTTAACTTCTCAAAGGAGAAGTTGAAAAACAAAGAAGCATAAAAAATATAAAGAAATAAAGAATTTTGGAAGCACAGTCTTAAATTACTTTCTTCAATTCACCCTTCAGTGTATGGGAGAAATCAGAGTCCCACTTGAGGTGGAGATATTTGCTCGAGGATGGAAAACAATTATATTAACCAGAAGGACCCATTTGTTAATCCTGACAGATTTACATTCAGATGGGATGTTTTATTTCATATAGTATGCTGAACTTTAATAAGCTCTAATATGGCTGTTTATTGCTTCTGACAGTTTCTATGTTACTTATTATGGTAAATGGAAATAACTAGAATGAGGTTCAGATAGATTCTAGTTCAATATCTCAATCCATTCATTAAATAGAATTTAAATATGCTTTTATTCTTGTTTCTCCTCTTTCTATTTTTTTTTAAGTAGACTTTATGCCTAGCACAGAGGCTAACACGGACCTTGAACTCATGACCCTGAGATCAAGACCTGAGCTGAGATCAATAGTCGGATGCTTAACTGTTGAGCCACCCAGGCTTCCCATACAGTTGGAGAAATAGTAGGATCTTCACACCTACAAATTTAGAATTTGCTTGACAGAATAAATGAGCTTATGTCAAGTGAATTTGGATAACTCAATAAAACTGTCTTTGGCCTCCTGTCAGGCATACCTAACCATGTAGGGGGAAACCACAAGGAGGGTGCAGTTCCACAGGACCACCACAGTGGGGAGCTGTTAGGGCCCCTGGGCCTGATAAGGCAAGGGGAGGAATCAGCTACCAGAAGCCTGAGCATGTACCACCCACTGACAGGTGCTCAGGCCTTCAGTAGAGGGACAAGCCAACCCATGGTCCCTCAGTGGGGAGACAGCTGGGAAGATTCCATCCAGTCTCCTGCTTGTGGTTCCCATTGGCCAAGCGCAGCCAGAAACAGAAGGGAATCAGGCTCCCTAGTGGAGTAGGGTAGGGAAAGGTGGGTATTGCATCTGGAAGGCAAAAGGAAAATATCCAGCATAGCTTTTTTTTCTTAGAAAAAGACAGATATCATATGATTTCACTCATATGTGGAATTTGAGAAACTCAACAGATGAACATAGGGGAAGGGAAGGAAAAATAAGTAAAAGGAGAGAGGGAGGCAAACCATAAGAGACTCCTAAATACAGAGAACAAACTGCGGTTTCCTGGAGGCATGCTGGGTGATGGGTGCTAAGGAGGGTACTTGTTGGGATGAGCACTGAGTATTATATATAAGTGATGAGTCACTGGCTGCCACTCTTGAAACAAAGACTACACTGTACGTTAACTAACTTGAATTTAAATAATAATAATAATAATAATAAAATAAAGAGCTAATTGTATATCCTTGGGTGTGAACATAGGGTGAAATTATGAGCCCCATGGACCTTTCATCTCCTTCTTCCTAAATTGTATTCCCTCTCGTCCGTTTGCCATCATGGCTCTGCTGCGTGGGGACTTGATTGTTGGGTCCTCTGGGAAGCAGGCATCAAGAAGAAGTTAGAAGAGCAAAAAGTTTACTGTGGTTAATGACTGTGAAGGGCAAAGTGGAGAAGAAGCAGGCATTGACCGCGAGAGTCCACAGACTGTGATGCAGGTCTGTTACCTGTGAAAGGAAAGCAGAAGGAACGAGGCCTGGGAAGGAAGAGGCTCAGATGGCAGCAAGACTCTGAGAAGTTTTCTGTCAGACCAGCAAGGAGCTCTGGCATAAAGATGGAGCACAGAGTGGTCCCTCTTTGGGAGGAAATGTCTGAGCCTTGGTTCCACTGTGCAGCCATTGTTTGAGGCTTCCTCTTAATAGAAGTGTCACAACTGGAGAGCAATGGCAGTAAACAGCTGGAGGCTGTCAGTTCTCTGACATTCCCTGAGGCTGGGTAACCAGTTTTTTCTTGAAGTGGGATCTGAGTGGTGCATCTCTGTGTCTGCCACAGATGCCATGAGTGTCACCGTGTCACCTCAGAGTGGGAGGCTGTGATACAGGGAAGTTCCAGACAGATAGTAAAGGGAAACAGTTCTCTGTCTGAGAGTGAGGATCGGTGTGGAGGGAAGAGAGTCAAAGCCAAAGGAAGTGAGTGGTCAGTGACCTGTGACATGATCTCCCTTGTGTGGCTGGAAATCTAGTGGAGTGAGGGGTTAAGGTGAGAAAACCAAACACTGGAATCTTTGGCTGGAGAACACAGAGGCAGGCCTTGAGTTCATGAGGAGTAGGCACGGTTGAGTGACAATGGCACATCGGCCTGATTAGGCAGAAATAAAGTCTAAATTAGCCTCAGAGTCTACCTGGGTTGCTATGTAGTATAGGAAGGATACAGAAGTCCTCGTCTGCTTCACAGCAAGTGTGGAGGGCAGCTGTCTATGCTGGCTGTTGGGTCTGTGAGGTGGCACCACTGTGGTGCAGACAAAATACTCTCTAGCTGAGATTAATCCTTTGACCATAGACAAAATTGGCAGGTAAAACTGAAGCTCAGGGAATTTGTGGGGCTAGAGAGGGGGAACCACTCAGCCTGTTCAAAAGGAGGGTAGACATATGTCCATAAGCTGCATATTTGGTTAGCAATACAATATTGGGCCAGCAAGGATCTGGAGGATCAGCTTCTCCTTCTTTCACCAAGCATCAAAAGCCAAAACCACCCACAGTAGCCATCTTGGAGCAAGAGTAGTGAAAGGATTAGGAGCTACCCTGATAGGATCTGAACTTTGATTCAACTGAATATTGACCTGAAACAAGATTGTATTAAAGTGGAAGATACTGAGACACTTTTAAAGACAAGGTTAAGTTCTCTTGCCCCCTCCTTATTACTTCCACCCAGTTACTATTGACTGTCAACTTCCAGAAGACCCCAGGAAAACCTATTGATATAATAAATTCAGGTTTTCAGATTTAGTGCAGTCTGAAAGAACACCTCCCCGGTGGTCTCAGCCATGTCTCAGAGTGCAGAAGTCAGGATCTGCACCTAAGGATCAGATGGGGTGATCTTTAGGGAAGGGAGTTTCACTGGGTGAGGGAGCAGTCTGGGATGGGGCCGACTTTATGACTTAGCAGCTTTGGATTGGTGAGCCACACAAGATAAGCATTTTGAAGCAAATTTTTCCTTGAGTAAGCTGCTGGTTTTGATAAGTAAACTATTTGAGTTGACTCACAATGTTATTTCTGAGGAGCAGGTATTTGTGGAACAAGTAGGTAAGTTATTTTTGCTTGGTCCCAACAGTGCTTAACACAGAGCCACAAAAGAATAGCTAGGGCTGTCTTAAGATGCCAACTGGGAGCTATGCTGGCTTCCATTCTCACTACTCAGAGGGGTGGAGCATAGTGAGAAGGATCAGATAAATTGGAAAATCAAGAACACATTTTTTGTCTTTTTAATAATTTTGAAGAATTGACACACTATAATTTTTTCTTATTTATTATTTTGAGGGGCTGGCAGAGAGAAAGAGAGACAGAGAATCCCAAGCAAGCTCCATGCTAAACACAGAGTCCAGTTCAGGGCTTCAACCCATGAATCATGAGATCATGACCTGAGCTGACATCAAGCCTCAGATGCTTAACTGACTGAGCCACCCAGGCACCCTTACACACTATTAACTAAAGTCCATACTTTATTTGCAGTTCCTTAGTCTTTACTTAATGGCATTTCCCATCCGCAATCCTATCCAGGATGCCACATCACCGTTAGTTACCATGTCTCCTTAGTCTCCTCTGGGCTGTGACAGCTTTCAGACTTTCCTTGCTTTTGATGACTTCAACACATCAGAGGAGTACTGGAGAGCACATTTTGTAAAATGCTCCTTACTTGAGATTTATCTAATGCTTCACTCAGGATTCCACTTGAGTTGGGATTTTTGGGGAAGAAAACCACAGAAATAAAGTGCCATTTTCATCACATGATATCAAGGGTGCTTGCTGTTGAAATGGCGTCACTGTCAATGTGGACTGTGATTGCCTGGATAAGATGGTGTTTGTCAATTTTCCCCCCGTAAAGTTCCTCTTTGTCCACCTTTCTATACTGTATTCTTTGGAAGGCAGTCACTGTGTGCAGCTCATACCTAACGAATGAGGGCTTATACTCCATCTTCTGGAGGGTCAGGATAGCTACAAAAACTGTTCAGTATCTTTCTGTGTGGGAGCTTTGTCTATTCTACTTTATTTATTGATTTATTATTTTTATATCAATATAGGCTCATGGCTATTTATTTTGTATTTTGGTTTATAGTCTAATATATTTTACATAGTTTGTGATTCACATGGTTCCAGCTTTGGCTGTTGGGAGCTCTTTCCATGGGCTCCTGTGTCTTTCTGATATCCTTCTGTCATTGTGTGCTTTGGTTGTTGTTGTTGCTGTTGTTGTTGTTGTTTAAGCACTTCCTTGCTTCCTGGCACTCCAAGATGCTCCAGGTGCGTCTTGCATATTCTCTGCCCCAGTGTGAGAATCAGCCATTTCTCCAAGGATCCCTGGTTTCTTTTACCGGAGAATAGTATTAGACACCAACATCTGGGTGCTTGGTCTGTCCATTACTACTGGGGTATCCTTACTTCTAGTTGCATTTCTTCTTTGCATCTGAGTGCTATACTTAACGCTTTTACTTGTCAATCTGCTTCTATACTTCCCACAATGATGTCAGTTTAGAAGTCACAGAAGTGAGCTATGGAGACAGTGAACTAAAAACTTGTTCTCTCAGAATGAAGATATCCCACAGGACAGGATCAATCTAACTGGAAGGACTTGTCTGTGCACTGCACCAACAAAACATTAAAAATGGCCTCCATGTGGTACATATGGAAAACCACAGAGGGGTTTTCACTTTTTCAGGGCTAATTCTGAGTTTTGAACAAGGTAAATTAGAAGTCTGGGAGGTGAAGACTCCATCATGATGTGACAGATGACTGCTCACGATGCTGTGATGAATGAGTCCCTAAACCAAACACATCAATACCTGATGGGCGTGAGAAGGACAATGCTCTGATACCTTCAATGAGGTTAAACCCTTTCTCTCAAGCATCGTGTTAAACCAGGCTCCATAGTTACAATTTGATCCCAAGACAAAGAAATAAAGGTCAATGATTAAAGGCAACTCTTTACCTTCAAATTAAGATGTGACAAATTTGTCTATTCTTCACTGACAATATTTTGCTTCTTCTGCAAAACCAAGATTGAAGTGAAAAAAATAAAAGAAAGACTAAGCTTTGAAAAAATTACTATTTCAATTCTCTGATTATTTCTATCTGTTGGTTCTATAATTGATATGAATCCAATGAGGTACAGTGCCATGGAACAAAACAAAACAAAGCAACAAAATAACATTAACAAAGAGAATTATGTTCAACCCCAGTGATGGTGTGGATTTCAACTAAAGGAAGTGGAGCTAGATGAGGCATTACCTACAAAGGGAAAAAATGCATGTAGTGGAAGTCCCTTCTGTTTTTAAGTTCTATATTTTGTAATAGGGTCTTCCAGGTGAGGGACTTTGAGAGCAAAATTCCCCAGGTGATTTCTTATACTTTATCGTGTAACCTGTTTCATGGGCCACAGTTGATTGGACCAGGATTCTGTCATGATCCAATGACACACAACTGGTTCCTGGTACTTATCTAAGGACACCTTTGTCTGTGGGCTGGTTGATGAGTTGTTTTTTTTTTCAAAATCTGGGAAAACAGTGGTACCCCATCCTTCCTAGATTGTGGCTAATCAACCAATCACTCCTTTCCTTCAGGAAATGAGATGGGACTTCCCAGAGTGGCTGTTGGATCACTGGAGCTCCTATAATAGCCTGAACTATAACCAAAAGTGTTTCTGGCCTCCATGAAACCTGGTTTTGGGGCTGTTGAGATAGTTTCTTGTGCTTTCTAATTTCCTGGAGGGCCATCATGATACAGATACACATGTGTGGCTGCCTGAATATGGCTTGGTTTCTTCAACTTAAAAGAGCCTAACAGAACCCATTAAAAGGACCCAAGAATATATATTGGGGGTTCTTTGAGGGCAGATATTAAGTCTTACCTTTATATCTTAAGTATGTTAATTCAGCCAATATATGATTAGTGAAAGGGTGAATAAATGAATAAATGAATGGCATAACAAGACACAAAGAAATTAAGATTCAGAAGGCAACTGAAAACAGAAAAAGACATAATTTCTTGCCACTGTCTTAAAAACTAGTCATTCTTTCCTGTCCTTATGTTAAATAACACTGAGACCAAGCAAGAGTAGTTTAACTGCTTGTTCCAGGAATCTGTTTCTGAAAAACAAGACCATAAACCAACTAAAAATTTACTTATCAAGAAAAACAGCTTTCTTAGAAAGACTCTCTTCAAGATGCTCTATTTGCTGTGCCCACTAATCCAAAGCTATAATATCATAAACTCTGTCCAATCCAAGCCAGTTCCCCAAATGGGAAGAACTACGTTAAGAATCATCCAGCCTGGGTCCTAAAGATGCTATTGATACCCTATCCTAATTTTTATTTTAATTCATTATGAAGACCCACCAAAGTGATGTTCTTCCTTACCACAGATGTGGCAAATTTGACTATTATTCACTGACAACATTTTTCTCTTTCTTCAATACCAAGTAGGCTTTATACATATAGTTTTGCTTGATAAGAAGGTTTTTCTGGTAGTCTTTGAGGGGAATTAACAATACAACACAATCTGTTTCAGGTTATTTTCTTCTTTTTAAATCATGATTCCCACTTTTTTGAATGTACAAAAATCTACTAAGCACAGAGAAATATGAATGTTTTATGTTTTTCATAGAGAAGTTGGAATGGGAAACAAGCATTTTCTGTGCTACTTTGTCTAAGGGATAAAATAATTGGACTAGAAGTTATTTCAAAAATCTTTTCAACCTTAGGATTTGGGTTTCAGTAAATCTATGGACGTGTTTTTCAGATTCTGTCTTGAATAAATGTCCTAATCACTAGCGACTGTGCTAAGTGCATAAGGGATGTAACATTGTCTCAACTCTAACATAGGAAGTGGCTCATGGTACATAAAACACTATGGCCCTATGACCCATTAAACACTGAGTTTAATTTCTCAAATACAGACTAACATGCACAGCTCTGGACTTGCAGTAAAGTATCTGTCATGAGAGTCATTTTAGCCCAAATGATGCAAGAAATGGCTGTCAATTTCAGACATTTCCAACTG
Source organism: Cryptoprocta ferox (assembly GCA_028646485.1). Lineage (NCBI taxonomy): Eukaryota > Metazoa > Chordata > Mammalia > Carnivora > Eupleridae > Cryptoprocta > Cryptoprocta ferox. The sequence continues at coordinate 44,715,884 of CM053576.1, read as the reverse complement.
GATGGGACAACAGCCACCACATGTCATACAATACACCACACACAATGTAAACATACCATTCACGTCTACAACTGAGATATTTATGGCATTTTCCATGGTTGCCATGTCAACCCATGGAGCAACAAGGCCATTAAATCATGTTGTCAGCAGGCCAAGACAGTAACACCGCAAAAATATTCCAGTTGCTGACATGAAACATTACATTTATCATTTCAAGACTTTTTATTTTTTCCAGAGGCTTCTTGCTTTATGCTCTTCACTGCTGCTGAGCTGGTCTTTTAGGGTGCAAGGAGAATATGAATGAGCTCTTTAAAATGCAATAGAAATCCCAGCCAATTATTGATTATTTTTATTTTTTTAGAACTCATTTTCTTAAAGTTATAATATTGAGGTCACAGTCCAGGAGGAGAGATGTGTTGACAGCTAACATATCATTGATGTGACTGACCAGTTTTTAACTTTCTAACTTGGATTCATTGCTTCGTTTTTCTTCTCTGGATGATTTTTTTTCAGCAAATCTCCTAGGTTTCAAGGGAATTCATTCTGATTTCTCCTGAACTCAGTTTGAGAACCTCTTGTCAAAATTCTTTTCCAGGACCTTAGAGAAAAATCTAATCAATAGATATGGTACGGGGTTCACAATCAGTAACAGTAGGACCAAGAGTACATTTTTCTGGGCAATTCTGATTTTATATGATAATACTAATTTCAGAAAAGGGATTCATTGAATGTAAAATTACGTATAATTTAAACTTTCTACCATTATAAGACTTAAATTTATCATTATAAGACATAAATTCACAAGTCAGAAAAAGTTCTTGGTCACATGTAGTCCTAATAGTTTATTTTTGCTTTTGCTTTTTTTGTCTCAGGAAACATAAAGTGGGAAAATGACTTATCTGTCACACGAAGTGCTAGGAGTGGAGATAAAAAATAAAGTAGCTGTGATATTTCAGTGTGTATAATGACAAAATTCTTTTTTTAAATATTTTTAAATGTTTATTTATTTTTGAGAGAGAGAGAAAGAGAGAGAGTACATGTGAGAGGGGAATGGCCAGAAAGAGAGGGAGGCATAAAATCAAGAGCAGCCACCAGGCTCTGGGCTAACAGCAGATAGCTCACACGGGGCTCGAACCCACAAACTGTGAGATCATGACCTGAGCCGAAGTCAGACACTTAACCAACTGAGCCACCCAGGCACCCTTACAATGATGAAATTCTTACACCAAGGACTATTATGCATACATAGAACAACAGTGAAGGGAAGTTTGTTCTGCTTTGCTTCATTCTCTTTCCTATGTATATCCTTCCTCATTTCCCTTGGCCACCTCCATGCACATTAAATATGCAGGATTTTGGAATCTTAGCTGCTTATGTATCCACTGTTTTGCTCTTCATTCTTTCTGGTGAACAATCCTAAGAGAGTATAGTCAGTGGAGTTTTCAGAGAACAAGCCTGGACATGAATCTCATCAGAATAGCTTTTCACTCCTCTCTCATATCTGTAAGACCCGCAGCCCTTGAAAGACATGCCCTCCCATAGGTATTATTCCAGAAAAGAGAGGTGGTCAGTAACCAGGGAGTGTGGAAAGAAGCCAGGGTGACAGTGTGTATAACATCCAGGCTGTTGCCATTGAATAAAATTGAGAACGTAGAAGAGAATTTGAGGATCTCGGCTGCTCAGAAGTTCACAGTCAAGCAGGAGAGGTAGATCCTTACAGAACAGACTTTGATATGAGGCAACCTGAGGAAAGAGGTTGGGAATAACATGAGCTGGGTCTTCAAGGATGGCTTGGCAGTTTTGACAATCTGTAAGTGATGTCCAAGCTGAAGAAATCATTGAACAAGTTCCCTAAGGCAGGGAAATGCTGATGGAGTCCCTGAAAGAAAAGTAGATTATGTGCATTTATTTATTTATTTATTCATTTATTTTAAGTTTATTTATTTTGAGAGAGAGAAATAGAGAGAGTGTGAGAGCATGAATGGGGGAAGGGCAGAAAGAGAATCCCAAGCAAGCCCTGTTCTGTCAGTGTAGAGCCCAATGTGGGGCTCAATCCCACAAACCATGAGATCATGACCTGAGCCAAAATCAAGAGTTGGATGCTTAACTGACAGAGCCACCCAGGCACCCCATAGGTTATGTGCTTTCAAAGAGAAGCCAAGCCATGGGGTGCTATTGGTACCTGGGTAAAGAGATTAAAGCAGCAAAGGTTTGGAGTGGAGAGAGAGGTGGTCAGATCAGTGCTCTCAGGGGATGTTTGCAAGGTGAATCTGAGCAGAAGGAGGATGAAGCCACAAGATTATTAAAATGTATTGGAAAAATTGGATTGGGAGAGGGAGAAAATAATAAAAAGGGGATTTTAAAAAATGGTGATTCACAGCCTGAATATATTAAGGCATGGTGAAAATTCCTCTTTCAGATGTTTTGAAGGCAAATAATGATATATTTAGAATGAATAGGCAGAAAGATATTCATCCGAAGGAACAGTATACAGCAACAAGAAAGAGTAAGGTGCACGTAAACACAAAAATATAGTTAAATTTTCTAAAGATAAGGTTGAGTAAAAGGAGCCAGGCAAAAAAGAGTAAATATGGTGGGATTCCACTTTTTTAGAATTCAAAAATGAATCCGTGCTGCCGAATATATGGTGGAGGCCATTGGAGAGGGCAAAGTGACTGGAAGGTATACTGCTGGCCCTTCCAAGGAGCTGGCCATATGCTGTTTCTCCATCTGGACGCCAGTTACTGGATGTGCTTAGTTTGTGAAAACTCACTGGGCAATGTTTTTCTGCTATGTTAACCTTTCTTTATGTTAAACTTTTCACAACATGGAACACCTAGTTTTGGAGATCTCAGTGTAAGGAGGGCGCCTAGATATCTGACAGGTGGTCTTTGAAAGTTCAGCCCTTTACTCTGAATATAAGTGGGGTCATGTTTCCTGGATTCTGAGAAAATTAGGAGCTACAATTTGGCAAATTAAGCTGTTGCATCTTGTTGTGAAACCTGGCATCCCTCTGCCCCAGTCCCCTCCACAACACAGCTGAAGACCCGGAGCGTCAGATCAAAACCCACAGGCCCGGAAATAGGCAGTCGCTACTAGTAATACCAAGAAGCAAATAATTGAGTCATTCCTTTATTAATTTAAAGGAAGCAGAATAAAATTTGATAAGGGCAAATGTGGAGGTGCTGTCTCTTAGCAGTTTCAGAATAAAAGCAGTGGAGCTCAGTTCCTGCCAGGGCTTGGGTAGAAATCCATCATTCTTTACCTGTCCCAGTGGCCAGCCCTGCTGAGGTGATTAGCAGAGAAACCTGTAATGATTAACCGGCCTTGTACATACAATGGTGACCCACAGACACAGACTTCTTATCATCCAGTAGCTCAGTACTTTCATACTGAGTCATGCCTGGTGTTCAGACAGGGAAGTCCACAGCATTTAATATGTTTCAAAATCTGGATTCAGTGTAAATTCCTGTAATTCACTAGAACCCTTCCCAACTTCTCTCCACCAGGAAGGAAAGGAAGCTTAGAATTAAAAAATAAAAATAAAAAAGACCTAAATTGCTCCCAGATGGATTCCAAAGAAGCATTTCTTAAATTGAGAATTTCCATAAAGGCATTTTCTAGACTGTTTACATATTATTAGTTACTTGAGTGAGGAGAAGTGACAGAGAATGATGCTAGTGTTGAAATGACAAGGACAAAATAGAGGTTTCCAGAAAAAAATGAGACCACGTTTCCAAAAAAGAAACCCTTGATATCCACATTACTTCAAGAGGTTCCCATAAAGATTGTTGATTGCAATCAATGCTTTCAACTTCTCATCAGACCTGGGTTAACTGGACAGTATCTTGGCTTACCTACTTTGATCAAGAGTGTGTTGTGTTCATCTGGAACTTGGTGTTCTTTGAAGCTGTTTCACAGGTAATACACAAGCTTGAGATCTGTTCCCGTCACTCCCAGCTTTTCATTTTAGCTGTTCATTCATTAGCAAATGTCGTTGAGTGCCTTCTACGTGCCAAGCCCAGATAAGTCAGGTCTGATCTGGGTGACTGGAACCCATAGCCTCCTTGTTGTGACGTGGTACAGGTCTTCTTCCCTCTGGTGCTGGCTTTGTAAATTACTCCTAACTCCCTTCACCTCATCAGCCTGCAACCAACTCTTCCAGGACCTGGGTTATTAGGGGGATGTCCTTAAAGATCTGATCTGATCATTTTACATTCTCCCTCTTGTTTCCTGCTGGCTTCCATTCCACAAAATGATAAACCAGAACAATACAGACATGCAAAATATCCCCCACCAAACAAACAAACAAAAAAGAAAAGAAAACAAAAACCTCTATAAGATAAAAGGAAAATCCTTAGGATAAGAAAGGCATTCAGAGTCTTTCCGAGTCTGACTCCAGATTTCCTTTCCATGTTCCCACTTGGTCTTGGTGTCCTCTCTAGGCCCCTCAATGTCTCTCTAGGTCACAATGGTTTTTCTTTTTTTCTTTTTTAACTAAAAAAATTTTATTTATTTATTTTGAGAGAGAGAGAGACAGAGAGCACAGAAGCACAAGCAGCAGAGGGGCAGAGAGACAGACAGAAAGAGAGAGAGAAAGAAAGAGAGAGAGAGAGAGAGAAAATTCCAAGCAGGCTTGGTGCTACTAGCACAGAGCCTGACACAGGGCTCTATCTCACAAACTATGAGATCATGACCTGAGCTGAAATCAAGAGTTGGACGCTTAACTGACTGAGCCAACCAGATGCCACTCAAAATGGTTTTTCTATTTTGCTTTTATTTAAGATGTATCTTTTGCTTGGAATGCCCCTTCCTCACTGATGTTTGTAAAAATTTGCCCATTTTTCAAACCTCAAGTTCCCATGTTACTTCTTCTATGCAACCTTTAGATAATGGTGTACTATGGTGTTTATTCCCAAATCCCTGTTCAGTGACATCATGTTGGCAGCTTGCAGTCTGCTCTGATGAGAGTGTTTAACCACAACAATTGACAAATGCTACAGATCAGAGCTTGATTTATTGTTTTGTTGACGAGATTTAAGAAAGTGGTAAAGAGGATATTAATACAGCAGATTACATTTCAGAGTGTACTGTGTTTATAGACATTATATTGTGAAAGCACACACATTTGAGGAAATATTTTTCCAGTATTTGAAAATTATTCTCCAATTCAGTAAAGAAGACACTCAGACCATTGAAAGATAAATGAAGTTCCTACACATGTTTTTATAGTTTATTTTTCATTTTAGTAGTTGATATCAACAAAAAATATGAACGGACATTTATGTTGGAACTACACTTGTTATTAGATGAGAGGAACAGCTTCTTTACCAAATCTAATAGTAATCAAGGATTTGTGGTCTGATTTTTAAAAATCATAGTTGAATTACAACCATAGTTGGGTATGCATACAAAAGTTCAGGAAAATCAACAAAAGCATTCTGTTAGAATCAATTGGCTGTAAGTAATTTAAAATAAAGAGTATTTTATATTTTATTGCGGTTTGTAAACTGTGTACATTATATTGATTATACCAGTAAAATCTACAATAAGCAAATAAAGGTAATTTAAAATAAAGCATATTTAATATTTTATTATGGTTTGTAAAGGGTACTACCCATTCATTATACCAGTGAAATCTACAATAAACAAATAAGGACACATGCATGCATGTGGGCACACACACAACACACACAAACACTTTTTTCAGAGAGCCAGTTGTTGTTATCCACTACCTGTGGGTAAATGTCCCATAGAGGGAGGAGGAGGAAGAACTGACTAACTTAGCTGTTCACCTGCTAGCCTGTCCATCAGGTGGCTTCTCTTAAGGCTCTTAAGGAAAGAGGGATAATGCATGTGGAGCTCCCAGAACCCCAGCCCTGGACACAGCAATAATAACAGCAATAAGCATCACAACAGTAAATATGGCAGATGTCTGTTGAGAGCTTGCTACATGCCAGACACCTTCTGAACTCTCTTTATTTACTCTCCATGGCAGTCCTTCTTAGTAGGTTCGATGTTATTCCCTTTTTACAGATAAAGAAACTGAGATACCCATAGATGAAGAGGTACTCAATAAGCTACTACTAAAAGAGTTAGATGACGTTAAAACATGGTTCTTGGCTGTGATTCTCTTCTCACTTTTTCCTTCCATCCAGTGTCCTTCTCTGTTCTTCCATTCTCTCTTATTTTCCCTTCTTGTGCCTCTCCTGTTTCCTTGCTTCAGTTTCAGCCACCTGAAATAGGGAGAGGAAACATCCAACAAGAGTCTTCTTTTTTTATCTTTCTTTGCTATTCCCTTTGAGGTTTTATCGACTTAAAAAATATTTTGATTTAACTTCAAGCTCAAGTGTTGCAATAATAGTACAAAGAAATACTATACACCCTTTATTCTTTTTCTACATGTGTTTCAGTTTGGTCTGATTTGCTTTATTTTCCTTTCTCTCTCTCTTTCCTTCACCTACCATGTGCCAGACATCAAACTGATGCTGTCAACTGCCCAGACCAAACTGGCTGATATAGCAGCAACTTGTATCTTCAGTCCCTCCCTACATTCTTGTATATGAACAGAGTAACATCTTCTTTTTCTAATTATGATGTTCTTCTTTTTTCACAGCAAAGCACCATTAGCCACAAAGTTTAATGGCTTGGATGAGTGTTACCTTGTTTTCCGTAGAGTTTCATGGAACACACCTTAGACAAGTATGTACTCACTATGCTGTCTAATACCCTTGGACCCAAATGTGTCTCAACATCCAGCAATTCAAGACTTTTAAAAGGTAAGATGGGGAATATTGCATGTATTTAATAGCATCCCCTGTGAGGTCTTGGGGAGCAAGTCTGTAACCAAACACAAATATTTCTGCAGCAAAGGAATGCAGAATAACAAAGACTTTACAGCTTCCCAGTTCTGTTCATGTCAATTGGAACCACCAACTGAGCTTTAGTGTCAAAATGTTAGTATTCCAGCTCCTTGCTCTGGGGGTTGCATATAAATGTTATAGGACTGTGCTTTTTATATGATGAGGGATAGGTGCTAGATATATACTTTAGTGATTGATCAGCTCTGTAGAATCTACATTTAATGGAAAACTTAGTACATAGATCAGCTTTGTTTTAATTAACAGTATTAAAATGGTAATAATCTCAACAGTACTTTAAATGGCAGGATGTTGACAACATCCTGCTAAATACCACCCCCCCACACACACACCAAGGTAGGATTTAAGGTTTAAAGGTGATAAGCAAAGACTAATGCTTTCTCACCAAGAAGGGGTCTTTTGGCGTCCTAGGGTATTAAGGACTCAGTTGCAAGGAAGATAGTGGCCTTCTAAGCAGGGACACATCATAATCATTGGGACCATAAACTGGTAATAAAATTCTGTGTTAAAGAATAGACATGTCTTGGGGAACCTGGGAGGTCTGACTCTTGATTTCAGCTCAGGTCATGATCTCACAGTTCTTGAGTTGAAGCCCCACATTGGGCTCTGCAATGACAGCACAGAGCCTACTTGGGATTATCTCTCTGCCTCTCTCTCTCTGCTCTTTCCTGCTCTCATGCTGTTTCTCTCTCTCTCAAAATAAATAAACTTTAAAAAAAGAAAGAATAGACAGGTCTGTATATCACAACACTGTCCTTACAACAAACTAGTTCACATAACAAGAAATAATATAATTTAGTTTATAACAGCATACTTGTTATCACTTAAAATCACCAGCTTTTCAATAGATGCCTCTTACCAAATAGAGTGAATAGTCCCCAGCTAGCAGCCTCCACAGAGAGCTCTTTTCTGTGAAATTTGAATTTTGTTGTATTTCCTACCGGATTCCATCTGAGATTGGACACTATCTCAAACTCTTCTCAAATGACTTCATGTGTCTTACTCATTCAGTACATTTACTACATACAATGTTTGTTTCTTAAGCTAAGCACTGGTACTAAACAAATATATGAAATTAGTTGTAGTCAACTTAAAGAAAAATTCCAAATTTGAGGTGGGCTGGATTTTAGCAGCAACTTGTATCTTCAGTCCCTCCCTACATTCTTGTATATGAACAGAGTAACATCTTCTTTTTCTAATTATGATGTTCTTCTTTTTTCACAGCAAAGCACCATTAGCCACAAAGTTTAATGGCTTGGATGAGTGTTACCTTGGGTATGCAAAGCATTTGTGATTCATTTCTTGATATGAATAGTTTATTCTCAGTATTTGTTTACTGGGGTGGATTAACTTTAGGCCCATTTTAAAGATCGAAGAAGTGATAGTTTAAGCACATTGCCACCATCATAAATCAAATCAGAGTGTGTCCGCCAGTGATACTATGTTTTAAAGGTTCTAACTTAAGTAGTGGATTGCATAATACATGGCCATGGTACTTGGGATCTGACCAAGAAATCACAGGTTTTCTGAAAGATCACTCTTTTCCCAAAGAAGGCAACAAACCCTCTGTCGGAAAAAATTGCCTCTGGGTTGATACTGCCCTTAAAGTATGAGACTAAAACACAAAGAGTGAAGTGCCTCCTGAAACTGTGAGTGTGCAACAGCCAGATTACCAGCACCAGATGCAGTGACCAGTGACCATGCTGCATCCTTCTCTGTGTGTGTGTTTTTTCTTTACGGATGTGCCACATCCACTCAGCAAAGTGGCAGTATCTGCAGCCACCTGCCTGCCTCCAGACAGCTGGTCTGATGGGAATTCTTAACGGAAAGTATTCAGACCTCCCTAACAACAGAGGAGGCTTCCAGGTTTGTGGATGACACCCTAGCAGAGGCTGGCAACCCAGATCAGTCTATGTTGGAGAGGAGGTGAGATTTAGCCGTGCCAGTGAGCAGAAACACTATTGTGACCCGGGGGTGGGGGGAAGGGACGCCAAGAAGTCCAACACCAATAGATGCCCTAAAGGCGGCACATTCCAAGGACTAAATCAGAGGAGGAGAGACCAAGTCTTGGTGCAATATAGCTGCAAGCTAGCATGATGACACTTCTTAAGCACCTCTTCTGGGCTCAGACATGAAATTATATTTAAATTTCCTGTCTCTGTGCAATCAAAAGAAGCCAACCCAACTGAAAGAAATGCGCACTTCAAGGCTATAAATCTGAAACTTCCTAATCCCCAAAAGTCCACACTAGACTTCTTGCCTCCATGGAAACAACAAAGCATTCAGCCAACTGATTGGCCTCCAATGAATTTTAGATAAGACAGCTTGGAAGGGAATGGATGTGATTTTAATGCAGAAGAAAGCGCTGGAAGGGAGGTCCACTTGGTTCATATTTGAATAAAGCAAACAAGGCAGACGAAAGGCTGACAGCTGTAAATGACATTGTCAGTACAAAAATTATCAGCCAGTTTACAATCTGTTTGCTTATGTTGAACAAACAGACTGTGTGTGGCATCCTTCGGCCTCGTGAATGGCAGAAATACTTGCAGGCTTCAGAAAAGCTATCTGCTCTTCTGCAGCCTGGCCACAATTAGATCGCCATTTGACAGCCACACTGAAAAGGAAACTGTTTCCCCCGCCTTTCCCCCCACACCCCCTTGCCTCTTTGCTTTCTCTTTCCCTTTCTTTCTTTTTCTCCGTCTTCTTCTTCATCAGACAAGCACTGAAGTTGGGCAGAGACACTCGTCTTGTTATACCGATGGCGTGAATTATGTTAGCTCTGTTGCTGGATCAAGCCGTTTACTGATGTGTCTGACATTCCAAGTGGGAGATCTTCAGTAACCTAGCAAGGCTCAGAGCCAACAGTCTTCATTTTTTATTCCTTACAGGAAGCAGAATCCGGGAGCCCCCGAAAGAATGTCACTTTTTCTTCTTTGTGGGGCCTGCCTCCGAGACCCTTTGCTTTGAACTTGCTAACATTGCATTGGGGGCAGAAACAAAACAGCACAAGAAGGGCTATGCAGCGAGTATCCAGCCCTATTCCTCCCTGAGCAAGGCCCAAACCACCCAAATTTCAGGAGGGAGTAACAACCCTGTGGGCTTTCACCCCTCCTGGGGGCTGGGCCCAAGTCTTTAACCCAGCCCCCCCCCCGCCCCCCGCCGCCATAGAAATGAGTTGTGTGGTCCCATTGCTTAATCCCCTCTGTGTTCTGCAAACTCATAACACAGAAATTGTTCCTTTTGTTTAGAAAGAATGGAGAGCAAACACAGGTACTAATTTTATCCCTCACATTCTCAGAGGCTCACCCTTGTTTAACTGCATCAGAGAGATTTAAGCCTCCGGTTGTGGTTTTTCATGGGGCCAGAGGCTATTTGGATACTCTTGGCTTCTTACCTATGAGATTCCTGTTCACCTTGGAGGAAGCGAGGAACACAGGCTCCTGCCCCAGGGGCCCATTCACCTTTGTAGAACTACATGCTGGAAACAGAATAATCTCCAAGGAAGACAGCCCTTGCCTACAAAAACCAGGGTTTTGATATTCATGTTCCACTTTGGATACTGTCATTATTTATTGCATATCTTCATTATTTATTGCATCTTCTTCTTGGCATTAGCCAAGAAATTTCTTCCTTGCTAGTGCTAGCCACTTTGCAGAGATCAAGCCTTCCCTTTGTAACCTTCTTCCTTTTTTCCTTTTTTAATATAAAGGATCTGTTTAAAGGTACTTGGTTTATTCAGCCAGAAAAAAAAAAATACTGATGATTGGTGAGTGCGGTGTGTTCATAGCAGATAACAAGGGACTGAACAGGCACACACAAAGCCGGAAGACTGTGGTAATTACTGCTAAGCAGTGAAGCATCAAAACACCTCTTGTACAGAAAGTTCATCCAATTACCACTAACCTGGAGAGGAGGGTTATGTTGTGGCTGTGCTTTTCATTTTAATCTAAATTGCTGTTTCTTTTCCTCTGATATGGCCATCGGTCATAAAGAGTTGACCATCATTAAAACTGTTTGATTTGGAACCCCGTAGTGTTTGGCTAAGAGGAGAAATGCAAATTTGATGAACGAATAAGGATAAATTTACATATCAGCCTCAGCTCACATGGAGAGGGTAAACATTCTGTTTATCTCAAGTGTCACTGTATGATTTCAGTAGAATCTAAAACTGACCTTGGCCCAGTCATTGCCAAAGACCTACATGAAATATACGGTTGTCCAAATATGATTCACTCAAGTGGAACTTGTGGGCAAACCCTGTGGAGCTCAGCAACAGGGCTGGTGAGAGCCGGGCTGGGGAAGCACTTGGCTCTACTAAACTCCAAAATGAAACTCTGGAATGAGGAGTTGGTGAAGAAGAAAGAACAACAATAACAAAATAATCTGACTTCGTGAATTTTATTCAATCACGATGAATTAAAACATCCTGGTTAGCTAGTTTCAGTCTTTAGCTACCTAACAATTAAAAAGAGTAAAATCTTAAAAACCATCATGAACACTTGAATGTGAAGTATGCTTCCACCAAACCTCTGTTTCATCATTCGGGCACAAGAGGAAGATCATGTATTTGGTTTCTAGAAACTATAATTGATTCGAGGAACTTCAACACTCCACAGGTAGTTTACATTAGAGGGGGATAATTCCTTTTAGCTGTTTGAATCAACCACGTTTGCATTTTCCACAACATTTTTAATTAGTTTTTCTTCTCAAGCTAAGTCAACATTCATCAGTATGTGAAGGGACATAAGACTTATGTTCATAATGAGGCTTTTGAGTGTGCAGAAAAACATTTAGAGACAATTGTAGGCATCTGTATTGATATTTTCACCTCCACTTGCTCATACCAAAAATTCATTGTAGAAAACGAAGGAGCAGAATGAGATTACTTTCTCTTATGGTATAATACACAGAAAGGTGATGGGGATTTTGTATGCGTGCATATGTATATTATATATTATTATATATGATACATATTATATATTAATATATGTTAAAATATCTTTATTTTTAATTGGAGCAAGTCTGGAAATTTTGCCTACTAGAGAGCAGAAAAATATCTTGAGTCAGAGTAAAGAAACAGTGAAAAGTATTTGACAGATACAAATACTTTTTAATTAGAAAATCAAAGGACATTCTTATAGGACACATTTATACATCTGCTTTTATAGCCCACAAAATAATTCTTTTTCAAAAAAAACCACATAGAATAATGCAAAGCTTTAACAGAAGACACTATGGGAACTTTCTATCTGAGTACAGTTTGCAAAAAATTACAAATAGTAATTACAAATTATTAAGCATATTTAGCAACTTCTTTGGTCAGAGTTAAGCTGAGGTTTTTTGAGGTTAAATGAGTGGGAGTTTGAGAAACTAACACAAATAAGAAGAAAGCACCTCATTACTACCAAAACTATGGCCAGATTTTCCAGTGTTTGAAAGGAAATTGCCATATTGTCTACACTAAAAAAAGAGTAAGAAAAAACAGTACATGCCGGGGGAGGAGGGTAGTATATATTTGAGGAAATAAGACAGTTGAGAATCTGTCCTTCAGTGTTCTGTAGTCACATACATAGAAACCTAGAGTATTGTACACAGCATTGTTTCTAGTCTGAAGTGGTTGTAAAACACCAAAAAAAAAAAAAAATAGAGGCTCATGGTTGAGTAAATGATCTTACAGAGTCAATAGCCTCATTCTTTCCCACACTTGAAGATGTTCAAGGCTGAGTTACAGAGTTTCCAGGAAGCAAAGTGTGTCTGACACACATCAAATATTGATATTTAGACTTAAAAAAATAATAATAATAACTAAGAAATGAAGGAATAATCACCAAAGGACAGAGTTCTGAATTCCCAGATGAGGACACTGACAAGGCATGGGCCATCTCTGACCTCGTTGCATTGGTGAATATGCCATTTACTAGAGTATGAAAATCACCCTCTACTTGTCTTCTTCGGAGTCTCCTTAAGCTAGATCCATGAAGTGCTAAAAGTGATAGCTAGAAAATGTGGAAACCACAATGAATGGGTAAACAAATGTGGCATGTCCATTCAAGGGATTATTACTTGGCAAATGAAACAAAACAAAACAAAACAAAACAAAAGATCAATCTTGAAAACATTATGGCAAGTAAAAGAAGCCAGTCACAAAAGGCCACGTAGTATATAATTCCATTTCTGTGAAATATCCAGAATAGGCAGATCTAGCAATTGCCAGGATCTTGGAGCAGTGGGTAGAATGAGGAATGACTGCTAATGGGTTGGAGTTTTGGCACAGGGACTGAAATGTTATAAAATTAGATTTTCGTGATAGCTGCACAAGTCCTTAAGCCACTGAACATTACATTTTGAATCATTTTTACAGTAGTGAATTCTATCTTTTTAAAAAAGTTTTTATTTTAATTCCAGTATAGTTAATAGCCAGTGTAATATTAGTTTCAGGTATACTATTTAGTGATTCAACACTTCCATATACCACCCACTGCTCATCACAAGTGAATAATATCTTAATAAAGCTCTTAAAAAAAAAACAACAACAATAAAAGAAAGAAAGAAAACAAAAACTGACCGCCAACACTGTTAGAAAGCCAAGGACAAGCTTTCAGGGAGAATTGTGTAGGACTCTGAGGAACAAATGGAAAACACATGAATATTAACTCAAAGCAGGTCACTCCCCATCTCAGACTATTTCTACCCATGAAGGGAGTAAAGGTTAGAATAAAAGCGCTAAGTTAAAATGTTGTAAATATTTGTTTGTGAGTTATCTGTGATGTGCTGGGCCTGGTTGAGGAACTCGCAGTCTAGAAGGAGATAGGCAAACACACACAATTTGCTTGGCCACATGCTGGATAACTGCATATGCTATTAACAGCAGGCTTGGAAGTCATGGATCCCAGCACAGAAAGAGGAATGCAGGCCCGAAGATCTCTGATGTAGCAGAGCTGCAGGTATTAGTGAAAGCACCTGGGAGCTTCCTCCTCCGTAAGCACTTTAGAAGTTGAAAGTATCATGTGGTTCTCTCAACACCTACCAAGATTCTTGGTTGCATGAATAATAGTGAGTCTTGAATGCAGATAGGAGTGAGTTCACCACTCTGAGATGTGGAGATATCCAAAGTCTGGACACCTGGTTCAGAATGACTGCCTTTAGAAAAATGTGTTCAGGACCTGGGAAGAACCACCCATCATGTAAGATACAGAAAGTTGAAGTAAATGTGAAAAATCTACCTGGGTGTCTTCCAGGATGACTGCATTTACCATGGTGAGTGTTGAGTCAAGCATAGAATTGTTAAAGTGATATGTTGTCCACCTGAAACTAATGTAACATTGTAAGTCAATTATACTTCAGTAATAATAATAATAAATCTACCTGGGCAGCAGCAAAGGGGTGCCTGATAGTTAATGTCGCGCCTTAACAGTATTTGCTATGGGAATTGCCTCATTCAATTCTCAAAGCTCTGAGAGGAGATGATAAACAGTGATGTTATAATCCCTATTTTACAGATGAAGAAGCTGATAGAGGAACTAAGGAATTTGTTTAAAGTCAATTAGTAAATACTAAAACCACTACGACATAGCTCTGTTGATTATCCAACTTATATCCTTTACCACTATCCTATTCTGATTTCTTGCTCCAAATGATCCTAAAGTATGCCCAGCTTATCAATATATACAATCTCAAAAGGCAGCACATTCATTTTCTGTACTCAATAAGGAAGAACAAAGAGATACTTTCAAAATAGCATGTTCTCAGTTACTGGAGATGTTCACGGAGGACCAAAAGACTGTTGGAAATGTGGATCGTCTGAAGTATTGGTATCAAATGACCCTTATGGGTACTTTCAATCCAGTTTCTCTGATGTGGTGACTATGGGATATATGACCAGGACCAGAGACCCTGCATATGGTTGTACAAGTTGGACACTGCACAACTCTGGGAAGAGGGACACATTTCACATTCACAGTCATCACGGGTTTGAATATTTCTTAAGACTCTAAAAATATTTCTTAGTTTTCCTGAAGGTGTTTGTACAGAGTTTTAAGGGAGAGTAGCTATTCCGTATATGCCCCAAGTTTCCATCTAGGCCTTTGAGATCTCTGACCACACCTGATTTATAATGATAATTGCAGAGGAGGGGGATGCAGGGGCATAAAACCAGTGACAGGAAGACAAGTTAGGATGCTATGGAAATTGTTCAGAGATACAAGGTGAGGACGAGTGATGGGGATGAGGATGAGTGATGGGGATGAGGAAATGGTGGTTGTATCCCTTCAGGAGAGAGGTGAGCTAGAGACTCCAATTTAGTAGTCACATATATGAAAAGATAGTTGTAACTAAAAGAACTAATAAGTTGACATATGAGAGACAAGGGATGAGAAAAGATAAGTATTATGTCATAACCCTGAGCAGTATGCAAATTTCAGTAGCAGATAAGGAAACCAAGAGAGATTTTCTGCAACTGGCGGGTAATCAGCAGGGGGCCTGGTTCAGAGAGGAAATGCACGTGGAGGAAGTAGGGGAAATTGATGCACTTCAGAGTGGTCAATAGTTGCTAATCTTTAGGAGACCACTGTCAGTGGATTATTGATGGAGGATGTATGACAGACCCATAGATTATGAAGTAATAGCTGTTCAGAGACTGGAGGTCTCTGGAGACTGGAGACTGGAGGTTCAGAGACTGGCTCAGGGTAATTAAAGAAAAGAAAAGAAGAGAGGAGAGGAGAGGTGAGGAAAAGAAAGAGGGAAAAGAAAAGAAAAGAAAAGAAAAGAAAAGAAAAGAAAAGGAAAGAAAAGAAAAGGAAAAAGAAAAGAAAAGAAAGGAGAGGAAAGGAAAAGAAAGGAAAGGAAAGGAGAAAAGAAAAGAAAAGAAAGTAAAGAAAAGAAGAAAAGAAGAGAAAAGAGAAGAAAAGAAAAAAGAAAAGAAAAGAAAAAAGAGCAAAGAACACAACTGGAAGTCTGTCATCCAACTATATTCTTATCTTTAAACTCTTAGGGAAAGGTGTTTTGCAAAATAAAAACCATGACATGTTATAACTTAGAAAAAAAGCATGATGTTAAAGCATGCCATATTAAAAGAGCAAAACATGTGGTCTTAAAAAAACATGACATGTTAAAGCATGACACCTTAAATCTTCATTATTACGTTCTGACTTACAAAGTATCATGTTTATTAAAGTGAACAATGGTAGAATTATGTATGATTTCCATTTTCTTATTTATGATTTCAACACTTAAAAGTAATCATTGTTATTTTCTTATGTCTTTTCTCTATTTTCTTTATATATAGACATAAATTATTACTATTTATGTAATTAAGCCCAGCATTTAATATGTTGGATAAATGAAGGAATACATATACTCCAGTAATTTTTCCTTGGGAAATACATTGCAAGTGTTCCCATAATTAAATGTTTGTTGATGACATGATATTTACTGTCTTCATGTGACTCCAATCCTGAGCACACACACCATGATTTGCTTAGATGTTTTTACTATTGGATACTTAGATGTTTCCCTTTTTTTCCCAATTATAACTAATGCCACAGTGAACATCTCACCTTCAACCTCTTTGAATCCTTAGGATAGTCTCATATTCTGACATTGTACTTCAAAGAGACATATCTTACTTCAAAGAGAAAGCCATTTTTTTTTTTTAGTGGCTTAAAACAGCACAAATTTCTTTTCTTATACCTATGGAGGTCAGAGTTCTAAAATCAAGATGTCACCAGGGCTGCCTCTCTCCTGGAGGCTCTAGGGAAGAATTTGTGCCAGGCCTTCACCAGTTTCTAGCAGCTACCTGCATTTCTTGGCTGTGGCTCTTTCCTCCATCTGTGAATCTCTCTTCCATCTTCACTTTTCCTTCTCGACTCACTTCTCTTAACTCTCCTGTTAAGAGTTAAGGACCTGAGTGAGTACACTGGGACCCATCTGGCTACTCCAGAATAATAGAAAATGTATTATTTTTTAAATGTGTATTTATTTATTTTTGAGGGGTGGGGCAGTAGAGAGAGGGAGACAGAGAATCCCAAGCAAGCTCTGTGTTGTCAGTGCAGAGCCCTACAAGGGGCTTGAACCCATGAACTGTGAGATCATAACCAAAGCTGAAATCGAGAGTTGGATGCTTATCCAACTGAGCCCCCAGGCACCCCTAGAAAATGTATTTTTAAGGCTGTTTTATTTATTGTAAAATTACCCCTAAGAACGGTTATTCCAGTTTACATTTCCATGAGCTGTCATGAATGCTCAACTTTTATTTTTTGCACTTTTACTAAGGGTTGGGAATATCCATTAAAATTTTTTTGGCCAATTTTATAGGATAAAGTTGAATATATGCATCTATATGCTAAATTTTGAAATTATTGAAATTGGTTTACAAAGGAGATCACTGTTTTCATCTATCATTAATTTCTTTCTCTTCTTTGGTGAGTTGCCTGTTCTTACCTTTTGCCAAATCTACTGATCTACTGGTGTGCCTGACTATCTATCTATCTATCTATCTATTTTCATTTTAAATCCAGTATAGTTAACACAGTGTTATATTAGTTTCAGGTGTACAATATAGTGATTCAACAATTCTATACATCACCTGGTGTTCATCATTAATAAGTGAATTATTAATCCCCATCACTTATTTCCCTCATCCCACCACCCACCTCCCCTCTGGTAACTATCAGTCTGTTCTCTATAGTTAAGAGTCTGTTTCTGTTTGTCTCTTTTTTTCCCCTTTGTTCCATTGTTTTGTTTCTTAATTTCCATATATGAGTGAAATCATATGGTATTTGTCTTTCTCTGACTTATTTCACTTAGCCTTATACTCTCTAGATCTATGTATGTTGTTGCAAATGGCAAGATTTCATTCTTTTTTATGGCTGAGCAATATTCCATTATATATATATATATATATATATATATATATATATACACACACACACACATACAATATATATATATACACATACAATATATATATACACACATATATATATGCTATATGTATATATATACACATGCACATATACACACACACATACCACATCTTTATCCACTCAGCTATCAGTGGATACTTGGGCTACTTCCATATTTTGGCTCTCATAAATAATGCTGCAATAAATATAGGGGTGCATATATCTTTTCAAATTAGTGTTTTCATATTTTTTGGGTAAATAACCAGTAGTGGAATTACTGGATCATAGGGTAGTTCTATTTTTAACTTTTGAAGGAAATTCCATACTGTTTTCCACAGTGGCTGTACCAGTTTGCATTCCCATCAGCAGCACACTGTTTCTTTTTTCTTTAAAAAATTTTTTATTCATAAAATACTTTATATAGTGATGATATTAGTCTTTTGTCTACTATGTATATTGTGGTGTGTGTGTGTGTGTGTATGTGTTTTGCAATTGGATATTTTACATAATCGATACAGCACTCATTTACATGGTGGTTATCTCTGTTTGCCATTATGCTTACACAACACTTTCTTGTCCTGAAATTATCTATTCCTCTATTCCCTTTGTTTTTATTCTTATTCTACTTCATGACAATGTTTATATTTTTTTAAGAAATCACAATTCATCTGGAATGCATGTGAGTGAATGTACGATATTACATAGATCTTTAATTTTGATTTTCCCTCATATTTAACAAATTATCTCATTAGCTTCTATTTTTATTTTTCTATTATTTTGAAACCTACTCTTATCACATCCTGAACTTTTATATATGCTAGACTCTCTAGGTTTCTGTTCTGTTCCTTTAACCTGTCTATTCTTATATTGATATCATACTATTGTAACGAAAAGCTTTACACAGCAGTATCTTCAAAGGAGACCAATGGCAAGATGATGGCAATACATTTAACGTGGCCTAGCAGCAAGGTCTCCAAACTAAACAACAAAAGGCTCACATTCTAATGTAGGCATTGGCACCACTTTGCTGAATGATATGGAGTCCCCTAAAATTTTAAGTATATTTCTTTTTTTAAAAAACACATACCCTGAATACCTAAAATTGGGGTTGTAATGCCTCTTTTGCCAATCTTCTAAGTTCCTCAGGATCAAATGAGTGAAATTATATCAAAACACTTTAAATTCCATCTCGAATGTTGTTTTCTTCCTGTGACAATGTAAGAAATATAGAAATTACAGAGAAATACAAAGTACAAGATTTTGTAACACTATTTTTAAAAATGAGTATTTCTTCTTTGAAAAAGGGAAGAAGAGTTCTATGTTTAGTTTTCAATCATACCTAATAATTTAGGAGAATCATCATTAGAATTTGCCATGTAACCCTAGGACCTGCTTTTTAAAGAAACAAATGCTTCAGAGAAAAAAAACCCCGAAGCAAATTTATTTTTTGGTCTCAGGAGGAAAAGCCTATTTCAAGGCAAATCTTCATACTGAAGGCATGTGTGGCATTTGGCATCCTCATAAGGGAGATTTGGCTACTACTGATTTAGTAGATTCACTAGCTGCTGAACTATTTAAGGGGAAAGGCTGTCTTCCAAAACTACTTAACAAATAGTAGCTACAGTAAGAAATTGTCTAAATGAGTATTTCCCCTGTGTTCATATTTGAATAAAATTTTCTGCCACATCGGGCCAGTGGAGAGAAGGTTCCTGCAGGTGGAGTGCACCAGGCACCGGGCAGGGAGTGCTGGGTCTGGAGTCAGGGAGCTGCAGGGTCTGATCTCACTAGCCCTGAACTTCCTTCATGCCTTGGTTTCAGTTTCCCCACTTGAAAACAAGGGCTTTGACCAGCTTAGTTCCTGTTTTCTCCCATCCTAGCTTCCTATTACTTGGTAACAGTCAACACCTGACTCCCTGGTGCCAGGCAACAGCAGTGCTCATCATCTATGCTCGTCTAAGTTTGGGAATCACATTTCAGGAAAAGAGAACCAGGTGGAGGGGGTACGGTTTATGAAGCTTTGGAAGTTGAGTAAGAGCTTTATGTGGGCAGGGGCCAAGCTGTGTGCTCCTCCCCCTCCCCACTCCCAGCATCTAGCACTGGGCACCAAGCACCCAGTGAATGCTGTTGGAAAGGATGAAAAGATGTGAAGGCACACAGGTGGTCGACCCTCAGGAAAGAACCTGAAAGGTGTTTACCCTTCCAAAAAGTATGGGAATCTTCTCCCTCTCGAACAGGCCCCTAGTTTTCAAGTCAACCATCCCACCCAGGATGAAAGGGAATAGGGCTCCTCCCACACTGGGACCACCGGCTGGGTTCTATTTGTCCACACAAACAACCCCCTCCTTGTTTATTCTGCCAGCAGGGTCTGCACCCAGGAGGCAGGACTTCAAGCCAACACCTCCACACCTCCTCTCCAGGGGCAGTCTCAGAGTTAATGCACAGCCTATCCCCACCCCCAACACCAGCGAGCCCTTCCCTTGAACTATGATGGGTTTCCCACCTCAGCAGCTGGAGGCATTGTCTCTCCACCTCAGCCTGGCGGAAACATTTCGTTTAGACAGGTGGCTGAGCTTTCTACTCACTCATGCAAGTTTCCTTCTTCTTTGGCTTCCAGTTCCATCCTCCCTGCAGCTGAGGTCTGGACAGAATGGGGAGCAGGGGGGCAGAAGATGAGGCCAAGAGGGAGAGGTGCCCATTCATTAGATACCTTTTGATGGAATAGCATTATTCTGCCTCCACTGGCCAAGAAATGGAAGCTGGAAGATTACAGGCAGGTGCTGTGATCAAACACTCCCAAGGCTGGCTCAGACCTCCAGTGGTGTGCTCAGGAACCCCTTAGCCAGCGAAATCCAGAGCTAGTAGAAAAGCTGGGTGGGATGGCCATGTTTCTGGTTTCCAGCAATGTGCCCAGTTGCTGTTCTGACTGCCCTGTGCATTGCTCATTAAACAGACCCGAGCTCCATCTATCCTTAAGGTTTACCATTCCTCTGTACGTAGGTGGGGCTAGAAGTCAGGCTCACCATGACATCCAAATGTGTGACTTCTGCAAAGATTAGTTTCGTTCTGCCTAAATTGGCAGAAGTCTTGCAGGTCAACGAACAAAGCAGGCTTTACATTTAAGAGATGGTTGTTTCCTTCAAGTTAGAATTCTACTTAGGTAGCAGTTTTTAGGGGGAAAAGTTCAGTTATTTCCTGTCCCTATCATGGAATCATTTGCCATGGGCTCTTTATATCTGAGAGAAATGTGTCCTGAGGTAGTCACACATACCTTAATTTGAAAATACCATCATAGCAAATAAAGTCTCCCAATCCATTTCAACCAAGTACTATATCACTTACAGAAGAAAGTGAATTCCATAAATTCTGTGATCTATAACCAGCAACCCCTGTTTCCTTGTCTAGCCTCATGAGGTCACTACTGCATTTCTGTAAATTTTTGGAATAAACACCAAATTATAGAAAAGCCAGGCATGTGAGGGCATTAAGTGCGTGGCTGGCTTGATTCAGTAGTTTGAATGCTTGCTTCTATACACGAGGCTCTTAATCTGTCCTATTCAACTTTGTCCCTCTGCAAAACGAACAATTAATGCATGGTCCCTTGTAAATGTTAAATTTGCAAGTGTAAGCCAACCATATAAAATATTTCTGTAAATTATAGGTGTCTTGCCTTGTTATCCCCATTTGTCTTAAGAAGGAGAGCCTGTGTGGCTCAGTTGTTGAGCCTCCGACTTTGGCTCATGTCATCATCTCACAGTTCATGGGTTTGAGCCCCGCATCGGGCTCTTTGCTGACAGCTCAGAGCCTGTAGCCTGCTTCAGATTCTGTGTCTCCATCTCTCTCTGCCCCTTCCCCACTCGCACTTTGCTCTCTCTCTCTCTCAAAAATAAACAAACATTAAAAAATATATTTAAACAAAAGGAGAGAGAATCAGGATGACCACTTGAGCATATGGGGAAGTAAAGGCACAGGACACAAGCATCTGCCTGAGTATGAGCTTATGTGATAGAATCAATACAGGAACCATATCACAAATCCCTGAGAGAGCAAAAGAGGGGGAAAAAACCCTCATGGACCTTTTCAGCTATAAATAAATTCTTATGCAAACATATTTCAAAATGTGAGCGAGAGTGTGCACCCATTCGAATGAGGTTTTATTCACCACGGGGAAGGCCGCATTCTTATACATAGGACTCAGTGGCAGGGGAAGATGAAACCATCTTCCAAAGAAATGAGGTCATGTAGGTTATGGCTCCTGGAAGATGTGTTAAAAATAAATAATTCCTACTTCTCATTCATAGGACAATGGGACTACTCTCAAGAAAAAAATCAACTTTTAAACATCATAGTGTGATTTATTTTATGGATAGACTGCATTTGTGGTTTTATAGAACTGACATGCACTTGATCTAACCAAGCTAACAGGTTGAATTTTTTATGTAGATGTTTTTCTTCCTCGATAAGCCGAGCAGTTTCTTACTCATAAATCCTTTCTGAAATTTCATTCTGAATGAAGGCCGGGGAAGGACCACATTAGAAAATGTCCTGAGGTGTCTAACATTCTTTTCATTTCACCCTTGTATTTTTGTGCAGGTGATCTCCTCTTACACCTGGATGTGTTAAAGCAAAGTAGTTATGATAAACATAGACAGAATTTCTAATACTTTAGTAAAGCAAATATTCCTAATTGAAAGTTGTTATACAATGAGCCATTAGGCTCCTTTAACAGAAACAAAGCTTTAGAAAGTTCCTTGTCATTATTTTCTTTATAGTTCCTTAAAATAAGGGAACATTATTTTTCTTGCTTCTTTTCTATTTACGCAAGTAATACATGGTAATTTGCAAATACAGCTTAGACATCACCACTATTAGCATTTTGATATGTAAATATATACACATACATTTTTATAGATTCAGGGTCATATTGTATGTAGATTTTTGCTTTCTTTTCTTCTTTTCTTAAGTAATATATTGTGAGCACTTCCCTATGGCATCACATATTTTTGGAAAACATGCTTTCTGATGTGAATTATTCAGAGTACCACCTTACACGATATCTTAATATATTTTATTATACTCAACAGTGTCTACTCAGTTTGTTGAAAAAAAGGTTAATTTCATTAAATTAACCAGTTTTGTGGGGAAGTTAACATATATTTAGTTTGGTGTTGAATTAATAACTATATAATTTGATCAATAGTTTGGCTTTTCACCTGCTGTTATAATACATATAAACTTGCAGTACATTTGGTGGGTATCAGGGCCCCTTCTCCTGCAGGAGTCAACTGACCTTCATGTTTCATTTTAAGCCAAGTTCACGTGCAAAGAGGCAGAGAACAGAGATAAAGGATGAGGGCATTATGCTTTGGTGCATTGTAATAACTGGATTTCTCAGGAGCTTCACGGAGTGTATGAAATTTTAGTTCATGAGGAGAAGGAAGACCCAAGATAGAAAGCAGATATCTCCTCAGTGGAATATCTGGATAAAGAAATTTTTTTCTAAAGAAACTATTGTTTTCTAGTTTTTTTTAAATAAACTTTTTAAATGTTTATTTATTTTTGACAGAGAGAGAGAGAGAGAGAGTGGGGGGGGGGCGGAGGGGCAGAGAGAGATGCAGACACAGTATCCAAAGCAGTCTCTAACATTCAAGCTGTCAGCACAGAGCTGGACATGGGGCTCAAACCCACAAGATCATGACCTGAGCCGAAGTCAGACGCTCAACCGACTGAGCCACCTAGGTGCCTTTTTTTTTCTAATTTTTAACTAGTTTTATATTCCCAGGTAGTTCAGTTTCAGCCTAGTCATCCAAAACCAAACCAACAACCAAC
The DNA here is from genome assembly GCA_028646485.1 of Cryptoprocta ferox. Lineage (NCBI taxonomy): Eukaryota > Metazoa > Chordata > Mammalia > Carnivora > Eupleridae > Cryptoprocta > Cryptoprocta ferox. Next base: position 44,692,276 of record CM053576.1, on the reverse strand, counting down.
CAAAACCCACACAGTTCTAGATGAGTCTTTAATGTTTTTCTTCACTGAGTTGGCCAACTCGTTACTCATGCCTTTAAAATATCTCCTACCAATATGCTTCTTGCCTATTTTATGAAGCAGAAATGTGGAATTTCAAATGAAATCTTAAGCATTATTTCATCGGTGGAACTCCCCAAATCCTTGTTGGTTCTTGCCATTACCCTTTGCAGGGTCTTGGAGTGTTAGTGATACCAGGTATCATAGAAAATTATTGTGACTATTTAAGGGGAGAATGAAGAAAAATTGGAAAACAGAATCTGAGTTTATGTTTAAACTTCAACCATGAAGCTTTATCCTTGACCATCTCCCAATTTATTTTCTCTGCCATGTTAAAAAATTTTCCTGTGTTTCATTGAAACTGACCCATGATTTACTATTTGCCATCCATTGACCTTTAACCTCCTTTTCAAGGTAGAATGTATAAAGTTCTCCCTGGTTTAGAAGATGTGACATTGCATTGACTTTTCACTCATAAGTAGGTCATTATATCTATGCAGCAAGAATTAAAAAAGAGTTAATTTCATATTATAACATAAAGGGAGAGTGGGAGAACATCTATTAAAAATGAACGAAGTAGGGGCATCTGAGTGTCTGAGTTGGTTGAATATCTGACTCCTGACTTCAGCTCAAGTCATCATCCCAGGATCATGGTATCCAGGCCTGTGTTGGGCTCTTTTCTATGTGTGGAACCTGCTTAGGATTATCTCTCTATTTCTCCCTGTATACCCCTCCTCTACTTGCTCTCTCTCTAAAAAAAAAAATGAATGAAGTAAAAAAGTTTGGCTCTTTCTGGTCTGAGAACACACCCTTGGAAGCAAACCTTATGAAAATATATTCTCAGTGAGTCAAACTGCACATTTCCCTTTTCCTTCTCTCTATCTTAGCTTGGGCAGTCTGGTGTGTGCCAGGTATCTGCTCCAACCCAACCTCCCACATCTTGTCAGAGAAGACCATCGTTACCCAATGGAAGCTCATGATTCAGCAGGTACTTGACGTGCGGTCTCCTAGGAAACAGAGACCAGGTATCTGAACAATTCATTGCTGACTGACCACATCTCCAGCCACCAAATGCTTCCTGTAAATGAGCAGTCATTTTACAGGAAGACTGCTCCTGTAACTCCAAGATTAGCAAGGTTGGCTTGAGTCCTGGGGCTAATAATGGAATGAAATCCTCAACTAGATTGGTACCCCACCCCCAAGAAGTTCTAGGCATTCATTTTGGAACACAGGTTGGTTTCTGGGCGTTCTCTTCAAACTAGGTTACTGTGTGGAAACTGGCCAAAAGCGTCTGCAGCAGCCACAGTGACAACATTCTGGCTTTTTGCCATTGGTGATTTCTCCATAGCCACTCAAGTATAAAAGACTAACCATAGAGCAAGAGCTTTCCAGCATCTGTGTATACATTCATCATCTGTTAGCCAATGTCTAGTTATGCTATCTAGTCTTATATGTGAGGTTTGTACCAAGCACTGAGAATACAGACTTGAATAAGATATCATCCTGAAGAACTCAGTCTAGCAGGGAGAATGGCTTTCTAATCTAATGAGTGTTCTATAGGAGTACATGTCACAGTGGAAGGAGTATGAACAAAATGCTGCAGAAGGAAGATTGGGTATGAGAGAAGAATTGAATATGCTTTCACAAAAGGAGTGAGACATGTACAGTTGGGTCTTGAGGGATGAATAGGAGTTTGGCAAAGAAGGGGGTCAAGTACATTTCTGGACTACATTTTTTTGTTAATGTTATTTGAGACCACTTCTCCACTGTGAAGTTGGACACAACTCATTTTGTTTTATCCTCAAGCAACTAAAGGGTCCAGGTAAATTCAGTAACAGACATTGTTTGGTTATAAAATCACCTTGTACAATCTCCAACAATGGTTCCACTTTTTCACACCAATGTTTTCAGGTAAAAATTGTTCTATCTGTAGCCAGTTAAACCTGAAATGTCAGTAGGTCTCCTAGTTTCTATTTCAGCTTGTTCCATTGAATAACAGTTTATCCCAAAAACCCTGTTAGCAATACTTTTTTCCCCTCTCAGTACTTTCCTAGCTGACTTATAAGTGACAGCTGCCATGTTATTCCTAGCCATTCACTGCAGTGCAGCAACCTGGACTCAATCATCCTTCTTCATATACCTAACTAACTCCCACTTTCTGTGGACATCTCTGTCACTACAACCTCCTTCTACTCTGTTCCCACCTCCCTTTTGCTAAATTTTACCCAGTTGAAACTTCCTGGTCATCCAACTTGATTTTCAATAAAGTTAACATTTCAAAATCTAGTTTGCTTGTTTCTCTCTCCCTCCCTTCCTCTCTCTCTCTCCCCTCTTTCTTTCTTTCTCTCTCTCTCTCTCTGTCTCTCTCTCTCTTTCCAGAAATAGACACTGTGGTCTGAAACCAATACCAGAGTGAGAAAGGAGATGTTTTCCATCTTCCATATCAGTTACACAAAAGTAATTCTACTCTCATTCTTATGAGTCATCTCTGAACATTTTTTCAGAGGCATCAGTGTAACTACAGAGAGTAGCAGAGACAACAAATTGTATGTGTTTCCTGTCCTTCTCCTCTCTCTTTCATTCTTGGTTCTGCTCAGTTGTACATTTACCAGAAGGTGCCAAGGAGGAAAACACAATCAATTCACCCTGGATTGCAGCAGGGGCTGAGACTACCAGAAATTTCAGTTTCAAATCTTTTGTACTCTCTGGGAGTTACAGACATTGATTGATCCTTGTGTCTGATTATCATGGAAAATTGAGAGTCGACCAGACACGGTATTGATCTGAAATTGGTGTTGTGAGAAAAAAACTGTCTTATAGTCACAACAGAGCATGTAAAATTCTAGCCATTACCTCAAATAAAGGTCACTAAGCCACAGACACCCTCCCTGCTCATCTTAGGGAGCCCCTAACTCACTCTGGATCCCACTACAAGGGTTTGGGGTCTTCTTGCCACTCAAGAATAGTCACCCCCACACCTATATACTTCTATGTCTTTCTCTATGAGTCATCTACAATTCAAGTCGAGGCCAAATTTGAGGTTCAAAAAAATTTAGAAAGCAAATCCAAACTTACGATTTGACAGGAAGTGAAAAGATAAGACGTGAGATTGGTTTAGGGACAATCCATCATGAAAAAAAAAAGGCATTCAGCTCCATCCACTCTCACCCATTTTCTCTGTTTAGCACCTCGCAAAGTCCTCAGTGACACTGTATAATCTCTGAGAGAGAGAGAGAGAGAAAGCATGAGCAGGGGAGGGGCAGAGGCAGAGAGAGAGAGGAGGACAGAGGAACCGAAGCAGGCTCTGTGCTAACAGCAACAAGCCTAACAGCAACAAGCCCAATGTGGGGCTCAAATTGACAGAACTGCAAGATCATGACTGGAGCAGGAGTCAGATGCTCAACTGACTGAGCCACCCAAGTGCCCCTGCATAGTCTCTCCTCTAACACCAGGATGCATGACCTCTCTTGGAATGCACTGGGGGTCTTCAGAGGTACAAATCCTAGAACATTTCTTCTTGTAACAGTGACCTGCTTTCTTCTAGTCCCAAGTCAGAGTCTCTTCAGTCAAGCAAATTGTTGTCATTTAACATATGTAACAGCTAGCAGCAAGGTTATTATCAAACATTCAGATATCAGTGTATGTGAATAAGTTCAAATGTGCACTTGAAACATTTTATTCCTTTTTTGGGATAAATTTTATACTTTAGTTTGTTTAGTTTTAAGTAAACTCTGTGCCCAACGTAGGGCTCTAACTCACAATCCCGAGATCAAGAGTCACCTGCACTACCAACTAAGCCAGCCAGACTCCCCAAAACATTTTATTCTAATCACACAAAGTGCATATAGAGCAGAGAAACCTTATTAATGATTAAAACTTAGGATTTTACTGTTTTATGTTAATTCACAAATTCCAATTTTAATGGCATTCTCTCAGAGAATTAAATAGAAAACATTTAAGCAACTTCCAGTTGCTTAACTGATAACTGGAACTGATAACTTCCAGCAATCCAGTGACATGGATTGGGCAGGTTGGAGTCAATCATTTTAAAGCAAGAACCATCTGTACAGGTAGTAGAAAGCCATCATTGGCCAGAGATTTTATTTGGGGTGGTTCATGTAGGAGCTGGGGGTGAAACTGTACAAGTATTGTTCAATAGATTGGAAACCTCTCTCTGACCAGATGTTTATTTTGGGGACCAAAAGAGAGGACACATGATTAGCTACCATGCTTAATAAAGGGACAGAATATCTGAAATGGGGACTCCTCTGAAAATACCCAGAAGTCTTGCCTTGGGTGCACGTGGAGTGTAACTCTCAGGTGCTTTTTCTATCCCATGAAGCGGCTGAGAGTGTGAAGACACCTCCGCATTAATTCCATGATCATGTTACTACTGAAAAAAGTGGAGCAAGAAAATGAAGGGATTATTTAAGTAATTCCCAAAGGAATGTTCTGACTGTATCAGAAGTTAGTTAGGTTTACCCAGAAACAAAACACAAGGAGAAGGTGATAGAAATGATCAAGCACACCCATCTTTGGAAACCCAAATCTCAAAATTCAGAAGATTATATTGCTCTCAATTTTCTATTGAAATATCTTTCACACTTTGCGTTTGTTTTAACACAAACTGATACCTTGTTGAGATTATCAAAATTCTACATAAAGTCCTAATTCCTTTGTGGTCACATGGAGAAAAATTTTTTTGGACGAGACTTGACATATAATTAGGAAGATGACAAACCCTCTGAAAGCTAAATGCAATGTTTATCTTGAAATGTCCTAAGGTTAAGACCTTGCTAGCTAGTTTTTATTGCTGAGCTGCAACCCTATGTGAGAAATGGGGTTTATAATAGAGATGCTGGTGCACCACCTTAATTATCACATTGCCACTGGCCACCAGCATAATGAAGGAATTTTCTTATTTTTGCACAAGGAATACTAATTGAAGCAGAGCAAGGATTCTCCTGGCTGCACTGCAGTAAAATGGCGCCATCTAACGGAGAGGAGAGCACAGCCACATTGGTGGCATTTCAGCAGGATAGGCTTGACTTGTCCAGTCCCTAGACAGCTGGGTTTCTGCACTTGGATTTCTAAACTCAAAAAAAAAAAAAAAAAAAAAAAAAAAAACTGAATCCTACTATGTTCCACGGATAGCTGGCCACTCTGTGGAATCAGGGATGGGGCAAATGCTACCAGTTTCTCTAAAATCCCCTCCATAGTGGTCTCCTTTGACAGACTACAGAGAAGTGACATGGATTGGGCAGGTTGGAGCACAGGGAGAAGGAGGTAGGAAGGGAAGGAGGAGGGAAAGAGGAGGGAAGGGGAGAAGAGGATGATGGGAGGGAGAGGATGGAGTGGGAAAGGGAGGGGAGAAGAGGTGTGGAAAGGTTATTTCACGGCAGATGTTTTGCTCTTAGATATGCAATATAACATTTAGCACTCAATCTTCACGTGGAGTCTCATCTGTATATATAAGGAGGGTGAAACAGAGGCCAAATTAACCACCCCAAACTGGTACTGTCAGCAAGAAGCAGAGAAGTCTACCTGCTTTCAGGACCATGGTGTTTCTAGAAGCACAAGGTCACGAGTGAAATAATGTGGTGGCTGTTCTCAGAAAGGGAGGTTCTTACTGCTCCTGTGTGATGATTCTCATGAAAAATCAAGATCCACTGGAAGGCTTAATAGTGGCCTTGTTCTTCCCCATTAGACCTACGCATTAAAGAGACTTGGAGAAATAAAACACACATGCCGCCCACATTCTCATGTGCATTCCCCCACATACAAAGAGTTCTGGTTTAAATTCTCACTTCACCCCCTTCCCTGCCTTGACAATGCGATTTCCCAGCACATCAAAAATTCATCTGAGGACAGCAAGACCAAAAAACCCATTGGGTTTTTAACTTTAACTTAGGCAAACAGTCTCAGTAGAATAAGCCCCTTTTCATAAACCAGAGAAAACTTGGCCCTTGCTGTTCTGTTTCATGGAAATATATGGGAAACAAATGCCACTTGGTGACCAAGGGGTATTAATAGATCTGAAAAATACCCTTGCTTGAACTGTCACCTACACCCTGGAGATCTGGTTAACAGCACTGAATGGACATGGGGTTTGAGGCTAAAGATAGCATCTCCAAAGAGGCTGAAAATCCCAAATGTGGCAAGCCACACAGTTCATTCCTTGAATGGAGGGTATTTTTATCCAACCGGAACAGGGACTGCTGAATAATTTTAGTCGTTTTAACAACCAAACTGACACACCACAGAAGCTCAGGTGGAGGAAGGCACTGGTACTTTGCTAAGGCAGTGGGTAGTGCTGACTTGCTCATTTCCCAGCTGGCTCAGTTGTATTGTCTAGACACAGCTAGCCTGGGGTTTTCACCATCATCCATTACAAGGGCAACAGGCACGGGTGACAGGGGCAGGACTGCTTGCCCTTCACAGAGGTCAGAGCAAGCGGGCCCAGCTGGAATGTCTCCTATTGGTTTAGTAGAAGGGAAAAAAGGATATCGCTTTCGGCTTGATTGCGGTCAAAAGCAAAGTGGTTTCTTTTGAAAACGTGTATTGACATGTTATAGACTCTTAGCAAGCCTTGAGCTTTTCCCTCAAACAGAAGAAAGCCTTTGGAGCCTTTAAACCATAGGCAACCAGAGTCAGATTTCTGTTTCTTCCACTGGTTTCTTTTCCCCCCCCTGAAGAGAGGTTTTGGCTTTAAAGGTTTGCCTCTGTCCTTGTTATTCAAGTATAACCTACCACCTTTACATTCTACAAAGTATATCAGAGAGGAGGAAGGGAATACTTACTGAGTTAGGGATGTGTTTCTTATTGCAGAGAAGGCCTGCCGCTCCTGGGATTTGAGGGCGCGTGGGAGGTAAGGAGCCCCTGCCCGGTCTCCTTAGAGGACGTTAATAATATTTAGGTCAGAGCTTCCTGGGGTACTTGCAGGTGTTCTTTAAAAAAGACTTGAGTAGCAACTGAATTTGGAGATGCTGGTTCAAATAAGTTAAGAAAGTTATTTTACTGTAGGACTTTTTAGTCTGCGAAGGTCCCTGTGATGTCCCAGGTGGGTCTATGAGTGCTGCGGCCTGTGGCTTCTAAGAAGGCAGGATGATCTGGCAAAGGGCTGACATGGCCACTAAGGGAGGGACAACTGCTGATGGGATTTTGTTTGCCCAAAACATTGAGCTACAACCTGCTTTTTTGTGGAAATATTAACATACAGCACAGGACACACCAGCACAAGCGGAATAATGAGAGCCATCCTTTCTCCCCACAGGTGCAATATAGCCAAGGGAGACAAGCTAGCCACCATGCCCTGGGTGAGAAAGAAGGAAACAAATGTTCTCAGCTCTTTTTAAGCATCTCACTAGTTCTGTCACAAATATTATAAGGTTTCAATATTAGGGACATTAAGTTGTAAAGCTGTCTAACACTTGGCTTTATGGAGAGGAGAGTGACCTACGAATGTCAGGTGAGCTGGGCATGCCAGAGATCAGGGGTCCCCTGGAGCACGGCAAGTGAAGAGTCATTACAAGGGGCTCATGAATCCATATGTGCTCCAAGCATCAGCTGTAGCCTGGGGAAATATGTCTTGAGCTCATTTACACTTCTCTGTTTCAAACATACAAAAACGCTGCAGTGATTGATAAAACACAATTAATGTAAACATTTTGCTGACTTCACAAGAACTGTCTCTTTAGGTATTTTCTCAATAGACAAGACTAGTATTATTAAATTTTTGAATAAGTAATAAAATCACATGGTTCAAAAACCAGAAAATGCTGAAAGAGATAGAATAAAAATATCTCCCTCCCATTCTTGTCCACCACTATCAAGACTTCACACCTCTGACTAGATGATCTGTATTCTTAATTTCTTATGTAAACTTTCAAGTTTTTTGCGGCACACACAAAAGCACATTAAAATTTAGAGTTTTAGTTCCTCCTTTCTGACAAAATGGCTTGCGTATTTTATATGCTACCCTCATTTTTTTGAAGTTAATTTATTTATATTTGAGAGAGAGAGAGAGAGAGAGAGAGAGAGCAGGGGAGGGGCACAAATAGGGAGACAGAATCCCAAGCAAGCTCCATGCCTTCAGTGCAGAGCCCGAAGCATGGCTTGAACTCATGAACCAACTGAGCCACCCAGGTCCCCTATCCCATTTTTTTTTTAAGTCTGGTACAACTGCCCTGGCATATTTCCTGTCTGTTGAAAGAGACTTGTTCACATAAGACCATAAAGCCAAAAGCTTTTTGAATCTTGTACTATTAACAGAGTACTTGGTCGTATGCATCACCCCCCACCTGTTTCTTCATCTTTTTCATTGATGCCCACAGAACATTTTTCATGATGCCTGGGACCAAGTCTCGATCATTTCTTTGTGACAGTCTGTCCCATCTGCCTCCAAAGGTAAACTACCTCCTTCTTTCTCCTGTGGAGTGACAAAACATCTTATTATTCTGAACCTATAGAGGAGCCCACCTCCACATTTTCAATTCTACTAGGGCAGAGGGTCACCAATGTGGTCACGATTAATGCTCTAAACTAGTCCAGGTGAGCTGGACTGAAACATTCCACGGAGAATACATGATGCAGAATCTTAGTCACAGTGCCTGACACTCTGGACATTATTCTCTGGCTGATTTAGAAGGAATAAGGAGTGGGGCACCTGGATGGTTCAGTCGGTTAAGTGGCCGACTCTTGATTTCAGCTCAGGTCATTATCTCACAGTTCGTGAGATCGAGCTCCATGTCAGGCTCTGCACTGATGGTGCATACCCTGCTTGGTATTCTCTCTCTATCTCCCAGTCTCTGCCCTTTCTCCCCATTCTCTCCAAAAATAAATAAATAAAACCTTTAAAAAAGGGAACAAAGAGACATTCTACCTGCATGGCATTTAGGTGGGCCTTGGTTGAGGGAGAATTAAAGCAGCATTCATTCAAATCCTCTTGATCATCAAAACTCCAGGGGTTGCAGAGTTTTTGAAAAGTACAGACAATTGTATTCTGGTCAGACCCTGGTGATTCTGACCCTTGGAATCCCTCAGGGTGGTGACAAGCCATGATTGTTTGTAAGCAACCCAGGTGATTCCAATGATACACTGAGAAGGAATATGCTTGGGTGGGTCTCACAGCCTTCATGGATGCCATGATAAATATAAAAGACATGACAAGTAAGCTTATCTCCAAATATGTGTCCAGTTTGGTTGAACCTCCTTTTAGCCCAACATTGAAGAAAATAGTCTTCATTTCTAATTTCATTTGGTTTGTAAGTGTGAATCTGTCTTTGGCAAAGAATAAATAGTAGAGGATCAGAGGGTTTTTCAACCAAAGGAAAAATACCCCAAATTTACTTTATTTTATTTGCCTTAGGATCGATGAATATGACAGAGGAAGTGAATGGCTTGAGCTGGAGCTAATAGAGTGAAATTAGACAATTCCTATGTGGAAGGGGTGCTTGGGTGACTCAGTCGGTTAAGCACCCAACTTCACTCAGGTCATGATCTCGCTGTTTGTGAGTTTGAGCCCCATGTTGGGCTCTGTGCTGACAGCTCAGAGCCTGGAGCCTCCTTTGGATTCTGTGTTTCTCTCTCTCTCTGCCCCTCCCCTGCTCACACTCTGTCTCTCTCTCAAAAATAAATAAACCTTAAAAAAAAAGAAAGAAATAAAATTCTGATGTGGAAGAAGTGAATTCTATGATCAACATAGATCATAGATCTGCTGAGTATCAACAAGGTGCCCTTCTCTCTAAGTTTGCTCCCCACATCATTTGATAACCTTACAACCTAATATGGTACAGAGCCGGCAGAAATGGAAATCCACAGAGGTCAGAGTTGGCAGGAAATTTCCATGAACAAGTGTGGGAGAAGAAGCCAAGTTCTTTATCAGAAGGCACAAGAGAGTGAAAAGAGTCAGAAAAAGAAAGACAAATACTGTATGATCTCACTTGTACATGAAAGGTAAGAGCACTGAACTCATAGAACTTACAGATTGGTGGTTGTATGAGGCGGGGATAGGAGGTGAGGGAAGAGGGTGGAGGTAGTCAACAGGTACAAACCATCAGTTATAAGCTAAAGGAGTCCTGGGGATGTCATGCACAATGTGGTGACTGTAGTTAATACTATCTTATATATTTGAAAGTTCCAAAGGGAATAGGTCTTAACAGTTCTCATCACAAGAAAAAAAGGGTGTAACTATGTTGTGGTGATGAATATTAACTAGACTTATTGTGGTGATAATTTCCCAATATATATAAATATTGAATCATTATGTTGTACACCAGAAACTAATATAATGTTATATGTCAATTATATCTCAATAAAACTGGGGGCGGGGGACACATGGTGGGTGGAAAAAAGAGCACGAGAATATCTGAATGTAAGTCATGAGTGTGTCAAAATCTGTAGGAGCCACAAAACTACATCTGACCAAAAATACAGAAGCAGAGGGAAGTTATGGCCATTCCTCACCCAGGTCTATTTTTAGTGGATTTAGTGATTAATGGCAAAAAATGGTTCTAATTCTCCCGAACTCCCTGTATTTACATACTCTGCAATGAGATTTTGCAGCTCTTCCTATCAGGATGTGAAATCTACTTCCCTTCCCCTTGAATCAAAGCTGGCCTATAAAATGTCCCCTGTGACTCACTGTGGCCTAGGGAGTGTGGCAGAAATGTTGGAGGTTCAGAAATGAGCCTAGACCTTAAGACACTGCATGCTGTGGCTCCCTCTTTTGGGATCCAGCTACTGCCATGGAAACACACCTGGGCTGGCCTGCTGGAGGATGACTGACCACATGGAGCAGAACCATGTCAGTCCAGTGGTCCCCATGGGGAATATCTAAGGCTTCAAGAGACTCCAAAGAAACAGCCAATGAGACAAGAGGAAACCCACAGTACATGCTGCCAGAGAAGGCTGGGGTGGGGACATTTCAAGAAGACTGTGGCTGACTGTTGGATGCCACTGAAGGCTCAAAAATGGTGGAGACAGAGATACATCCATTGGATTCAGTGTCTTAGAGATTGTTAGTGATCTTGACATGACTTGTCTCATTCTTAGCGGTGTGATAAAGACAAAAGCTAGGTTGGAGCCATTCCAAGAGGGGAGTGAGATTAAGACCATGAACATAGTCTCTGATGAAACAAAGTAAGATGTGATGATATTGTGTTGAGAACCATCCCCAGAGAGGGAGACAATTTTGATATAGGGAAGAGTTGCATAAGCCAGCAGCAGAACCCTTGAAAGACAAAGATTTGGGAACTTAGCAGACAGCCAAACTCAGACTTGTTCACTGCCTCTAACCCTAAAGGATTATATGTCGAAGTGCTTTGAGGCCTGTACGCAGATGTATGAGAGTTTATTGTTTTCCTTTGTTCCTCTTAACTCTTTAATCCTGGACAAAGTTCATCTAATTATGTGGAAACTAACTTTATGGTAACTAACCTGACGGACACCACTTTAACCATATGATCAAATATCCATATCACCAATAATTGGACAAACTAATATAGGTGCCTCTTCATATGATAATCTGAGAATGACATAACATCACTTCTACCATTTTCCTGCAAAAATGCATCAGTTAAATATAATTATGAAAAAATATCAACTCCCAAAATAATTAGGCTGCTCTCTTCAAAAGTGTCAAGGTCATTAAAAACAAATAAACACTAAAGAAATATTCCAGATTAAAGGAGACCAAAGAACCATGACAAATAAATGCAACATGTGGGTTGTATCTTGGACTAAATTTTTTGTTTGTTCGTTTGTCTTTAATATAAAGGACAATTTGGGGATAATTTGCAGTAGACAAATAAGGTCTCTAAAGAAGATAATTGTGTCAATTTTAATTTTCTGATTTTAATAATTATATTGTAGTTTTTTAAGATAATGTCCTTCATCACAGAAAAAGATCCTCAAGTATTCAGGTAGGATGATGACAGTATGTCTGTCTTACTCTTATTCAGGAAAAAATATGCATATGGCAGAATTTTAAGATAATCTGCAAGATTTTCACATTCTGTTGTACATGCCTATATAATCGCCTCTCCTCAAGTCTGAGTAGAGCCTGTGGATATGATTAGAAAGACGATTCATGAGTTAACTCTGAGTTAATCAAAAGGGAGATTCCCCTGGGTGGGCCTGATCTAATCAGGTGAACTCTTTAACTAAATTTCTTCAGAGAAATACTCCTACTGGAGAGCAAACTGACATGCTGTGGGAAGACCCACATGGCAGAAAATGACAGGAGGCCTCTAGGAGACAAGCATGATCCCCATATGATATCCAGCAAGAAAATATGTACCTCAGTCCTACAAAGGCAGTGAATTGCATTCTGCCAACAACAAGCAAGCTTGGAAGAGAACTCTGAAAATGAGAGCAAGACTGTAAGCAGAGAACCCAGTAGTAGATTTGTATATGGACCCTTGTCCCATGGAAACTGCGAGGTAATAAAATGTGTACTGGTTTAAGTTGCTAAATTTATGATAGGTAGTTACATAGCAATAGAAAACTAATAATGATATCCAAACAAATAATGTCAAAATATTAACAAGTAGAGAAGAATTTACAGAAGTTCTCTGTACATTTTTACAACTTTTCTGTAAATCTGAAATTATTCCAAAATAAATTTTACCCAATGCATAACCCATAGAAGGCTTACTCTGTGTCGGGTACTGTTTATTTTAAAATATATTGATACATTCAGGGGTGCCTGGGTGGCTCAGTCAGTTGAGCGTCTGACTCTTGATTTCTGCTCAGGTCATGATCTCATGGTCGAGGGATCGAGGCCCACATTGGGCTTCATGCTGAGTGTGAAACCTGCTTAAGAATTTTTCTCTCCCTCTCCCCTGCTCACATGTGTGCACTTGCTCTCTTTTTTCTCTCTCAAAAAATAAAATAAAATAAAATAAAATAAAATAAAATAAAATAAAATAAAATATATTGATATATTCAAATCTTATTAAAGAAAACAAACAACTCTTTCCTCCAAGATTTGGGTATGATTATAATTCTTATTTTTCAGATAAGGAAACTGACGTTCAAAGGGTTCAGGTGACCTGCCTGAGGTCGCACAGCAAGTAAATGGCAGAGCTGGAATGTGTATCCAGTTTCAAAGTTTATACTTTTATAAAGTATGCTAAGCTTATAAGTATAGCACACTAAGCGTGTGCTATAGTGACTCAGTGACATTAAAGTTATCAATTATCGATCAAGATGAATGTGATTGAACGTCATCCTGCAATGCTCTGAAATCCATGGGGAATCATTTCTGCTTTACCTTTTGTTTTTATTTATCATACAAGTTTTCTTGTCATGGTATAACTATCACATCAGAAAGACTCACAACATTGGAATTCGAGCAATAGTATGTTTGGCTTATATTGATGATTTTAAATATTAGCAAATGTATTCATATACTATAACTTGTCTCATCACCCTCCCTCAGATACTTACAACTTCTTATAATAAATATATCAAGCTAACAAAATGGAAGCAGATGAGAAATCTGACTAGAAAGAAGACCATATTGGACCCAGGAATGAAAGAAAAACATAAAAAATGAAAGCATGAAGTTCAGTACACTTCACAAAAATCAATCCAGAATGTATTTCCAACCTTCTAGCAAACCAATTTTGTACATTTTCCATATTTCAGGACTTGGAATAAGATGAAGTCACCCAAACTCCATTGTGAAATCCAGCCTCCTCAAAATCCATCTGACCTCAGAGAGGCAAACAGTGAGTAATTCAAAAGATTTTTGAATGAAAGTGTCAGTTTAAGATCCTCAGCATAAAACATACCTACAAAGCCTATTTGCAAAGTAAATTTACTCTGGATTCTTGATAACTATGAAAGTTTTTTCTATTGTATTTATTTAAAATTACAACAGTTTACATTAGAAACAAGCTCAAACAATTAAGGTAAAAGATAAATAACTGCATACAGTTTAATTTTACAAAATGCAAACATACATCTTTCATTGTTCCATTATCTGAGTATTAAGCGCCACATAATTGCACAAGGCATTTTCAAATGTCTTAAAGGCTCTAAAATTACAGAGTTGACTTTGGTGAAATAGTCTTTATTTTCCTCCATTATTATACAAATAATTGACCACACAGATTAAATTTAAATCGGAATTGGATATGTCCCCTACAGAGTTCATTTCTCCTTTACGGCTAAAGGTTGGTGGCTCATGATGGCTCATGGAGCTTACTCAGGCCCTCATGGGACACACAGAAGGGGGTCCAAATGCCCATAATTTAGGATGTTTAAGCTGGGAGGGATCTTACGGTTCCCTGGGAACTTGGTGACATCACAGCAAGGTTTACCTGAGACAATCCAGCTTCTAGCTAGCCCAGGGTAATTCTCGGAGTGTCGTTTTCACTCTGAGAAATGTGTCAGTTTGGGAGACAGCACAGATAAAGAATGGAGGTCCAGGGGTGGAGACTTTGACCCAGAGACTGGCTGTCTGCCCCTGGGAATTCTGAAACCGAACTTACTCCCTGTTGCCTCCAGACCTGTGCTTCAGGGGCAGAAGGGGAGGAAGTGAAAGAGTCCTTTTCATTCTCATCAGAGAATGGAAAATTATTCATCACCATAATTACTACCAAACCAAGAGGAGAACAGAGGAGAACGTTTTTACATTATTTCTTCTTAAACAAAAATACACCATGGTGGTTTTGTTGATACTTTAGAAAAGGAAAATGGAGAAAAAGAAAAACAATTTGAAGCAAATTCCCTCCCTTAGAAATAGTTACAAGCTATAAGTCACAGAAGAGTCACAGGAAGTGATTCTAATTCCCGATGGTTGGAGAATATTTTCCCTGGTACATTCAACTTTTAGAAACCTGATCCGGTGATTCACAATTAGTTCTGAAACACTATCCCTGCTGGCTCAATTTTTTCTCACTATAATTCTGAGATATTTACTTGTTATAATTACAGAGGCAGAAGGAGAGAGGGGGAGGGACCCAAGGAGGAATGGAGCTCCTTTGTTAATATGCTGGAGGTCATAGGATGGACTTGGGTCTCTTCTTCGGCAATGTCTGAGCTCCTGGCACACCACAGCAAAACCCGTACAAAAGGCCCTTGCCAGATCACACAGGGAGTGGTCAAGAGCCTTCAGGGTGGACAGCCCTGCTCACCTTGTTAAGCCTAATCCGGGCTGGGAGAAAATATCTGATTTCACTATTTTTCATTGCATGGTGCCAGGCATGCCAGGCATGTAATGGGCACCGTTTTGACTGAATGAGTTACTAAGGCTGGGTTTTCATAATTTGCTGTAGTTGTTGGGTTTGTTTTAGTCCAAGTGAAACCATAGACTAAAGTGTTTCGAGGTGTTTTAAAAATGATTCTTTTCCTCTTCCAAATGTGTATGAATGTCTAATTTCTCTCCCAGATGCTGGGGATACAAGGGTGAACAGGAAAGTGCTGCTACTTTTGAGGCTCCCAGAGCCATGTAAATAACCAAATACCGGAGGTGCCTGGGTGGCTCAGTTGGTTAAGCATCTGACTCTTGGTTTCAGCTCCAGGCCAATCTCACAGTTTGTGGGATGGAACCCATGTGGGGCTCTGCCCTGAACAATGTGGAGCCTGCTTGGGATTCTCTCTCTTCCTCTCTCTCTGCCCCTCCCCTACCCATGCTCTCTGTAAATTAAAAAAAACAATTTTTTTTTTAAATAACCAAATACTGAGAGCAGCATGGTAGACTCGACCAGGTTCGTGAGACAGGTTAAAATCCTGACTTCTGGGATTGAACTTGAGTTGAAATGCTAGGGTTTGTGACCTTGGCCAACTTATTTATTATTATTGATGATATCCCCTCAGCAGGGCTAATGATAATGATAAGTCATAGGTTGTTTGAGGATTGAGCTATTAATGTAAAGTGTCTGGAGGGCTACCTTGCACATGGCAACACTTCAGTGAATGGTGACTGTTGTTTCATAACTGCTCAGCAAGCTGAGACACACGAAACTGGCTGAGGCTGTCCATGTAGCTCAAAAATGAGTATAGTAATATAATGATTCACAACGGTTTTCACATGGCAAGTATTTTTTAAAATGTTTTTAAATTTATTTTTGAGAGGCTGAGGGAGAGAAAGAGAGAGAGTGCAAGCAGGGGAGGGGCAGAGAGAGAGGGAGATACAGAATCTCAAACAGGCTCCAGATTCTGAGCTGTCAGCACAGAGCCAGAGTCAGAGCTCAAACTGTGAGATCATGACCTGTGCCGAAGTCGGACGCTTAACTGACAGAGCCACCTAGGCTCCCCACATTGTAAGTACAAGTATTTTTTTTTTGTTCACATGAGCTATGAGTTATCGGTCCCTGTCCTGGTCCCCATTTCGAAGACTAAGGTGAGCCATCCACTCAGGTAGTCAGAATCCACGGCTAGTGATGGCCAGAAGCCCTGGGCATGGACACAGAGCTCCTGGGCTGGCATATGCAGTGAACAGTCAGTCCTGGCACCTGGCTAGAACCTCTTGGATCCCTTTTACCAGCATTGGGTCAGCTTGAAAGTAGAGACAGATGGGGTGCCTGGGTGGCTCAGTCGGTTATGCGTCCAACTTCGGTTCAGGTCATGATCTCAGGGTCCGTGGGTCCGAGCTCTGTGTTGGGCTGTGTACTGACAGCTCAGAGCCTGGAGCCTGCTTCGGGATTGTGTCCCCCTGTCTCTCTGCCCCTCCTCCCCGTTCATGCTCTGCCTCTCTCTGTCTCAAAAATAAATAAACATTAAAAAAAAGGAAAGAAAAAAGAGTAGGGAGAGATGGCCATTCACCTACTTGGCAGAAAAGCCCTCTGAAGTGTCATTTATAATCTGGGGTCCCTGGGGGATCAGGCTGAGGTTGGACACTCACCTGAGAGCACACCCTTGCTTGGATCTCTTCCCTTCCTGTCCTGCTCCCCACTGCTTTCTTGGTTCTTGTGGGAGCGTGTCCTTGATAAGCTACCAGCACCAGGACCCCAGGCTTAGTATCTGCTGCTGAGAGAGCTTGAATCACAGCTGCACCTGGCTGGTGCTGCTTATGGAACACATCCCAACCCAATTCATGGTGCTTATTGTTCATCAGTAATGAGATGCCAGATGCCTGAGAAGTGGGGCTCACTCAAAAGACCAGCATCCTCAAGGCCAACTCTCTTGGAGCTCTCCTCCCAAAGCCACGAGTACTTGCCCTCTGCAGAGCCAAATGCCCTGAGGACTTCGAGTACCTTATTTGCTCCTCGTAGCCACAGCCCTGCGCTCAGAGTTTGTGCCAGAGCTCCTGGACAATGAATATATACCAAACACATGCACAAACGCTGTAAGTGCCTCACTGTTACTAGCTCCTATAAACATGAGGAGTGGGCACTACGTAGCCCCAATTGAGGATGAAGAACAGAGAGTTTGAGTTACTCGTCCAAGGCTACACAGCTAGCCAGTATCAGAGTGGGGATGTAAGGTCGGCCTTCTCAGAAACATATTACTTTAGCCTCAGTTGTATTCTTCCCGGAAGCTCCCTCACCTGTGGACTGTTAAACAGACAGATTCCTGGGCCCCATTTCAGATGCACTCATTTGATCTCCAACAAGGAAGTCTGGAAATGCCAAGAGATTTTTCTGCCCACCAACATTTAAGAGTCTGGGGGCTGGGGGAGATTAGGGACTGTAGGATGGCATCCTAACTGCTGCTTTGTTGAGATAAAACTATGTGAATTTACTTTTAAAAAACTTTTAAGTTTATTTATTTATTTTGAGAGAGACAAAGAGAACCTGAGTAGGAAAGGGGTGGAAGAGAGAGAGAGGAAGAGACAAAATCCCAGGCAGGGCCCGTGCTGTCAGCACAGAGCCCCAACATGGCGCTTGAACTCATGAAACTCAGATCACAACCTGAGCTGAAATCAAGAGTTAGACGCTTAACCAACTGAGCTACCCAGGCGTCCCAAAACTATGTGAATTTTTAATACAAAATGCACACACCACATTGACTCTATGGCCAAGACTGACACCTGGTGTCCTGTTGTTTACTGTACAAAATGGGTTGTGTACATGCTGATATGTTGCTGGACTTGGGATGAGGGTGGGAATGATCCACTTCTGAAGGAAGCTACAGCAGGTGGCAGCCTCATGATGATCTCCCGCATCTTTTGTCATGGATTTCCACAGAGACCCTGTTACCTACTATTAGCAGAGCCACCTTCACACAGAGTAAATTCAGGCCTTAGGACTTGCCAGCTCTGTAATGACTCTCTATTTTGACTGACTTAGTGCAGTCTTAGACATGCCCACAGACATCTCCATCCCCTCCTGCTCACCAGATTTTGCTCTCATCAGCCTATGTCAGAGTGCCCTAATAGCATAGCAGACAGATGGGCCTAGAGACTCTGAAGTTGGGGTTACCTTTAGTGCTTTTGCTAAGTATTCCCTTTTTTCCATTAAAGTGTTGTTCTTCAGGGGCACCTGGGTGGCTCACTTGGTTAAGTGTCTGACTTCAACTCAGGCCATGATCTCACAGTTTGTGGGTTTGAGCCGCATTGGGCTCTGTGCTGACAGCTTAGAGCCTGGAGCCTGCTTTGAATTCTGTGTCTCCCTCTCTCTCTGCCCTCCCCCACTCACATTCTGTCTCTGTCTCTGTCTCTCTCTCAAATAAAAACATTTAAAAAATTTAAAGTGTTGTTCTTCAATTTATGATTTTGCCCTTCTTCCTTCTCTCTTTTGTCCTTTTATAAATCACTGACTTCTGTGCAGAGATGGTTATTCACCATGGAAAGGGCTGTGCACTGACTCACTGCCATGTAGCAAGGATTGTCTACCACTGACTGCCCAGGAGATCATCCAAAAAAACCTGTTGACCAAGCAAAGTTAAGTTTGCTCGACCATGTCAGTCAAGAATGTAGCCTTCAAAGTCTTGACCATGTCTCAGAATGGCAAAGTCATGGGAGGGCATCTGTGGGGTTTTAAGCCTGGGTGGGCAGTTTATGATCTAACAGCTTTGAATTAATGAGCACAGCAAAGTTAGGGGCTTTAAAGTGAGTCTTCATGAGCAAGCATTAGTCTTTTTTTTTTTAAAGTTTCTATTTATTTTGAGAGACAGAGTGTGTGTGTGCGTGCAAGGTACAAGTGCATGTAAGCGGGGGAGGGGCATAGAGAGAGGGAGAGAGATAATCCCAAGAGGTTCTGCACTGTCAGTACAGAACCTCATGTGGGGCTTGAACTCATGAACCATGAGATCATGACCTGAGCCAAAATCAAGAGTCAGACGGTTAACCAACTGAACCACCAGGCACCCCACAAGCATTCATCTTAATTAATAAACTATTTAGTTGGTTTAGGGTCTTATCTTCTAGGAGTAGAAAATGCAACAGAGGCTTGAAGAAAGTGCACCAGGTTCAGTATTGTGTAACAGATGTCAGGAAATCAACCCCTTTGATTTCAGCTCTCAAGAAGAATAAATGATATGTACTGGGATAGAAACATAGACTTGACCTCTGAAACCTCAAAAGCACATATTTAACAGCCACAAACTTTAAATTCTGATGCACCCAGCTTCACAGAACTCCAAATCCCTATTGATGTAAACTTCACCACAACAGGATGTGGCAGCATTAGAAGGTACCCCATAAGCCACAGTCAGCACAGACACGGCAGTGAACCTGACCACCAGACAGGGATGCCCAAGGATGAACCCCAGACACCCAGTGGAGGAAGGAAACTTCAGCAAGTGGCAGAAATGTCAGCATCCCCCTGACCCTGCTGCTGAGACAGGGCTAGAGGCTCCTAAACTACACACACTTCCAGGGGAGCATGAGTGGGGATGCTGAATTAGCCCCAATTTCCTGGAGACACAAATGGAATGGGAACCAAAATTAACAGTTGTCACTAAAAATAAAACTGGATTTTTCACATAGCTGCTCTTGTGCTCTGAGTTTGTTCAAAATATATGTGTGGAGGAGGCGGGAAGGGAGAGAGAGAGAGAGAGAGAGAGAGAGAGAGAGAGAGAGAGATCTTAGGGCTGCCCAGGAAGAGGACCTGAGGTGACGATTTTGAGAGCAGGTAATTGATCTGAAAGATGACCCCAGGAAGCACCGGTAGGAGGTAGGATGAAGGAGGGAGAGGGTACAGCCCAGGACATCAAGATCAAGCCTTGGGGACAGGAATATACCAATGGGAGTTCTTGTTCTCAGGAGTTTTGCACACACACGCAAATTAAAACAAGAGGAAAAGTGCACTTCAAATAGAGTGACTTGAAACAAGTAGGATCTTTTGTGGCAAAGAGAAATGCAATCAGATAGTGCACCTGCCCTTTCTTCTCAGCTTGGCTTTGGAAACTGTTTGCGAAGTTTCAGGTTTGGGTCACATTATTGACTTTTGAGGTCTTACTCAGATGTCAGATTCTAGGTAAGACTTTCTACCTTCTTACATATTTAGCACAAATGGTGTGGGGTGGGGGAAGGCAACCAACTGTTTCTCTTTTTCTCATTCAACAAGAATTGTGTTCCACCGGATGGACAGTAATACTTTCTTCTGCATCACCATTGGGTCACATGCACGAAGAAGCAGAAAACAACAGGAGCTTCTTGTTGCCTGGGGGTCCCTGGTGAGGCAAGTACCCGTCATTAGGAGAAGTCATGTGATTGCCTCCCATTCACTCCCCATTGTTTCTCTCCCAGCTGGACTTAAAAATAAAAATGTGAGCAATTCTTTGTTGTCCAAAAAGCAGGTGCTGGAAAACATGACAAATTTATATAGATTGTTGCCTTGTTGACAAGAAATCTATAATGGCAAAAGTAACACTGTTCACATTTAGATGAAGGTCCTGTTTCCCTCATCCTCTTCAGTGAAGGGCAAGTCTTCACCCCAGTCTGTCATTCTGAGCCTCCTCCCCTCAGAAAAAGTAATATCAGACAAACTGATGTGGAATATAAGTAGATTTTTAAAAATTTATTTATTTTGAGAGAGAGAGAGAGAGTGACAGTATAAGTAGGAAGGGGCAGAGAGTGAGAGAAAGAGAGAGAGAGAAACCCAAGCAGGCTCCCCGCTGTCAGCACAGAGCCTGACATGAGACCCGAACCCACAAACCATGAGATCACGACCTGAGCCGAAATCAAGAGTCAGGCGCTCAACTGACTGAGCCACCCAGGTGCCCCATAAGTGGATTTTTAAAAAATAAAATGTTAAGAGTGATAAATTCAGCCCTGTGTCCATCTTTCAGTGTCTATCAGAGCGAGGACTTCAGGAAACTGACCTTCTCCAGCATCAAGGAAAGTTGTTGCCATGAGGGTCTGGAAACAAAATTATGGGGCAGGAATAAAAACAGTCAAATAACAAAAGTTTGTGTTAGAAAGTAACTTCTAGTTAGACGCCATTTAATCAGAAAAAGAAATTACCTGCAAATTCTTGTGCAAGTGACAAACTTGCAGGTACTTGAGGTATGGGCTCCCTGCTTCTTTGTTCAGTGACGGCTGTTTTTCCTTCAAACTCCTGGACCATATTAAAGGAGGAATGGAGGTTAAATTCCTCCATATTAAAAAAACTCCATATTAAATGGAGGAACCTCCATTAAAGGCAGGAATGGAGTCAACAGTTTCCTCTTTTCCTGAATTATTACTTGCTTACGCCCACTTATTCTTAGCTCTTCATTCCAAAGCAGCATATTTTCATAAGAAATGACTATGTCTTATTTTCTGCAGACTCAAGATCCTGAAGGGCTGTCTGGAACAGAGCACAGAGAAAGCAGGGAAGGGGGCTCTCTCTCTGGCCATATGCATTCATAGAGGTGCAGGCTAAGGCACCGTACAAACAGACCACAAATACAGTGACTGATATGAGGTGGAAGCTTATTTCTGTTTAACTTAATGATCCAGGATAAGATGTACTGTCCAGGTAGGCAGTTTTCTATCCTCAAGTCCAGTGATCATCTTTGGGAACATAGGAGTTGCGTTACTCTATAGCTCTTGGCCAGTGAGAAGAAGGAAAAGTCTCCCTTCTGCCCTTCCAGGAGAACAACTGCATCCTTTCTGCTTGCATCCCACTGGACAGCCTTTAGTTACACAGAGCCACAGATCTTACAAGGGAGTCGGAGCCATGTTTGCACCTCTAAGTCACATCCAATGTTGACAAACAACTAGTAGCTTTCTGCCACTTGGAGCCTCCCCTTTGCAAGTATCTTTAACAACTGTGGAGAAGTCAGGCATATCAAAGAGGTTTCAATTCTTGATCTCTTGGTAGAAACAATCTAGAACCATTACATTATGAGGCCAGTTTTGGCTTAGTAACAAAGAAAGTTGCAATGCATGCGTGCCTGCATGGGTCTGGGATTGGAAAGGGATACACCATGGGGGTTAGAGACTAGTGTATTAGAGCATCTTACTGCACAAGGAATATGAGAAACATGGTCTTTTTCTATATACTGATATTCTCCTACTTTTATATTCCTAGGTTGCTTTCCTTGGTATAATCTGTCAATTTTCAGGGTACGAAAGTCCTTGAAGAAAGAAGTCTATAGCTGTCAAAAAGATGCAGCGTTAATCTCAGGTGTAACACTCATTTGCAAGTCAGTAGAAATTCAAAGCACTCTCAGAAAATATAATTCGTAAGTGACATGAAAAAAAAATAAAAGCAAAGTGGCCAAATTTTCATCCACAACCATAGAATGTGATATAATCTCAAAGATCTGCAGGTGTTTGGCTGTCATCCTAAATGGCCCCGCCTCCTCTTCCATGGCAGCTCTTAGAGATTGTTTTGCAAGCGATAAGGAGCAAAGGAAGGTTTTCTCAGCTCTGCTCCAGTGGCTGTTTCATAATACCTCTCTCTACCAACACACACATTGTTCCCTCATATTCTTTCTAGTCAAAGGGAGACCACAGCACGGGCTTTAGATGCCTTTGTGTCTCTTCATTCTTAAATTTAGGAAAGCTGTATCCCTCACTGGCTATTATGAAGATGCTACAAGCTGTTACTGAGGCACATAAATAAAACATTGTTTAGAGAGGGCAGAAAATATCCAGGTGAATTTCTTAACCCATTCCAATTCTAGAAGATATTAGCTAAAGCTTTGCATTAAGTGGAAGAGACCATCTTAAGCCGACCTCGGCCATTCTTCTCTCTGAGAGAAATGGCAAACATAGAAATCATCAGAAGGTTAACTGCACAAAACATTTTGTTTATAAATGTGTTGCATCCCTAGATTTCTGTTGTTTACTCTTGAGCATTTTTAATTTTCAAAGAATTTATCCTCATTTTATAAGAGTGATTCATGCTCATTATAGAAGAATAAGATACCACATAAAAGTAGAACAAAGAAAAAGTCACTCATACTTTTATATAAATCATTCCAAACTCTTGTGTACATAAATTTTTAATTCTGTTAGAATAAAACATGTTAGATTAAATGTGCTTGTTTCTCTTTCATTTAACATTCTAGCATAATTATGATCCATGTGATTCTAGTTCCTTTGTATCACTCCAATTTTTTTTCTGAATTTCTCTGGCCCATGTCATTCATCACCCTGCACTGATCCCCTTTTCCTGTTCTGATTAGCATGGTGTCCACTCCGTCCAGAACCATCCCAAACTATTCTAGAACCTCTCTTCCAAACTGCCTCCTTGATTCCTAGAACAGGCTCAGCCCCACTCATGGTGATAGAAAGGGAGCTCCAATGTAGTGAGGGGCTCTCACACAACAGGTGTAGTTTTGCCACCAAAAGACCTGGGACAAGCCACTCAACACCTTCACTCATGTGTGCAATAAATGTTTTGTTTTGTTTTCTGATTTTCAATGCCAAACACTGTAAAGGAATAGAGTTTTGTTTTCCCATGATCTCTGTGACCTTGTATCAATCAACACCCTTTGGGCCATATGCTGCAGAAACCATTCTTGTTAACTTCATTGTAAGAGAGATCCTTCCAAACTGTATGGGAAGGGTGGAGACCACGACAAGAAAAAGGACAGGAACGGAGCGAAGGAGCTCTCTGGGTATGACAGCATGGCCACAGTGTGGGAGGTAAATCAGCCATTGCTCCTCCTCATGCCCTGAAAGCAACCTATTCATCATTTATGGACCTAAGAAAGAATCCAATGGGTCAAAAGTAGGTGGTGACCAGTTGACTTCTCAGCGACACAAGGAAGTGGGTGAATGAAGACTCCAGAGGCCCCCACCGTTCTTTCTTACAGTCCCACAAATCAAAAGAGCTATTTCTCAAGTGCAATTTGAAGTGATATTAGGAAAGGGAGTAGATGCGAGGCAGCAAAAAAAGAATTACATGTCCACCTGAGCTTCTTCCTTATCCCTCCATCCATGACGCTAGCTTAGCTAAAGAAAATCCAAGTTTAATTGCCTCTTTTCTGTTTTCTCTGTCTTCTAATTTTTCTTGCCTTTCCGGTTTCTCCTTGCTTTCATATGCCATTATGAGTCTCTACCTGTAGAATGCTTATTGTCAGTGCCATCCGCTGCAGTTCACATATGTTATAAGAATTCTCTGGATGTGATAGATTATATTACTCACACTTTTTTACCATCTCCTTTCCTACATGGCCCTATTCCTTGTGACATGCAGGTCCCCATCTGTAGTGAGTGCATCACTCCCCCCATGACTTTGGGCTCTGTGTGTGACATGGTTGAACAATGAGATGTGAACCAGTGATGTCATAGTGCTTTCTGTGTTCAAGCAGAGGTTTCAGGAAGAAACTGGAGATGCCTCCATCTGTCTTTCTCCTGCACTTTGTCTAGAGAATGGCATGTCCTGAATGGGAGGTGTTCCTTCAGCCTGGGTTCTGAAATGAGAGGGTACATTGGAGCAGTATCACAGCCCATAACAAGAAGTGCTGCAAACCATTGAGACTTGGGGGTGTTTTGTTACTGCAGCAAAGCTGGAGTGGACAAAGCAAGAATCTGTGTGTGGGCAAGCCTTTTCTCTCTTAGAAGCAAGATCTTCACAGGCCAACTGCCATTGCACACATTCTTTCCACCTTCCTCCAGTGCCTATGACAGCACTGAGCATGTGGGTAGTATCTCATAAATACTGACTGTCCAGGGAATTACGTATTTATTTCTCTCATCCCACCTCTGGCCCCACATCTAAGTTCTAAGGAACTAAACAAAATGCAAAGGTAAAACACAGCTTGGTAAAGACACAAGAGGTAAGGTGAGAAGACAATTCTCTGGACTTCGTTAGAGTAAATAACAATATATATTATTTTAAATACGCATCTACTCATTATGTTCATTGTATGGAGAAAAAGAACAGGTCACAGAAGAAGGTCACAATCATTATAATAACTCAATACATGGTCTCTCCGTCTTAAAAAGATGTGTCATGGAGGAAGATGAATGCCTTATCCACAATGGCAAGACACAACTGAGGAGGGCAGAGGTCAAAAGTTATTTGTGTTAGTCAGTATGCTTTTGGGAGTCATACACACTAGCCTGAAACAAAACTTTAAAGGTCAGTTTTGTCTGTTCTCTGACTCCCTGCTTGCACCTGCCTTTATGACTGTCTGTAGACAAAGGAAGGGCCAGAGGCCTTCAGAAAAAACAACACTAAACAGGCTGTTTCCTGCCGTAAAATGAAGCCAAGGGTTGACTTTCTGTTGAATTTATTCCAAAGACAGGGCATTATTTATAGGTCTTGTTCCAAAATATGATCTCCTTTATTTTTTCTGGAAAGTTCTTCGCAGGTGAATTTTCAGGAAGCCTGAGTCCTAGAGAGCACATTATTTGTAATAACACTTTGAATGGAGATGGGAGTCTAAGGTTGTTTTTCTACCTGTGCAGGAAGTCTGAGCAACATTGCCAGTAGATCCTGAAAGGAAAAACAAATGACATAAAACAGAACCTAAGAAAGTAAAACCCAGCATGGAATCCAGACACTTCAGTTCAGGACTTTATTATTCGGGACTCAGTGGAACTCCATGGTAACAGTAGCTGGGACCATGGTGCTGGTATCATGTCCAGTGGAAGAAGCGATGTGACCATTGCTTCACCTCTCTGAGCTCCTCATCTGCAAAATGAGGTTGACAATCGGGATAGCATGGTGTTATTAGGAGGATTCAATAAGATGACTCAAGGAAGTGTGTATTAGTGTGACTTGCACACATCTATCCCCAGGGTGATAAAACTTTCTTCTCCATAGATCATACATGTGTGTACTAGGACAGGTATAGAAATTTGAGTGCAAGGAAACATGGGTGTGGGATATTATGGATTTTATGAATGGTTTAAGGAATTAGTTTTACTACTTCACAGTAGCAGCCTTAGATGTCTGGTGTCATCTATTTTTGTATTATTGGAGTTCATGTACATGAGATCACTTGATCCTAATCACAGGCACTGAGACAGGTAGAGGAGGTAACCCCCAACAGGAACACAAAGGGGAGGCAGGGGGCAAAGGGAAGAAGAAGAGCAACTTGATAAAAGTAAATGATACCTATTATTTCAACTCTACATTTACTCTGTATGTTTATCGTGTGGAAAAAAAAATAACAGTGTTGATACATTCAGAACTGTCCAGAACTTTCAGACTTTCCAGGTAAATGTGATTTGCCTGATCCTTTCATCTCAAACATATTCTCTAAAAGGTAGAAATTGCAGGAGCCTAGAAAATGATTTAAAATTTGCAACAGGAGGAACATTATTTCACTTAGCATAGTGTTTTGAAGATTTATCCATGTTACATCATGTGCCAAAATTTCCTTCCTTTTAAGACTGAAGAATATTCTACCGTTAAGTATATACCATATTTTGTTTTTCCTTTCATCCATGCATGAACATTTAGGTTGTTTCCATCTATTGGCTATTGTTAATGATGCTGCTGTGAATGTGGGTACACAAATATCTGTTAGGAGTCCCTGCTTTCAATTAATTTGGTTACATACTCAGAAGTGGAATTTCTAAATCATGGTACTTCCACACTTAATTTTTGGAGGAACTGCTGCCAATGCAGTTTTCCACAGTGCTGTCACCACTTTATATTCCTACCTGCAGTGTACACGGAGTTCAAATGCTCCATCCTTGTGAACACTTATTCTCTGTTTTCTTTTTTCTTCTTATTTTTTTTCCTACTAACTTTTGTTTTAAAATTTTTACTTCCCATAGTCATAAAGTTGTGTTGCTTATTTGAGATCTTTAATCTGTTTTATTTTGGTTTTTTTTTTTTTTTGATAGTGGCAATCCTAATCGATGTTAAGTAGGACCTCATTGTGGTTTTGATTTGCATTTCCCAGTGATTAGTGATATTGAGCATCTTTTCATGTACTTGTTGGTAATCTACAAACTTGCTTTGGGGAAATGTCTATTGAAGTCCTTTGCCCATTTTTATTTATTTTATTTTATTTATTTACTTTTTAATTAAGATTTTTTTTAGGTAAGCTTTACACCCAACATGGGGCTTGAACTCATAACTCTGAGATCAAGAGTTGTATGCTTTATGGACTGAGCCAGCCAGGTGCTGCCTTTGACCATTTTTAAATTGGGTTCTTTGTTTTGTTTTGTTTTGTTCTTGTTGAGTTATAGGAGTTCATTATGAATTCTAAATATTAACCCTTTATCAGATATATGATATGTAAATATTTTATCCCATTCTATGGCTGCCGTTTCACTGTGTTGATAGTGTACTTTAACGTACAACATTATTTTTAATTTTATTCTGATGAGGTCCTGTTTATCTACTTTTCCTTTTGTTGCCAGTACTCCTCTTGTTGTCATAGCCAGGAAATCACTGCCAAATCCAATGTCATGAAGCTTGTCTTCTATGTTTTCTTCTAAGAATTTCATTGTTTCAAGTATTGAAGACCTGAAGACTTAGACTTAGGTCTTTGATCCATTTTGAGCAAATTTTTGTATATAGTTTAAAGAAAGGGTTCAACTTCATTCATTTGCATGTGGATGCCCAATTTTCCACCATTTGTTGAAAAAGCTGTCCTTTCCCCCATTGAATAGTCTTGGAAATTTAATAAAAAATGATTTTACTGTTTATGCAAGGGTTTATTTCTAGGTGTCTATTCTATTCAGTTGTTCTTTCTGTCTGCATTTATACCAGTTCCATGCTGTTTTGATTACTGTAGCTTTGTAGTAAGTTTTTTTATAGGTTATTGTCAAGTGGTTTCCAATATAACACAGAGTGCTCATCCCAACAAGTGCCCTCCTCCATGCCCATCACCCCCCTTCCCCTCTCCCCCACCTCCATCAGTCCTCAGTTTGTTCTCAGTATTCAAGAGTCTCTCATGGTTTGAAATCAGGAAGTGTGACTCCTCCAATTTTGTTCTCTTTAAAGATTGCTAAGGATATTCAGGATTCTTTGAGATTTCACATAAATTTTAGAATGGATTTCTATATTTCTAGTAAAAACAACAATGGGAATTTGATAGGGGCAGCATTGAATCTGTAGATCATTTTGGGAAGTATCAATATCTTCAGAATATTAAGTCTTCCAATCCATGAACATGGATGTCTTTCCATTTATTTGTGTCTTTTAAAATTTATTTTAACAATTGGAAACATTGTAGTTTTTAGTGTACTAGTCTTTCACCTTCTTGGTTAAGTTTATTCCTAAGTATTTTACTCTTTTTGGTGCTATTGCAAATGGAATTGTTTTCTTAATTTCTTTTTCAGCTTGTTCATTGTTAGTGTATAGAAATGCAATTGATTTTTATGTGTTCGTTTTATATGTTGAAATTTTGCTGAATTCAGTTATCATGCCTAACAGTTATTTTTGTGGTATCTTTAGGGTTTTCTACATATAAGATCATGTCTCTGTTAACAGAGATCATTTTGTTTCTTCTTCCTAATTTGGATGACTTGCACTTCTTTATCTTGCCTGACTGCTTTGGGATAGAACTTCCAGGATATATTGAATACAAATGGTGAAAGGAGACATCCTTGTCTTGTTCTCGATCTTAGAGAAATGCTTTCAGTCCCTCACCATTGTATATGATGTTAACTGTCTAGTTTTCATATATGGTCTTTATTGTATTAAGGTAATTTCCTTCTCCCCATGGTTTGTTAAGTGTTTTCAACTGTGCATATAGGTTGAATTTTGTCAAATGATATTTTCTGCATTAATTGAGATAATTCTGTATGTTTTCCCCCTTTATTCTGTCAATGTGATGTATTACATTGCTTGATTTTCGTGTGTTGAACCATCCTTGAATTCAAGGAACAAATTCCACTTGGTCATAGTGTATGACCCTTTTAATATGCTGTTGAATCGATTCAGTATATTAGTATTTTGTTGAAAATTTTTACATCAATATTCATAAGGGATATTGGTCTGTTGTTTTCATTTAGTCTTTGGATTTGGTATCAGGTAATGCTGGTCTCACGCAATGAGTCAGGAAGTGTCCTCTTCAATGTTTTTGGAAGAGTTTGATAAGGATTGGTGTTAAATCTTTAAATGTTTGGTTGAATTCATCAGGCGGAAGCCATCTTATCCAGGGCTTTCCTTGTTGGAAGGTTTTTGATTACTGATTTAGTTTTCTTATTAATTGTAATTAATGTAATTACTTAATTTCCTTATGAACTATATAATAAATTAATTGTATTTTTTATTAATTATATGTTTCTTCATAATTCCATTTTACTAGATTATGTGTTTCTAGGAATTTTTCTATCACATCTAGGTGATCTAATTGATTGACATACAATTTTTCATAGTACACTCTCATAATTTTTTTATTTCTGAAAAACCTATAGTAATATACCCACTTTCATTTCCAATTTTAATTAGTCGGGTCTTCTCACTTTTTCTTTTAAATCAGTCTAGCTAAAGATTTCTCATAGTTGTTGATCTTGTTGAATAACCAGCTCTTGGTTTTGTTGATATTATACACTGCTTTTTTCTTCCCTATTTTATTTACCTTTATTATTTTTTTTTCCTTCTGTGCACTTGGGTTTAGTTTGTTCTTTCTCTAGTTAAGGTATAATTTTTTTAATTTTGGATCTTTCTTCTTTTTTATTAGGTTTTGTTAATTTTAAGTTTATTTATTTTGAGAGACAGACACAGGGAGAGTGAGCAGGGGTGGGGCAGAGAGAGGGAGAGAGAGAATCCCAAGCAGACTGTGCACTGTCAGCACAGAGCCTGACACTGGGCTTGAACACATGAACCAAACCATGAATTCGTGACCTGAACCAAAACCAAGAGTCCAACACTCAACTGACTAAGCCAAGTGCCCTCTTCTTTTTTAATGCAAGCATTTATAACTACAGATTTGCCTTTTAGCACTGCTTTTACTGCATTTCTCAGATTTGATATGTTGTGATTCATTTTCATTTATCTCAAAATATTTTCTATTTTCTCTTGTGTTTCTTTTTGGAACATTGATCACTTAAGAGTACACTATTTATTTTCCACATATTAATGAGTTTTCCAGTTTTATTTCTGTTATTGATATCATTCCATTGTTATCAAAAAAGATACCTCTTTCAATATACTAAGATTTGTTTTGTGGCCTAATATGTACTCTATCCTGGATAACATTCAGTGTGAATTAGAAAAAAGCGTGTATTTTTATGCTGTTGGGTAAAGAGTTTTGTAAATGTGTGTCAGGTCCAATTGGTTTCTAATGTTGTTCAAATCTTTGGTTTCCTCTGTCTGGTTGTTATATCCATTATTGAAACTGTGGTATGAATATATCCTACTGTTATTATAGAGCTATTTTTCCATTTAATTTTGTTTATTTCATGTATTTTGTAGCTCTGATGTTTTATGAATGTATGTTTATAATTGTTATATCTTCTTTAAAATTGACCCTTTATCATTAAATATAATCTTTCTTGTTTCTAATAATAGATTTTTCTTTAAAGTTTATCTAGTCTGATGTTGGCATAACCACACCTGATTTCTTTTGGTTACTACCTACATGGACTATCTTTTATCATCCTTCCTCTTTCAACTAGTGTGTGTCAGTAGGTAGATAGGTGTATTGGTGGTAGACAGCATAGAGTTGGATACTAGTTCTTTTTTTTAATCTGTTCTATTAATCTATGATTCTGTAAGTTTTTTGACTGGGGAGTTAAACTCATTTACATTTAAAGTAATAACTGATAAGGAAGGACTTCTTTTTTGCTTTCTCTAGCGGGAGATATGTTTTATAGCTTTTTTTGTCTCTCATTTCCTGCATTATTGCTTTCCTTCATGTTTAATTGATTTTTTGTAGTGCCATGTATCGATTTCCTTCTCATTTGTTTTTGTGTATATTCTAGCTCTTAATAATCAATAGGGGTGCCTGGGTGGCTCAGTCAGTTAAGTGTCTGACGTTGGCTTGGGTCATGATCTCACAGTCTGTGGGCTGGAGCTCTGCATCGGGCTCTGTGCTGACAGCTCAGAGCCTGGAGCCTGCTTCAGATTCTGTGTCTCCCTCTCTCTCTCTGCCCCTCCCCTGCTCACTCTCTGCCTCTCTCTCTCAAAATAAAATAAAGACATAAAAAAATTAAAAATCTATAAATTTATACCAACTTAATTTCAATCAAACATTTTAATTAAAAACTCTCTAGTTCCCTTTATGTTATTGATGTCACAAATTACATCTTTATATATATCTTATACACATTAACATAGATTTATAATTTTTGTGCATCTTTCTTTCTTATAGGAACCTAAAAGTCAAGTTATAAACCAAAATTATAATAACAATGTTTTTTGTATTTGTCTTTACTGGAGAACTTTATATTTTCACATGGCTTTCAGTTACTGTCTAGTGCCCTTTCATTTCCACTTAAAGGACTATCTTTAGCCTATATTGCAGAGCAGGGAAATAGAAAGTAAATAGGATTTATAGCCAAAGCACCAAGTTTAAGTCCAGATGTTTCTTAGCCTAATTATTCAACCTTTCCAAGCCTCAGTGTCTTCATCTGTGAAGTTGAGACATATCTCTCTAACCCTCATAGTTACTGTAAGACCGAAACAAGAACAGGTAAAATTTTATATTTTGAAACATTTATTATTATTAAACATATAACAAAAGTGCTCATTGTCCCATCCATATCCCCTTGGGTCCCAGTATCTTCCATTCTCAACATACAGCTTCCATTTGTTGGAAACTCCCTCTAGACTGTCCAAATTCCTGCCTGTGTCAAGGAAAGGAGGTCAAGGGGACAGTGACCACCTTTCCTGCAAAGTCATAACCTAAAATTGTACGATCATTTGCACTTTCATTCCCTTAGCCAAGGCACAATCACATGACCAGTTTCCTATATGGGAGGCTGATGGCCATGTGCTAGCTAAGACAGAGTGGTTCTATTACTCTGGGATAGTAAAGGAGAAAACAATATTGGGATATAACTGTCACACATGACATGTCTCTGAGTCATTTTGTGTCTCAGATATTGAGTGAGGCAAGTTAATATTTAGCACTTGATAAGTCTCAACAAGCTGAAGTTATTGTTATTATTGGATTATCAATAATAATAAATATATATCAATAAGGAGGCTTCCTCTCCACATCTTCCTGTGTTGTTCAGAAATCTACATACTGTGGCTAAACACAGCTCTCCACAGAATCTGAAGTCCCATGTCCATTAGGAGGAGATTTTTGACTCTTGAGCTTGCAGATGCTTATACTCCAGTCAAGAAACACTAGAAGAAACACCACTTATTTCCCCAGTAAAACCTTACTTATAATAGCCCTATGATAAATAACACACCTGCAACCTGAAACTCAAACATAGCCCTGAGATCTGTAGCATCACAAATCACCAGAGACTTGACTGAAATGCAAAACTTCAGGCCTGATCTCTGACCTACTGAGTCATCACCTACATTTTAACAAGATTTCCACGTGATTCACCTGCACAGTCAAATTTGAGAAGCACCATTGTTAGTGTTGGATG
The DNA here is from genome assembly GCA_028646485.1 of Cryptoprocta ferox. Taxonomy (NCBI): domain Eukaryota; kingdom Metazoa; phylum Chordata; class Mammalia; order Carnivora; family Eupleridae; genus Cryptoprocta; species Cryptoprocta ferox. The sequence goes on along the minus strand of CM053576.1, from coordinate 44,659,446 downwards.
AGAGAACCAAACCTTAGCTGGAGAATAGACTTCTGGTTGAGGCCTTTCAAAAGCTAACCATGCCTTTAGCATGCATCCAGATCTAGGCACTTAAGACATGTCTCCCAGGTCTAACCTAGGACACGAGAGCTCTCAGTTAGGCAATCTTAAAGAGCCTTAGGTCAAATTTACAATCTCTGATGAGTTTTCTGAAGTCCTTGTGAAGAAATACAGTAAGTAAGAAAATAAAGGCTTACTGAGAAACATCATTCTAGAATCTGACTCTTGCTTCTGTACTTATTCTTCTAAATGTGTCATTGAAGAGGCTATGCATTGGAAAGTTAAGAATACCAATTCTGATGATCTCGCCCAGGTATAAATTGCTGACACTGTCACTAGAGTTGTCACTTTAAGCAAGGCACTTAACCTGTGAATTTCCATTGGTAATTTTTTTTTTTTTGGTAAATAACTTTTTTTTTCATAAATAACTTTTTGAAAGGCACCAACTAGAAGTTCACACTCCAGCCTTGATTCAACCAGCACTAAAATCGGTGCTTCTTAAGTGTGAATGTGTAGGTGGATCACCTGGAAATCTTATTAAAATGTAGATTATGACTCAGATTTCAATGTCTCTCTTACTTACTTCATGGGAGGGTTGACTGCCTGATATCATGAAATAAGTCTAGTTTCTAAATTTGTAAACATATTTTGCATATGTATTGAAAATGGCTGTATTCTGCCCAGCAGACATCAAAAATGCAGAGAAAGAACAGCAGCCCCAGTCGTCAGCTCTGGGGTTACTACATGATAATAACTAGGAATTTCTGAGTGTCATCTAACATTTTCAAGGCTTTCACGTGCAATGCACATATATTAGCTCATTCAATACCCCAAAACTATGAAGAAAAGTATTGTTATTTTTTCTAATATAGATGTGGGCATGAAGGCTGAGAATGAATACCATTCAGAAATGAGAATATTTGTAGATCATTATTTTCCACATTTTCTTTTCCAACCTGACTTTATAGAAATAGAACTTCATTTCACATGGCATAGACGTCCTTGAAAATAACTATCTGAAATGTGATGTCAGGTATTTGCAAACAGTGCAGATGTATTTGAGCAAAAGAGATAATCATTGTAGTCCTGAGAAGTGTGGCTCCCAGAGAGATTACTATCTAGCTAAAGGGATTCAAAACCCCAGAGAACTGCCTCTCACATTATGGGACATGCACTTTATCTCCAGCTCCCCAAGGCAAAGAATGTTGGGTGGAAAAAGCTGTCTCAAGTAACAAACAAATTTAGCTATGACAGTAGGTAATGGAAAAAATGAATGAGGATCATAGTTAATAAACCAGACTTTACCACTTCAAAAGAGAATGCACATAAGCTTCTGAATTTGGTGGAACTCTAGTAGGACATATTTTATCCATATCTCAGTTAGGATTAAGGCTTAGAATCATAGAATATTCATGTTAGAAGTGACCTAGTGATTCACAAAAAGTGACCTAGTGATGTTAAACACTTATATGTTCCCCAAGGAATATGTGCCTCAAGGAAATAAAAACTTTCCTAGTTTTACAAAGTTTAGTGTGATAGATGTAGGATCCAAGGTAGGAACTCTGACCCTCAATATAATGTTTTTCCTATTCATATGATTAGAGCTTACTTTGGGGACTTTGGTTTACTAGGTTACAAAAGTAAAATGTTAGATTCTTGGCCATATTCCAAAGCCTTAGCCTTTCTGAGAAGTTCTAGGTCATCACCAGCTCACTTACTCTGTTTTGCAAGTCTTTTTTAAATCCAAAGAGTTATGAATTCATCTGTGAATTCAATATTACCGTGGACAAGGAGATAAAAAGTGAACAGTTCTAGAATTCTGGGGATGCAAATGAACAATGGAAAAGAAGACAAAGAGCTGGAAGATTGGCAGTTTTAACTTTTATCCATTTTTCATTAGAGAAAAAAAGAACTAGAGTTCTATAAGACCAACCCCATGAGAGAGAGAGAAGAGAAGAGAAGAGAAGAGAAGAGAAGAGAAGAGAAGAGAGACGAGAGAGAGAGAGGGAGGGAGAAGGAGGAAGAAGATGAAGATGAAGACGAAGACGAAGACGAAGAAGAAGAAGAAGAAGAAGGAGAAGAAGAAGGAGGGGGAGGAGAAGGGGAAATAAAGGGAAAGAGAAGTAGCAGGAGGAGGAGGAGGTGGAGGAGAAGGAGGAGAAGAAGAAGAAGGAGGAGAAGAAGAAGAAGAAGAAGGAGAAGAAGAAGGAGAAGAAGGAGGAGAAGAAGGAGAAGAAGGAGGAGAAGAAGAAGGAGGAGGACAAGGAGGACGAGGAGGAGGAGAAAGGGAAGAAGAAGACAGCAGTCAAACTGTGATTATCAAAGACGCGCTTCTTCCTCCAATCAATGTATTTGGGACAATTTTTCTCCAATGAAATTATGATTTATTACTTGCTTTCTAGGTTGTAAGTAGAAGACATTGGAACTGTGGTGGGCCCTCCCAGGTGGATGATGTTTTGCGCTCTATTTTCCATTGCCCTTGGGTTCCTGGCCCAGATGTCTCTTCCAAGAGTTGACGGTTGAAAGAATAAGATCAATACCAATAGGTGGCCACTATTTTAATAAATATTTTACTACTCATAGAAATATTCATCGGTGCTTCTCTAACATTGAAAAGACAGATTTACATTTTTAAATGTCACATTTTGAATTAGGTTATAGAAGAAATAATGCGTTGACCAAATTTCTACTCGCCGTTGGTTATTTGACTACTAATTTGATTGTAGATTTGTTCTTATGTTGTAGTTGTTCTTTAGGTTAACCTAGTTTTAAATTGCTGCTTTCAAAATGATTCATAGTCAAAATATACAGAAAATATGTTATACAGTTACAAATCAGGTTCAGTAGTAGCTTTTAAAATTATTTGATTCTGTTTAGCAAATGGGATAATTATGGACATAGAATGAAATATGTTATACTTCCTTCAAGTAAAAAAAGTTTAAAGTTAAATGATATAGAAAAATATACTGTGAAAAAAGGAAATAGTGAGTATTTTGCCTTTATGAAAAATTTCCCCCCATAGGATACACATCTAGTGAAACATGGATGATTCATTGAAGAAATAAGATTTAACAAATTTTACAGTAGAACAAAGAAATACCTTGATTCTTTTTCTTTTTTTAAGTAGGCCTCACTCCCAGCATGAATCCCAACACATGGCTTGAACTTACCATCCTGAGATCAAGACCTGAGCTGAGATCAACAGTCAGATAGATGCTTAACCAATTGAGCCACCATGGCATCCCAGAAATACCTTGATTCTATGTCATAACCATTCTATCACATTTGGAAGAAAATGTTGTTTGTTTGAGAAGCAAACATTTAAATGGAGATCAAAAGCTCAAAGTTTAGCTATCTTCTAATACCCAAAGCATATTTTAACTTCAGTTAAACATAGATTAAAACTAGAGTAAACTAATTTGAACAGTAAAGGGCAATTTATGGGATCAAGAACTAGCTCTGAACTTCGGAAATTGAGCTTTTTATTTTTCCACTTCTCAAATATAGGACCTCTTATTTATCCTTGAAAGCAGGCAAGACAATGTGTGGGATCAACCAATTCCTACAGATTTTATTTCTGAAACTTCTGAGATTTCTGGGAAAATTTAAGACTATCACCTTTTTCTAAATAACCAGCACCTCATGGGAAGTTTTCAAGCAGGCTTTGTGTAGAAGTGTCCCAAATGCCAAGAGCCAGCTGGGCCCCTTGCTCCTCTTCCCCTGGTTTGGTGGCAAATTAACTCAAGACTCCAAGATGGCATATTTGCCATAGGATGGTATGTCTTTCCTGAGGATGCAGGGAACAGAAATAATCAGATTTGTGATTCTCATTCATTTTTTCAGTGAAAGCCAATAGCCCAGCCCATTTGCCAGCTGTGCTTACAGCCAGAAATATCACATATCACAAGAGAGTAAAAAACAACATTCTCAGATGCAGCAAACATTACTGAGTGCCTACAGTTTGTGTCTCTGAACCTTATGATGGAGATGCCAAGGTGAGTGAGGCAGTCCTTGACCCTCCCTTCATGAACCTCATAGAAACAAAACCTGTTTTCCCAGATCTTTGTTTGGTTTGCTAATAGCAACCATGGGCTCTTCTGGAAACTGAGCCATTTTCTCCTTTTGACCTTTAGACAGAGGTTCCTGCCAGCAAGTCCCTTAGAATCCCTTAAGAAAATCTCTGTGTGTGCACTGTGTCCAGTAAATTCTCAATAAGCCAGTCATGGAATCATGAACTCCCTTAGGTATCCAGCTTCCTCCTTTGCAGAGGGAAAGAAGGTCTCCTTGTGCATGCTTCTGCTTTGGGAAGCCCAGATCCTGGTGAATGGGCAATCCATTTCCTGCCCAAGCCAACATAGAGGGCATGGCATGACTTCCACTCTGTTGGAACATAAGCCTCTCTGTTCAGTAGCAGCTTCTGGCTCCTGAGTCTTTTTATTTCTCCAAACTGCCACCTCTGGTTGGATGAAATTGCATTTTAGCACATTTGAATTTTCTGTTGGAGGTATATTTTCAGACACAGAGTAGAGAAAGCACTCCCCCCAATCAGGATATTCTCCTGGGAGCCATTTCTAAGATAGGAAGAGAATTTATTTTTCATGGCAGAAGTCATCTCTTCCTATAAATTTTCTTGGACTGGACTTCAGGATTTTAATAGTTTTCTTTGGATCCTTTGCATTTAGGAAATTTCTCCATTATGAGATCCCAAGTTAATTTTTAAATCTATCAGATATGATGTAGTCAGAAAACTATGATCTCTTGGGTCAGATACTACTTATCACCTGTTTTTGTAAATAAAGTTTTATTGGAACATGGCCATACCTATTAAGTTACAGATTGTCTATGGCTGTTTTCTCACTACAACAGCAGAGTTGAGTAGTCAGGACAGAGACTGTATTGTCCACAAAGCCTAATGTATTTGTATTACAGAAAATGTTTGTCGATTCCTGTTGTGGTGCATAAAAGCCCCATTATCTATCAATGCCCTGCTCTCATTGTCACTCAGAGTTCAACACATGTTTACTGTTCTTTCCAGCTCTTTCTTATTCATTCTCGAGCTTTGGCCCATGATATTCTAAACACAGAGCACCTGCCTCTCCACAATGATTATTGACATTCCCTTCCAAACTTTAAATTCAACTTCTTGATGAATCTGTAGTGAAGGAAGTAGTATAAATCACCTACAGTTCCAATCCCAGATTCCACACTTGCCATATTCTCTTGCCCAAAGGATATAAAAATATATATATTTATGCATATACATGTCTTGAAAAGCCTCTTCCAGACTGATGCACTTTTAATTTTTATCTCATTAATTTATTTTCTTGTTGTGTGATAAATGCATTGCTGGATGCCTTATGCTCTAAACACAGTTTATCATTCCATGCCGTTATCAGACTTGGAAGTTGGAATTACTAAGCCCACTCTAGAGTTGACAAACTGAGATCCAGAGAAGTTAGAGCAAACTCAAATTCACAAAGCTAGTAAATAGGCAAAGCCAGAATTTAAAGCCAGGTCAGCCTTGCTCCCAATGATGGCCTACAAAAGAACTTCATTTACAGTACATTACCATGGAATAATAATAACTTATATTAACCATTTTAATGGAAATATTTTGAAAACATTTTACATATTTCTCTGTTGTCTCAATTAGCTACCTTCTCCAGGATGACTCAAAATCATAACTATTTATATAAGTTTTTTCGTGTTGCAGAAGAATTTGAATCTATACTATGTCAGTAAATCATCACCAACTGTTTTTGAAATCCTGGGTCCCCCTACTTTGATGGACTAAAAGGAACTAGTCATACTTTCTTGCCACTATTTCATGTTCATCCCCATCCCTCCACCCAGATGGACAGGCTTGTATGGAAGATAAAAAACTTAGCCAGTGGAGTGCAGTATCATCCCATGGTTAAGAAGACAGCTGACAAGCATATAGCTCTGGGTTCCCATCCTGATTCTGCCCCTCAGGAGCTGCGGAGTGAACCAAGCACATAGGAAGCATCCACTAGGTGGCAGTTATTAGATTATTAAGGAAACTCTTAAGTCGGTTGCCTAGAGATCATTTACCCTTCCTTTTCTCTGCTCTTAGAAATATTGCCAAAACACCAAACAAATTTAAGTGATGCACTGATGTTTGGATGTTTATGCTCTGTCTTTCAGGTAGATTGTGTCTTATTAGAGGTCAGTGCCTACGTTCTGGACTTTTTCTGCAGTAGTTGGTATCTTTATTTATTTATTTTTTTAACTTTATAGTTTACTGTCAGGTTGGTTTCCATATAGCACCCAGTGCTCTTCCCCACAAGTGACCTCCACCAAGACCATCAGACCATCACCCCCCATTACCATTCCACCTTCCCCTTCCCCCCTCAGTTTGTTTTCAGTATTCAAGAGTCTCTCGTGTTTTGTCTCCCTCCCTCTCCCTAACTCTTTTTCCTCCTTCCCCTCCCCATGGTCCTCTGTTGGGTTTCTCCTGTTAGACCTATGAGTGCAAACATATGGTATCTGTCCTTCTCCGCCTGACTTATTTCGCTTAGCAGGACACCCTCGAGGTCCATCGGCTTTGCTAAGAATGGCCAGATTTCA
>CM053576.1:44634951-44652319 GCA_028646485.1 Cryptoprocta ferox | reverse complement strand
AGTTCAACACCGTCACTGGTGATGAGATGCGTTCCCGCTGGCTGCTGGCCTCCTGGCCCGGCTTGCACTGTCCTTTTCGAGGAGCCGCCGCCGCCGCTTTTCAAGGCGCCTTTTGTGGCGCTGCCGCCACCGCTTTTCGCGCTGCCGCCACCTCTATCTGCACCTCCACCCCTCGCGGTGCCACTTGGAATGGATGCTGCCGCCGCTGCGCCCAAGGAAGAACTCTCTGGCCAGACAGGATGGACCTCTCTCCCGGCGCTTCGCAGCTACATATGGGGAGACGGGCGAGTTTTTCCTCCCTTAGAGATGGTTCTAGGTGAGTTTTCCATCTCTCTTTCTCTTCCCCTGGTCTCTCCGGGGCACAGCACGCTCTCCCTGTGTTGGGTTCGGGCTCCTTCCGTCTGCCCCACCGGGACTCGCCCGTCCCCTAATTTCCCAGATCACAGTCACTCACTCAGGCATCTTTGAGGTTGTCTTCTTTCTGGCATCTGTTTCTTCTTTCCCCCACTTGCAAATCCAAGTTTTATCCCTTCAGTCCTTCTCAGTTCAATCCATACGGGCGTGCGCGGATTACAGAGCTCCCTGCTTCTCCGCCATCTTGCCCCAGATATTCACTAGTTGGTATCTTTAGAAGCTAATATTGTTTAATGGAGATTTATTGTCACTGTTGGTTGACATTTATCTTTAGCCCTGCCTGTCAGATGGATGCCCATCTTTAAGTACTGGCTGATGACATACAGGGATAAGCTGTGTCTCAGCCACAGCTCTCCACTGAATTGCCTGGGAATAAAGTAGACAGCTATAATTTAAGAATGTGCTAGTGTATCAGAAAAAAGTGAAGGGACCCACCTGTCATCCTTCTAAAGGAACTGGATATGGGATCTTATTTATGGGAAGGAAATTCTTCACAGGCAAAGGGAGGTAATCTTTTCAGTGGCTCTGTAATGTAAACAATGGGCCAGTAAGTGGTAGTTCTAGGGAACTTGCCTTAGAGAAGCACTTTTGAAAAGTTCTTCCTAGGAGAGAAGGCTCCCCAGACCACAATGAGCTCCCCTACCCAGGTAAGGTCTTTCAGAAGGAATTTATGCATTAACAAAGGTTGAGGAAAGGTTTTCCTAACTTGGAAATCCTGAAAGATTTTAGAAAAGTTATCCATAACTCTCAATGAACAACAGCTAGAGTCCCCGACTGTGTGAGGCACAGTGCACCTGGCAAGGTTTGCCAAGGCACAGCTGCCCAACTCGAGTGCACACATGGGTCACCTGGGGTCAGTAGGTTCAGTAGGTGGGGTCTGAGATTCTGCTTTGGTGACAATCACTCCAGTCATTGGGTGGTGCTGCTGGTAAGACGGCACCTCAAGTAGCAAGGTTTTAAAAGTCATGCAAATGAGGAAGGGTTAATGATCAATCCTCTCTACCCCCATGTGGAAGTCAAGTTCTTCCCTGCTGCTACCCCCACCCCACCTAAGTGTTCTGTCTCTATATAAGGTTACTGTATAATTTCTTACCCAGCCCAGTACACATAGGGTGGAAAGGAATATTATTATGTTGAGACCTATTGGTCTGAGTTTTTTTTCAAAGAAGTCTCTCTACTGAAACTTTTCCCCCTCCCCCCAAAATTTATAGTCTTACATCTTCTTTTATACCTAAAACAGTATTTTTTGTTTTGCATTTGCTTTTGTGGTGAAAAAAAGCAACCTGGGTTATCTATCCAAAGGGAAATGGGATGAGAAGCAAAAATCTGTTCAAACAGTAAACAAACTATTTAGGATTTGATGTGTATTCATGAGTCACAGGGGTAGAAGGGAAACTTAACTGCACCAGGTCGGTAAACCACAAGCCCTCTGAATCAATAATATTCAGTTTGCTGTTCTAATAATGGCAAACACCAAGGTGTACCAGAGTGGGTGTGAGGGATTTCCTTCATCTTCCTCTTTTTTCTTACATGATGTTTGAATATAGTGTTAAATTCATTCAGAGAAGGCAGGGAAGATTTTCTGTTTCCCTGTCAGGGAAAAGAGTGAGTCCTCTCTGCCTGGGGCTCTGGGACAGAGACAGGATCTGGTCAACTGCTGGGTGCCATCCATCCTTCTGTGGGATCCTAACAGTAGCTAGGTGTGTTTCTCTATTTCATTTAATCTCCACAATGACCCATGAATCTGGGTTCCCCACTGAACCTAGGAGGAAGCAGTGTTTCCAAATGAATGAACTAGCGAGGGATGAAGGTGGAGTTTGAACTCATGTCTTCCAGACTCTAAAGCCTTTGTTCATGTTTGTCAAAGAAATGTGTTTCAGTCACAAGAGGCTTCCATCACCTTCCACACCTTCATCTTGCAGGTGAGGAAGCTTGGCCAAGTGGATTAAGGATTTGTCAATTGAATGGAACACACCGAAGAGCAACCCAGTGGAATAAGAACGAGGTTTTTTGCTTTCTGGATACATGTTTCTTCTATTCCATCTTTAAAGTATTCTGTATGCACAGTAATATAAGAGGCTATCACTTTCATTTGTCTTCAGCCCCAGCATTTACAAGTATGCATGCATATGAGCACAGTGAGCATGTGTGACTGACTATGTGTGACTGTTTTGGGTGTGCATATGTGTGCAAGGATGTTTTGCATGCAAATGTGTGCATATGCATGAGTTTGTGAATATGTATGAATGTATATGTGATTGCGTTTTGGATGAGAACAGGGAAAAATAGTTCTTGAGACCCAACCATGTGCCTAGAACTGAGCTAGAACTTCTCTTTAATTATTGCCCTTAACCAGCACACATTTTAGGTAGATATTACTTACGTCCTCCACCCTTTTCAGATGATAAAAACCTGTAGCAAAAAAAAAAAAAGTGAATGTACAGAAATGGACCAATCTGACAGCAGAGAATGAGAGAGTGTTGTTAATTTAATATTTGACGCAGATAGCACAGATTACCAATGTGCAATATGATACATTGACTTCAGGAGTCATAGTGATATCGATATAATCTAAATTTCCCTATATGGTTCAGACAGCACAGTGAGGATCTGCAATGAATGTCACTAGACATAGGCGGTAACATTACACTGGAGTATGGAAATGTGCCAGATAATAGAGATTGTTGGTCAATCCAATGTGTGACCACCATGGTCCAGGAGCACAGACTTGAGGCAGCACACCGTGGCTTGCTCTCAAGCTCAACTACACCCAGCAGCACATGGTTCAGCTAGGACCCCAAAATAAGGCCAAAAACCAAGGGATACTATCCACTAAAAGACATCTTGCCACTGGCAGAATAAAGGGTTTTTTTGGCAACTATTCTGTATGCACCCAAGGGTGCAAAACACTTTTCTTGACTGAGTTCAATAAGACATAATGTGGCACTTAATGCCATGGAAATTATTAGATTACATCATACAAAATGGCCAATATCCAGCTATGTTTCTTAAACCTACAAAAATGATAATTTAATAGGGCTCAACCTGATCTCTTATTAAACTGTAAGAAAGACAGAAATGGCACTAATGGATTTGCAAACATCTTTGGAAAACTAATCTAGGTGATAAGAAGGGAGAATTCTCATCAGCCTTCCAGAGCAGATCTTAATGATCTCCCACTTTCAAAGAAACCCTCCTTGCTCTTTGTTTGTCATTAATTCAGCTGGTACAAAGGACAGGCATGTAAACTAAGATTTAGAATGAAGCAGTCAGCATTTTATGCCAAATCCAAGCTTCTGATTGATGAGAATCAAATAGGTGGGAGGAGAGAGTGTCCAGGAGACTAGAAATAATGCCCTGTATGGACCTAGCCTGCCTGGATGTTAGGATTCCATTCAAGCCCAAACTTCTGTAAATGAGAAAAATAAAAAATAAAAAATAAAGGAAGAGGAAAAAACAACCCCTCCTGCCAATTCTATCATTGGCTAATTTCTAAGCCTGCTCTATATCTTTTAGCAGAGGGGTCTAGACCAGTTTCTCATACTTTGTGTTCCCAGGATCCCTTTACACTTAACAAAAATTATTGAGGACTTCAACGGCTTTGATCTGTGCAAGTCACATTCCACCGATATTTAATGCATTAGAAATCAGAACTGAGACACTTAAAAATATTTATTTATTAACTCATTTGAAATAACAATGATATAGCCAACTTAAAAAGAATATCTTTCTGAAAACATATGTGTTTCAAGGCAGAAAAAGTTGAGTAAAAAAGTGATGCTGGTTTACATCTTTGCTTTTTCTTTAAAGACTGGTTTAACAAAAGACAACTGGATTCTCATGTCTGCTTCTGCATTCGATCTGTTGTGACGGCACACGTCACGTAGCCTCTGGCAAATGCCGCTGTACGCTCCTGAGAGAAGCATCTGAGAAAAAAGCAAATAATGTCTTAGGAGCACAGGATCGTGCAAACAGTTCTGACTTCATGGGTTTCATGAAACAACCCTTAGGATTCTAGAGGTGACTGGACAGTATTTTGAAGGCCATTGGTCTAGAGTAATTTTCTTATAATTAGTAGACTATAGACTTTTAGACTTAGAGACTATAGATTCTATAGACTCTTCAGATCAGTTTTAGGTTTGTAGAAGAAAATGAGCAGAAAGCAGAGTTCCCATAAACCCCCTCACCACACTGATTCTATCAGGCAGCCAGCATTGAGAGCTACCACTCTCTATTGTCTTAATGTCTAAAACACATTAGATCTCCTAATTAAAAGTCCAAGGTCTTTAGCAGGTGTACAGAATCCTTCAAGGTCTGATAGCCCCTCTCTTTTGGCCCCCCGTATGGCACCCTAATTATCTCTGCCCCTGCTCAGGGTAACCTGTGGCACCCAAGCCACTCCATCTTAGGGACAAGCCTGTGTTAGCCTGATAGTATGCAAAAGAATTTCTCTGGTTCCCTCCTCTGTGCAACTCTTTCCAGATTTTTGCAGTTTCTCAATTTCTACTTGAGTTTCCCAGGTGGTATCTAATATGCCCTGCTAATTATTCTCCCCCAGTAGATTCTGATTTTCTGGAGGACAGGACCAGCCTTTTTTTCCCACTGGAATATTGTCAACCCTGCCTTGCAATTGCTAGCTTAGTGAACATTTGTCAAATGAGTGAATGCACAAATGAGAAATGAATGAATCCCACTGGACCATAGCCATTATGATACTGAGTCTACCACCAAACTTCTCCATTGTTCTTAGTTCTGTTCTACAGATTTTAAGGATGTGCTTTTCCCTCATAATGATTCATAAAGTGGTGTGTGTGTGCGTGTGTGTGTGTGTGTGTGTTGCATCCAGACTTATGAATATGCCTTACTTCTCTCTGAGAAAGAAAGATGACTTCCTTTCAGGCGGCCCAGACACCTGTGCACATACCCTGACTCACTGCAGTGCTGCCATGCTGTCTGAATGTGGAATGCCTGGTGGGTGTTGTTTGCTCCTGGCTGAGGATCAGGGTGAAAGATGCTGATACCTGAGGGAGAGTGGTTTTCCCCCTAAATGATCCTGCTGGGGGTTGCTTTATGCAGTGATGACACCCCAGATTGGTGACCTAGACACTCATCACAGTCAGCCTGAAGGAGGCACTATTTCAACCCTATTTTTTTTTTCATTGTTGGGTTGCCCTCCTCCTTCTCATTGTGAAAGACACACTCAGGGAGTCCTCTCTGATGTGCAAAGCTGGGCATATTGCTTTTAGTAAACATCATATTAATGAATAACAAATTAGTGAATAATTGGTTGATTGAATAAATGAATGTTTGGCAATGTTGTCTCCAGTTAGATACATTTCCAGCAGGGATTCCTGTCCATCATTCGTAAAGAGAGATTTGACTTTCTGTTTATCATATATGGACCTTTAAAGATCACTTCAGAGGAAGATCAATGGAATCCATACAGAAGGTGTTGAGGGCCCTTGAATCTACATGTCAAAGACGGCATGGCCTACTACACCGGCCATTAGTCCTGTGGCGTGGAGCAGTTGATATGTGGTTAGTATGACCGAAGAACTATATTTGCCTAATTTTAATTATTTCTAAACTAAAGTTTAAGAATGGCTCCTTGTCAGCTATTGGAAACTCTTAAGTAGTTCTAGGACAACTTGAGTATGCGAATTTACCTTTTCAACTGTAAATTTTATGAAATCTCAATACAGACCAAATATTTCTGATGAAACTTTATCATCCTAATTGAAATATATTATAAATGTAAAAATCTTACTAAACTTCTGAGACTTAGTACTAAAACAAGAATGTAAGAACATGAAATACCACCAATAATTTTGGGGTTGATTACATGTTGAAATGATAATATTGGGGGGTACCTTAGGCTATACACAATATGTTATAAATTAATTTTACCTGTTTCTTTTTTCTACAAATGTGGTCACTGGAAAAGTTGATACTGCCTTGGTGACTGTGTTGTATTTCTGAGACAGTGCTGCTCCAGGGCTCGCACAAGGCTACCTTGCTGTGAGGCCCTGATAGAGCTTCAGTGGTGGTCTGGTCCCCACCACAGAGCATGTTTGTTAGAAGTTTGCTCTGGATTGAAGCAGAGGTTTCCTGCTTTTTATTTGTGTCTGGAATAAGAATGAGGGTGGTGTTAGAGCCAAGCAATGGCTGTAAAGTGAGACATCCATGCTTTCAAGGTCATTACTATAGATTAAGAATTTACAAAGTATTGGTTTGATGGTTAATTTTATGTGTCAACTTGATTGACTTACTGGATGCCCAGATAGCTGGTAAAACAGTACTCCTGGGTGTGTGTGTCTGTGCAGGTTTTTTCTGGAAGAGATTAGCATTTAATTTAATAGAATGGTGAAGACATTCACCCTTATCAATATGAATAGCATCATCCAATTGGTGGGGGGCCCCAGCAGAACAAAGGCAGAGGAAGGGCCAATTCTTGGTCCTCTTGAGCCAGGATATCCATCTTCTCTGGGCCTCTTGCACCATTAGACTCCGGGTTCTCAGAACTTTGACCTCAGAATGAGTGATAGCACTGGTTTTCTTGCTTCTCCAGCTTGAAGATGGCAGATTGTGGGACTTCTTGGCCTCCATAGCCAACAGAGCCAATCTTATCATAAATGTGGTCCTCTGCTATCTATCTCCTATTGGTTCTGTTTCTTTGAAGGAATCTGACGAACACACTGTACCCAGTGTCCTAGGTACAGTACAGCAGTGTGTCCTCTCAGCAATCAGACACACAAGATAGGTTGGTTCTGTGATTGTCATTTTACAGAAAAGGAAACCAAGGGTCAGAACAGTGAAGTGACTTGCCTGGGACCCAATACCATTACTTGAACTCAAGTTTGTCAAACCCAAATCCTTCCTTTCCCACATCTCCCATTAGAGGAAGGGTCCCTTTGAAGGAAGGAGATGGACCAAGTGGCCCCATGTGATGGTTCAGCCATCCTGGTTCCAGGCCCAAATGTCCAGCTCTTTCATTTCTCTCTTACCCCTGGTCTGAGACCCAAGGTTTGGGATGAGACCAACTTAGTTTCAGATCCCAGTTCTGCCATGTCCTAGAAAATTGTTTGGCCTTTTTATTTTCAGTTGTCTTGTCCTGAAAAAGGGCCAAGAATAACCAAAGCTCTGAGGAATACATGAGTGAGTTCATGCAGACTGTCTGTCATAGTCCTGACTTCTAACCTTCACGGGGAAGCGTTTGCTCACTGTTTCCTATAATGAGGTCAAAAGAGACTTCCCAGAATATAAGTGAATTTCTATACTATTTCTAAATTTATTTCCATTTCTTAGACTTTGAAATTAATGATCAAAATGAACTTAACAGATTATATATATATATATTTACATATATTAAGTTTAGGTTTTGGAACTTCAGATGGCTAAACTTTACTTCTGCCTTTAACTTTAAAAGAGCAGCAGTGAAAACAACCCACAGGCCACACCCAACCAGCCTTTACAACCTTCCACCCAGGCTGATGGAGGATTGGATGGAGAACCCAGAGCTGAAGCCACAGTGTGTGAAAGTTGGCTGCCTCTGCCTTTCCTGGACTCTGCTGTTTAACAGTGCTGCTTTACACTTTTCCTAAAAGGAAAGGCTATTTTAGCATCAAGAACCTCATGCTTAGTCTAGCTGCAGGGGAGAGGGGCCACCTTCATGCCCCATAGACCATGTTTATTGTGTTGGAGGCAGAGGTGGTCTTAGAAGTCACTCCCATCCCTGCATTTCATCAAGAGGAAAGTGGGGTACCTCAAGGTCAATGGCTCCGTGTGCAGGTGAGCATATGACCCAGGACAATGCCTCAGGCCCCTCCCTCCCACGGGTGTTCTTTCCTCCACACTCTTCAGCCTGAGTGCTGTACAGGTGTGTGGCATGAGTGTGTGTGAGTGTGTAAGCGTGTGTGCACAATTTGTGTACGACTGTGTGTGTGAGAGTGTCAGTGTGTGAGAAAGTGGTTGAGATTGTTTGTGAGAGTATGAGAGTGTGTGAGCATGCAGTGCTGTGTGTGTGTCAGAGAGAGAATATGTGCATGAGTGTAAGTGTGTGAGAAAATGTGTGTGTTTATGTGCATATTTGAACCATTTGAAACTAAGTTGAGATAGCATGCCCTTTTGCCCACTAAATACTTCAGCATATATTTCCTAAGAAAAAGCATATTCCTTTCCATAACCATAACACAGTCCCCAAATTAGCAAATTTAACATCAGTACAATAGCATCAAATGCACAGACCATATTTACATTTTATCAGTTCCTCCATAAATTAATACCCTTTATAACAATGCTTGTCTCTTCAGCTTTATTTTTGGACACCTTCATGGTTTTATGTGTGACTTGACCTTGACATTTATGAGGAGTTAATTTAGTCGAATATTTATCCATTTGGTTTTGAACATTTGAGTATCTCAATCAACAGTGAGAGTTCTAGTCCCAGGTAAGATGGAGGGAGCCCACTCCATCTCTCCTGCAGAATGTGGTCATGATACCTGGACAAATGCACAGGACAGCTTCTGAGGACTCAGAGAAGTAAATCATGGAAGGAGACCATGTTGTAAAGCACCACTGAACAGGAGGTGAATTTACCCTCAAATGAAAATCTCTGTTCTTCCTGCCTGGCTCTGGCTGTAGGCACAGTGGCAGAAGTGCATGTCAGAGCAGGGCAACCAAAGTCCCAGCTTTGTTGTCAGGAAGCCAAAACAGGGAGCTCCAGGGAAGTGGAAAATACTGGAGATGGTGGGAAGGGAGGAGCTCAGGAGAGGGACCCATAAAGTTGGTGTGGGTCTTCTGTAATCAGCACTAAGGCACTGAAAACTGATGTGAAGATGGAGCGTTGTCCTTGCTGGACCACACCTAGTAGCATGGACATGTGGTGAAACACTGCCAATATTTTTTGCTGAGATTTGATTTTTTTAAATCATAGGTTTTATTTTTTGTGGAACAGTTTTAGATTAAATAAATCTGAGCAGACAGTACAGAAAGTTCTCACATGCACCCTGTCTTCCCCGGTTCTAATTTTCTTTTGCATGAGCAGGTATTGATACATTATTATTAACTAAAATACATAGGTTACATTGAGGCTTAGTATTGGTGTTGTGCATTCTGTGGGTTTGGACAAATGTACAATGTCATGTATCTGCTATTATTACAGTATCACATACAGTGGTTTCACTGCCCTGAAAATTCCTGTGTTTCACCTGTTCACCCATCCTTCCCCTCCCTATTCTCACCCCTGGCAACCACTGATTTTTCTATTGTCTCCATACATAGTTTTGCCTCTGTCAGGATGTCATATAGTTAGAATCATGCATTACATAGCTTTTTCAGATTATTTCTTTAGTGATATGTATTTAAAGTTTCTCCATATTTTTTCATGACTTCTTCCTTATTTCTTTTTATCACTGAATAATATTCCATTGTATTGATACATCACAGTTTGCTTATTCATCCATTAGAGGACCTCTTGGTTGCTTCCAAATGTTGGCAATTGTGAATAAAGCTGGTATAAACGTGCATGTGCAGGTTTTTGTGTGGACAGGAGTTTCCATCTCATTGGGTAAATGCCAGGACCACAGTTGCCAGATCACATGGTAAGAATAATTTAGTTTTGTAAGAAACTGCCAAACTCCCTTCCAAAGGCAGCCACACTGCTTTGCATGTCCACTGGTAGTGGATGAAAATTCCTTATTTCTCCATATCCTTCTCAGCATTTGGTATTGTCAGTGTTTGGTATTCCAGGAATGGAGGAAATTTTTAAAATGCAAGTTTCTCTATGATGTGTTAAAGTTTTATCAGCTATCTATCTGTCTTGTGAATGTGACCCACAGATCATCTTCTAAGGCAGCTTTACTAGGGGCAAGACAGCAGATTAACACTGAGGAAGGAAAGGCCCAGAAAGGAAAGGCTGTGCCATGAGCACCCTCTGCCTGGCTTGGGGAAGGAGGTGGTGCTGCTCTTAGTGGGCTAGGCACCGATATGCCCAAAATTGCCTCTGGTTCTCAAGGTTTTTGACCTTGCTAACTATAACAGAACTCTGCCACTCCACTCCAACCCTGGCCTTGCCTTTTTTTTTTTTTAAACATTTCTTCCAATTCACACCCAAAGCCCAAATGATCTACAATACTGATGATCTTTTGGGTTCTGAGTGCAATGTCTATCAGTCAGAGCAAGAAACCACTATAGTTATTGTAAAACAGAAGATTTCATATAAAGAATTGAAGAACTAAAGAGGCAAGAGGGACCCTAAGGTATCACAAAGGCAGTGACAGCAGATGCAGCTGTGCTCCTTGGGTTCAACAGGAAGAGGCCGCAATAATGGAGCCCAGGGAATTGGGTGGCTGAGCCTCACAGGCTTGGGCTTGGTGCTGGAAGCTCTTTGGGGCACATCATGGCCAGCAGTGGGGGTTCTGGAAAGCAATGGGACTCAGCTGCAGGGGTGAAGAACCACTTCTGGAGAGATGGGGTCTCCCCTTCCTTGGAGCCCCTCTGGCCAGCCCACCAGGGAGCAGGAGAGTCCCAGCCTCTTGGTAAGAAGCAGGTGTTAGTCTTGGGAGCTCTCCCAACTCCCTGCTGTGACAAATCCCAACCTCATTCTGGCAGAGGCCCTACTGACTTCAGCTGGACTAGACATGGTCCTTGACCTGCTGGACACAGGGCATTTACTTCTCTGATCTAACACTGCCTCCCTGCTGGACTCAGGAAACAGGAAGCAAAAGTAGGTGACTTTCTATCTTGTCCTCCAACGTCAGTCTTCCTTGAATTACCCTGAAGAGGCTGAGCCTTGAGAAAGCTGGATTCCCTGAAGCCTTGAGCAGCTCGGTACAAATCAGAGCCCTGTGCCATTTTCCTTTTAAATCATTGTCCCTTTTTAGTAGAGGACGGGGAGGGAGAACCAAGGCCTTCTGGTAAAGTTTCAGGAGAACCCCCCCACTCCTCAGCCTCTGCCACAGAACTCACTGGGAGACGGTGGACAGTACAGGGAAGGGGAAAGAAGCCACAACCTGGCCAGGGCGAAATTCAACAAAGGATCTCAGAGTTCCCTCTTCCGTTTTTGTCCCCGATGTGTGTGTGTAGTGGGGGATGTCACATCTAATCAAATTCACCTTCATCTTTATTTAGTGCAATGCTGGACCCCACAGGCCACTGAGGTCCTGTCAATTTGCTGGTTATATACGCCCCCTGGTGGCCAAAACCATCCAAAGTCTTGCTGCTGCCTTAAGGACATAAAGAGAAAAACGAGAGTATAAAGTCAAAATATAAAAAAACCTAAAAAATAGAAATGACAACATATCTAAGGATAAAAATATATTTGTGTTAAAAAACACACCCCAAATTGTTTGGATCCAATTTTCACCTCTTTCTGGTTGTTTTTAATTAACACTTCCACTTTCAGGCTGTTTTGTGATATTCTGCTACTACCATACAGTTGGGCCGCTCACACAGATCAGAAGGAAGACCTCTGAGGGTTCACTTCTGAGTACTAAAGATAAATCAATGGGCCTTTAGTGATGTATAGTTTGATATGAAACAAATGCTGTTTATTGTCCAACAACCCCCACTTATACACCCACTCTGGATATTTTGTAATTTAAAAGATTAAAATTCAGTGATCTATAAATTAGTGCAGTCCATTAAAATTCCTCCAGGTTTAAAGAACTCGAAATATAAGCCAGGAGACTGGCATCCTCAGATTATTTTATGATATAGAATTTTTCTCCAATGGTCTCTGAATAAATTCCCCCTGCAAAGCATTTTCTTCTCCCCCTGCTGATTCTGCTGTGGGTATAACAGTGGCCTGAGCTGGAGGACTGCCCCCAACTGAGTGTGAATGCTCCAGAGGTTGGGAGCTCAGCCAAAATGCAAGCCCTGATTCAAACAGGTCCACCTTCCTGAGCCTTTGTTTTCTCAGCTGTCTGATAAGGATAGTGGCTACTTCAGAGAGGACACAGCTTCTTGAGAGCGGGAATTTTACCTGCCTGTAGCCCATTCTGTCCTTATTGCTTGGGAACTGAAACGAACCTGCTCTATTAACACTAAGAACAAGCAAAAGTAACTCACCTGTATGCTCCTAGAAAATAAGAATCTGAACCAACTAAACACCTTACTTATAAAGACATACACTGGCTTTTCAAGGCCCATTTCATGCCACTCACCTTCCTGTGTCCAGCAATCCACAGATGCTAAGGTAAAAAATGACCCAATGCCATGGCTCCCCACCTTGCAAGACCTGATGAAAAATCACTCCAGCCCCAAAACACGGTAAATATTTTTTTCTAACATACTCCTTTTGAGACTTTACTGTCAGGTGCCATCTTCCTTTACTGCAGTACATGCTGTATGAACTTAGCTTTACTGGGTCAACAAGTTTTCCCTGGTGGTATTTCTGATCACTCAACATTGAATGTATGCCACTCCTAGTAAGTCCTAGTGAGTATTGGTGTCTCTGTCTTCCTAGACATTTCAGATCCAAAGATGGACCTTATGTGGACTCTACTTCAATGACTTGCTAGCTCTGTGACCTTGAGAAATTTACCTAAACTCTCTAAAGTTTAGTTCCTTCTCTGAAAAGTGGGCATCAATGATAGTTTGTTCCCTCCTTACATATTTCTGATGAGGGTTGAAGGAGCAAAACCACATAATATATTTTCAGTCATGGTTGTAACTCCTTAAAATGAATTTTCTGCATTGGAGTCTATCTAACTCACTGGGCTGCAAAGGAAGTCCTGCCATTTTGGTGACCTTTGGCTTTCTTAGGTTTCCCTGAAGTTTTATTATGAGGAGACCTATCTCCAAAGACCCAAAGCTAATTCCAGGTTAATTTATAGCCAGCCTGGGGACAAGAAGACAACTGAGCCTTCACATTGCCAAAGGACTGAATAGGCAAATGTGAATAAATTCAAGTAAGTGGAAACACTCTGGGGCCTAAAGAAGAAGGGGGGCAGTTATGGACCCAAATATCCCCAGGAAAATGAAGCATACAGGGTGAATTTATGACTTGGTCAATAGAGCCCTTGGCAATGATATTTAATTCTCCTACAACAGAGAGGCATGAGAAACCATTCCCGGGTGTGAAGCCATCTGTGTCCAGGAGAATTCCAGCACCCATGGAACAGGTGGGTTTGTCTTTAAAAAAAAAAAAAAAACAGATCTTTCTGTGTGAAGCTATGTTCTCCACAATGAACCTTGTATTCTAGAATTCTGGCCCTTTCTGCCTTATTCTTGAAGACACAGTATATGGGCAATAGGTCAGAAAGTCCTGCCCTCCCCCCACATTCCTGTTTTAAGGTTATGAAGTCTAAGTTCATGTAAATTCTCAGAAGCAACTGCCAAGTGGGCAAGTTGGAGACATCAAACCAAACTGGCGGGGCATCTGAAGATTTTACCTGAGGTCCAGGAGTCTCAGTGGGACCAACATAACCCTGATGTTCTCTCCCAGAAACTGAGAAGCCAAGCCCATGGTTATCCTCCGCCAATCAAACCTACTCTAAATTCTCCAAACAGAAGAGAGCCATCCTTGATGGCCGCTTTCTAGGGGGTTACCAGAAGTCTGTTAAGCAATTGGTGGTGGTGGGGGGAATAGGAAGAGAGAAAGAAAGAAAGAAAGAAAGGAAAGAGAGAAAGAGAGAGAGGGAGAGATGGAGGGGGAAGGAAGGAAACTGAGAATTTATGAAAGAATATCATGGAGCCCCTTAATAGGTGTATCTGATTTTTACAAGGAGTTGGCCACTGACAGCCACAGGAGTAAAGGCTTCTTTTGTGACAAAACCTCAGCTAACAGCAGGGGTGCTGGGAGAGGTAGAAAGTCCCCTCCACAGCTCCTTTCCAGTAGACCCACTCAGTGAATCTGGCATTGAGAGTTTCAGATTCCCCATGAAACCCGAAAGCAATTATCTCGGATTAGCAGGAGATCAGAAATGGCTTACTTCCAAGTACTGTTTTCTGAACCCAAAGGGTTGGTGAAATTATTAGCTGGTAATAATTCTAGAAGCCCTGAAACTGGTAACATTTGTTCAAACTGGGAAGGAGAAATATAAGACCATGAAGAGTATACACACCTTTAATGGCAGGATATAGTTTAAATGGAGTTGGGGATATTTGTTTTTATTTCAGAAAAATGCATGAAGATCCCAATGAAAGGACTCCACCTTAGCTCTTAGGTAACTTCTCAGAACCAGGTGTATCAGGGAAAGGTTTTTACAAACTTAGGTACTGAATGATTGATGGCTTGAAACAGCTCAGTTGTATCTGTTTGCATCACAAGCTTATGCTTTGTATATTTCAGAAAGACCATGTTGTTGAAAGGAGGGCATACAGATGTTTAAAGTAAATTAACTCAACCCTCTAAAGAATAGTCAAGGAAGAGTAAGTATTGGACCAGGTATAATAAAAGCTAATCATTTACTTCTTGGACAGTCATTTCAATTAACTACTAGTTCATGTGTATTTTAGGAGATAAAATGAGATATACACGTGAAAATCCATAAACGTGATAAAGAGCTGTAAAAACTTAGGGTCAAAATCATTACGAAATGTTTTCCATGCCATAAAGACATCCTGATGACATGACTAGTTCTTTTATCAATAGGATACCCTTTGCATGTTACTTCTTGTGAAATTAGGGCCACTCAGAGTGTTTTCTTTCTTCAGATCTGGCATCCATTTGGTTTAGAAATTGGATTTTTGACAGTGAGAGTCTAGGACGAAATGCCTGGTTTTTAGTGCCTGCTGCTCATGAGAGAATCCCTTCAGAAACAGCAAGGCAGTGACCCCTGCACGCCCAGCTGATTGTTCAAGTTAGGTGGCCATTGGCACAGTCCCCTTACCTGAATGGAGACAGTGTTAAAGTCTCACTCCTCGATTGGCTTCTATGGCTGGAAAAATCTCACAACCACAGCCCCCCATTTTTTTATTTCAGTAATGAAATGATCAGATAATTTTTATTATCATATTTTTAAAAATTACAGATTTGGGCAGGTGATGCAGACCTGTGTTATATTTGGCCGGAAGTGGCAATTGAGATGCTGTTGATTTTTTTTTTTTTAACTACTCTGGAACACAGACATTGTTCTATGGAGCCCCCAAGCGGACATGTGTAGGTATGTCTGTTCAGCATAATGCCATTGGGCAGGCTAAGAAGGAAAATTGGGTCTTCAGTCTGTCTGAGGACAGTCTATGTAACCATTAAAAACAAACATGTATCACGCACTAATGGAAAGGATTGTAATGTGGATGCCACACTTAAAAGCAAAACTGCAAGGGGTCAGTGTTAACACGGATGAATAAAAATGGGTTGAAGCAAGGTCAAGTTGGCATTTTCACTCATGAATTCATAGGACTGAATACATTTTTCCGTGCCGTATTTCTTACACGGTTTTATACTCTTAACTTGTCATATTCTGACTGGTGAACTTGCTTTCTGACTGTGACCAGCTTGTTCCTGTCATGTGGTAATCTATTTCTCAACCAGACTATTAGAGGGGAGCGGGCAAGATGGCGGAGAAGCAGGGAGCTCTGTAATCCGCGCACGCCCGTATGGATTGAACTGAGAAGGACTGAGGGTAAAACTTGGATTTGCAAGTGGGGGAAAGAAGAAACAGATGCCAGAAAGAAGACAACCTCAAAGATGCCTGAGTGAGTGACTGATCTGGGAAATTAGGGGACGGGCGGGTCCCGGTGGTGCAGGGGAAAGGAGCCCGAGCCCAACACAGGGAGAGCGCGCTGTGCCCCGGAGAGACCAGAGGAAGAGAAAGAGAGACGGAAAACGCACCTAGAACCATCTCTAAGGGAGGAAAAACTCGCCCGTCTCCCCATATATATAACGGCCGGGCGCGGGGAGAGAAATCCGTCCCATCTGGCTGGCGAATTCTTCCTTGGGCGCAGCGGCAGTGGCATCCACTCCAAGTTGCGCCGGGAGCGGCGGCGGCACAGACAAAGGCGGTGGCGGTGCGAAAAGCGGTGGCAGCGGTGCCGAGAAGGGCGCCTTCAAAAGCGGCAGCGGCGGCGGCGGTGGCGGCGGATCTGCGGAAAGGGCTGCGCAAGCCGGGCCGGGAGGCTGGCCACCAACAGGAATGCATCTCATCCCCCGTGACAGTGTTGAACTGCACGGACTGGGATTTGGAAGTGAGGCGGAGCTTGGAGAATACAGTTTGGCTCGCCCGCGGCACAGGGAGCTCGGACTCAGAAGAGCGGCTTGCAATGCTTGGTTCTGGCAAAGCTTTGAAGCTGCGCCATACTTCTCCCCACAACCACCAAGGCGGGGCCTCAGAGAGAGCAGCCCCCGAGACCTGACCTGACGCCAGACCACGCCCATCCGCACAAGGGAGTTGTCTTTTTTTTTCCTTTTTTCTTTGCTTCTCCTTCTTTTCTGCTGCCACCCAGATATATTTCCCGTAGCATATTCTTATCTCTCCTCTTGGCTGGTTATATGCTTTTAGACTGCCCACAGACTTTTGCTGTCGTTGTCCCCACCTTGTTTTTCTTTTTCTTTTTCTTTTTGTTTCTTTTTCTTCTCTCTTTTCTTCTCTTCTTTCTTTCCTTTCCTTTCCTTTCCTTTCCTTTCCTTTCCTTTCCTTTTCTTTACTTATTTCCCCTTTTGGCTTGCTTGTTTATTTGATTTGTCTGTGCGTTTGCGTGCTTTTGTTCCCTGTACGCTAGTCTGTTTCCTTTTCGGGGATACCTCAAAAAACAAGCCAAAGTATACATGGTGGAGAATCCCAAATATCACTGACCAGGGAAATAAAATAATCAAAGGTACAACAAGAGAAACCGAGAGACACCATTAAAAGAACACTTTCTGAAACGACAGGCCCTGGACAGTCAATGAGCCTCCTTTAATAGAGCAATACTAACAGGTGCACAGGGCATAAGGAGCTTTTAAAACTGACAAGAGACAGAAAGCTAGCCAAAATGACGAAGCGAAAGAACTCTCCTCTAAAGCAACTCCAGG
>CM053576.1:44557222-44634451 GCA_028646485.1 Cryptoprocta ferox | reverse complement strand
ATATGAACAGACCCATAACCAGTGAAGAAATTGAATCAGTGATCAAAAATCTCCCAATGAATAAGAGCACAGGGCCAGATGGCTTTCCAGGGGAATTCTACCAGACATTTAAAGCAGAGTTAATACCCATTCTTCTCAAACTATTTCTCAACCAGATTCTTCTCACATTAACAACAATCTCTCTACTGGCAAAAGTAAGATGTACACATGTTCACTTCATCCCATGCAATTTTGATCTTCTGAACAACAGCATGAGACATCCATTCATTGTTTTGTAAGATTTTTGAAAGACAATTAAAATTTCCTCTCTATCAGATATTGCCACACTCTCATTAAAGAACACAACAGTAAATATTTTAGACTTGTAGGCCAAGAAGGAAAATTTAATAATATTATATCATTGCTTATATAGTCTTTTAAAATATTACCATTTAAAAACATTAAAACCATTCTTAGCTCCTGAGCTATAAGGAAGCAGGTGGCTGGCTGGATTTGGCCCATGGATCATAGTTTTCTGATCTCTGCCAGTGACTAAGATTTATTTTGCAGATTAATTTATAAAGTTTTGTGACTCAATTTTATGGCAAACATGGCAGGTTTTTGTTTTGTTTTGTTTTGTTTTACTTCGTTTTCAAATAGTCCACCCTCATACTGGGAAAAAGGGGTTGTCTTTTACCCCCTGGACCATAGTTTGGCCTTGTGAACCATGAGAAAGAGGGGTCCCATATTAGCCTCACCTATTTTCTGAGCACTTGCTATTCACTTGTGAAGCCAGATGTCCCTCTATCTCTGAAAACACTTGCCATCCAATTGTTGAGTGGAAGGGCTCACCTGAGGAGATGACAGACAGAATTAGTCCAGACAGTGAACAGAGGAAGAATGTAGGCTGGTTTACAAGTTTAAGGTGCCATGCCTAAGACAGGAAATATTTCTGGCATGTTGTGGTCACGGATAGCTGCATACCTGCAGTAGTTCATTCCACTAATGTTGAATGTGATTCTATTGTGTCCTTGTACTGGCACTAGAAGTATGGCTGTGAGCCTCACAGAGGAAGTTCTGCATCCCATGGAGTCTACAATTAAGTAGGGAAAGGCCAATAACACATGAGTAGACAAAAAGTCAAGATGATTTCAAATGGTCCTGTGTGCTGGAAGATGGTAAAATAGGCTTATGTAATAGTGTCATTGCTTGGGTTGGGGTAGGCGAGACTTTAGAAGGAGCTGGTTAGGAGAAAGAGCTAGGAAGACTGAACAGAAAAGCAAAGGCAAAGGCCCTTGGGCAGGAGCTGAAAAATATATAATCATACAAGAATTTGGATCAAGAAGTGTCATCGAGAGCATGATGTTTGGTGGAGACTCTCATATGGGACATTGAATGAAGAAAGATTGAGAATAGCTGGCTAAAGAGTTAAGTTTTCTGAATCCTGAGAAATTGTGTGAGCAAATGCACAGGATCCTGGGGAAATAATGAAGAGACCAGTTTGAAAGGTAGCAAAGATTTGTGAGATGTATCCCTGTGCAGTTCACAACCCAGCATTATGGCCCAGAGGACAACAGTTGACAGCAGTTGGGTTGAATTTCGATTTTGCTCATAGGCAATGGAGAACCAACAAAAAGGCAGTTAAGAGTGAGTTTTGGAAGATTCACTTTGCAGAACTATTTAGAATGGGTTGGAAGGGACGAAAATGGAAGCTTGTTTTTCTTTTAATTTAGCCATCTCAAAATTTAATTTACAGTCTGTCTGGGAAAGCAAACTTGTACAGTTTTGCACTGCACTGGGGAAGCCAACTGCCAGTGGCCAGCATGACAACTGAAGCCCAGAGCCTTGGTCTTAAGTCCATGATGCTGAAATTCCAGCATGTCTCTGAGGAAGCTCTAAGGATAGAGGGTTGACACTGAACCAATAGGTGTCACCTATTGTCAAGAGCAGGAAATGGGAGAGAAGGGGAGCAGAAGGAGCCCAGCATATGGCAGCTGGGTGAGGAACCTGGATGGTTGGAGCCAGTCGGGGCTCAAGGATCACTTAAACTGGGGCGCCTGGGTGGCTCAGCCAGTTGAGCATCCGGCTTCAGCTAAGGTCATGATCTCGCAGTTCGTGGATTTGAGCCCCGTGTCGGGCTCTGTGCTGACAGCTAGCTCAAAGCCTGGAGCCTGTCTTCAGATTCTGTGTCCCTCTCTCTCTCTGACCCTCCCCTGCTCACGCTGTCTCTCGCTCTCTCAAAAATAAATAAAACATTAAAAAAATTCAAGGATCAATTAAACTGTGCAACCTCTGGGTAAGTGATTTAACCTCTCTGGGCCTCAGTCTCCTTTCCACTTAGCTTCTTCCTGCTCTAATTCCAGGAACACAGAACAGAGAAAGAGTTGGTGTTGGTGTCTGCCCACTAAAATCATCTGGGAAGCTTCTTCAAAAAAATACGAATCCCAGGCTCCACTCCAGACCAGCTGAATGGGAAGGGTCCCAGCATTTGCATTTGGGAAAAGCTTCTCAGGAGATGCTAAGACTCAGGAAGGGTTAAGAAGCACCAGTAGTGGGGAACAGTGCCGAGGGGCAATTCATATCCGGGGTGCCTGAGGAAGCATTGATTCCTAGACCATTTTCCAAAATGTACCATCAGTACAGATCTTTGCTCCCTCTGCCAGCCATGAGGGAGACCTCTTTTAAAGTATCAGTCTCCTTTTCTCTCCTCAACTTTAATGCATCCTTCTTCTGCTTTCCACACCACGCATCCTTTGACTCACCCTCGACCCACCAGGCAGTTACCACCTTCCTGACCTGTGTTCTGCCACTACCCTGCATACTATACACTGAAGTCAGAGCAGCATCTTTCAACAGCCCTTCCGCAGACCTGGAACACTAAAATATTTTAATTTGTATATTATTAATGCTTCTTACCTAACAAAGTGATGCCTCCTCTTCTATCAACTCACCTAACTTCTAAGAGTCGAGAACACGTTATCTCTAACTTGAGTGAGTACAGACACTTGAGGGACCAAAGTGTGATCACTTTTAAAGTGAACTACACTGAGGAAAATTCACATGCAACAAGGTATACCCAACTTTAGGGAGTAGTCTGATGAGTTTTGACAAATATATTCACCCTAGAACCACCACCCTGATAGAAGTGTGGACCATTTCCATTCACCCCAGATGGAGAATGTGTTTCACCTTGGTTGATACTCCTACACATGAACTCACGTGACAGCCAACGTTTGTGGTGGTGTGGCCAGGTGTCCAGCCCTGTTCTGGTCATGGAGACTCAGTTCAGAGGTTAATGCAATTCTCCATGCCCTGTGGGGCTCACAGAAAGTGCAAAGGTAGGACAAGCAAGGTCAAATGAGTTCCTACCTATTGAAATCTTGGCAACTTTTCAAGGGTCAATTTACGTTCTTTTATTTCCTCATCCACAAAGTTGACCCTGATTCTCATCCTCTCCCTAAATTTCCCGAGCCCTAAGCTGTACACATCTTTACATTATATCTGGTCCATAAAGTGTTTTTGTTGAAGTGGCTTATAAAACATCCACAGGATTATCAGATAAAACTAAGGAAAAAATCTGGGCAAGGAGATGATGAAGATTGAATGAGACCACATAGAAAGCTCTCAAAGGTAGAAATGTGTGAGACCCTCTACCTTACCAGAGGATTTTATAATTCATGAAAATAAGCTGCCTTATCAATTAAGCTTTCCTATTGTATCCCTTACTCCCTGGCAACACTTTACTCTAGAAAAATGAGGAACTACCTGGTCAACCCACTTCAAACTCCTGTGAAATTCCACTTTCCCATCTCCACACATAGCCTGTTTTCCTTATTTTTCTCCCAGAGTCTCACCTCATTTCTACCTATTGGAATCTTGCCTACATTATAAGGCACACCTTACTCAACCTCATCTACAGAAATTGTCAGTGACCCTCACCTTGTTTCTAAATTTTTGGAGCTCTTAGCTGCAGATGTCCTTAAGCCACATTCAGTCAAGATGGAGCACATGCAGACCTACTGAGCCCAGTCTCCTGGGGCCAGCCCTTGAGTCTCTGCTGTAATTAATACCTGGGCTATTCTGATGATCCCCACCTTTGGAAACCTCAGCGCTGGACCATGTCCTCATTTTACACAGAAAGACACAGAAGCCCTAGAAGCTGACCTTGCTTGCTGAGATCTCATGACAATGATTTTGGAAGCAGGAATTGTGAGCAGGACCCTCGTTCACAATTTCCTGCTCTTTCATCTTTTCCCAGCAGGCAGCCTTCAATGCTTAGTCAGTTACCATAATCACGAAACTCAGTAGAATTATAATATAGAATTAGAAACCTTCCAAAGTTATAGAACGGTTAATGCACTTGTGAAGGTTGCAAGATTTTAATGAGACCCAAAATAATAATGACAAAGTTATGGTTCCTTATGACCTAATGTTGGAGATCATGTAATATAGAAGAGGATTGAAAAATTCTAGGAATGGAATGGAACAACCACAAAAAAAGACATAGTCAGAAAGTATCTTCAAGGTAGCCATGATTATCCATCAGCCAGACTGCAGTTTAGTAGGGCCAGGGGAGGAGATGCAATAACACAACAGAATAAAATATTTGGGGTCACACACAGGAAAAACAACCTGGTGGTAAAACTGGGTGGAACATGGCAGTGTTCAGGCCTTTAATTTATCCATCATGATCTAAACGTAGTCCTACTGTAAAGAAGAACATATTAATTTTTTTTAAGATCTACTTGACTTAAATTGAGGGTTTCTCACAGAAAATACAGAATGTTCTGTCCTACTGATAAGTAACATTTGCAACGTTCCAAACTATTTCCAGGTCTGTGTGGATCTTTCTCTAAAAGGAAAATTACAAAACAGTCTCTGGAGACATTCTATCTGGTTCTGACAGAATAGAATTTCAGGGATCAACTTAGTGGTCTCATGTCTCCTACTTCTGAGCTGTGCCTAGTGACAAGGAGTGCACACCACATTTGTGGTCAGGTCAAGTGTGCGCACTTTCTTTATTGCCCTCTGGGTGGAGAGGACACTAGCTGGAGGCATGCCACACAAACATGCCCTTGAGCACAGGTGGATGAGACTGTGATTCATCCTGGAAATGATGGAAGAGCAAGCTGATGTAAGAAGCCCTTCCATGGGTTTCAGAGCGCAGCACCTGGACCATGCAGCTTTGGTATTACATGCACCCAATCAACCGCAGCTCTGATATATATGCAGAGTGTACATGCCTCCTACCTCCTATGTTATGGGATGTGTGGAAAAATGAAAGCATACAGTTAATCAGCTCTTATGTATCAATTATTTACATATACAGTAATCTTTATTCACATATTCTTTCATTTATTTGTCATTAGTTTGTACCTGGGTGACTCAGTCGGTTAAGTGTCTGACTTCACCTCAGGTCACAATCTTGCAGTTCATGAGTTCCAGCCCCACCTGGGGCTCTGTGCTGACAGCACACAGCCTGCTTGGGATTCTTTGTCTCCCTCTCTTTCTGCGCCCCCCCTCACTTGTGCATTCTCTCTCTCAAAAATAAATAAACATAAAAAAAGAAATCTTTATTGGGAATCTAGGATGTAGAGGTTATGTGATAAATAATGTAGGTGAGAATCCCATCCTCCACAGAGGTTGCTCTAATAATTATTTATTGCAACTCTGCTCAGTGTCACAAGGTCAAGCACAAGGTATCACAGGAGCAGGTAACCAGGGAGGCTTCTTGGAGGAGGGGGTTTGCCAGAAATGGAAGTAGGAATAACTGAGGGGAAGGTGGGCTAGCTAAGTGCAGCCATGAGCAGACAGTGGGTTTGTGGGATGTGATGGAGAGAAAGCTACAGCCTCTGGCAGAAGTTCTCAAATTTTATGCACAAACCTGTCTCCCTGGGCCAAGCCTAGTTCAGCAGGTGCACTGTGGGGCCTAAGATTATGCACCCTGTCTTGGGTGATGCAGAGACACTGAGCATGAGGAACCCACACAGCATGCATAGTTTAGGAAATTAGCAGCAGACAAAAACTCAGGCCATGGAGGTAATTTTCATCTTGATTCCAAGCTCAGTAGAAGACAGGCAGGGCTGGAGGTTGGGACTAGAGAATTAGACTGTGCTGGAAACCTCATTCAAAGCAAAAAGCAAAACGTGGGCTGGACGGGCCCAGAGTTGATGTGAGGGACAACTTTATTCCTCACTTGAAGTCTTTGGGGAAGTAATTCTTTCCATTTTACAGACAGGGAAACTGAGTTAAAAGAAGCTAAACAACTCAGAATAGGTCACATATATTCATACGTGGAGACAGGATTGGGAACCAAGTGTCGTGATTGTAAGTCCAGTGTCTTCTGTTGGAGCCGCCAGTCCTAAGTGTTTGGAAGCACTAGGACACAGGAGGACAGAGAGAGGGGAGGGGAGAGGGCAGAAGAGAGTGAGGAGAGAAGAGAGATGGGAAGTAAGGGTGGAAGAGGGGGAAAGCAGGGAGTAGAGGGAGATTGTATCTTTCCAGTTGTATCAGTAAGAAAACTAAGACTCAGATGACATGGATCACTTTCAGAGAGTCCAACCTCTAGTGGGGTTAGGGGCCCCAGGTGCCTGTCTCCAGCTTTCACCTCTGCTTTACCCTTTCTGAGAGCTCCTCCTTTGGGCATTGCCTTTCCAGTCCTGGCCACTCTTTCAGGCTTTACCAAAACAAGTCCTTGTCCAACCTTCCTGGCTATCACAGCCTAGGCAATTCCTTCTTCTTATATTCTCTGTCACCCAACTGAGTACTTAATTGTAAATGGTTGTGAGGTCTCCACTATACATAAAGTTGTTAGTATAGAAAGAGGTTGAGGGCTTCTTCAAATCCTAGTGTGTCTTATATGTCTACCAGGCTCAGGAGCATAAAGGCATTGGAGTCTGAGCTGTGTGATGCTGGGCAAGTAATTTAATCACTCTGAGCATCAGTTTCCTCCTCTATAAAGTGGGGAGAATTACTCCCTGGAGTCTCAGGAGGCTGATCTTCAAAAGGTTGTTAACAAAAAAAGTATCCACTTTAAGATAATGTAAATAAAGTGAATCTTGTATCAAAAAATCTAGGGGACACCTGGGTGGCTCAGTTGGTTAAGCATCCCACACTCAGTTTTAGCTCAGGTCATGATTTCATGGTTTGTGAGTTCAAGCCCTACATCGGGCTCTGTGCTGACAGTGCGGAGCCTGCTTGGGATTCTCTCTCTGCCCATCCCTTATTCATTCTCTCTCTCTGTCTCTCTCTCTCTCTTTCAAAATAAATAAATAAAACTTTAAAAACCACATAGTAGTCTTAATAAATGGCTGTCAAATTATGCATTAATTAGGACTCTTTCAGTTGGAAGAGAAATTCAATTGAAATTTGCTGAAGCAGAAGGAAGAATTTTTTTGGCTCACATTAATGGGGAACTCAAGCATTGAAGGGTCAGGCAGCTCGGCAATCGCACTCTCTTCCCCTATCATTCACTTCTACTTGTACCCTATTGGATTCATTAGGTGGGTTCTTCCACCTTGTAGGAAGGATGAATGCCAACAGCCTGGGGCTTGATTTTCCTGCTCAGTTACCCAGAAGAATAAATTTCTTGACCATGGGCTGACCGTGGACAGGCCTGGATGGAGTGCTAAGTAAGCCCTGGTTGGTGAGCCAGCCCCAGTCAAACCACAAGCCCTACCCTCAAGGATGGAGGGAGTTCTGTTACCAGAAGGAGGTACATAGGTTGTGTTAGACAATAGCCATGGATTTCAATATATGAAACCACTTTAAAAAACTAAGTACTATAAGCTTTCATATATGCTAGTTATCACAATACAGGCTCAATGATGTTTTGCATTTAGCAAAAGTAGCTCCTTATCTGGTCAGCAGGTACTAGGAATGCTGGGGCAATGGGACATCTGCTTGGCCATATAGAAAGCAAGGTGCAGAAAGACAGAAGACCATGGCTATCAGCTGGAGAATGCAGCTTATCTCTGTGTTGCCAAAAATCAAAATGAACACAGAGAGGAGTTAGCTTGGGGGATAGGGGAATGAAAAGGGGCCACCCTCGAAGAGGAAGACAAGTGCCAACAGAAAGGACAGAAAGGCACAAATAACATACTTTACTTTTCAGTGATGTACCTTTTCAAGTAAACACAGAAAGGTAGATGACAGGTACAGAAATTGAAATAGTGAAAAAAAATGAATGAAAAGGTTGTGCCTACTGGATTTCTTTGTCCTGAGCAAAATCATTTTTTGTGCATGTAGTTTGGTTCAGAATACCTATTGCTATGCATTTATATTTTATACAGAACAAACTGAAGACCGTATCAAACATGATTTGCACTGTGAAATATTCAAACTCTGCTTCTTGAGGTGTCCTGGCAAAGGGATTTTAAAAACTGGCTCTTCCCTCTGTACTTAGGACCATGTCCTCCCATGCTTTGTACCACATTATTCTCCTACTGTTTCAGAGGTGTGGGGTTTTTTTTTTTTGACAGGGTCCCTCTTGATAGATGTCCCCAAAATCTTGTCCTTCTATTGATCTGAGTCCCAACTGCATAAGATGGTATGATTTAGCCCTCATTCCTTCAACCGATATTTATAGGGTTCTTGGAGGCAAGTTTCTACAATGAAATTTAACCCTAATATTGAAAAGGGTAGTGAAACAAAGGCACTCCCAGGACACCCTTTTTTTTTTCCTTTCCTTTCTTTTCTTTTCTTTTTTTCTTCATTTTCTTTCTTTCTTTCTCTTTCTTTCTTTCTTTCTTTCTTTCTTTCTTTCTTTCTTTCTTTCTTTCTTTCTTTCCTTTCTTCTTCCTTTCCCTTCCTTTCCCTTCCCTTCCCTTCCTTTCCCTTCCTTTCCCTTCCTTCCCTTCCTTCCCTTCCTTCCCTTCCCTTTCCTTCCTTTCCCTTCCTTCCCTTCCCTTCCTTTTCCTTCCTTTCTCTTCCCTTCCCTTTCCTTCCTTCCTTCCTTCCTTCCTTCTTTCCTTCCTTCCTTTCTTTCTTGACAGAGAGAGGGTGAAAGTGAGCAAGGGGCAGAGAGAGAGAGGGAGAAAGAGACAGAGAAGCGGGGCTTGAGCTCACCCAAAGTGGGGCTCAGTGAAGGGTGCTCACCTGATGCAGGGCTGGAGCTCACCCAGTGTGGGACTCAAGCTCATGAACCGTGAGATCATGACCTGAGCCGAAGTTAGAAGCTTAATGACCAAGCCACCTAGGTGTGTGGGACTTCCAGTTTCTTGGGTAGAACACCCTGAGTTACTTTAAAGGCTGTAGTTCCTACCTTGTTTCTCTGTGAAATGTTAGTGGAGAAACCACTGGATACTTCTACACTGAGTAAGTCCCTGTTCTTTCATGCCAGTCTCTCCTTAAGTGTTGTATAAAATGCAGCACTAAACAACCTGCTTTTCCTAACCATATGGGGGAGGGGACAAGTGTGACTCTGAGAGTTAACACATACATGATTGCTCATGAGTTCAATCATCAGTTAGCAATTGGCCTCCAGTGACCA
Organism: Cryptoprocta ferox; assembly: GCA_028646485.1. NCBI lineage: Eukaryota > Metazoa > Chordata > Mammalia > Carnivora > Eupleridae > Cryptoprocta > Cryptoprocta ferox. Next base: position 44,624,982 of record CM053576.1, on the reverse strand, counting down.
TGAAGGTTTGTGACTCATTTGGGTGTTGACCACATCTTCCAGCATAGCCTTGGAAAATTCAGCTCTGGACAGTTGGGTTTGAGAAGACGGATTACATGTGGGCCCATGTGGAACTTGCCTTGGTGTGATATTCTAAGGACTCCGGCCAAACTTTTGTTCACTTGGGTGCAATAAAAATTTTTGTAGGCCTTATAATATGCTTCATCCTTCCACCCCTTTTGGTTGAGTCTCTCACCCAGTGTCTATATTATCTGTTCTCACTTGAGCCCAAGTGACAGGGCAGATGTTGGGGCTCATGCATCCATTATCTGGATAAACAAAGAGAGATGGGAACAAGGCATTGCACGAGGAGGCCCCATCACCATTCTTTTGGGGCACTTTGCAAACCAGTACCATATGCTCCATACAGTCACTGAGGTCATACCTGATCAACCCTGGCCCATCAAGGTGTCAGAGCCAGTGAAAGCTTTAGAATATCTATTTCTAAAATGCATCTATTCATATCTTCTCTAGCTTCAAGAGAAGTCCAGTATGTGGTTGGTTAATGTGTGTTATTCTAACCTTATCCAAATGCCCTGAACACATAAGCCTTCCTTTTTCTTTTTTGATTCATGCATGCCATCCACACCCCAATTCTCTTGTAGGGAATCCATGACTTTGCAACCACCCATGACATAATCTTGTACCAAATCCACAGTTGCCTTTGATCTTGGCAGGCCTGAGGTTGGTGTGAGCACAATGTGGGGGCATGGCTGAACCCTATATTCTTTTTGTATCTCTTTGAAGATGTTGGCCTGATAGCAACTCCCACCTGAAGATGCAAATTGGAAATATGTAACAAAAGAATAAACTCATTCTACTCACACACCAAAAGAGGAAAGGTAAAAAAAAAAATTCCAAACTTGGTCATAAATAATGAGCACTTTTCATAACTTTTATTATCATTATTGATGCATTTAAAAAAACACTGTTGAAATGTCAAAATGTCTTAATAATTTATTTAGACACAGCAATAAATGAGTACATTCTTAAGAAGGGTAAAATGTTCTATGATAGCACAGCCAATAATGTAAACAGGGTTTATTATACATCCTAGCAATTGTGTGATTTGCTGGGATGGATTCTAGGGAGTACCAAAATAAAGGGGATGCTTATATAAAATTTGAATCAATTGGTTGAAAATATTACTTTTCTTACTCAAAAAGATTCTGTAATATTGAAATACAAATGCTGTGACACTGAAAGTCTTGATATCATTTTGCAAAATGTCTACTTAAATCACATAGATGTGTATAATTTTAAAAACAGTCATCAAAAGATACTATGTTGGATTTACTTCACTCTTTTTTTCTTATAAGTATTTTCTTTTCCAGTTTTCAGGTCTAATTGTACAACACCATCCCTGACCCTTATACACTAAAGTTCCTTGCCAAATTTTTTTTTCCTCTGCTGTTAACTTCCAACAGTTTGGAGACTGCTTTGAGGTTAAATCAAAATTCTAAACCTTGTCATTGGTGTTTTGTTTTTCCCTACGGGAAACGCTGTTGGCTTGGCTCAGTTCTGACAAGGTAATGAAAGTCATTCTAATTTTTATTTAAGAAAAAGCAATTTTCATAAATGGTGTACCACTAATGGATCGTGATCATCTATAAACCCCACAGCAAATTACTCTTAATCCAGTTTTCTGTGTTGCCTTACCTGAGGGAAATAATACCCACCCTTCCTCTGGGCCAGCATACTGTTCACAGAGACTTCTTCAATATATATTAATCCCATCATTTATCTTTGTCAACTGAGAACAAAAATAATTTGCAGAAGAGTAAATAGAAGCACACAGAAGAAGGGAGCTCAGCATTATTAAACGGCAGAAAGCAGGTGCTCGCAAAGCCAAACTTATTTTTATTGCAAAACTTGAGTAATTCTCCTTCTGCATCTGTGCATAGTAAATACGAACAAGGGGATAATTTAATATTTTAGAGGAAACTGAAATCACTTCAGCTGAGGGATGAGGGCAGGAAATGGTGCTGGGTCTGGATTTTTTTAATCAATCTGAAAATAGGAGATTAATGGCCTCCAAAGGGCAGGAAAGAGAACGGAAGATGTTAGAGTCGGAGGAAATTTCCATTTGATTTGAAAAATGCAAAATAGTAAAATATGCTTTGGATATTCATTTTTCAGGACCGGGTCTGGGTATTGACTGCATCTTCTCTCTTACATTTTTTTAATTAAAACTAATATCATGAAAACTATTACTAAAACTAATAATACTGATATGTACTGGTATTAAGTAAATAGAAATAATACCAATAATGTTGTTGACACTAAGATGACTCATGGTCAATTTCACTTTAGAGCCACCAGGCACTAGACCCTGTGTAAACATCTTGAGGTTGTTCTCACAGCATTGTACGGTGAAGAGAAGGAGGTATTGGAAAGTAAAAGAGTCTCAGAGAAGTTAAGTGACTCCTCCCTTGGTTGAACATGACTGCAGCCTTTAGGAGTACACATATGTGTTTCAGATACCATACTACCAAGGCTTTTGAGAGCCTTTGCCATTCACTCCCACTTTACAGACGAGGAGACCAAGGACTGGAAAGGCTTAGAGACACACCAAAGCTCACACAGACATTAGGGTGGCTGAGCTGGAATCCTAGACCCAGGTCTCACTTTTTTCTAACCACTCCACTAGTTGGCTGTTAAGTTGGGGGTGATTTTCAAATAGAGATTCAAGGGCTGTGAAATCCATGTTCTTCCCACTGCTGTATGGCAACTCATTTAGAAAAGCATGAACAAAGCAAATGCCAGGATTTCAAAAACCCCAAGATGAACACAACACAGTTCTGTGGCCAGTAGATCTTGGAGAATCACTGTTTCACTCCCCTCCCTATCCCGCACGCTCCCCCCATCCTTCACCATTCCTTCTCTGTTCTTGCCTGGACTGTGGTTTGTGCCTCGTGCTGGCAATGTTCTACTGGCAGTGACTCCCAGCTGATCTCCAAGACATTCCAACTAAGAGATGATGTAGCAGCAAGAAATGAAGAGCTTGTATGCTTCCCAGGAAGCTTCTGGCCACTGAAAATGAAACAACAGTTCAATAATGCCTACCGAGCAGGAATAGAACACCTTAGCTGTAAGGAAAATGAGCAGGGAGCAATAAACTGGTAGAAAAAGTGGGGGGAGTCTTATGTTAGCCCAAATGAAACTGGCTGAAAGAATATTTCAGTTACTCTTCATAGAGCTGGGTTGCATGATGGTGATTCAGGTGCACTGCTATTCAGTAATATATTAATTCATTCATTCCATTAACAATAGCGTATTGAGGGCCAAGCGTGGGATCAGAAACCAAGTGAAATAAAACAAATCATTCTCTCAAGGGACTTGGAGTTTATTTTGTTCTGTGTCTAATTAGCACAAACCACTCAGCCCAAACATAAAATTATGTGTGCACAAACAACTGGCTACCTCTTTTGTCAATCAAATTAGAGTAGCAAATTAATAGGTTTTGGAATTAGGATAACTGCATCCAGCACTTAGTAACATCAGTATTAAAAACAGAAGTAACCCTTTCCTTGGTTGCCAGCCTTTGTAAGAAATATGGCACTTGAAGCTCTAGTTGAAAGGAACTAAGCAAATAATACAACCAATCTCTGTGGGAAAAGGGCTTTATTTGGAGTTGTCAAATTTGGCAACACAAATGATATTATGACGCACTTGTCCTTAAGTATCTGTATCATCAGGTAGCTTCCCTTACTATACTATATTCATCTGTCATATGTAATTCAGAATATCAATGAGGTCCAAAAGTGTGTGTTTTAATGACATGTTTCACTCTTAAGAGAAGCTTGACAAAGACAGGAATCCTCCAGGACTTTTCTAAGGGCTATATTAATCATTAAGGAGCACTTCCCTGCTGTGGGATGCCCTAATGCAGCACAGATTGGTTAAGGAGGGGGAACTTCACTTCATGAAGAGTGGGATATGCATGCTATTGAATTGAGAATTTATTTATTTTTAATGTTTATTTATTGAGAGAGAGAGAGAGAGAGAGAGAGAGTGTGTTCGGGGGAATGGCAGAGAGAGAGAGGGAGCGAGAGAATCCCAAGCAAGATCTGCACTGTCAGCGGGGCTCAATCCCATGAAATGTGAGATCATGACCCAAGCTGAAATCAAGAGTCAGATGCTGAACCAACTGAGTCACCCAGGCATCCCTGAAATGAGAATTTAGATTAATGTTAGGAAATACTGTTATAGGAGTTAAGACATAAACATAGATTTTCTTACACAATCCTTGCCTGAATACCTGTGGGAAAGTGTTCACGTTCTTCCAGGAGTAAGATTACCCCAGTCTGAAGATGACTTCTGGAGGGTGCATGGCACCATAGTTCCAGGGTTTGTGCTTCGGAAAACCAGTGTCTCCATCGATGTGTTTGGTCCTCAGGGCAAGAAGTATGGAAAGAGAAAGAAGGCGAAAATGAACAGGAAGACAGGAAATGCCAGAGATGAATTTGAACTGTCCTGCTGATGATTGTCCATTTGTGAATCTGATATTTGAAATAGTGATTTCTAAGAATGTGGTGGAGCAGTGCCAAGGTGTGATGTTAACCAGCAGCCCTCCACACTGGATGACAGCAGCTCGTGATGAAGATATGTGATGATGAGCCGGCTGTGGCATATGGCCATTGCCTGCAGCTCTTACAATTCTGCTACCAGGGTTGGCTAAACACACAGTGCAGGAACTTTCCCAAAGCGCTCTAATTATAAATGTCCATCTGAATGATTCGCCCAAACTCATCTCTGGGACCACGTAGTCACCTCCATCGGTCCAAACTCTGATATATGGTCATTACGTAAGAAGAGCTTTCAGTTTTGAATTCTTCCTTTGTCTGTTTCTGTCAAGTTCTCAGAAATAACTTATGGATCTTTAAAACAACACTTTAAGGTGATTCTTGCTGTTTCCATTATGCGGATAAGGAAACCACTGCACAGGGAGGCTAATCAATTTACCCAAGATCACACAGTGAGTGACTGGAGAAAAGCTTAAATCCAGACCCGTCTCATGGCAGTGAACCACAGGAGTTGCCTGTGTGCAATAGCATATCTACCAATATGCATTTTAAATGATTTTATAATGAACTTTTAAAGGCTCAGCATTAAGTTCCAATCATCATTGGTCTTGACACCTCAACCAGATGGACTTATGATTGTTAATTTACTCTTGTTTAACAGATGTCATGAGGTTCTATCAAGAATCACATTTTTAATGCTTCCATTTATTTTTTAAGTTCTGATTCACCTTTCCCAGAAATATTTACTCAGCATCTACTGGGTTCCTAGTTTTGTTCTAGGCATGAGGGATCCAGCCGGAGTAAAGCAGACAGGATATCTTGTCCTTGGCACAGATATTTTAATGAGTGTTATTTATACTAGAAATGAAGTTTATTGGATGAAGGAACATGACTTCAACCTGCTTCCAATTAGGGTCAAAATACCATAAAATATATAGGTTTGGCTTTAGAATTTCATTAAACAGCTAAACAGAGAAAAAAAATTGATGTTAGAGAAAGAGACATGTGTGGGCAGATTGCTTTTGGACGAATGGCACATATTGCTTGGGCTGGAATAGCCTAACATTATAAACTTTTGGCATTTTTATTTTAATAGGACATCTCTATTTTCCTCAAGATGTAAATTTTAAACATCATTTTAAATGGTATTAATTATTAAATATTATAGAAAATATAAAAATATTATAGTTATAATATTATACAGATATACTCACCACCTATGTTCTATAATTAATATTTTAATAGACTTACTTGCTTTATCCATATCCGTTCCTCCATCCTTCATGTTTCTTGTATGCATTCAAGGCCATTTTCAGACCCCTTACACACTTCAGCATGTATATCACGCATATGGAGCCTATTTGTTCACAGTTCTCTTTCTTCTCTTCTTCACATTTTTCTTCTTCTTCTTTCTTCTTCTTCCCTCCTCCTTCCTCTTCTCTCTCTTCTTCCTCTTCTTCTTCCTTGAGGTAAAATTTACATAGAATAAAAAGCACAGATCCTAGATGGATCACCTGTTAAATTTTGACAAATACACATGCCTGAGAATACATGTATTTGTTTTGGCACAATCCCAATACTAGTCTAAATGAAATTGTAAAAATCCAAGGAATTGGTTTATCAAGCCTTCCCTCCTTCTCCATCAGAGATCAGTTTCCTCCTCTGTCATATCTTCATCTTTTGAACTTATTTTCAACTAGCAGTTACTTCATCCATACTGGCTTGATATCAACTCATCATAAAGTTATTAACTTCATGGACATGAGCTATGTCCTGGCTGATTAGATTTGTGAGGCAGGGGTCTAGGGATCCTAGTTTAAAGGAGACATTTAATACCCAAAGAACTAAAAATATAAAGCAATAATGGTGGAATGGTTGCCATTGATAACCAAAATTTTTTACAAAAGCCTTACCAAAATTTGTCTCATATTGTATGATGACAACAAGCACTGGTGTTGGGCTGTCTTTAAAAAAAAGTTTTTTTAATATTTATTTATTTTTGATAGAGAGAACACACATGAGTGGGGGAGGGACAGAGACAGAGAGAGACAGAGACAGAGAGAGAGAGAGAGAGAGAGAGAGAGAGAATCCCAAGCAGGTTCCACACTGTCAGCGCAAAGCCTGACATGGGGTTCAAACCCACAAACTGTGAAATCATGACCAGAGCCAAAGTCAGAAACTGAACCAACTGAGCCACCCAGGTGCCCCTGGTTTTGGGCTATCTTAACTTCCTGACTTTGCTTCATTTTAGGGAGATTAGCTTGTTATACAATTGGGCATGGTATGGGTTGTTGGACTATGCACCTGAGTTGGAGAAAACTTCCATCTCTCCTGATGAGATTGTGCGCATGAAAATTTTACTTCTCTGAAAATCATTTTCAGTTTGATATCAGATCAGAGTGACACTATCCATGAAGTTGTGGTGTAGACTAATTGCTCCAAAGTGGGAGTGGGTGGGAGGTGGGCCATCACTGAACACACCTCAGGAGGAATTAGTGCTTAAGGGTGCATCATAGGAGCCCTCAGATCAGTGTGATTCTCATGAGGCAAGTAGGTATATAGTAAAACAAGTTTATTTTTGTTTAGTGTTTTCACTTCACAAAGTGGAAAGGAAAGAGTATTTCAGATTGGCCTAGGAGTTACTGGGTGGTAAAACTGGGGAAGACATGGGAACAGAGGTCATATTTGTGTTTTGTCTGAGCAAGGAAAGAGGCAGGGGAACCCAGAGACGTGACATCTTGGCTCCAGTCCCCATTTTGCCACTTTTCAGGTGTGTTATTCTTTTTTTAAAACATCTTTTCAAATTTATTTATTTATTTTGAGAGAGAAAGAGAGAAAGAGAGAGAGAAAGAGAGCAGTGGAGGGGCAAAGAGAGAGCGAGAGAGAATTCAAAGCAGGCTCTGCATTGTCAGTGCAGAGCCCAATGCTGGGCTCGAACTCATGAATAGTGAGATCCTAACCTGAGCTGAAATCAAGAGTTAAATACTTAACTTACTAAGCCATCCAAACTCCCCTCAGGTGTGTGATTCTAAGTCACTCCACCTCTTGGGACTCAAGTTTCTTATAAAATAAATAGATATAATTCAAATTTACAAAAAGTTTCAAGAATAGTACAAAGAACTCTCCTATACCCTTTACTCAAATTCACTAATAGTTCATATTCAATAATAGTTCATATTTGGTTCCATTTACATTATCTATGATCTATCTATCTATCTGTCTATCTATCTATCTATCTATCATCTGTCTATTTAAACACACATTTTTTTCTAAGTCATTTGAGATTAACTTACAGATATCGTTTCCTTTTACCTCTAAATAGTGTAAGTTACTATTTTCTAAGAACAAGGGCATTTTCTTACATAACCACAATATAATTATTAAAACTGGGATATTGAATATTTATATAATACTATTATCTATCCTACAGTCCACATTCAAATTTCATCCATATCCCAATGCCCTTTACAGTATCTGTGTGTGTACACGTGTACATGCACATGTGTGTGTGTTTACTGCTCCAGCATCCATCTGATCCAAGGTCACACATCGCATGCCGTTGTCATGTCTCCTGACTCTTTTTTTTTTTATTTGAGATGGATCCATTATTTAATCAGGTTCTTTATAAGACATTTAGAACACCAGTTTGTGAGGATAATAATTCCATTCGTGAGAGAAAACACAGAGCAGAGGTAGCCCTGAAGCTAAGGGACAGCTTTGATTTTTGGCAGAATTTGCCAGTCCACAGCTTTCTGATCAACCTTGTGCGGCTCTGTGATCTCATATTCCTCTTTCTCCGTGTGAAAGATCTCCCTTTCCTGGTGTCTGGGTTTATGCAGCTTCTTCTTCTTAAAGTAAGCATCAGTGAGGTGTTTGGGGATTTTTACACTGCTGATATCAATTTTGGTGGAGGTGGCAATGACAAATTTCTGGTGTGTTCTACACAGAAGAACTCGATTGAGGGGCAGAGGTCCAGTCACGAATAGCAAGCCACTACTCAGTTGCTTCAGAAAAACCACCCTCTTGCCCCTGTGGCTCCCAGTGAGGATGATCAGGATGGTCCCAGGCGTGATGCTAGCTCGCAGTTTCCTCACGTGCTGACTGAAAGGTTTTTTGCCGTGGCTCAACAGCTTCAGAGGCACATCTTCAGTAGGATAATACCTGGGCATTTTGCGGAGTTTAACCACTTGGGTACCACCATTCTTGTCAACACCGACTGGTTTTGTGACCGTGGCAAGAACCTTCTCCTTTTTCTTTTCAATCCTGGATTTAGCTGCTGAATATTTCCTCTTGCACATGGCCTCCCTCGAATACATAGCCAATCGGGAGTCCTCTGACTAGGACGCAGTTTTGGCTGCAGTGGGGCTTCCTCTTCTTTGGCGTTTTAGTCTTGAGGTTACCCTTCTTGACCTTGCCACCAGCATCTGCCTTCTTGGTTTCGGGTTTTTTCTCCTTAGTATCTGGCTTCTCGGCTTTTTTGCCCACCATCTTGCAAGATGGGAAAGAGCTTTTCCTGACTCTTTTAAATTTGGGAATGGTCTTTCAGTCTTGTCTTTGTCTTTCATGATCTTGTCATTTTTGAATTACCCAGGCAAGTTGTTTTATACAATGTTGCTCAGTTTGGGTTTGTCTGATGTTTCCTAGTGAGGAGATTCAAGTTATGCCTATTTTGACAGGGATATCCCAGAAACAATGTCTTGTTCTCAGTGTATCCTGTCAGGAGGCACATCATTCAGTTTGTCCCAACATCAGTTAGCTCTGATCACTTGCTTACCATGGCTTCTCCACTGCCAAGTACTATTTTTCTCTTTGTAAGGCATACATATCTTAGGGGAGAGATTTTGAGATCATGTGAATATTCTCTTCCTCAAAATTCTACTCACCACTTTTATCAGCCATTGGTGATTTTTGCCTGAATTCAATATTACTAAGATGATTGCTCAATACTTATTGTGATTGTCTGATTCCATCACTCTTTATACATTCATTAACTGCTTTTCTATTGCGAAGAAGAGCTCTCTCCTCCCCTAGTTTTTAAAAATTTACTCATTCATTTAGTGATATCAACATGAGAGTGTGAATTCTTTAAATTTTTTTCAATTTATTTATTTATTTAGAAAGAATATTAGCGGGGTAGGGACAGAGATGGGGTGAAGAGAGAGAATCTCAAGCAGGCTTCACACCATCAGTGCAGAGCCTGACACAGAGCTCAAATTCACAAACTTCAAGGTCATGACCTGAGCCAAAATCATGTCAGATGTTCAGACAACTGAGCCTCCCAAGGCACCCATGTGGATTCTTATTTTGTTCAAAGTTATAGTTTGCTACTGTCAGTATTTATTTTGATAATCAAGTGGTATCATATTTGGCCATTGGGAACCCCTTACGTATACTTGTGGCATGTGTTATGGACTGAACTGTGTTTTCCCAAAGTTCCTACAGTGAAGCTCTGATCCCTAGTGTGACTCTATTTGGATACAAGGGCTTTAAGGGGATAATTAAGGTTAAATGAGCTTGTAAGGGTGGGGCCCTAATGTGAGAGGACTGGTATCCTTATAAGACAAGGGACAGACTCCAGAACCTGTCCTCTCTCCCTCTCTCTCTCTTTCTCCCCCCGCTCTCCCCTCTTTCTTTCTCCATGCAAGCACAGAGAAAAGTCCATGTGAGGACATACCAAGTAGGTGATTATCTGCAAACCAAGGAGACCTCACTGGGAACAAACTCTGCTGGCACCCTCATCTTGGATTTTTTAGCATCCAGAACTGAGGGAAAATAGAGTTCTGTTGTTTAAGCCACGCAGTCTGTAGCAGTTTGTCATGGCGGCAGGAGCAGACTAACACAGCATGTCCCCCATCATTCTTTGAGTACTTCTTCATCTTCTAGCTTATGTTTAAGGCTCATTTTGACCTTTCTTTCACCCAACTATTCCACCAAAGATTCTGGATTCCTTTCAGTAAGAATGGTGGTTAGTAACTGAGATCTGGGTGCTAGATGTGTCTATTACTATAAGGAATCCATTGCTTTAAGAGTTAGGGCAGATCTATGCTCTTTCAAATGAAGATCTCCTCACACATGCCTAAATCTTCTCAATTCTAGTTTCTGGTAGTAATCTATGAGGTGTTGACTCCTCAGATAGTTCGTTCTGCTAATTTCCCATTTATCAGACCATAAAGAGTTCAAACCTTATTTTCAGCATGTGCGGAAACGATCTCTCAACACAAATACACACTATGCACTTACTATAAACTCAATTTTGTTTGACACAATTACACAAATCCAAGTTGGAGAGGCAGTGGGGAATTTATTTATTTACTTTTTAGTCAAACATCCCCTCTACCTTTGAAAATCCAAATACCACACACTGGGAAGGGGCATGGTCAAATGCTGACAGATTTAAATGTTGTTGAAATAGGCAGAAAAAAAAAAACAGAAAAATCTCATAAGAATAGGAGCACAAGAAAGTGCAATCTGGGCATGGGGAAGAAAGGAAGTCCTAAAATGCTCAAGCTATCCACCCTGGTAGATTTGGCTTAGAAGGGGATATCTTGCAGGGTTTGGCTTTGGCTTTATCTGAAGGAAAAGATATCATGTACTGGGAGGGCCACCAGGAACTTGACCTGACAGTAATCTTTAATTGGTGGAGCTCACCTGAAGTTGCCTGCTGGCCTCCAGCCAAGAATATCAGAGGCCAATGACCTGGAGGCTGGTAATAACAAAAGCAAAGGATTGGTGACTTATTTTTATCTTCTGTTGAAGAGAAAGGGAAGGTACTTGGGAAAAATGTACCTTCTCCCCAAAACCATGCATATGAAAACACACAGGCATACACAGCTTTCCAATCTGCTACATTTGAACATAGTCACCACTCTCACCAAATACCATGCAAAGGTACACAAATTGGCTCTCAAAATATCCAGATCCAAGGATTAAAAACCAGAAACCATTGTGAACAGCTCCTTTATTTTAATGCTTGTATTAAAAAAAATTTTTATAGTTTATTTATTTTTGAGACAGAGAGGGACAGAGCACGAGTTGGGGAAGGGCAGAGAGAGAGGGAGACAAAGAATCTGAAAGAGGCTCCAGGCTCTGAGCTGTCAGCATGGAACCTGACGCAGGGCTTGAACCCACAAACTATGAGATCATGACCTGAGCCGAAGTCAGATGCTTAACTGACTGAACCACCCAGGCGCCCCAAATGCTTGTATTTTTGTTAAGAGTGTTCTGTGACAATGTTCTATTTGGTTTGAATTGAGACAACCAGATATCATTCCACACCTCTAAGATAGTGCTTAAAATTTCCCCATTCCATGTCACCTGTAACCTCTCATTCCTGGACTGTCCCAGCTCTTCTATAACAACCCCCGTGGTGACGTTAGTGGGGTTACACGCATCAGGCCATTCCTACATGATTTTGCTCTTTTCTTTTTCTCAATGACCAATGAACTTAAATTAAATCTGCTTTTTATCACTAATATTTTTTTTCCTGAATGCATATAACACTGCCATTTATTTTTCTTTGGAAGTCCACTGTAAAGAAAATAAAATGCTACCTCTCACTCTCTGAGTCATATCCCAGTGTCTCCCACCTCTTCTGACACTGGGAGCCCAGAAACTGAATCAAGGCATCTCTTGGGCCCCAGAGCCTGGTACATGGCCAGCCCGAGGTCTGGGGCCTGTGGGGCTGACCCAGGAGTTTAAGCCCACTCTGGGGATGAACACAGGAGACCGTGGCTCTGAAACTAATCTCCCAAACTTTGTTCCTTCACAGACACCTAGCGTGAACTTTTGCACACGTCTTTCCCAGACTTCTGGTCCCCATACCTGCACTTAGGTGTTGGGTAGGGACATGAACTGAACTTACATTCATTTTTGTGCTCTTTGGGATAATTTCTCTATGTTTTTCTGACCCGGAAAAAATGGGTGGACATCTTCTACCTTTACACAGTAGCAGGGATCTTCAAAGATCTGCCCCAAACATTCCTCAGAAACATGCCTGTGTCAGCTTACACAAGCTGACCTGGGCACAGGTCTCTAATGCAACCTGGACTAAATAGGATCACTCTCCTTGAAAATTAGCAGTTATGATAGAGGGGTGGACCAATGAAACATAATGGAATCATCTGTGAACTTCTAAAAGAATACAAAAGGTCCCAGCTTCAGATATCCTGCCTCAATTTGTCTGGTGTGGGCTTTAGGCACTTTTTCCCCAGTGGGTATTGTTTTCATATTTTATTTTTTAATTATGAAATATTCTAAACATATAGAGATACACAGTTAAAATATAGCACATATCCATCAACATACTAAATTTGGCAACATAATCCTCTGGTTTATAATAGGGAAAGAAAAAAGGAAGAAAAGAAAGGAGAGCAGAAGGGTGGGAAAGGCAGGTGAAAATTTTAAAGGCAGGGAAGGAAAGAACATCTCTTAGTAACTAGTGCAGATCAGGTTCTAGGATTTGTGTCTTCTACTCTACTTCACTGAATCTCATACAAGATGGAGAAGGTGAGGAAATTGCTTCTTGGTTTGTGTAATAACCTCCCAAGGTCATCCAGCAACTAGAATGCCCTGATTCTGGCTATCTGTTCTGGCTCCTATCTATTCTGGCTCCAAGACCCTGGGCTCTTCCTAGCACCTGTTCCAAGAAGAGGAAGGAGAAGAGGAACCCTAGAGCAGGCAAACAGAAGTCCGTGTGCATGGTGAGGAGATGACAGATCAAGCACGTCCCGTAGGGTGTGCCTGGCTCCTCCCAGATCACCCAGGACCTCGAGCTACCTAAGGAAGTTTGGATGAAACTAGAATCATCAAGCTGAGCTTTCAGGCAAGAGAAAATTCAAGTGGTATCTGGGAATACATGATGTTGTTTGCTTAAATAGGGCTTTAACCAGTATGTCTTAGTGGGGAGTCTTAGATCAGCTGTGAAATAGGGTGGGGAGAGCTCATATCTTCACTTCAGCTGTGGTCGAATGACCCCCACTACCCTCCGGCGGCAGTCAGGACCACTGGTAGAATTTTTACCTATTCCACTTGGTCTGAGAAAGCAACAAGGGGCAAGATTAGCCATGAAGGAAAATAAACATAATAAAATGCTTGATGAGCATCTACTGGAATCTGAAAATGAGTTTTGATGAAAAGACAGGGAATGCATGTTTCCCTTTGGTGATTTTGTGTATTAGAAATGACCTGCTGGAGAACACTCATGTGCATGATGTTCCAGAACATTCCCTGTCATATGAAGAAAGAACAGGGATGCAGAACCATCCAGGTGGAGGTGATTACAGTTCAGGTCATTCCTGAGTTTACTCACTAACTGTGCTGGCATGAGGGGAAATGCCTTGAGACATCCATTCCCACCCCTCTCAGCCTCTCCCTCATTTCTTCTCTCCCCCACTCCTTCTCTCCTCTGGGCATGATCTTATTTCATTAAATGATAAATTGCTAAAAATGTTCCTTAGAAAATTGTTATTCTCAATTTACGCTTAATTCAGTGGAGCAATTGAAGCTCAAAAATGTGATGCTCATTGAAAAGAGTAAGCTGCAAAAGGATTCAAACACAGGAATACCATTTACAGGATTAAAAATGTAATGAAAGGGACTTTGGGATGCTTAATTTTCATGATCTAGTGGTAGTTACATGAGTTGGTCCCGTTTGTGAAGGTACATGGAGGTGTACACTTGGGACAAGGCATTCTTCCACATCTACAGTAAACTTCCAGAAACTTACAGTAAATTATAATGAATAAATACACTAAACAATGCAACATATCATCAGTGGACATGCATATGTGGCTAAGCACAAAACCACGAGGAAACTGAGTCTCAGAGAGGTGAAACAACTCAGGCTGAAGTCTGTGTGCTTAACAAGTGATACAAGCCTGGAACATTCCAAAGACACAGCCTTTCCACAATACCATGGTGACTCTACTGGATGGGTATTTTGCATCAAACCAAGGAGCAGTGAAAGCCCATAAAAAAACTGGCCTATTAGCTCACACTGACTCTGTCCAGGACTAACTCATAAAACAAAATGGAAATATCGCTATTCATATGTGAGCTCCAATTTCCCCATTAATAAAATGCTGTTTATAATAGCTCATCCCCATGCTTCACAAAGCCATTGTGCGAGTCTGATGAGATTGCAAAGGGCCTGAGAATGTGGTCAGCATACATGAGGTAAGTGACCCATAACCAGCTCTTTTCCGTCATCTGACTTCACTCCATAAAGACATGTGGACATGTTCTCTCTACTGGCTACTCATGCCCCTGACCAGCAGAGGGGTTCTGTACCTTCTTTCTACATGCAAGGGTCTAACACATTCTTTTTTTTTTTTTTTTTTTGACAGAGTGAGAGATTGAGAGAGAAAGTGCATGGGGGAGGGACAGAAAGAGAGGGCAACAGAGGATGTGAAGCGGGCTCTGCACTGACAGCAGAGAGCCCAATGCAGGGCTCAAACTCACAAACCATGAGGTCATGACCTGAGCCAAAGTCAGATGCTAAACAGGCTAAGACTCCCAGGCACCCTGGTCCTAACACATTCTTAACTAACTCTGAGACCATGGTCTAATTTGATCTTCAGGGCATCCCTGGAAGAGAGGTTAAATAGAACAAGTTGAAGACTATTTGTTTCCTCTTATCAGATACGGAAATCAAGACACAAGGAATTTGAGCTCCAGGGCAGGCATCCTGAGACCAGGGCAGGAAGCAAAAACCACAGACTTGGGATTCCCTATCTAGTGGTACAAGAGCACCATCTATAAGCAAACTTACCTCTCTGCTCTGGGTCTGTATGTTGATTCAGTTCTTACAGGTTTTCTTAAGCTGTGTATTTCCAATGACCAAGAATATGTTCCTACATAACCACAGTGTTACTATCAAAGTAAGAAAACTGAACACTGATATCATGCTATTATCCAGTCCAGAGTTCATTTTCAAAGGTCACCTCCTGTCCAAACAACATCCTTTTAAGCTATTTCACCCAGTCCAGGATCCAATCACACTTGGGTCCACTTGTTATATTTCTTTAGACACCTTAATGTGGTGGAGTCCATCAGCCTATCTTTGTGTCTCTTGACCTTGAGGTTTTTGATGAGTAGAGGCCAGTTATTTGGATTTCTCCAATGCTTTTCATTTTGGGCAGAAAAATCACAGAAGAGATGTTGTGTCCTACTCGGGGCATCTTGTGAGGACCCACATGATGTCCATCTGTTCCAAGTATGATGGTGTTAACTTTGAGCTCATAACTGAGATGGTTGGTTCATGCTGAATGAAATGAACTTGTGCAGCTCCCACATTTAGAAGGCTGATTCTGGATTCCCTGAAGGCATATTTTACTTTGAGGGTTAAGAACACTATTGTATGATGCCCTTTTGTCATTGATATATACCTTTCAAACATTTGCTAGTAACTAAAGAAGAAAAATTAAAAGTAACAGAAAAACAGATCCACTTGATATTTCTTTTTTTTAATATTTTATTTTAAGTAATCTCCACACCCAATGTGGGGGTTGAACTCACAACTCTGAGATCAAGAGTCATATGTTCTGCTGACTGAGGCCAGTCAGGTGCCTCACCTTACTGTTTCTTGACAAATTAGATAGATGGTCTTATAAAAGACATATTGGAGGCCATAATGTCAAAAAGACATTTGAAGGACATAAATAAAACTGTTTTATTTTTAAGTGGATGGATATTTAGGATAAGCAACAAATTTTAGTATTCTATGAGAATCTAACCTGATGCAGGTTAGAGTATATTTATTTGCAAAGAAAATTTTCAAGATTTCCCCCCCATCTTTTCCTAGTAAACTGTAATGTGCGGAAAGACCATTAGGTGGCACACTGACTCCAGTGGTTTTATCTGCATGGTTCCCTCTGGGAAATTCTCTTGCTACTAGAAAATGTTAGTTGCTCAAGAAGTCAAATCCGTTAGCTCTCTGAATCTAAAGAAAATGATTGGGTGGTGAGAACTTCTCCTTGCATACATTTTAGGCTGGGATTGGATTCCTTTCCATGAGAATGTTTCTCACTACCTCACATCCTGACTCCAAATTTAGAAAACACAAATATTTAGGTGGACGATTGAAAAAAAGGGAAAAAGAATATCAGCAGCACAATGGAAATACTATTTTGGAGATGTTTTGCCTCTGTTTTGGAGGAAAAGAAATACAAAAAGAAAAGTCCAAAAATCCTTTAAACTTTTGTTTCATGGTGGTTCTGTGTGCTAGCGTTGGTGGGGGCAGGGGTGGGGGGGAGGCTAGAGGAGGGACAAGAGAGGAGAAAAGAATGGCTTCTCAAAATCTCTTTCCCATCCACAATTAAGTTTCATGAAAGCATTAAGCTTTTAATCTGCAATAATTTGTGCTGTGGGTATGAGAGAATTTCTAACTAAATATTAAAACATTAAAAATTGACAAACTGAATTTTCTTCTTACTTCTAATATAAATGGCAGGACACTCTCTTCCATGCTATTTTTTTCTTTGTTTTGCTTTTAGTATACTGAAAATTGTAACAATCAAGTGCAAATGCATTCATATGATTTCACTATAGTTCTTAACAAGTTGGCTTTTATAAATGCCATGCAATGCTTGGTCAAAGTTCAAACATACTAGAAACCTCCTTTATAATGTACAAAGCAAGGTGTGGACCAAACTATGGTGTATTTGGTAAGTGTTGTTCATGTTCCTGATTTCGGTTGAAGATGGCATAGGAGTCACTTAAATAGGTAAGTGTTTCTCAAAATTTCTGTGGCATGCCACTGCACCCCTGAAGTGGCATACAGAAGGGGACTAGAAGTCATGGAGCAGCCATACATTAACCTCTCTGCTAAGACGACATGGTCAGGCAAACCCGTAGAAATCCAGGGAACACTTTGCAGGCCTAACTACAAAGTCACTTCAGCTGTTTATACACTAGAGGGCAATGTTCTAGTCTATGTCAGAAGTTTTGCCTAGGTGGATAGATTAGAAAGAAAGAAAGAAAGAAAGAAAGAAAGAAAGAAAAGGAGGGAAAGAGGGAGGGAGGGAGGGAAGGAAGAGAGGAAGGGAGGAAGGAAGGAACAAAGGGAGGAAGGGAGGAAGGAAGGAAGGAAGGAAGGAAAGGAGGAAGGGAGGAAGGGAGGAAGAAAAAAGTTTTAAGTGAAATAAAAAACTCACAGGTCCTTCCCCCCCCACACCCTCACATAATTGTAATTGAACCTAATAATTTTTGGTTCCACTACTATAAATTCTATAAATATTTTGATAAATTTTTAGATGAATAACAACAAAATCCTTTTATATTTGACAAATGATAATACTGTGCAAATCCAAAGATCAACTCAGACCCCATGCACAAATGTATTTGCAATTCCACTAATAACTTCTTCACCCAGGGTATTGAGGACTAAAAAAAAATGTTTTACATTTGAGTTAAGTAACATTAAATAATAAGTCAACACTTATTATTTCAAGACAGAAAAGCCACACATTTTGCCCTTTATTAAGGGATATAGACCCTTGCAAGTCCTGCCTGCTTCCAAACTCCCTATTCTACAAACATTGTGGTTCTCAAAGTCTGGAGCATATAAGAGTGATACAAGGGACCTGCTGAAAAAGTAGAGCCTGGTTGTACTGATTTGGGATGGACAGACTCAGGAGGCTGCATTTTAACAAGCATACAAGGGGATGTAGACTCTGTTTTAGTAAGAATGCATTATAAGCAGTAGCCATTTCTCATAACTGATCATGCCTCATGTGCATGTCACTTTCAAGTTTACAAAATATTTTCAAGGATACATTGTGTCATTAGGAGTCCCAAGGATTTATAACAGGAGACCTGTCCTCCAATCAGCACTCACTCTTTAGAAAGAAACCCCCTGCCTTTTTGAGTCTCATACATAACCCATATAAGAATCAGTCACCTTGAGATCAGTTATGGCAGAGAATCACAAAGAAAGATAATCCAATTATAAGATGATTTAAATCTCTACATCATTTTCTCAAGTAATGCCTTAAGGGAGTACAGATCTTCCTCAACTTTCAGTGGGGTTACATCTTGATAAACCTGTTGTAAGCTGAAAATAACGAAAGTCAAAATGCATTGAACACGCCTAATCTACTGAACATCATACATAGTCTCACATATCTTAAATGTGCTCAGAACACTTACATTAGCCTTCAGTTGGGCAAAATCATCTAACACAAAGCCCAGTTTATAATAAAGGATGCATACCTCATGTAATTGACTGAATGCTATACTCACAGTGACAAACAGGATGTCTATATGGGTACAGAACGGTTGTAAGTGTATTGGTTGTTGACCCTGTGATCGAGGGGCTGACTGAGAGCTGGGGCTTGCTGCCACTGTCTAGCATCATGAGAGAATGTTGCACCAGTCCCAGCAAATGATCCAAATGCAAAATTCAAAGTACGGTTTCTACTGAATGTGCATTGCTTTTGCACTATTGCAAAGCAGAAAAATTGTAACCTGAACTATTGTAAGCTGAGGACTGTCTTTACATTATAAATATGTATATTTATTATAAATATAATATATATATATCTTTATATATACTATATATATTATATATATATATCTTTACAACCTTTTTTTCTCATCCTCCTTACTTACCTTGACAGGAGTTACTCCATAGCCTCTTGTCTGAATACAAAGTGTTTTATCTTCCCTGTCTCATTTATTTTTTGATCCATTCTTTTATTTTTGACCAATAATTTTATCTTGTTCCCATTAAATTATTTAGTCTCATCAGCTGCTCTATTGTGCTGTGGGCTCTACTCAGCACTCTGATTTGTCTACACTGACAAGTTTCAAGGAGTGCTGGGGTGATTCAGACACAAGAGCAGGTGGGCTTGGGGGTGGAGGGAGACGGGTAACCAGACATGGATGTATCACAAACATATATGCTGAGCTCAGGGGGAGGCCGTATGGACAAAAGCCCCTTTCCCTTAGAGGCATTTGAAAGCACTAACATATAGTATGTATTTTAGCTATACCACACTTCCATAAGTTGGGTATTAACCCCATTTTCCAAATGAGGAAACTAAATTTCATACACAGTAAATACTGCCAGAAGGTAAAAGTTCCCCCACCCCCCACCCACCAGACATATTAGTCAAACATTTTTTAAAAATTGTATCATATGCTAACAAATTATTATTTTTGTGCAACATAGCCTATGAAAGTAATTATAGTTTGATTTAATATAATCTTATTGCTATTCATGATTTATAAAACAAATAGTTTCTGCTTAACAAGACGAATGTCTTAATTTTAATAACCTACCTGCATCTCATTTTCCTTTACATTATTCTCTTTTGAATATTGGCATTTTCTTGTATCTTTCTCATTTCTACAAAAACACGAGGTTGTGACACTGCTGAAGGCTTGCTTCGAGTTTATACAAGCAAGGCTTGAGGTGGTTTGTACAATCACCCATGGGAATTTGTGATCTGAGATATACATAGCTTGGTGCTGTGGTTTTTCTCATGTGGCCCATTGTTCATTTTTGCTTCAAAGGTGGTTTCAAGGGAAAACTTCACTAGAGTCTTCACTGACAGATCAATTTAGACTGGGAAGAAGTAATCATGCCCTCTAAGAACATATGGGCACAATGCAATCCCACTCAAAAGAACTTGAAAAGGCGATTCTAAAATCTGGGCAGGTCCATAACACACACACACACACACACACACACACACACACACACACACACACAAGAACTATACAGTCTTATGTGGGAAAAAGTTGCCCAATCAAAAAATAATTCCTACTTAAAAATATAGCAACTAAGAAAATGTTGTATCAGTGCAGGGATACACAGAAAACAAAAACAAAGATCATACCCAGCATAGGTATGAAGGCCCAGAAACATACCTATGCACATATAAGCAACTAGATTTGAGGCAGAGCTGGTTCTGAAGATCAGAGGTGGCAGAAAGGGCTTTCAACAAATGGTGCAGGGTGATTTGTTATCCATAGGAAAAAATGAAGTTAAAGCAACCTCATGCCATACTAAAAACAAAAGGTGGATTAAAGACTGAAAGATGAGAGGCAAAGCCACTGTACTTTTAGCAGATAATATAAAAGAATATCTTTGTGACCTTGGAGGACATAGGAGTTCTTAAGCAATTCACAAGAAGCATAAACAGTAAGGGAAGAGATAAACAAATTCAACTGTAGTTTACTTACAAAGTAATATTAATAAGAAATCGAAATAATGAGAACAGAGTGGGAACAGATCCCTCAGCACATGTAACAAAGATGTTGTATATACAATATATAAAGTATGCCAAAAATGTTAACTAAAAGGCAAAAAAGAGAGAGAGAGACAGAGAGAGACAGAGAGAGAGAGAGAGAGAGAGAAGAAAAGTAAACCTAATAGATAAATGGACAAAACATCTAAAGAGGAACTTTATGGAAGAGAAAACTCAAATGGCTAATAAGCATATGAAAGACATTCAACCTAATTAGGAATAAAGGAACCACAAATCATGAAATCAGATGAAATGCTATTTCACACTCACAGAACTAAGATGAAAAACCTTGACAAGACCCAGTGTTGGTGAGGGTATGCAGAAACAGGAATAATTTGCAGACTGTCAATTACTACAACCTCTTGAACAATTTGGCATTTCCCAGGAATGTTGAGGAGATGATCACCCCATGACCCAGAAATGCCACCCTCTACTATATATTCTGTATATTCCACAGAGAAACACTTGCTTTTATGCCTGTATGAGAACAGTCACAGCAGCTTTGACTGTGACTGTGCATGTGCACACACAAATAAACGGGAAGCCACCCAAATGCCCAAAAAGGGAAATGGAGAAAATAAACTAGGAGATACCCATAAAAAGGAAAATTCACACATTAGGTCAAGGGATGGATAACAACTGTCTGAACATTGTGAATAAATCTCAGGAACATTGTATTGAGTTAAAAAGCAAATGGCGGCACACAAAATTTCACTAAATCTAGCCTCCCCAGTGATTTTTTTGATGTCAGTCTCTGCCTCTCCAGTGGATCATCCACATCTCTTCAGGGAAATCTACATGACGCACATATGTCCTTACTTTAGAATCCAGTGGCTGACCACAGATAAGGAGCCCTGGTCTCATTGGATACATTATATGTATATTGGTCCCTGTTCCTTTCTGTCATAGCTCAGAAGACAGAGGCACCTAAAAAGATGAGGGTCTTGAGTGAATGCAGTGTGACCCATTTTTGCTGTGTCATCTGGTGAGTCATACTTTTTTACCCCGGTGGTAAATAAGCAAAGTCCCTCCCACCTCCACCTTGCCCTAGCCTTGCATGTGGGCACTTCTGTGGGTAAGCACTGGCATATTCCTTAGAGCATGGAAAAATCCAGCACTGAGTGGGCAAGGGCATGGTTAAGTTGGTAATGATGGTGATGTGGGCAGAAATGTGGTGAGCAGATAGGTGTCCAAAGTAGAATAAAATAAGCTAGTGGGAGAAAAATTGTAAATGCATGAATTAGACACACAAGTGACTGACAGTAGTGGATAATTTGCAAGAAGATGGTTGGAAAGTTAGGAAGAAGTTTAGATGTGTTCCTAAAATAGGGATCCTTGTACTAAATAGAAGAAAATAGAAGAAAATGATCTTCTAATGCGTGGTGTCAGCTACATATGAACCCAAGGAATAAGTATTTAGTTCCCAAGCAAGACTCCAGAAGTGGTATGAGCCATCTCAAGAGTTTGGGCCACTTACTAATGGCAGAGAGTGTCTACATGACACATGGCATGTGGCCACATGGTAGACAATGTCCCCAGAAGGGATGGGACCCAAAATCCCAAGTCCTGATGTCATGTGCTGTGTAGCTTTTTTTTTTTTTTTTCTTATTTTGCTTCAGGTGTTCAAGAGTCACCCAGCAGTGCATTTTTCCCATCCCAGCCCCTCAATCCTTCCTGGGGCTACTGATGGCATGTGTGTGAATGCTTGTAAACACAGCAAGTTTTTTTTTAAAGAGACTTTTAGGATGTGAGGGCCATCTGACTCTGATACCGGTCACCTTGCTGATTGCCAGAGTTGATTTACCTGATCTGGCTGGCTAGGCGGGTGTCCCCTGCTCCATGTGCTTCCCTCCTAAAACTGCATGCTCTGTTGAAGAGGGCCACTTTCCCCAATAGATGAAGACCAGAACCTCCAAGGAAGCTCTCAAGGTCCATTTGCAGGGGAACATGGGGGTAGTTCAGCTTTCAAGACTCTGGTCACATCCAAATGAGGTGCTGCATGTGGCAGTTTGCTTAAAAAAAATAAATAAATAAAAATAAAGATACTTTAAAAAATGCTATCACTTCTACTGGTTTTAGAAGTCATGCATTTAAGTGGGAATTGATTAAAATGTTTTCATTTTAAAATATCACCAGTTTAGAAAAATAATTTGCTTTCTATCAATTCTGAGACAATGCTTTGAAATGTTCTGAAATGCTCCTGCAATAAGAATGCCCTTAACATATTCTGCTAACATTTTAATGGCAGCCAACAAATCAAACATTTATAGTTTGCTGAGGGAGAATACGAACATTTCTCCATTGGCGTCTCTTTCTGTCTGTGGGGTAAAGATAGAGAAGGGAGTTAGAACTTGACATTCCTGGTTTACATCCTTGCCTTGTTTTTATATCTTTTCCACCCACAGTCCAGTGAGATGGGCCCACCCTTTTAAAGCAAGCCCCATTACACAGGGTCTATTTTAAAGGGCCATCCCATAAAACAATGTGTGACAGGATTAGAACACCTGCCTTTAAAAGCACTTCCTCCCTGTCATGTAGGACTTGATTTAGCACTGAAGCACAGGATTTCCCTGACAGCCTGTGTACCTTACGAGGCCCAAGTACAGGTGCAAAACAGATCTTCCCAGGACTGTGAGCTGGACTTTACGCAGAGTACAGTGAAGTGTCACGGACTGTGGCCATTCTCAGTGAAGAAATCACTGGGGAGGAGGAAGGATGGACCAGGGTAGCCAAATTTTCAGGGCTGAGTGCAAATTTACCTCATTTATACAACAGCAAATAAATATCTGTCTGGTCAAAGAAGGTGACTGTATATACAGGTGTCTAGTTGGCTAACCCTTATTTTATTTGTGTACATGGAGGGGAGGCTATGTAGAAACACAGATGTGCCTTTGGGCCCATTGGCCATTTTCAGTGTGAAAAATGTAGGTCCCAAGTCTTGATGGAAAAGTAGAAGGAAAGACATTCTCCTTGGATCCCAGTAATTTCAATCACAGGCCCAGCGATGGGCTCTCAAAAGCACCAGATGCCTCAATTTAGATCACAAAGGCCTGGGTGATTTTCCTGAAACTAGCCCCGTATACAATCCCAGAAGTACAGCAGAACCACATCTTTAGTAATAATAACTCCAAAGCTACTTGTCCCCTACGATGGGGAATTTTGACTGTGAAGTCAGACTAATCTGACTCTATCTTTCCACTAATTTGTTAACTGCATACCCTTGGCAAGGTGATATAACTTCTCTGAGCCTCAGTGTCTTAATCTTTAAAATGGTTGTTGTACTACCCAACCAATTAAATGAGATGATATCTGTGAGCACTTAGTAAGAGCTTGCCACCTAGTAATTACCGATAACTAGCAGGGCTAATAGAATTACATTCTTACTGATGGTCTGACAGCGTAGGAATGGACCATGTTTGTTGTGTGAATCCTGACCAGAATTTTAAGGAGTCTCTTTGTATTCTTTTGGGAAAGATCTGATTCTAGATTACAGTCTGGGGAGGGAGAGGGTAAATAGTGGCAACTACCTCTCTGAAGGCCAGTTCATACTGTGTTGCCCTCATCTAAGTGTTGTACATTCAGGAAATTTAATAGCTAAGAAGCCTTTTGAGGCTAACTAGACTAAATACCCTCAAAGTGAAGTTGTGGTAACTCCGGAGGTACCCATTGTCTTTTGGTGGAGGATATTGGCATAGAGACTTTGATGAAAACCAATTTCAAACCCTTGACTTACAGGTGGCCTCTTAGCTAAAAATCAGTGTGCATGAGAACAAACCTCCTGGTAAGCTTACCATGCATACCATTTCCTAATTTCCTTTTAGAGCTTCCTTCTTCCATTTCATTCATTCATTCATTCATTCATCTATCCATTCATCCATTCATTTAATATCCACTGAGGAGTACCCTCTGTGCCCTCAGGCACTTTCTAAATGCTCAGGACACAACAGTGGAACAAACAGACCATAATCCTTGTGAGAGAACATACAATAAATAAGATAAAACCAATAGAATCAATAGCCTTTTCTTTTTCTTCTTCTTTTTTTTCCCCAATAGCTTTTTCCATGGCAACACAATGCTAAGAAGGAAAAATGAAGCAGGGAAGGAGGATTGGAAGAATTGGGGGTGGCAGTTGCAATTTTATATGGAACATTCAGGAAAGATCTCACTGAGAAGGGAACATCTGAGTCCCTTTGAGACCCAAATGAAGTGAGGGTGCCCATCTGCAGATTTCTGGGGTAAGACTGTCTATGGGAGTAGGCACAGAGGTTCTGTGCATTCAGGAATGAGCATGGGTCTGACTGAGGATATCACTGGAAGGAGGAGAAAGGCTTCTGAAGAAGCAATATCCACTCTCACAGACCACCCTTTTACTTTGGGATCTTGTCCAGTAGAACCAACTGGGAGGCTGCTGTGCATTTCACTGAGACTGCCATTGCCAGGTGTACCATCTAGCAGGTCTTCCCATCTGTGGGACTGTGCTTGTCGGCCATGGAGATAGTTGTAGAGCATGTGACTCCTTGTGGCTGCTTGCTCTGAAAAGTGTGACATTCCTGATAATGTAGAGAGATGAACCAGAGTCCATGGAGATTCCTCTGCAATGAAATACTCCCTTGCTTCAGGGACATGGACTAGAATACAAAGAAAATTCGTGTGAGCATGGGTGGCTCTACAGCCCCAAATGAGCAGCGGACCATGCATGGCAGACAAACAAGGGGTCTGAGGATAGGACAGAAGGAAAAGAATGACCAAAGACACAAATTCATTGCTTAGAAATGAAAGTGTAAAGTTGATAGACAACTTGGAGGAAAGAGAATTCTTTAAATTATATTTTGCTTCAGAGTGCACATTAGTTAAGGGGGCAGACACCTAAAATGTGTGTTGCAGGCAAGATTCTGGAACAGATTACTCACTCTGCTTCTCTTATAAAAGGAATCTGATCACAAGAAGCTAGCATGAGTTCACTGAGAAATAGCAATTTCACACTAAACCTTATTTGTGTTTTTTTAAAGAAATATTGGATTAACCCTTATAGTGGTCATTATATTTTAGGGAAACTTTTGGCCAAAGACCAGAGAAGACCCCTCTTTTCTTGCCAGAACATAAATTAATCAATAAACTTTATTTGTGAAAGAGTGAAAAAATATATTTCAAAAATCACAATTTTAATTAAAAAAATAGACAACAAATCAGAGTCCCATTCAATAAAGGACTAAAGATGAAGTTAATAAATACCTGGCCCTCTGCTCAAGAGATTTTTCTATTTGAATAGTTTTAAAGGTGTGAGCAGAACTCTGGATTGACTTCACCCCCTACCTTTACTCTTTTCCATCTTATGAGTGTCAGACAAAGAAAGAAAGAAGGAAGGAAGGAAGGAAGGAAGGAAGGAAGGAAGGAAGGAAGGAAGGAAGGGAGAAAGGGGGAAATTCATCTAAGGCAGTGGTTCTCAAAGTATGACTTCTAAACCCTCAGCATCAGCATTACCTGGGAGCCTGTTAGAAATACAAATTCTCAATCCCTACCCCAGGCCTGCTGAGTCAGCCACTCTGGGATGGAGGCCTTGCAATCTTTGTGTCAATAAGCACTCCAAAGGGATTCTGATCCTACTGAGTCAAAGAACCGCCACTCTATGGTAAAGAACATGGACCATGTGGTACTTACGTAAGTTACCTTGTATAGTGGAATGGCCTAGTCCTGTTGTACTCTGCCATTAGCAAGAGTTCAATAATTCCCCTTTGACCACAGCTGAAGAAGGCATTTTCACCTGACAAATAAATGGCCAAGAGGTCCCTAGACTAGACCCTGAACCACTAGATGACAATTAGATATTTGGGTGTTTAATGACGCATTTTGGAAAATAAGGGGAAATATAGATATAGAGAGAATCCTATGACAATTGTTTGGGTCAACAACCAGCTAGCTGACAGGCAATACACCAAATATTCTACTGAGGGAGCACCATCAATCCACATGAAGGACTCCAGCAGAGTGACTCATGGCTCTGAACCCTGCTTCATTGATTTATGTGTTTTATTACTAATCTAGGTGAAAACTCTCAGATTATCTATACATGATAGATTAAGGCATTTTTAATGCCTTAAAAATTAGGATTTAAAACACTGATAAACTGCTGCAAACAATTGGCAGGGATTTTTTTTTTTTTTTAGTATTGAGTATATTTTTTACATTTTTACATTAGAGACTCAAATATGAATGACCCTGAGTTTAAAAAAAAATGGTGGTGAGTTGACACAGAAGCCATGTTTGTGAAGAATCCTCGATGGTACTTGTTACCATCAAATCTTTAGGAGGAATCATGAGACAGGGCCACCACACATTTGACTTCAATATTTTGATGACCTCACTGAAGCTATTGGTTCTTAAATGAAGATGGTCATATGTTTGCCCTGCTCAGATCACACCTACAGAATTACACTCAGTCTGGGCACCATACTTTAATTGGTATGGACATCAGTGAAACACATTTCAAGGTCACTAACCAGGAAATGGAAGATACGCAAAACCAGGTTAAAGAAGTACTGAGAAAGCCTGTAGGGTATTTAACCTGAGGAAGAGAAGATTCAGAAGCCTTGTCAATCATCTTGAAGTTCTTGAAACACTCTCCTATGGAAGTAGAACTAGCTTTATCTTGTGTGGCCAACAGGAATAAAATTCAAATAAGGAAGAGACAACTGGGAAGACATAGGTTTCCACTCAATATACAATACAAAAGATTTTTCCCCAAATACATAAAGATTTCTCCAGGTTTTAGTAATCTCTCTGTTGGAGGAGTGTTAAAATATAGAAGATCATTTAGGGAGTGAAGTTGTGGGGATTCAAGCAGCAAAAAAATAAACGGTCTTTAAAGTCTATTTAATCCCCTTATCCTTGCACATAAGTGTTCTGATAGCACGAGTACATCAAAAAGAGAGTTAAATCTTAGGATGCTTAGGGTGCTTAGTTGGTTGAATGTATAACTTTTAGTTTGGGCTCAGGTCATGATCCCAGGGTCCTGGGATCTTGCCCTGTGTTGGGCTCCATGCTGGGCATGGAACCTGCTTGGGGTTCTCTGACTCTCCCCCACTTGCACATGTGTGCATGCATTCTCTCTCTCTCTCTCTCTCTCTCTCTCTCTCTCTCTCTCTCTCTCTCTTTCTCTGTATGTCTCTCTTTCTGAGAGAGAGAGAGACAGACAGACAAAGAGAGAATATAGTTAAATATTGCACTGTGCTGATTGTGCTTGGCATTGTTCTAAGCGCTTTGGATATATTCACTCATGTAATCATCCTGATGACCCTATGAGAGAGGTACTATTATTATCCCTATTTTACAGATGAGGAAATCAAGGCACAGAGAAAATAAGTAATTTGCCCATGACCATACAACCAGCATTTAGCAGAGCTGGAAATCAACCTAGGCAATCCAGGTCCCAGGCCACATTATGCCATCATGCTTCCCAGAATAGGGCTGAGCTCTGGCTTGCTCACAAAAGTACACTGGTTAAACAGATCAAGCAGCTCACATCAAGAGAAAGACACATATGTATACCTGTGTACATACATATATGTATAAACAGATATGAATATGTAAGCACAAGACCCTTCATTGGTTATAATCCAGAATTTTTGTGAACACAAATAATAGCCTAAGCAAGAGAATCCTGGTAAAAATCATTAAGTCTGAAAATTCAAAGCACCCAGCGTTTTTCTCTCCTTGCAGGTTTTGCATTTGCTCTTCCCTATCCTTGGGCTATTTCCAAGATAGTCTCCTCATCAGGGAAGTCTATTCTGACCGCCTAATTTAAAACATTCCCTAATTTTCTCCCTCTTTGCGATGTTATCCTGACCTATTACTTAATAGTTCTTACCTCTATCAGATACTATATTATTTATTTACTTTTTATTTTCTCTCTTCTCCATCTAGAATGCATCTTGATGCATGAAAACTACACACTTTTTGAATTAGTAACTGGTTGAAAGGCTATAAGCAACAGATGGGACCCTAAAATAAATATATACTTAAGTATAGAAATGAATAAATTAATGAGTGAATGAGGAAATTCTGAAAATTTTGTATGATTAAACATAGATTAATGATATTGCCTTCATATCATTTCACCTCCATTAGGATGGTAGCTATTTGAAAAAAATTAAATGAAACTACACTAGAAAATAGCAAGTGCTGGAAAGAATATAGAAAAATTGGAACCCTGTGCACTGCTGGTGGGAAGGTCAAGTGAGCAAGTGCTATGGAAAACAGTATAAAAGGGTTCTCAAAAAACTAAAAATAAATTACCATATGATCTATCAATTTCACTTCTAGGTTTATACCCAAAGCACTGGAAGCAGAATCTTGAAGAGGTATTTGCACACCAATGTTCACAACAGTGTTACTCACAATAGCCAAGAAGTGGAAGCAAACCAAGTGTCCCATGGACAGATAAATGGATAAACAAAATGTGGTCTATACATCCAATGGATTATCATTCAGCCTTACAAAGGAAGGAAATTCTGACACTTGTTACAACATGGATGAACCTTGAAAACTTTATGATAAATGAAATAAGGCAGTCACAATAAGACAAACACTGTATGATATCACCTACTTGAAGCACCTAGAATAGTTAAATTCATAGAGACAGAAAGCAAAATGGTGGTCTTCAGAGTCTGGGAGAAAGAATGAATGGGAAGTTTTGTTGTTTGATGGGTATGAAATTTCAGTTTTACAAGATGAAAAGAGTTCTGGAGATGAATAGGGCTAATGTTTGTCCAACAATGAGAATGTGCTAATGCCACTGAACTGCACAATTAAAATGGTTAAGATGGTAAATTTTACATGTATTTTATCACAATTAAAATAATAAGAATATAGAATATACCTTATTCATATAACCTGTGAGGCTTTATACTTTTTTAATGTTTATTTATTTTTGAGAGAGAGATAAAGTGTGTGAGTGGGGAGGAGAAGAGGGAGAGGGAGACAGAGAATTCCAAGCAAACTCCTTGTTGTCAGCACAGAGCCCAATAAAGAGCTCGAATTCATGAACTGTGAGATCATGACCTGAGCCAAAATTAAAATCAGACACTTAACTAATTGAGCCACCCTGGTGCCCCTATCTTTTTAATTTGAACAAAGTTACTACTTTCTTCTTTAACCAGGTACCATGTACATATGTCTCAAGAGACACACTCATCTGTGAGAATGTTAGCATCTCACATTCACCTTCTTCAAAATTCTGCACAAGGCAAAATTCTGCACAAGACTGCACCAACTCAGGTTCTTGGAAACTTTTTTGCCTTAGGAGAGTGATAATGGAAACTCCAGGAAAAATATTTTCCCATCATCTTTCTTACTTGCCAAGACACAATTTTTCCAGAATGAAAACCAATTCACTTGTCAACATGAAAGCCTTACATTTCTTCTTCTAAATAGCTTTACAGCCTGCTAATTGGATTAAATTTCGAGGTCACATGACTTCTGCTGCCTATATAGTGATTTATTTTCTGTCTCCTGAGTAATTTAGGCAAATGTCATGTTGGGGGTGATTTCTTCTTGGTTTGTTAAAGGAGAGTGAAGACTGTTCGAACACCTGAGATGCATTGGTCAACAGTGTTGGTCACTCACATGGCCCGTGTGGCATCACGCTGCTGGGCACATGCCTTGGGCAGACAGCATGTGCACGTTACAGATTGAATGGCCAAATGCTAGGGGAAGGGGAGATTGACCTCTGAGCCTCCTATCGTGTGCTGTTGTGCTTTTCTCATCGTAAATGTTGTAGCTTGGCTCCCTCTACCTGGGATCACAAACCTGTGAAGCATCTAGAAGCACAATTTTCACCCATCCCTGCTTTGTAGATCCCTCCTTGCTTCACCTTCTTTTCATCTGTTCATCCTTGCCCCCAGTTTCTTTTTCTGACCTACTCCTGGCCCTGATCCCACATTTCCTATGCAGATATCATAGGGTTTTATTTTTCTGCCAGAATTTCTCTTTAGTTATTTGCCATGAATGTGTCCCCAAGGCTGCATAGCAGGGACATCTGGCACACAGCTGCTGGGCAAGAGTCCACCTTGCTGGCCCTCTCCTCAGGGCCCCTGAGATCCCATCTTTACTGTCTGTATCAGTCTCCTTTTTTCGATCTAGGACACTGCTGTTGTCTGAGTTAGAGAGCATGTAGATGTTCAGAAAGAGGTTGGGTTATGGACAGCTTACATCTCTTTGACCCTCAGTCCTTCTGGAGTGACCTTCCTCATGACACTTAGGATGGACCTTCACCCTGACAGGTCTCTCCAGGCACATTTCATGCTGCAGACAACACTGGACACATTTCCCATAGCTGACAAAGACATGTAGTTACTGAGAGCACCACAAGTAGCAAATTAACTTGCAAATACTTCTTTCTAATGCAAAAATGCTTCTCAGAGGGCTTATCCCATTCTCTCTCAATTCTGAAGACTTCCAGAACAGAGTCTGAGTTAGGAGCTCAGTAGCTATGGTTCCCTTTCACACTTGCTCATTTCCTTTTGCATCCATATTCATTCACACACTCCACTGTTTCACAGAGGCACACTTCCTTTGCATCTGTTTTCAGAAACAATTGACAACAATTTCCTTCTAGATCCTACCTCTGCTAACTAGAGAGATAATACTGTTGGTCAGGTTGCTTATATTTCAGTTGCCTGTTTTTTCCCCCCCAGAAATTATTCATCTCAAGTTGAAGTCTGTTTCACTGTTGGCTGGAACAAGCTGAACCTGGGAAGACATCCTCCATGTGTGACTGTCCCTCTTTCCATAGCTAACAAAAGAACTTTCTCCAGCATCTGATCAGCAGAAGCGAGTGCCTGAAAGCATCTAGCTGGTGTTCTGAGTCTGTGAACAGTCAGCCAGGCCATCTCCGGGACTCTGCAGTGCACATGCATATTTTCTCAAACTTGTACTCTTTTGCCTTTTGTTGATTAAATTTGGGAAGAGTCATAATTACTGTGACATAAATGTGTTCAACTGTGGAAATCCTGTCCTTAGAAGAATCTGGCATAGCCTCCTGTAGTCAATCAAGGGCTTCAAAGAAAGCAACTAGGGGCATCTAAAGTGACAACAGTTGCCTGACAAATTGCCATTTCAAATCCCTTTGAACTAGAAGAGCGAACTTAATAGCTTTCAGCCACTGATTGTTATTCTTTAAATGGGGGCTTTTCTTCTTGTCTTTTGGGTCATCTGCTGAACCCTGCTTCTGTAGCCTTGGAGACTGTTCTTGCCCCAAGTTTTGGGTTAAAATTGAGATATTTCATACTGTTTAGTGGCTGCCATTTGAATTTTGTCTTCAACTGGCCAAGTCAATTATAATGATGGAACAATGCCAAGATAGTCATTACTACCAGTGGGGATTACTGGCAGCAGCCACATTGGAACCAAATACATTTTTGTTTAAGAGGCAATTTTAAATTAGAATCGGATACAGAGACATGGCTTAAGAGACCAGGATCTCACCATTGGTTGTGGTACTGGGGTGTATGGAGAGCTGTTCTGTTCTAGATGCTTCAGGTATAGGAATGATATTTATTTCATCCCTGAAACCATATTCTAAAGCACCACTATCCAACACAGCAGCAACTGGTCATCTGTGGCTATTTAAATTTATATTAGTTGAAATTAAATAAAATGTAAA
The DNA here is from genome assembly GCA_028646485.1 of Cryptoprocta ferox. Classification (NCBI taxonomy): domain Eukaryota; kingdom Metazoa; phylum Chordata; class Mammalia; order Carnivora; family Eupleridae; genus Cryptoprocta; species Cryptoprocta ferox. The sequence goes on along the minus strand of CM053576.1, from coordinate 44,592,508 downwards.
AACCACTTTCTTAGGCTCAGTAGGCATATTTTTTGGGCTCGATGGTCACAAGTGGCCAGTGGCTACTGTATTGAACAGCACAGGTAGGACATTTCCATCATTCCAGAAGTTTCTATTTGACAGTGCTGGCCTAAAGCGCTACTTATTTTTCATTGTTCAGATGCAAAAGATTCAATGCAGATATGCTAAATAATTCAGCCAAGGTCACATTGATAATGCATGTTACTTTGAGACTCTGAGTCAAAACTCCTGGAGTCATTTCTCATGTTGGCTTCCTTCTACATTCCCTCCTGCCATGGGGCTTCTCACACCATGATCTCTCTTCTTAAGATATGTATGGTTCCCTGAACCCCCCCTCCACCTCCACTTTTCACCTAGTTAACTAGGTTAATGCATCTCCATTGCTCAGGCCCATGTTCCTTTCTCCGAGGATGCCCCTTTGCATGGGTCAGGACTCACCATTCCACCCTTTGTCATCCTTTTCCATGTGTACATATCCATTTCCTGGTAATAATTCTGGGTAGACTGATTGGTTTCTTGGCTAAACTTCTATAAGGAGTTTTGCAATCAGCTTGTTACGTGAATACATATGTACACATATAAACACACAAATGTATGTGCTTTTAGACTTCTCTGTTATATGTAGTTAAGCTAACTGGGCTTTTAGAGAAGTCCTCTAGCTAGATTTAAGTAAGATCTTTGATGTAGGATTGAAACCGTCTCTTTGTCAGCAAGGCAGTCCACAACTAATCCCACACGTTGCATAGAAGGTCAATATTTACATTCCAACTCTTTTTTGGAGCCAGTGATAAACTTTTTTTCCCCAAACAAAGTCACCTGTAGCAGATACTGGCAGTGCCTGCCCATTTCCTCCTGTCCTGACCACTTTAGGGGAGAAGTGAAAGCAGCCAATAGTTGCATCTCTTTACTTGGGTCTTTCTCTGGAACTTTGAAAGTTGACTCTGTCTGAGAACAGAGAAGGCTGGAAGGGCCCTGGGACAGCCTATAACCATAGACTAATGGGGTTGGTGTTCCTATACCCCAGTCCCCAACCCCTGAGTTGAAAAAAAAAATTCATGTTTCCCATCACTTTTCAGAGTTTCTTTGCAGCATTAGGGGCCGATTACTCACAGTAGCAACTTGGTTGATTGCTCCCTTATAGCTCTTTCCCTTCTCACTTCCCTCCTAGGGTCTCCTGGGATCACCTCTCAAATAAAACACTTGTGCTCAGATCCCCTACTTATATGTACCTTGCTATACAGTTGGAAACTGCAACACACATATCACCCATATACAAGATAAGGAGTAACCTGAGGGAGGCAAAGACAGAGGGAAGGAAAATACATATTGAAAGTCTACTTTGTTGGATTTCCAAGACAGTGTTTCACATAATCCTACACACAGCCCTGTAAATATCAGGATCATGTTACAGAAGAAGAAAAAGAGGCTCAGAATCATAGTATGTCCTGGAGCTGGTTCTCAACAAGTTCTTTTTTTTTAAGTTTGCTTCTTTATTTTGAGAGACAGAGAGAGCATGATCAGGGGACAAGCAGAGAGAGAGAGAGAGAGAGAGAGAGAGAGAGAGAGAATCCCAAGCAGACTCTGAACTGTCAGTACAGAGCCTGACGTGGGACTTGAACTCATGAACCATGAGATCGTGACCTGAGTCAAAACCAAGCTGGACACTTAACCAACTGAGCCATGCAGGCACTCCCATAGGTTCCAAACAAGTTCTATGAAGCTATCCCATGTGACTTCTCTATATGATATTATTAAGTAGCAACTATGCAATGTAATTAATATGTGATCAGACAAAGCAAGAATGTTTGGGATTGGAATGACCAGATGATGTTTCTCGTAAGCTTTGACATGGAGGGATACTTTAGTGAGGAGGGTATTTGACAAGGCATTCCAGGAAGCAAGCTCAGACTGAGAGGCCAGAATGCGTATTTTGGCTTCTCATGCTTTCATTCATTTCTGAGCATATTTTGCCTTTGTCTTCTCAGATCTTAAGACTCTTAAAATAGCATATGTCAAAATACTTATCTTCTCTGCTGTTGCTATTGGGGAACTGAATTAATACACATTAAAAGGAGGTGCCTCCTTGTGAATTTGTGGGACAGTTTTCAATAAAACATAAAAGAAGATAGTTGTTATTATTAGAGTCATATAAAGACAACAAAGCTGACTGGTTAGGCATCTCAAAAACATGGAAGTAAAAGCAAAACCAGAGTCTCCATTGGGGGTGGAGGAAAGGCCCACATCAGTGAGCATTCTGTAACTGGTGCCAACTGACAAATATTAGTAAGCACGTGCCATTGAGCAATGTTCTGTCATCAGATTCCCACGAAAGCTGGTAACACAACTGACATTGTTCAAATAGCTGGGGGAATGGTGTAACCACCAAGAATAAAAAATTATTTTGTTGACTTTGCAGCCTCATCGTCTACAAGATGAAGGACCATTTTAACTGGTAGTTCACTAATCCCATTTCTGACTATGCCTATATGCAGGTATAGGTGTCAAAAAAAATATATGGCTCTAGTTTGAGCCTCTTATAACATATTCCCAGCATTCCCTGGTCCCATGGGGAGCTATCCTGGGCTTAAGTGGCACAAAGAGTCTGTCCTACCTAAAGGCCAGGGACCTGAGCTCTTAGACATCTCATCAGTCTGTCGCTCACTCCAGGTTACTACAGGGTAGCAAGGCAAAACCCAGGGGCCCTCTGGGAAGCTGGCCCAGAACAGATACCCAGAGACATTGCCATAGAGAGTCTTTATGGCAGGTACCCAGGCACCAGTGAAACATAGCCCTGGAGGTCTGGGTCGGCCACCAGCAGTATCTGCTCTAGGGTCTTCTGTAGAGACTTCTTGAAAGTTGTTTGGCACTGTAGCCCCCAGATGTAGGGGCAGAAAGGGTGGCAGGCAGGGGGTGGGAAATGGGACAAAGGAAAGGGAGGGGCTCTCTGTATCCCTTACCACTGAACTCTGTATTTGAAAGTCTACTCTCTGCCTCGGGAAACCTGACCCCTCACCCAGGAAGTGATCTTCCTTTTCATTCACCTCAAAATCTGAGTCATGTGTGGTGCAGCATGGCCAGGTCCAGCATGAGCGGCATTGTGGGTGTCACCACAATGGGAGAGGGCATGTCTATTCATGCGAGTGAGGCTGGATACACTCACTCCTTTGCTCCTTTGCATTTTGACTGTTTTCTCTAGCCCACTGCTGGGACCCCTTTGATCAATATGAAAGAAAGCACACCTTCTAAGGACAAATACTACGAATTACATGGAGACAACAGAGCCCATATCTATACTGAGGAACAACTAGGTGTGTAATTGGTAAGACATCCATTCTTCTCTTGCAGTCGTAGTGCAGACTGCCATTGATTTCTTCCCTGCTCCTTAGGGACTTCCAGCATCTCCCAAGTCTGTGCTCGGCCCTAGAGGCTGTTCTCTCTGTTTTCCTCTGGAAAAGCACTGCTTTTGATCAATTTCTTAGTAATTGTTCAGTCCCACCATATCAGCAATAACAATGTCAAACTCTGACATTTATATAGGGAAAAAACATCATTTCTGTTCTTGTTAAGACTGATATTTTGAGGGGTGCCTGGGTGGCTCAGTTGGTTAAGGGTCCAACTTTGGCTCAGGTCATGATTTCACGGTTCGTGGGTTCGAGCCCCACGTTGGGCTCTGAGCTGACAGCTAGCTCAGAGCCTGGAGCCTATCTTCAGATTCTGTTTCTCCCTCTCTCTCTGACCCTCCCCTGCTCGCTCTCTCTCTCTCTCTCTCTCTCAAAAATAAATAAAACAAAACAAACAGACTGATATTTTGAGCCTCTGTTCACTCGACAAATGAACACTAACTACTTCTCAATTACAGCTTTGGACCAGAAAGCAATAAAGGTAGAGAGAAAAAAGAAAAGAAGGGGGAAAGTCACAGACCAGGTGTAGGGTTGAAGTATGGGGTGAGCTTCCAGAGTACTCTGAGGGAATTTCTGAAGATTTTGAGAAGGGTGGCTTAGAGTTATGAACTTGACCCCTTCAATGGTAAAATGGTAGATACAAACAACCATTGGATTCCTCTTCAGTCATTGCACTAAATGGGCTGAGGTTCCTTGAGTTTATCTCACCTGGAAAGTAGACCACAGGGGGTCATGGCTTATTTTATTTGGGTCCAAGAACACACACACATGTATGATATATGTATGTAAACATATATGTATATAAATGTATATTTATATGTATAAATATGTATATAAATACATATGTGTATGTATATAAATGTATATGTATGCATTCAATATATTAGTTGAAGATTTAATCTATGACCTAGAGGCTGCACTTTACAGAAGACTGGAACTTTCTGATATGAAATAGCTGTGCACTTGACATCAGATCCTGTGCTTTTCTCATCACATTCTTCTGCAATCTCTTGATTTACCAAGAACCATCACTCGCCCTCAAAAGCATTCATCCAAATTGAGAATACATTAGAGAGACTCTTCCCGCAGCACAAGATAGAAATATCAACCCAAACAGGCTTAAACAAAGAGACAAATGTACTGGTGCATGGAAAAGGGATGACCATGACCGGTCATCAACTGGATCCAAGTTCTCAAATGATGCCATTATGTGTGCCTCCATCGCTTGGCCCTGCTTCTTTTGTGTTGATTTCATTCTTAGACCATCTCTTGGCAAAGTTTGGGTAGAAGAGATGAAAGAATGCTAATGTTTGGCCACCTGGTTTATTGGCCTTGGTAGCCACCACTCAGGTGGGAGAAATCAGAGATATGCACTGTACCCAGATGGTCTCAAGCCTGAAAGCCTCATTTTCTTTTTATCCAAAATCCAAATGTTTGTTCTTTATTATCTCACCTTTGGTCTCAAGTTTCTTCTTGAATAAATCTCTGATCTTGCTCCGAAAGCAAGAACAAGTTTTGTCCTGCCCCCAGTGACTCTTAACTCTATTTACATGGGTTTTTTTTCCTAACTATAATGCAGGGGCACAGTATCAGAGTAACCAGGGATGTAGTCAGTGAAGCTTTATTTTACAAAAACTTAATTCTACTCAGTAAAATACTGGGTGCTGGGCTGTACTTAGTACTAAGGATTGTAGGAAGGTGAAATTGTTGATAAGTCTACCAGCCTCTTTCTCAAATAGTGACTTGCATCCCCAAAGTCTGCTTTATCCACATGCTCTTGTCTAAATTTACTAACTTAATGTATTTTTTCTACCAGCTAGTCTTGACTACCTTTCTTTCCCTCAACACAATGGATTGCCCACCTGACTCATAGTGAATGTCCACTCAACAAAATCCACTTTGGCTCTGTAAAACAGTGGGGGGATCTGGGCACACCAGGACTGTGAGACAATTCTGAAAGATGAAGAGCTTGTGGGAATATATTAAGAGAAATCCACAGAAGCAAGTGACCTGCAGTCCTGTACAGTGAAAGGAGTGTACTTGCAAAGCAATTGCTCTCTGCAGCATCCCAGAGTAACCTCAAGGTTATAGGCCATGGGGCTCTGTGAAGTGGCCTGTGGGCAGCATAACACCAGAGGGTAGAACAGCTGTGCTAAGGTCTGCTTCTCAGAGGGACTGAAGCAATGCCACAGGATGTATGAAATTGTTGAGCAAACTTGCCTGGGATCATTCACCTCTTAAATAAACTATTTGCACTGGAATCCTTGTCTTGTGATCTCTTTTTGGGGAGCAATCCAATCTGAGATAACATCTACTGCTAATACACCATTATGCAGGCACCAGTCAAAGACAGAAAGCACAAAGAGGTGACAATGAATTCCACCTAGAAGGGGTTCCAAGGAAGGTTTCCTGGAGGTGGTGACATCATAGCTGAGGGAAGAATGGTCACTGAAAGTTGTGGAAATGAGAAAAAGCAGGCACATAAATTAGAGAATCAGCTCCATGAGCTTCCTCTCTGCCAATCTTATTTATATTATATATATGTATATATGTATGTATGCATATATGTGGGGGGTGGTATGAGTGTGTGCATCTGATAATATTTAAACTATTAACTCTAACTGTTAATGTTTGAATTTTAACTGATAATACACATTCAAACTAATGATGAAATATCAGATGCTTTATGGTAAGTGAAAATGGGTTTGGAGTTTTCTTCTCCTGGTTCTGCTTTTGGTCACAAGGAATACAAGAGGAAAAAGAATCATTTGTATTTATAATCCCCTAATTCTTTCTAAAGGCATTGGGTGCTTGTAATTGCAGAGTCCCTTAAAGTTTAACTGGAGGAAGTATCCACCTACCTGACTGGGTAGGGACTGACATATAACCAGGACTACGGGGAAACCCAAGCTGGTGGAGGGGAGCGGGAAGAAGCAGAGTGAAAACCAGGGTCAGGGAAGAAAAAAATTGGAAAGTTTGGCACTGTGTTGGGGGAGGAGAAAGGTTTAAAAAGTAATCTCATTTTTGCATTGCCAAAAAGGGAGATCTGAGAAAGGTGGTTTTATGGATACACCCCCTTGAGAAGACATATTTCAGTTCTTATTCCTTATGCAACTGTTCCTCCCTCTCCCCACTTCAGCACTACCTAGATTCTCACCTGCTTGGACAGTAATTCTGCATATATGGGAGCAGGCTTTTATACAAAATGAAGTAGGGAACAGTGAAATAGCCTAATACCTCAGTTAACACTTTCTTTATCAGCATAGAGCCCAGGGGTGAGGGCAGGAGGCTCATAATGTTCCAGGTGTCAGAATTTATGGCCATCATCATTTGTAGTTCCTCCATGAAAGAAGTATTGTGATCTTCACTCTGACAGATGGCATGAGCTGGGAGATACATGAATCCCAAGAAAATTATCCTGGAACATTAATTTCTCACAAAAATGAACAAGCAGTAGTTAATATGTTAACTGGTAATTTAAATGTTTAAAAAATACTAAAAGAAATGTGATGTGCTATGGAACAGGATGGAATTTGTAGAAATTTGAAAAACCAGTCCCAAAGAAGCACTTTACTGGTAACAGGCTACTTTGGACTATGTGCCCCAAGACTCCAGGGGATTATACATTCAAATCCTCTGATGTTGGAAGAAGGATATTTAGCTGAAAATTCTGAAAAATACTCTGGAAAAATATCGAGCCAAGAGTCCAGCTTCAGGGTCTCCATATGTCACCTAGTTTTGTAAGGTTACAATTTCATTTTCAAGTTCAACTGAAATAAGCAATATGCCTGTTATGGACCATATCTTAGGGATACTGAAATAATACAATCCAGGCTCTGCTTCTCTGGGGACCCAGGCAAGTGAGTGCCTTAGATGACACCATTGGCCCCTTGGCCCATGCTGGAGGTCCCTAGCAGATAGTTCCAGGTCTTTCTGCCTAAGAACTTCCTCTGGCTGAGAGTGGGTTTTGCCCAAAGTTTGAGGTAAGATAGACATGCCAGGAAGTTCATGTTCCAGAAGCAACCTCCTAAAACTAAGGCACCTAGTTGGGTAGATCAATGGACCAGATTCCTTGCTCTTTAGTCTCTGAGTATGTTCTTACAGTAAGCCCCACTATCCATAGGCAGAGCCTGCTCAATGCTCCCATTGTAGGTTTTCCTCTCTTTCCATCTCCTACTGGTGGCTCCCCAAGTTCTCTCCAAAGTCAAGTGCTGGGTGGACATTAGAATCTTTGTCTCAGGGTCTATTTTTTGTGTGTGTGAGAAGGGCAGGATGGAGAAGTAAGACCACATCTGTCTTGAACTCTGAGAAGCTGTAATGGACATGTTATGCAAAACTAGGAAGCCTAAAGAGAAAATAATAAATTCCAGGGGAGAATGGTGAGGTGGGGGGCAGGGGAGCAAAGTAAATTTCTCAGAAGTGGTGCCATTACAGCTTAGTGAGGCATGGTGGTTGGAGTTCACCACAATGTTGCAGCAGTGAGAAGGATGCATAAAAGTAGAAGGGTGAGGATGCAAGGCCATGAGGCATGAGGACTCTCGATTGGGGAATAAGCAAGATCCTATTGGGGGCCTCACTTTTTTTCATCTGCACAATAGGAGTGGGGGGCAGAATAGCCTTCTAGAACATGTTTACCCTTAATATTCTGTAATTCCAGCTCTAGCTCTCATTCAGAGAAAATGACTGGAGACCAGGACTGTGGACTACCAATTCTGCCAGGGGCCCATCAAAGAATTCTGTTTAGCAGCACAAGGTAGGAGCAAAGGAAAAATAAGGAGGGCAGGGAGAGAGCACCCCTCTGAAGGGTCTGCTTTTAATTTAAGCCACATTGAGTTATGAGTCTTGGTTGACCAGAGTGCACAAGAAGGGGTAGAAAAAGGTGTTCAGGTCTGAGCCTTCTGGGGGAAAACTGAGTCTGTAGGAAGAAGAGAAGGAACCCGTAAGTGGGAGAGAGTAAGAGAGGGTGCATCTCCAACTGGAAAACTTGGTTTAAAAAAATAAGTGAGCTAAATGGAATTATTAGCACAAGGAGCCTAGATGACAGCTTTCTCCAGAGGCTTTGGAGTGCAGGGTGGGTGGAGATGGCTTCACGCTGCTCTTCTTGGAGTGGTCCTCCCTCATGAATGAAATACTGCCATGCTTGCTGGAGATCTTACCACAGTGGGTTTAATAGCCATGAGTCAAGGTGCAGAATTTATACAATATTGAAAAGGAAACTTCTTGGATTTATTCAGGTGCACACCAGATGTTGTGCTGGCATTCGCCCTTCAAGGAGGGACTCTTGGAAATCAACTTCAGGCCCTGGAATCCCACACTCCTTTCCCAGTTAACCCTTAGGAGACCATGTCTACCAACCCTGAGACCATCTGTGGTCAAGAGGAGCTGGGGGTCATAAGTTAGGTAGTCAGCAACATTTATTCAATGTTGCGACATGCAAAGCCATGCCCAAAGCACAACAGGTAATATGTGAGACCCATGAGGGTCTCTGTGTTGCAAAGGATTTAATTCATGTAGCAGGATCTACATACAGGATAAGTGGATAAATGGTAACTTGCATGTTGAAATTTATTTAACTAATTGTAAAGTCCTCTATTAGGAAAACTATGTCCAATATGTACCTATATTTTCAGAGTTTTCATGTGTGGTTGGGAATCCTAATCTGGAAGTTCACAGAAAAAAAAGGGGCCATACTTTAGCCTTCCCTATACCCCTTATCATACCCAAAGGCCCAAGTGATGTACAGCAAGCATCTAATACATGTTTCTTATTGTGAAATTCCTCAGGGGATCTTAGGCCCACTCTTTGTGAGCCACAAGGCTCTGTCCATGTCCTGTGACATCTCTGGGCCATGGTTTCCTCATCTGTAAAATGAGAGAAATTCTTAAGATGAAGTCTTTCTTTTCTCCCTCCATGAAATACAATAAAATCCAAATCCATCCTAGGAAAGAATCAGCCACTGAAACCCACATGGATTGAATTCAGCCATGAATTCTGGTGTAAAGCTGGATTTGTTATGGAAAGCATGTCCTCTTGTTGGCATAGCTTATCTAAGAGTGTCCCTTCAGTGTTCCCCCAACCCCCACCTTGTTTGGGTATGAGTCATACAGCAATGACCCTCATTACTACAAACAGAGGAAACACTTGAAAATTGGTTTCACTGACAACAAGAGGATAAGGCACTGTGGCTTCAGCAAAGCCTTTGGGTGACATTTGGGTTAAGTGTTTGCTTAAGGAGACGTAGGTAAGGAAAAGTCCAGAGCATACTCAGTTACTGGAAATGACCAAAAAAAAAAAAAAAGTGATCACTAGAACTGGAAGACCAAAAAAGATTTCGTAATTGAAGAAAATTCTTTTTTATGCAACACTGATAAAGGCAAAGCTATCTGAATCTGGAAGGTTCTGGCATGCTCTGGCGTGAATCCCCTGTGGCAACATCAAGATGTATTATTCATAAGCAGTAGGCATCCATGATTGTGTCTGTCTTTTTAGCACCTTCTTTCTTTCAGATGAGATATGTATTTCTCTCATTCAACCACTGGCTCTGTTAAGACTATCAACATGAGTCTCTGATACCCTGGACACTGATGGGCTGAACTACTTAGGCTGAGCCAATCAGAGTCCTCTATAAGAATTCTTCTAACTGGAATTGATGTGAAGGGTCCTAGTTCTTGCATGGTCTCAGCATTGCTGGGAGGCAATGTCCCAGCATTCCAGAATAAGCCATAGTTCCAGCTTCCTCTGACACCTAGCCAGGGATGAAGAGGCAAGCACACAAAGGGAACAAGGACAGGAGTCCTTGGTCACCGTGAGGGTCAGCTTCCACCCCACTCCACATCTGCTTGCTTGAGGTCTGGGCATCATTTTTTCCCCTATCTTATTTTCAAGTGTCTATCTTTCATTTGCAAATGTAGGAATCCAAAATGAGGTATTTGCAAATGAAAGAATCCCTGCTTTGTGTGCAGGCACACACCTTCTCAGAGGTCCTGGAGCACTAACTTGCTATTTATTGCCATCCTCAGAGTCTAGATTGCTCTGCTTATGGCTCCATCTGTGGCTACCTGACCTAGAAAGGCTGGAAGACAAGTGGGTTTGCCCAGAGACAGAAAGGTGCTGAACATTTTTCCTATGGGAACAGTATCTCTAGAACACTCCAGAGAAGGCGAAACAGCTCAGGCATCCAGGAGTTGTGATTTTGTCCTTGTTCAAATGGCCATCCTTCTAGGTGGTTGTCAGAAGAAAGGACAGAAGTACATCAAAAGAAGGCTAAATCTGCCTTTTCCCAGAATAGTGAGAGACCTTCAGGATAAAAAGGAAGAAAAGATGACAAGAAAAACCAGTCAATGAATTGTATGGGATTAGATAAACCCATCTGCATTAGAACTTGGTGGAACAATCATTCATCATTTTAAACAAATTTTAGTCTACTGTGGTGGCTTCTCCATGGACCTAGAAGGTGTTGGACATAGTATTTTTATTAGATATGTAATTTTTCTTTTAAGATTTCTAACTGATGGATGTTGGAGACAAGACAGTATTCAGAAAATTATCTTTTAGTAACCAAGGCCAGGAGAGAGTTCATAAACACCTGACTCTTAGCATTCCCAAGATGTGAGTCAATAAATGTTTGAGGCTATTGCCAGTTTTCAAGGCTCCTACTTTAGCAATTTGTTTAAGGTTCAAGAAAGAAGCAAAGAAAGCATCCATTTACTGGCTGGAGGACATGTCAGAGGTTTTGAAAAAACTTTCCATTCCTTACAGAGTAAAGTCAGAACTCTCCAGGGTTACCAGAAAATCTTCCATGATAAGGCTTCTTACACTTCTCCAGCTGCATCTTCCCTTTTCACTTTTTACTTTTTGTTTCCTGTTCATTACCTGACTGCTTTTGAGGATAAGCTCTTTAGGATACAGAGAAATGGGAAATTTCTCTAATCATTGAAGTGTTAAGTTGTATTAGCAATTCAAATTCAAAATTTGGCAGTTTTCTAGTAAAGTTGAACTTTATTAGGTACTGTACAATCTAGTTATTTCTCTCCCAGGCATAAACCTTAAAGAAACTCCCACACTGCACAAGGAGGAATGTTCATTGAAGCACTCTTTGTGTTTCTTTCTTTTTTTTTTTTTTGTGGTGACTTTTTTAGATGCTTTTTATTTGACTACAGTTGACACACAATGTTACATTAATTTCAGGTGTACAACATAGTAATGCAACAGAAGGAGCTGTTGATTTTAGGTGCTCTAAAACTAAAACAATTTAAGTATCCACTCATTGGCAATGACTAACTAAATTGAAGATGCATTTTAATTACTACAATTGTATCAGTAAACTAGATCTACTTGTTTCAGCATAAATGATTTTGTAAAGTCTAATGTTGATAAAGAAAGAAAATTGCGAATACATTATATACAAATAATACCTTATTCATGTAAATTAAAAAACATAAAACAACAAATACATTCTTTATGGACACATACATCTATATTATGAATTTTAAGATATGGGTCAGAAATATGTGAAGCACCTTAAGAATAGAGGTTATCTTTGGTGAAAGAAGCTAATGGGATAGAGGTGAGTTACAGTATGAACCAACATTGTATTTCTTACTTTAAGAATGTTTGAGCAAATATGGCACCATTTTTTGGACTCTACTTTGAAAAATGTGAGTTATGTGTACATGGGTGCTTGTAATATTCACCAGTAAACTCTGAAATATTTGATAATTGGAAAGGTTTTGAAAGAACTAAAATCTGATAGAACAACAAATAGAGAAAAGCAATAGATCTGATATTAATATAAAAGAGTGTGGAATTTAGGAGTAAAATCCTAAACAGAGCAAAACCCTTACCTTATTTTCACCTTCTATTTTAATTGATATCTTCTCTGTTGAGGATTTTATGAATATTTTATTTTTTAATTATATTGTATATGTTTTTATACACCACCCCAAATCTTTTGTAGAATGAGGCAAAATTTAAACAAACCAATAAGCCATACAGTCCTTTTCATAAGTAAATAATTAATCCTAGTACTTCTAAGGCATGCTATATACCCTATACCATTATTTTGGTTGGTTTAACTATATAACGAGGGTCATTAATACTTGTGGCTAATGGATAAGTCTTGAGGAAATTTAGGATGAGGTCAACAAATTTCGTTAAAGGTCCAGATAGTAAATATTTTAAGCTTCACCTGTCAGACAGTCTCTGTTGCAACTCCTTGATGTTGCAGCAGGAAAGCAGCCGTAGACTAAATGTAAATTAATGGATGTGGTTGTGTGTCAATAAAACTTTATTTACAAAAACAGGCAGCAGGCTGGGTTTGGCCAAGTGCCATAAGTTTGTCACCTCTGATTTAAGAGACATTACTCTCCAAGGGATTTTATAGGCTATCCTGAAAAGCATTTCAGGTTGTGTTCCGAAATAAATGGCTTCTTTAAGGAAGGCACAAGATAAATCACACCTTAGTTCTTTGCTTTGTGTGGACAAGAGCCTTGACTTCCCAAACCGGGTGGAACAAGGCATTTTCTTGTATTTTTTTTTATTTTAAGCCACTCTTCATCTGTATAATTTCTGCATCATCATTTCCAGAGACTTCAAACTTTTCTTTTCAGTCATGAAATCTGTGACTTGGATAAGTATCAGGGAAATTCTGTCCGAGAACTTGTGGAGGCCTAACTAAAGCAAAGACTCTTCAGCAGTAATTTGCCCAAGATGGGGTCCTTTCAGCAACCGCTGCCAGTCCCCACCACTGCAGACTACCATGAAACAAATAGTTAGCAAACCACTTGAGAGCATGAAAAGAAGGGGAGAAATGCTTTCTCATTCTCTATTTCTTTCATTCATTGGACCAGTATTTGCCAAGCATCATGTATGAATCTGACCATGCTAGGCACTGAAAATATCGAGGTGAATAAAAGAGTCATTGTGTTTTCCCCACCACACTCAAACCAATGTCTGTACAGTAGAGGTTTGGGTGAATAATGTCAAATATTAAAACAAACTAGGGCTCTCATTTAGCTAGTAGTCTGCATCCAGATTGAAAGCTGATCAGAAAAGAAAGGAAAAACCACAATTTGAGTAGCATGTACACAAACCAGAAATGTAACATTTGAAATCATCTGATGGACATGGACACCCCAACGTGAAAGGATCTAGTACATTGGCCAAAATATCAGTCTTACTGGAGAAACTCCTTTCCCTAATTCAAGACTTTTACCTGAATAGGATTAGTGGTACTTTCATGATTCTTTTTGTTATTATTACTTAACTTTGTGAGTATTACCAGCTGGCCTTAGACTATTTGATTACATAGAAGTCAAGGGTTTTTTGGTGGAAAATGGTAGACTCCAAATTAATTAAAGGCGGGTGACTTCTTTCATAACCCAGCTCCCAGGCCACAAAGAAAACCAGTTTCAGATAAAATTCTGACACACATAAAGACTTTTAAAGTTAAACGGTTATTATCAGGCAAACCCAGAAGAAGCTCACACAACCTGTTGTTCTATTAGCTCAATGAAGTTCACACTCTCCATCTTTGTATGTCCTACAACTACAGCCTCACTTGGAGGGTTTGCTTACGGTAGCTATTGACGGTTCCACAGACAGGCTTTTGCTAATAATGTGGCTGACTTCAAGTAGGCAGAACCCTCTGGATCCCTGGATACAGAGAGAATGGTAAAGATCAAACTTCAGAATCGCCAATCTTCTGGTTGCATGTCCCTGTTTATGCAGGAGAATGTCTCTGCAATACTTTTGCCAATCTACATACCTCGATTACCTTCAATTTCACCAAATAAGAATTTATTTTCAAAGTGTATCAGCTTACTAACAGGCCACAAACTTCACTCAAAATACACATGCTAATAACCAAGCTTCAGATAGTATTTAAAATATAAATAATGGAAGCTTTTGCCATTGTTGTTTCAGGAGAAGGGCTGCCTTTCTGAATGGAAAGCAAGTGTAGCTGCTTGGCTTGAACACCATGAGTACTTGAGTTGTAACGCAACCCAAGTAACAGGCACATAATCTCACGTCTCCCTTTTCCTCTCTGTGCTCATGTATTATAAAGTAAATTATAGGTAATACAACAATCAAGGGAAATGATAAATACAGGCTTATTATCTATGCTTTTAATAATTCATTCATAAAATTACTGAAAACTGGAGAGAAAAGGTTATTTTTTAAGTGGAAGTGAGAAGGTAGAGTGTAACTGTAACTAAATCTAAAGATATAGCCATTAATAACCCCCCCACAGACACACAGGTAATAAATGATAGATAGATGGTAGATAGATAGATAGATAGCTAGATAGATGATAGATAGATAGATAGATAGATAGATAGAATAGACCCTGTTGAAAAATTTAAGTTCCAGGAAGAGCCATTGCAGTGGTTATATCTAAGAAGTGTACAGCACAGACTACTAGTAAAGACATCAGCTTCACAGTGCTACTGTGAACAATGACAAATATGAACCTAAAGCCATCTTCTGGTGACCATCTTCTGCTCTATAGCAAAATCTGAAAGATCATAGACAAAGAAGTAATGTAATGTGCTTGTTCCATGCTGAATGTTTCATCTCCACTGCCACGTTAGCCCTTTCCACAAGCCCATGTGGTAAGCACTGTGATATTTATTGAGGAGAAGAGCAGTTACTAAGCACTCTTCCCAGTGTCATTCAGTTGGTGAATAGCTGAGCTAGTTCTAACCCAGTCTGAGTGACTCCAAGCCCATGTCTTTCCTTTTGTACTACAATGAACTTCTGGTTCCCTGAAATTAAGGGGACCTTCAAGCTTTTCCAGTTCTTCTGAATATTGGCCATGTACATTTGTTACTGCAGATTGTTCTAGATGTGTCTGTCCTTTTATCATGTGAGCTGGTCTCAAGACTAACCCAGATGAATGTTGCTCAGAGTCATGGACATTTTAACCTATGAAATTTGTAAATGCCCAATATTTTGTGATATTATTAATGAGATCAGTTAACAAGTTTGTCAAGGATCAGTTTTTCCATTCTCTTTAGGTCCCCATTTCTAAGCCCTTTCTCACAGAAACTGAGCTTATTCTTGGAAAGCCTGGAATTTATTTATTTTTATTTCAAACTTTCTCACCTTTCCTCATATCCAGTTCAAATTATTTCTATCATACTGGCCCCTTTCTTCTCTGCTATCTTCAAGGAATAATGATATCTTTCCTTGTCAAAGAGAATCCTTTGCCTTTGAATTCAGCTTTCTTTCCTCCTGAGGACTATAATCTATTTATTATCACTATTCATTCTTCAATCTCTATTTTCCTTTTGCATTCTTCTCCTTGACCAGTGAAAGAAGATGCTCCCTGACAGAAAGTACAATTCCTTCTATCTTATGACTTCTTTCCCCTGTCCTATCTTCCTCTAGTTTTTCTGTCCTAACACATTTTGAGCCTTTTTGAGGGTTCATGCTATATCTTACTCACATGTGTATTTTCCAGTTTTGCCCCCCACTCCCCACTCAGATCATCTAATGTAAATGTAAAACACTAGACAGGCAACATTTGCTTTTGTGTTTGCCTTGATTTTGCTTGTGTGGTGTATTAACATTTAAAAATTGTTTTGGACAGATCCGAAGGATAGAAGATATATATGTGACTTGTTCACTACTGTAGATTCAACATATAGTGAATGTGCAATAAACATTGGTTAAGTGAAAGACTGGATAAGAAATGAAAAGAAAAGCCATCAATACAAGATGTAAAAAAAAAAAAAACCTAAACTAAAATGTTGCCCAATATTTAACTCTTTGGTGTTGTGAAAACCATTTTTTCAGTTTGTGTTTTCAGTTCATTGGCTGTTAATGATGATGAATACATAACCCTACAGTGGTTTCCTTATTGCTCCTGGAGGCAGGGGTATGTAGGTAGCACAAGAGTTGGAATTTCTTGCTTTTGTCTCCTACTGGAAGCCTAGCATTTGATGTCTTGATGTGTAGTAGGCACTTAGTAAGTATTTGTGCAATGAATGAATTAATGAAGAATAATAAGCAAGTTGGTCTCCCTTCTCACTGACCTCAAAGTCTTAGGCCAGACCCTGAGAATTGCACAGTGGCAGTCAGACTTTATGTTTGTAGATTTCAAAGCAGTGTATAAACCTAAAATGTGGCTTTTCCGGGTGGCCAGTTCAGGCTGTGAATGGGTATCATAACACAAGAAGCCTCAAGATACTTGCTTCTGTGTGTGTGGCAGTGCTTGCTGGGACACTTAGTATAAATGTAAAACATATAAAGAAAACTAAAAAATCATTAATATATTATAAACTTCAAAAAGTAATTTGAGCAGTAGACAAGATAAAACAATCTGTATTACAGGGATTTATAGATAGGAGAAATCTGTGTAGATGGGAATTATGTATAGGGGTATTGAATTTATGCATGTTATGGGTATTTATAGACAGGAGAAGAAGGACTGAAGCAGATCCCAGCAACATATCCTGGTACATAGTGGAGGACATATAAGGGCACACAGGTGCACTGGTGCACAGGGACACACACAGGACACATACACACACGCACGCACACACGCACGCACACACGCACACATACACTCATGCATACACACACATATTAAATCAATGGCTGCCCTAGGGATGGATGATTAGGTGTGTCTAGGTAGGGTTAGATGAAAAGTACCAGTAAAGTCCTCAATCTCAAAGGGCAGATGGCCCTGATGTTTGTTTGGTGTCTTTATAGTCTTCCTTCAAACAGAAGTTGTGTTTTTTATCTACTTTTTGAGAGAGAGAGAGAGACAGAGAGAGAGGGAACACAGGGAAGGGGAAGAGAGAGAGGCAGAGAGAATCCCAAGCAGGCTCTGCACTGTCAGCACAGAGCCCCATGCAGGGCTTGAACTCACAACCGTGAGATTATGACTTGAGCTGAAATCCAGACTTTGACGCTTAACTGACAGAGCCATCTAGGCGCCCTTCAAATAAAAGTTTAAACATTGTACTGCTCATCTAAGTCAGAATGCAAAGATTGAAGCTGCAGGGGTAGCTCTCCAATAGCACCACTAAGCACCACCAGACATGTTCACAGCCACACTACTGCAAAATCATCTTCACACCTCATGGCACAGTAGGTAAGTTGGGATCAGAGGGTGACTGCCAGCCCCACCTGAATGCCCTCAATGCCAAGGGGACAGGGAAGTGGTAGAACTACCACATTGCCTCAGCAGGCAAGGCCCCAGGGGAGATGGAGTTGACTCCTGCCATGAGCTCCCATCCTGCTCTGTACCAAGGTTATTCTTTGGCACTCAGTTTGAGAAGTAGCAAGGGACTTTTATTCCTCTCCTTAATTGGATATGCCTTTCGGTCCCCATTGGTGAGCCAATGGGGGCATCTCAGAGCCTCAGAGGGAATGTGCAGGCTCTGGGGAAAGATCAGAGACTAGGACTTCAGGCACCACAGCCACATTCACGTTTCTTATTTGGCATGATTCTGAGTTCCTACAGGCAGAGTGGAGTGCATTTCATGTTGGGAGTGTCGAATATGGGCTGAACATTAGGACCAGAGGAGAAAATGGAACAGATGAAACTCTTACCTCTTTTTTGATGAACCAGAACAGATGGAACTATAGGAAACCACTTCACGTCTTTCCTTGATTTTTTTCTAATTACATAAACTAATAAAACATTCAATCTCAGGATCCCAAAGTACATTGGAAAAGGCTGTAGAGAAATCTGTGCTGGAAAAAGTCTTGAGTTAGAAATGGGAAAATATGTCCCAAGCCACTCAAAGCCACTTGAAATTAGTGGCTTTAAAGTGCATTCCCAAGAAATGAACCTTTGGAAAAGTTACACAGTCTGCAAGCAGTGTTCTGCTCATGGCTTGTGAGTGGTGGCCCTGCAGGTGGGCACAGAACACCTACTGGCTGATAAAGAACAGATCCTGGAATGTTGGTGGATGAATCGCTACAGCAAATGGCCCTAAGGGTGAGGAAGTGGGACCAGTGACAGAAGAGACCCACAAATTGGAAGAGGAAATATGAGTGCCCTTGACCAAGGAACTCATGATACAGGTGTAAAGTGTCAGGAATGCAGAATGAGGAGCAGAGGGTGTGAATCATGTGACAAAGGGAGTCATGGAAATGAGTTCAGGAGTGGACCAAGCTCCTGAAAGATGCCATCTGTCGTATTGGTGGAAATAAGGCTGCCCAAGGACCAGGAGGCCTTTCAAGTGGAAGGGCCTGATTAGAGCGGTGTGATACATTCTGGGCAGGTTCAGCTCTCAATCGCTGTTACACGCCACTCCAGGCACATCAACAAAGCAAAAGTGAAAGGGAAAGTTTCAAGGGCAATATTTGGTCAAAAACACTTGTGTCTACATAGACTATAATAAGAATCGCACAGCAGCAAGATGATGGAGGCACAACACCAAACTCAGTGCCTCCCTCATTAGGCCCTCCAGCAATGCAGTTTCAAAGCACAGTGTCCAAGCACCCATTTATTTGTTTATTTACTCAACAATTTGTGCCAGTCACTTTTTGGGGCATGGAAGAATTAGCAGTGATGGATGTTTCCATGGGTTTTACAGTCCACTATGATGGAAAGGATGATAAATAAAATTTACATGTTGGGAAGTATGAATGAAAACAAAGCAAGGTAAGGAGAAAGAAAGGTTTAATGTTCCCCAGATGGGTCAGCAGGAATGAGGCAATGAAATAAGGGACCGAATCAGGAAGATACCTGAGGACAGAGAATTAGAGCAAAGGAAACAGCAAGTGCAAAGGTCCTGAGGGGAGTGTGCTTGGTGCACTCTAGGAGTAGCAGGAAGGGCAGAGGATTGGGAATGAGAGGTCAATGTGTCCTAGAATAGGTAGGAGCTTGGAGGTCACAGGAAGGATCTTACAGTTTATTTTTTAGTGAGATTGGTAATCATCAAAATGCTTGAGCAGAGCTGCCACATATCTTGGCTTGTGTTTTAAAAGGAAACTTTGGCTATTTGAAAGATCACCAGAGGCAATTGCAATAGCTGGGGCAGGAGAAGGTGGTAAAACTGGGATAGTTTCTGAGTGAATTTTGGATGTCAGTTCTGACTGAGAGTTAAGGATGACTGTAGGGAGTAGAAATGTCTTTTACTGAGGTGACTAAGCCAGAAGGCGTGGCCAGTTTAGGACTTGGCAATAATACCCTTAAGCTAACAGTTAAGCACTTGAGTGGAACACTTCTTTCCAAGGCCTTCTCTGTGTTATTCCAGAGCTGGACGTGGTGAAAGGTGGCAGATGGCCGCTTCCTTCACTCTGTGACTCTGTCATTAGAGCCCTAGTTCCAAAACATTATTGTATATTTGACTTACTCAGAAAAATTGTTCAAAAATACAGACTCCAGAGAGCAGCAGAAATTCTGATTCAGTGGGCCAGGAGAGGGATTAAAAAATGGAGTGGTTGTTAGCAAACACCCAGGGGATGCTAATGGCAAAGAGTCCATGGGCCAGATTCTGACAAACCCTATTGTAGAGGAGGTGCACTTGATGGTTTTGCTGTCATCGAAAACAATCTGGGAAGAACACATTTCTCATAGGTTGACCCAGTGACATCAGCCAACCCACCTCCTGGCCTTCTCTGTTGGATCACCCCTGTCGAAGATCTCATGGTCTTAGCCCAGATGAGTCAAACCCACTAGCAAAGGCAACAGTCCTTTTGGGAAGAAGGATGAATAGAGCAAGCCAAGCCAACATCTGGAACACCTCCTTCTGGGTGTCATCCAATTGTGAAGGGTTTGTTAAAGCAAATCTTGAGACATCAGGATGTTATCACCTGACCAGAGGCCGGAGTCAGTTGTTGAGTCCAAAGTGATGGGATGAAAAATGAGCAACTTTGAAGGGGTGGTTGATGATAAACACTGAGAATAACCTTTAGAGTCTCATTGATACCTGCTCTAATTTTTCTAATCAGCATTTATTTTAAGGTTGTGGAAAATAATGAGAAAAGTTCTAAGGCCCTTTCTTTGATCTTTATATCAACTGAGATTAGTATGGTAATGATCACATCCGGGAAATTATGTGTGACCAGTGACTTTGCACAAGACAGTCATTAATGGAACAAGCATTTCAACTCTAACCAGGCAATGGAACTCTGCTTCATCCACAGAAGTCTCATACCACAGGCGTTCTTTCTCTGGTCTGATCCTATCTATATACCAGAAGATCCTACATATTCAGTGTGATTCCAGAACCATGCACAAACAATGTTGTTTAAAAATACATAGTCCTAGGTTCTAGCCTAGGTGTTTTAAATTGGAAACTCCAAAGGCTCTGTACCTTTAAACAAGCTTTTCTTGGGTGCCTCGGGGGCTCAGTCGGCTAAGCAGCCTACTTCGGCTCAGGTCATGATCTCACAATTCACGAGTTTGAGCCCCGCGTCGGGCTCTGGGCTGACAGCTAGAGCCCTGACAACTAGGAGCCTGAAGCCTGCTTCGGAATCTGTGTCTCCCTCTCTCACTGCCTTCCCCTGCTCATGCTCTGTCTCTCTGTCTCTCAAAAATAAATAAATGTTAAACAAGCTTTTCTATGTGATTCTGATATACAACCAGCCTTGGGCACCAATGATGAAGACAGTTCTTCATGGAAGACCTTCCCCACTTGAAGTATGATGTAGAAAACATAGAATCTGGATTTGGGAACATAAACACAACTGCCTTATCTTTTAAAATAGGTGATTTGTGTCAGCAAGTGACCCGAAGTCACCTAACAATTCCTCCACTGGCTATCTATTCCTTCCACATCAAGTTAAGACAGAGCCCACATGAAATGACATGTGGTCTATTTTGCAACTTAACCATTAGAAATAAGAGATAAACATTTGTTTCAATATGGAAGACTTTAATGGTAGTAGCAGAGTGTGATGTGGAATCTCCAAATCGTATGATGGTGGACATCAGCTTCAGCATCGTTTTCCAGGCTTGTAGACTAGTGTGAGTCAGAAACCACAACCAGAAGAGGCCAACACTGAATTATCTGCAGCTGTACTGACAGGCCAATGTCTTAGAAGAGATAGGGCTCAAATTACAAGCAAATGAAGGCAAAAATGTTTTTAAGACATCATGAACTATGGATATTAGCAGGAGTTCTTCAGTTAATCTGTGCAAACTTTTCTTTTTGGTACATGGTTCTAGAATAAAAAGCCACTGTGATTCAGAAACACCTGGCATTTAATAGACAACCACAGTTGCAGAATGTGAAATTGCCATGGTGAAGAAACTATGGTTTGTGCTCTTGGTCACATACTAACTCGGGCTAAGGTTGTACCTGTTAGAATTTTCTGGAATATTAATCTCTTCCTGTTGACCTCTGAATTACTTTTTATGGAGAGGTTGTAAAGATGGTTAGAAATGTGTGCCGCTTCAGGAAGCAAAACATGGTTTGAAGCTCTCAAGTTGTGTTCTGGAGATGACCAAGCACAAACTGAATAGATTGTACCCTAGGCAGCAGAACATTACCAACACCTTGTAAGGGGCAATGGGCATCCAAATTCACATTTTTCTCCCAAGGCAACCCCTGACCCCTGACCTAGTATCTGATGCCAAATGTGTGGAGTCTCCTCAGAGTTCTTATTCTACTGATCCATTAGAGACATGTGCAATACCGGACATCTTAGAGATTTTTCAACTGTTATATTTCATGCTTGAAAACCTTCTCTCTTTCTATTTTCTGTCTTCAGGTGACCTCAGACACAGTCATGACATCAATTACCAGCTATGCAAATCTTTCCGGAATTCTCTTCTAACTGCCAACCTAACAATTCCACTTTTCCAGGCTTCTTAAATTTAACATACCTCTATGCAAGGACAGCACAGATTTTTCTGCAGTAGAACTATAGTCTGTAGCTCCACCAGATGTTCCAGCAACATTCCTGGGAAGTCTTTGTCCAAATGAAAAATAACAGAATCCTGGGAGAAAATTAGTGAATGGGAGCACCACTGATGATGGATGCTCTGATCACGAATATGCCACTCCAGAGTTAACTTCCCTTCTTTCATCAAGCTGGTACCTGAGCAACTACTAGAGTATCTTGAGGCACTCCCTGCTCAAAATCTCCACACTTCTTATCTCTTAGCATAATCCACAGACATGGTGATAAAAGTGACAATGTAGATGCACAAAGAGAAAAAAGAATTCTGCTCAGAGTTCCAGGTACCTTGTGCAGAAACAGCTGAGTAAGCAGTAATCTTGAGGAACTTGCACATCTCACTTAGCAGTGAGACTTTTGAAAACATTCATCTTTTGCATTCAAAATGAAGCCAGATACAACATTTGGTCAAGGGCCAGAGTCGAGTACTGTGTTGTAGATGCATTTTGCCTCGCCCAACTTTCCATGTAGAACCAATTGTCTGTTCCACCGTGTCTTAACCAACATATCAAGAAGCCTTCAAAGTTTTTCCAACTTGTCTAATATGAATGAAAAAACATTCCTTTTTCTGTAAAAACCTTTCTATCCCAATATTTAACATCGGAGAAACATAAATTTCACATTTTAATGCCCCAACCAATTTCATATTCAAATGTCCTGTCTCATTCTATGGTTGGGTTGTAATCAACACATTCATGAGTCATTGACAAGCTTGGTTTCTTCAAACATGTGTTAGATCTTGGAATCCTCATCCAGAGCTTATTCTAAGGGTTCTTATGTTTTTAGTTAGGAAGTCAGCTAGAAATACAAAAGTGCAGTTTTTCTTTGGCACTGCCTTGGGAAAGGTGATGGTCGTTCTGGGGAAGAGTGAGTTAGGGCAGGAAGGGAGGGGATGAAGGGCTGGGATGATGCTGTGGAGATTTTTATTTGGAAATGAATTTTAGCCAAATGACAGAACTCTGAACTATTTGATGATCATTCTTTCCTTCGCTCTCCATTCAAGTTAAACAAACAACATTTTTCTATCCCTCCTCTTCTTCTTTTTTAGATTTTTTGCATGCAACAAAGCTGTGCATGATTCCTCTGATCTTAAATATTCCACCAAAAATACATGTTCATTTTTTTCTCTTCAGTGAGCACAATGTTTACTAAAGACCTGGAAAACAAGACGTAATTTTCAGACATGAAGTCAGATGAATACGTGCTACTGATTCTTATCTTCTGTTAACTAAAATCACACCTTTCCCATCAGCGACACCCCTCTGCTTGACTCCGGGACACTCCAGCAATGGTGACTGTGGACACCTAGCACACTTTTGACCGATTACTAAGCATGGCACAGTCAGCACATTCAAGGTCCCCTGCAGCCAGTGAGGTGGGTGCCACATTATCCTCACTTTTCAGATGTGTAAACCAGAGCTCAAAGTTTCCAGATATTGCTCATCATGTCAAGGCCATATAGTTAGTAAAGGACAGAGCCAGGGTCTAATGCTCCTGACCAGGGGTCCATTCTGTAGACCCCTTTCCAAAACTCTTCAGTGCCTCTATGGTGCCACAACAACCTTGCTCATGATTTATTTCCAACTAGACCCTGGAACCTTGATGATGGTTCTTGTCTTGGGCTTTTTTTGCATCGAGGTGTCACCTCACAAAACATTTGTGCAAAAATTTATCAGAAATACCAGCTGATTGATGCTAAAGGTCCTGTGGGTATATAAAACCAGAGACTCAGGGCATCTGGGTGGCTCAGTCAGTTGAGTGGTCCAGCTCTTGATTTCAGCTCAGATCATGGTCTCATCATCATCTGCACTGAATGTGGAGCCTGCTTAAGCTTCTCTCTCTCTCTCTCTCTCTCTCTACCTCTGCCCCTCCTCCCTCTAAAAAATAAAAAAATTAAATTAAAAATCCCAGAGACTCAAAAAATATGAATGTAAACTTTATCATTACATGTCTTGTTAGTAGTAGCTTATATTAGTGGTTGTTAAAATTGTGTGGCTTCCGGGCATGTATCAAAATAAGAAAAGAAAACCCAATAACCCATATTAGCTTTGGTGAATGTATTGGGATCAGGTTTTTTTTTTTCTCTTTTATGATGACCATACTAAAGTAGAATATGAGACGAGGGTTGTCCAGATGCCCCAATGCAAGAAGTGTCCAAACACAGCCTCACCTCCACCCTGAGTCTCTGGCTTAGATCCCACCCAGCAACGGCTGTCAATGTCTCAGTACCTGATGTCATGGGATGCTCTCTTTCCAGAACCCACTTGCCCCAGCGAAGCTTTTGGGTCTTCACCAGGTTCTGAAGTCTGGACAGTCTCAGGGCACAGTCCTCTCCCAGATAGACACTGTGGCCTTAAAGATGCGGAGGAAAATTCAGCCACTATTTGTATGTGTGGAAGAGACCACTGGCCATCCAGGTAATTTCTAGAAGGGTCTGAAAAAACCTCTCCTATTCACACAGGCAAAACTGGTCTTACAATTAGTTCCTGTATTGACCATCACAAAGAAAGGGTCAGAGGAGATGACACAGAGGAAGTGGGCTTTGCCATGGCCTAGGGTGCGCAGGCAGAGTGACAGCACAGTGGAGTGGTGTGGGGGCAGAGGCGGTGGCCAGAGAAAGGGTAAGGGCCCTGGAGGAGAGTTGATGCCAGGCCAAACCACACTGCCATTAGGGCCCTGCCCGGGGCAGAGCCTGAAAAGGAGCTGTAGCCAAGGGAGCTGGTGTCCAGGGTTTTAGGAAAGCTGCCTTGACAGGTAGGGAATGTCAGCTTTCCATAGAGTAACGCTCTGTTCGCCACTTGTCCAAATAGTGATAAATCACCAGTAAATTCCTGCTGCTGTCGGGAAGGTTTGGACTTCAAAGCCTAAAATTCACAAACAGGAACATTTCATTAACTCTGGAAAAAGAATTTCACTTTATTTCAATTTGTGTATTTCGGTTTTTTAATGGAAGCATATATTGCTGACCAGCATGGCATACTGTTTTGAATCAAATGACTTTTATTACATAACCATCAGACACTGAAATTATTTGCTTAAATACTACACCAGCCTTCATCTGTACCAAATGTTTGAAGTTGCTTTCTTAAAAGATGAGACAACTTTGCACTTTAGTTTAAAAAAAAAGCTAGTTTTATTCATTAGATACCATGACACTAAAATAAATTAATAAAACCTCAAAGCTGTAACATTTTGATTTTCATGGAGTTCAAAACACTACCTTTCTTCATTAAATAATGTAAAGCATCTTTCCTGAGAGAGGGAATAACAGCAAGCTATCATCTGGAATTAACTGCCTGGTAGAATATTGTTTTGCTGGGGTGAATAGCCCACTTAGACCTTCATTTCACCTCTTGTCTCCCCATCTCAGCTGTGCTTAGATATTCAATGTTGGAATTATTTTTTTAATCAGGCACATGTAAAATGGAATAACATTCTCTACACTGCACATCGCTGCTGCCTGGACCTTTTCAGGTTCAGGTCAAACACCTCTTTTTGTCTTTATTAAGAGGCACTGCCTCACACAAAGAAAATATTAAACACTGATCTTGAGCAAGAGTATTCAGGAGAAAATTGGGATCTAGTTTATTTTCAGCTGGGACAACTATTTCCTTCAGGCTTGACCTGAGGATCAGATGTTTGACTCTTCCAGGAATCAAGGTGAAGAAGGATAAACACGCAAGATTGAAGGGGAAAAAAAATGGCAATCCAGCTTACGTTTTCTGTATGTCAGCGGCAAAACATTTAACTGCCAGCCACTGACAGGGTTTGGAAAAGTCATCAGTGGGGAAGTAGCCAAAACTCTGCTCAAGTATGGTGGTCATCAACAGTAAAAGGAGAGAGAGAGAGAGAGAGAGAGAGAGAGAGAGAGAGAAAGAGAAGGTCTTCATACAAATGTTTGCACATGCTGTGCTATCTATCTGTTTTCCTATGGGCCTAAGACAGCATCACTGTCAACATCCTGCTAGAAGCTCAAATTAAGGAGATGCAGTGAGGAAGCATTTCATATAAACTGATTAAAACACAGATGACCCAGTCATCCATACAGCTTCGAGTGGGCTGGTATGCACCATGCTTCCTGATTTCAAGAACAGAATTGCCATATTACATCATATATTTTGCTTCCCAAAACTCATAATCAGGTGGATCTGAACGTCAATCTGGGGTAAAAGTCCTTTTCATTATTGAAGTTTTCTTGTTTTACTATTAGCCTAGCTATGCATTGAGAGAACAAGCTTCCAATAAGCAGTACAGCTGCCAACCAGCTGGACAGTGAAAACAGGTAAACCTAATACACTTCAGAAGCGTTTACAAACACCGCCAGCTTATGAATTTTGTGGGACCGGAAAACTACATTCTTTGGAGAAGAGAAGAGTTCCCTATTAGGTTAGTCATGGTGATAGCATTGATATACATAAAGAAGGTCTTTGATTTACACTTCCCTCTTTGTTTGGTTAGTAATTTATTTTATTAGTGATATGCACATTCATCAGAAAATATGGGTCAGTTTTGTTTGCCTTTCTGGGGAAATGGTGTGATTGTCCTTGCAAGGCAGCCCAGCTCCATCATGACCCTGGATTTCCAGCACCACTCTTGGATTGTACCAGGAAGCTGCCCCCACTTCATGGCATAATCTTGCTGTTCTTTGAAGCAAAAGCATCCGAGAGAAAGTTCAGAGGCAACATCTCCCAAGTGAACATTTTACATTTGTACTCAAAAAGAGCTGTTTTTGTTTTGTTTTTATGAAGACTGCCTCAAAGGCCATTTTTAAAAAAATTATTTAAACTTTGTTTAGTTCACAAACAGTGCAATACTGGTTTCAGAAGTAGAATTCAGTGATTCATCTCACATAAATGAAGCCCTCTGCTACCTTTGCATCTAGGACCAAAATCCAGGATTCTCTGACAGGCTCCATGCTTGTAATGGCCTCTGCTCATTCTGTAATTAATCTGTGATTCCATAATCTCACCCACATTTCTCACTGTGCCTTGCCCATTTATAAGGAGACAACACAGAGCCCTGTTTCTTCACTGAGAAGACCTCAGAACTAGTACTTATCCTCATACGGAGAGCAGCCCCGAGCATCCTTGCTTTATGAGGTTTCCCACTCTATATGTTCTGAGAAGATGGCAGAAAAGGTTTCCAGAAGAATCTTAATTTTTTCTTCCATCTGCAAAATCACAGTATTCAAACCATAAAAGTCAGTAGTGGCCCATATTTTCAAGTGATCTGCATAGTAACCATCCAATTACACATACAGTTGGTGTCTCTAGGTTTGTTCAACATACTAAACAGTTGTGTGACTGAATTGGTTACACTTTTGGCATAGATGTGGGTTCTGGAGATTTGCAATATTTTTGAGTCATTCTCTTGCTTTGGAGACTACACATTTTGAGAGGAAAACATTGAACAAATCAGGAAGTGCAACTGTTAGCACCTGATCAAGTTCTGCCACCCATTTATTTCAAGCATTCACCAGGATAAGTATTATGTGCTTCTAATGTGTGGCATCATTTTGCCATCAAAGCTTGTTTTCACTTTACGGTATTAATTTAATAATGCCATATTGACCTCATATTGGAAGAAGCACAGGCTCTAGTTTGTCACATGGTAGTGACTGTCTTTGATTTTTCATTATGCAATCCAATAGCAAATCACATATATGTGTGTGTATATATATTACATATATGTACATACATATATAGTCATAACATTTATTCTTTTTTGAAAAATAATTTTTGAGTTTAGATGACACACCATGTTATATTAGTTTCAGGTAAACACTAATTCGAAAAGATATATGCACCTCTGTGTTAATTGCAGCACTGTTTACAATACCCAAGGCATGGAAGCCATCAAGCCTCCTTTATATTAATGATTGTGTCTGTGTGCACATGTACATAATGATTGATGCCATGTATTATAGTTGTGTTGTTAAGAGGACCACAGTCCATGTAGTGGTGGAGAAAAGAGGCAAGATTATGAGCATAGAGTTCTTGCAATGATTTAAGGCAAAATATTTTGCTTCTATATGTTCTGGCAATTTTCATGCAACATAAAAATATGAATAAAAATCAGTTAGTCTTTTCAACACTTCTCCAAATTGCTAAGTTACTCATGAGATGCTTTGACAGCCTTTACATGGAATAGGACAGATATTCTTGGCTAGCAAACAGAAGCGAGGGCAGTGTGTCAGAAAGGAAAGTGCTCTGTTTAACCACCAAAGGAATGGAGTGAAAACCTCTTCTTTGCCCTTGACTATCTGTGTGATTTGAGGCAAATTAATTCTCCCAAATCAGTTTTCCTTTATCTGCAAAATAAGAGAAAATATACCCATGTCCTGGAACTACTGTAATCGCTGAAGTCAGAGTTTCACAATAACCTTTCCCATATATGGAGAGAGAGGATTGTTGAAATTAGAGGAGATTTCAGATGGCTTGTTCTAAAAATAATTTTGCAATGGCTTCATTTTTGAATGCCATAGCCCCTCATAGGGCAATGATGAGGAACAGATGACAGCATGGATAGTGTGGAGGTGAAACACCTCAAGGAAAAAACTCTCATGACTTTCCTACTTTTGCAATCTCTACCCCAGTACAGCCATTCATTATCAGACCTTATGCCTGTTTTTTAACCTCTTTAAAACAAATATATTTAGCATTGTGATTTGCAGTCAGAACTCTTGATCAGGAATAGAAAAAAACCTCGTGGGAAGCTTTGAGAATAAAAGAATGAGAACTGGTCATCAGGAGATGGAGACTCTTGGAACCAGCCACAAGGGTACCCCTGGGTCTC
Source organism: Cryptoprocta ferox (assembly GCA_028646485.1). Taxonomy (NCBI): domain Eukaryota; kingdom Metazoa; phylum Chordata; class Mammalia; order Carnivora; family Eupleridae; genus Cryptoprocta; species Cryptoprocta ferox. The sequence continues at coordinate 44,563,424 of CM053576.1, read as the reverse complement.
TGGACTTCAATAAACCATAGTCCAGAGCACTGATGCAAGCCCAGGACATCTTTTCTGTGGCTTTCAGCCATGCTTCCCCCAGGGCCTGCTTATTCTACTATCTGTTGCATATAAGCTTTTGGTTTCCCACTCTGCAATTGAAAAAAACATTCTTTGTAATGTTTTACAGGTAAAGCCTTCCTAATTCAGGGTAGCCCTGCAAAGCGGCAGCCAGTCAAAGGTGCACTGTCCCCCTCCCAATTCTGCTGGTTTTCCCAGCTTGTTCCAGGTGCTTTTGCCCATTCCAATCAGTGTAGGTGGAGAGGAGGGGAGGCTCTCATTTTATAAACATAGCTGCTCCCACTGTAACCATGTGGTTGAAGATCTGGGATGTGTAGTTTGATTCTAGAGCTCTGCTCTCCCTACCAGGAGTAGAGATGTGCCATGCATGTTATGTAAGAAAGGAAAGGGGAAAGGAAAGGGGAGAAGGGAGGGAGGGGAAGACGGCAAGGGAAAAGAGGTAGGGAAGTAGGGAAGCAAGAAGAAAAGAGAGACAGACAGAGGGGAAGGAGAAAAAGACCTTCTGTGATAGTTGCTATTTGTCATTACAAAGCAGAGCCCCACATTCAGCAATGAGATAAGAGTTTAGGCTTTGTAGCTCACCACCACCTGTATTGGAGTTACCTTTTTTTTCATACCAAAGTTTATTTGCTGTCCCAAATAAACCGGAGTAACTACTTCAAATGACACAAGAACACACAATTTATTTTTCCATTAAATAAAATGTTTTTTGTTAACTCAAATTTAAAAGGATTTTCACCAGCCTTCAGTTTGCTATGAGCAAACTGCAAACAGTTTAATATATACAGAAAGCTCAGGTTTGCCATGTAGGCATGTTTGTGTGGAAAAGAGTGAAGGTTCTTTTCATCATTAAGGAGAAAGATTTAATTTTGTTCATACATTTACAGTAGACTGCATACTGGAACTCGGTAGAAAATTATAATTTTGGATAAGGGGAAATAGTATAAATTTTGGATAATAAGAAATAGAAGGTAAAAAATATAAAATCATATGGTTTAGAATTGCACAGTACATAGTAAACAGAAAATTAAGCTCCATGACATCCTTGCAGTATTTGAAAAGCAAGCCCTAACATAGAGTAAAATTGAATAATTTTTCACTGAATGTAATATGTATTTTCAGACATGTATTGAGGCTACTTATGGAGCAATTATGTAACCTTGACCAGTTTTTATTGACTATTTAAGTCAACTATATAGAATTGTTGAAGAAGAAGAAGAAGAAGAAGAAGAAGAAGAAGAAGAAGAAGAAGAAGAAAAAGAAGAAATAAGCCCAAATTGGAGTCATTTGCCCACCCCACCCCACCTCCCCAGGACAGCAAACTAAGACTTCATTATGATTTCAACCTATCTTAGGCATGTGACCTTTTAAGTCACTCTAAAGTTTCCTGGTCAGCCTAGCGAAGTCCTCTATGTGGTAAAAACCCTGCCTCCCCCCTCCCCAAAGACATTCTGGCCTGAAACAATCCTTCTTTTCTTTGCCAATAATTTCTTGCCCCAACCTCTTTATAAAAACCTTCCATTTTGTGCAAATAGAGATTCTCTCTACTTGATGGATGGGATGACAATTTGTGAATCGCTTCATAAAGCCAATGAGATCTTCAAATATACTCAGTTGAACTTTGGTTTTCAACAACATTTTTATTAAATCCTGATGAATGTTTTCTAGTTGTTTCTCTGAATGCTCTGACCCACATATGAGTATGGATGCACATTTTTATTCAGGCTTTATCTCCCCACATAGAAGATGAGATAGCAGTCTATAAATCTCATTCTGTGAGATGCTTTGATAAAAACCTAGTTACCTTTAGGACACCCCCATGCTGCTATGAAAACTCTATATAACAAATTCACTATCATAAATGAAACAGAACATTAATGATGAGGCTGGATTGTGCTAACTACTGCTGATCCACTTCTTTCCATGAAAGTATCAGCCAGATGTGTGTGTGTGTGTGTGTATACAAGGTTTGAGGTCTTTTGTTCCAAATAGTTCTTAATATTGAACTTTAGACAACCCAGAAAGAGGCTTGGAGCAGGGATGGTACATGCCTCCATCTCAGGGGAAATGGTTGATGAGTACAAACAGGTCTATGTTTTAACTGATGGCCAAGGAGCCACAGCTTGATTAATCCCACCAACCCCACCAAACAAGGACTGAAACACCTTGGTGGTGTCTACAGTGTACAGGGACCAGGGCTAGCCAGAAATGTTGCTGTGTTCCCCCTACTCCTGGAGAGGTGGAAGCTTGTATAGAAACCCTGCAACTGACCACTGTTGCTCCAGAGCTATCAGGATTACCACACTCAACATCCTCACCCATTCTATTTTGGATTTTCCATGTGGATGTTCTCAATCTTACCAGGGAATCCCAGAGTGAGTTATACTTCCAAATCCCACAGATCCAATGAGGGGAAATGCAACTGTCTCCTCTCAGTCAAAATATCTTATGAATTTATGAATGGTCTACTGTATAATATTGTCCACCCATCTTACTATTTGTGCAACCATGCTATTATGTCCATATTGCAGAATCCAAAATGGAAGTTAATGGAAGTGGAGTAATTTCTCAACAGTTCTAGTTAATAAATAGGAGAGTAAGGATTGAACTCAAATCCATCTGTATTCAGAGTTTGTGTTTTTCTCACTATGCTCTATTTTATATAAATATGCTGTATATATTCATATTAATGAAATAAATCTTGTATTTCAGGGGCTTGAAACTGGCTTTCCATTCAGAATTTATTGGCAATATTTACTGATAATATAAAGCACATAGCATCATAGGTCATAAAAACAAGGAGCATCACAACTATATTAATTTGAGATTGCAGTGATGGAGATACTTAATTCTGTCACCAGGAAAACCCATCATCAAATTTTAAGCCAATTTTCTGTTGCTTTCTTAGAACATTTTTAAAAAGAATTTTGACTAAAGCCAAATTTTGAGTACAGCCAGATATGGTTCTTAGTAATTTGAGTTTCCTGTTGTATAGCTGTCCTGTTCAATTGACTACCTATCAATTCAGTCCATATTAGAAACTCCACCCTTTCCCCATCTGGCTCTAGTCTCCTGTTCCTGATTGTTTCTTATTGGTTAACGTATATTGGTTTTTCAATCCTTACTGAGTTTTTTCTCTTCTGGCTATAGTTAGATCTATACCATTAATGGACAGTTTCCAACAATCTCAGTTCTTTTTCAAATATCTTGGATAAATAGTCTTTCTACAAAAGTATGGGAAAATTAATTTTTCTAAATAGCATACCCAATAGTTTTGAGCAGTCATTCACACTTTAGTCTAAACAAACCTTTAATATCTCTATTAATCCATTTGTATTTTTAAATAAATTCAAGGTTGAGGAAGATGCATGAAAGAGAGTATGTGGGTAGATATAATTTGGAAATTCAAATCAGCCAGATATGGATAATAATCTCTTGCAGAGGGCCTAATTTTTACTTTTCACTTAGTCCTTCTCTGTTGTCAGCACTACTTTAAACTTTATGGGCTTGATCAGCTGTTTCTCCTCTGGTCCTTAGGGAGAAAATGGGGGGCGGAGGTGGTGGATAAAAAGGCTTCCTGATCTCTACTATGTCGTGTCCTCTCATGGTGTTATGGTTTTGAGTGTCAGGCATGTATACGCATGCACTCATCTCTGTTTTGTTCCCTTTCTTTGCCACTGGTCTTCAGATTCTTTATCTGTCAAATGAAAAGTCAATAGCAGCCTCCCTGGCATGCTGTGAGGATGACATGAAGTGAGGTGTGGATTGGCCTGCAGCCATGATGTGGGCTCCTCCCTTTCACTCAGGGCTTCATCACAACCTCTGATGAGACCTACCCCTCTCAGGTTCAGAATCAGCAGGGAAACAGGACACTTGTTCAAAACCAGGCAAATGAGCTGTGAAAGGGCATTTTCTCACTTCCTTGTAGATCATCTTATATGATTACGTTTGAAACAACTTTTTTGATAACATTGACTGACTTCTTCTGTGTCCTCTTAGGAAAGCCACTCATTGCCATTAATATTCACTGACTGAGAAGATCAAGCAGCCCTTTTAATCTTTGCTTGTACAGTGATTCTGAATTATTAGTAAAGTAAAAAGCAAGTAAGCAAAGGAAGACTTATTGGATGTTCATTACAGTATTCTTTTCAGTATAAAACAATGAAAATAACTTAAATAATAGGTAAATTGCTACAAGTTCATGATGGAATATTGCATTTCCTTAAAATCATATATAATCATATTATGTAAAAATATGCAATAAGCATCTTTACCATTGTTAACCAAAATAAACCAGTTTAATAAAACACTACAAATGATCTAATTCCCAATTCTGTAGATACAAGTGTGGATAAAGAAATAGAAATGAGGAAATAGATATAAATAATTTAGGAAGAACTTTAAGAATACACATCAAGATATCAAAATATTGGATGTTATCATTGCCAGGTAGTAAGGATTGAATGCTTTAATTATTCTTTTAGATTTTTAGGTATTCCTTAAAATTTTTACAGTGAATATATATTCTAGCACACATACATATCATTTAAAAATATGTAGGAAAAAATGGCAGTCATAAGCCATTAAGGATTTGTTTAGTTTATTTTACACATCAACCTTAATTATTTGGTTACATCAAAACCATGCCCTTGTGCCAGATGGCAAGGTGAATTCATCGAAGATGGAGGAAAAGATCCCCTTGTTAGTCAGTCAGAGCCTTATTCAGCCACATAAAGACAAGAGCACCTTTCTGGAGTCCAAATGGGGCTCCTAATTGCTGACATACTGAAATCCATCCACTTTTCCCTCCACTAATGATAAAGAATACAGAAACTCAGATAGTCTCACCCTGAAGTTTTAGAGCAGAAAACTCAAATGAGTGTCTTCATCACTAAAACGCCATCACATTTTATAAAAATGGACTGTGTATGCCTTCTTTTCCCATCTAAGCAGTTCCTATTGGCTGAACTTCTGTGATGGCCTCGCTCTTGTTTCTAGATCTTTCCTTGGTTCCTCTGCTCCTCCCTTCGTTCCTCTGCTCCTCCCTTCCACTAAATATGATGCAGTTCCAAGTTTTGCCTATCTCCATTTGCCCTGAGTCTTTAGATAAACTTCAGGTCGCACTGGAAAGTTACCCACCTTGAAGACTTTGCCGCCACACTGGCTCCATCCAGGTTTTGACTTCAGCAATCATTTGGCATCCATGAGTTCCTTGTCGCCAATTTCCCTCCAAGGGGAAGGAGATTCCCTGATCAGATGAGGTTTCTTTGAGCTTTCAAACTTTGGCATATGGCACAAGGATATGTCTGATCTCAGATGTCAGTTTATCATTCGCTGGGGGCCTAAAGCCCTCTGCCAGACATCTCCATCAGAACAGAAAATTAACTGGACAGGCAATGAATGGTCACAGGCATTTCTGGACTGCACCTGGAAATGTGCTAGAAAACAGCGGGACTTTAAGGCCATAAGATGAAGATGGCCCCTGATATATTACTAGGGGGTGAGTTAATGTGAACAGTTCAATGTTGTGTACTTTTACATTTTACACTACATGCAACATTATAAATCTATGACAATGGTCATCATCTGCTTCAGCCCAAAAATGAGTGATTCCATTTGAAGCATGAATCACTGGGTCAATGCCATACCACCTGGTTAAACCCCCTCTAATTATGAGCAAATCTGGCACATATTCAAAGACTTTGAGAATTCATAACTGTAGTTGGAGCAACCACAAGCCACATTGGTTCCCAGCTTTCAAAGGGTCTTTTGTGCAGTACCTCACTCTGCCATTAGAGGTCAGAAGTGGTCAGCACCCTGAGAGGCTACTCCCACTCGACCAACATTTTTAAGTCTAGAACATTCTTCAGAAAAAGTATTTCTCTTCTGGCCATTCGTAGCAAAGTGGATGGCCCTCGAGGGTGTCATGCTAAGCGAAATAAATCAGGCGGAGAAGGACAGATACCATATGTTTGCACTCATAGGTCTAACAGGAGAAACCCAACAGAGGACCATGGGGAGGGGAAGGAGGAAAAAGAGTTAGGGAGAGGGAGGGAGACAAAACACGAGAGACTCTTGAATACTGAAAACAAACTGAGGGGGGAAGGGGAAGGGGGAAAGGTAATGGGGGGTGATGGTCTTG
>CM053576.1:44527204-44556722 GCA_028646485.1 Cryptoprocta ferox | reverse complement strand
AAACCCAACAGAGGACCATGGGGAGGGGAAGGAGGAAAAAGAGTTAGGGAGAGGGAGGGAGACAAAACACGAGAGACTCTTGAATACTGAAAACAAACTGAGGGGGGAAGGGGAAGGGGGAAAGGTAATGGGGGGTGATGGTCTTGGTGGAGGTCACTTGTGGGGAAGAGCACTGGGTGTTATATGGAAACCAACCTGATAATAAACTATAAAGTTAAAAAAATAAAAAAAAGAAAAAGAAAAAGTATTTCTCTGGTTTTAGTGTCCTCACCTATAGCACTAGTAAGGCTATCAGTAACTTTACATTTCCTAAGATTTACATTACAGGCCTGTTTATAAGAAAATACATTCAGGAACCTAACAGTCTATTAAGATACCAAATTTTCATTAACGGACACATTGGTGCTGATAAGGGTAATTGTGTACAAAAGGGCATGACATCTGTATATCTGATATTCAGGAGGGGAGCCTGACCATAAGACCCATAATGCAGTAGTGATCTGAAATGAGAGTGTGAGCCATAGCTTAAATACTGCATGGACCACCTGTAAAATAGACTACTCAATATCCATGGAAATAATGTTAAAAGGAGGCCATAAATGTGCTGACAACAAATGAGCATGCTATGTTGTTGGGGGGAGAAAAACAGCTTCATGAAGAGTGTGTAAAGTATGATTTCATTATGTATATTACATACATATAACGTTGCTCTGTGCTTCCATGTGGTCCAAATTTGAGGTACCTGTGCATCCCTCTCGTTAGGGTCTCCCTTTTAGATCACACAGGAACCATCAGCTTTCTGATGACTTCCCTGTGACTGCCAGGGGGCCCAGCTCCTTCCCATTCCCTGGATAACAAGCCATACTTCTGCTGCGGCTCCACTCATGCGGGATCCTGGCGGTTCTCTAATTTGTCTCCCCAGCTAGAATGCAAGAAACTCCAGGCCAAGGAATGGGTCCCATCTGCGACTGTGTCTCCAGCACCTACTGCAGCTGCCCACACAGGCAAGCAATGTAAAGGTGTCGGCTGAAGGGAAAAAGAATAGAAGGCGGATGTGCGGAAGCTCAGTTGCCTACACCAGGTCCGGAGTGTGAGCACACGGGGGAACTGCTAACTGCTAGTAGGGGTGGCCCTCCTTCATGGCCCTGTGGGATTGTGATTTATAATAAGAAATATGTATTTGGTCTTTGCTCCCATTTCTGGCACAGAGCTCCTAAAACTCTAGGAGTTTCCTAAGTGAAGTGAGACACAAATGTGACTCTTCTCATGCTAATGAGGTGACTTTTGAATTTCACCTAAGGTTGGGGGCTGGTGGCCAAGGGACCCAACCATGTGATTACAGGGTTAGAACTTTCAGTCCCACTTCTGATCTCCAAGAAGGGGAGAGGTTGGAGGTTGAATCCATTGTCAAAACCAATGATTTCATCAACTGTGCCTATGTAATGAAACCTTTATAAAAGCCTGAAAGGGCTGCTTTTGGCGAAATTCTGGGGTTGGTGAACATGGGAGATTTGGGGAGAGTGGAGTACTCAGGACATGGAAGCACCCACCCTTTCCCCGTACCTTGCCCTGTGTATCTCTCCCATCTGGCCGTTCCTGCATTCTATCCTTTTATAATAAATGGATGATCCAGTAAGTAAAATGTTTCTCTGAGTTCTGTGAATTGCTGTAGCAAATTAAGTAAACCCGAGGAGATGGTCTATGGAAACTCTGGTTTATAACTGGTTGTTCAGGAGCATGGGTGACAGCCTGAACTTGTTTGTAACCCATGTCGGAAGCGGGCGGGGAGCAGATGGGGCGCAGTCTTGTAGGACTGAACCCTTACACCATGGAATCTGCAGCTATTTCCAGGAAGATTGTGTCAGAATTGAGTTAAATTGTAGGACACTCAGCTGGGTCCCAGCATTCCCACATATTGCTTGTTGCTGTAGGGGAAAGCCCACACACTGGAATTGGGTGCAGGACTCAAAAGATTCCCTTTCCTAGTCCCTCCCTTGGAGAGTCTCTCATTTGGCAGCCACCAGATGTCACTGTGGGAGTGGTCAGTCTGGGCCATCTTTGGGCAAGAGGTGCAGGCGCTATGGGGAGTGATAGCCTATGGGCAGGACACAGGCTGAGGCAAGGTAGAACATTACCAGAGTTTCATTTCTGAGCTCCACATCTGCTGACCGACTGGCCTCCCCATTTGAGCAGCTTCCAGCTTTCAGCAGGTGGTCCTCTGGGTCTCCTGGGCATTTTGGGAATTTAAAACACTGTGGTGCTGTCGAGGTGGCATGGGGGTGGGGCACTGCACGTTGGTACTCCTGTTCCTGGCACAGGCAACAAGCACAGCAAGCCTAACTGTATCTTATAAACCCATCATCCATCAACCCCACTTTCAAAATGTGTCCAGGGATGCCTGGGTAGCTCTGTTGATTGAGCATCCAACTCTTGATTTGGCTCAGGTCATGATCCCAGGGTCGTGGCATGGGACTGAGCCCCGTGTTGGGTTCTGCTGTAGGCATGGAGCCTGTTTAAGATTCTCTCTCTCCTTCTCTCTCTCTCTCTCTCTCTCTCTCTATCTCTCAAAAACTAAACTAAACTAAACTAAAATAAACAAAATGCGCCCGAAGAAAACAATGTGTAAAGATGAATGTACATTGATATAGATAGTATCATTGGGAAAAAAACAGAAATTATCAAAGTGTCTATCAACATAGCATTGACTAAATCAGGATCTGGCATATATATTTGAATACTCTAGGGCATGACAAAGATGATGGCTGACAACATGCAGAGCATATAATAATCACTTCAAAATTTGGTTAAAACAAATGTTTGGCTCCTATGCTGTGCGAGATTTTGATTCAGTGGAATGAAAAGTCTAGGAATATGCATTTTTAAAATGCACTTCAGGCGATTCCCTGCGCATGTGGTGGGAACCTGTCTTCAAGAAACATGAACGCAGCTATGGCTTAATTGGCATAGAAAGGCAGACGTGCAAAACAAAAATCCATAGAATGTATGTGTACAGAAAATTACCTGAAATATTATAGATCCAAATATTTAATGCAGTGGGATATTAGTGGAGGATGTTTACAACTTACTTGTTTATAATTTATTGTTGCTGTTTAACTGTGTTTTCTAAATTTCTGACAAAAAGTTTGAATGACTTGCATAAAAAAATCTAAAACCAGAATCACTGACTTGCTTCTCTGGTGGGAATTTATGAAAGGACACTGAGATCCCAGTGGTGACAGGGAGGGGGGGCGGGGAGACAGCCACAGTGGATTGCAGGAGGAGTCTGGGATTTTCTGCCTCCTCACTTCTCTCCAGCAGTGAGCTGGTGCCAGGCCCCAGGGCTGATCTTCCAGACTCCTCTTCCTAAGAACTAGGGGTCCCCAAGCTGGACATGGGACTTCTGTTATTTCTCGATTTCAGTTGTGACCTTTTTCCTGGGTCACATAAAAATCATACCTATCAATTTTTCTCAGTGTTCTGTTTCTCTCCTGTAAATTTTAAAGACTCATTTAGCACTTGCTAACTGGAATCTATAGAAGGTGGCACTGTATCTGGTTTAATGTGAGATTATGTATTCAGCTACTGTAAGTTTGACCCATCAGTATTTCCAATTGATCCACAGAATACAAAAAAGTGCACACTTTCTAGTTTTTCTGACACCCGAACAATTTGAGAATCACCAGCATGACAGAAAGAGTTTGGAAGACTTTGGAAGCCAAAATCAAATGTGAATTCAAATCTCAGTTTTGTCAGAGTGACATGGGAACAGAAGTGAACGTCACCTTTCTGGGACTTGTTTCCCTCTGGACACAAGAATAATTCTAATGAGTAGAAAGAGTGTTTATCAGAACGGGAGGGAATGATGCGAAGCTCCTGGTCCTGAGCAGGAACCCAGTCATTGTCGGGTCTGCTGCTTGACCTCTGGGTTGAGCCCTGCCCCCTACAAGTACAAAGCTTTGCAGTGCTAAAGTGTGCTTCAGTGACACACACACATGGGCCTCAATATCACTGCCATGCACTTTGCACCGACCAGGAGGACACGTCCTCAGCATCATCTTCACCTGCTGTATTTTCATTTCATCTCCTGTTTGTCCAGTCTGGGGGTTTCTTCCATCAAGGATTCTGCTCTCTACACCTCTCTAGCCACCAGAATGTTATTTATTAAACAGGGAAAGCACAAGAAGTACTTCCACGTGAGTCTCTCTTGGGCCCTCTAACAGTCAGTATAGGAAAAACGCAAGGTAAAAACAGGTCATTCCTGATATTCCCAGAGAATTGGCCTGCCTAGAAATGCATCTCCCAGTCTGCAGATTGCTGGGCACATGGGAACAAGGGTGTCCTTGGATGTCTCCAGCATCAGTGCCCTGGACATAGAAGGCCTCAGTTCTCCTTTCCATGGATTTAAGTGCTGGGGCTGAGAGATGGTAAGTATAAAAAGCAATGGTAGAAAGTGCAGGACATGATTAAGTATCACACTGGGTACAGAAGTGGTTTTCTCTTCATATCAAAGCAAGCACCTTTTGTTGCCAGAGAAGGTCAGAGAATAGAGAGGTTGCCAGCAATGTTCTTCTGGGATCTCGAGGCATTTGTGAGCTGCTGTCCACCCAACTGACAAGAAAGAGGGCCAAGGACTCACAGGTGCCAGAGTGACTTCAAGGGAAGTGTCTGGATGGAGAGGACTAAGAAATGGGGCTGGATGAGAGAGGTGAACCAGAACATGGTCTGGGCGGGAGGTAAAGCCGATCCAATGCCAAGGAGAGGATCGGTCTTACCATAGAAACCCATGGAGAGGTGGCAAGGAGTCACAGTGGTGCCAGAAGGCACAGGCAGACATTGGAAGGAAACCTACAGGCATGGCTATTTGACCTTGAGATGGCTAATATTGCCACAAGAGTTGAAACTTGCCTTACAAAAGTGGATTATTATTATTACTTGTAGTTAACATAGAGTAAAGGGATCTTTCCAAAACTTTTAACTTATTGGTCCAAAAATCAAACCTAACACTGTCAAAATCTGTGTGCATTGAAAACCATCCATAAATTGATAACCCATAGAGGATTGATGAATATTTTTGCCTCATTTAGACACTAATGTAAAACATTAGTGATTCTGTATTTTCAACAGAAAATTACTATGGTCTTTCCTCCATCATGTTGTTAAATATTTTGCCATTTGCTTTTACTCTAGTTTTTTTCCCCCAGTTTTCCTAAGGAGGCATTTCCTAAGACCATTAGAAACGTAATAGACTATAATCTGAAAGCAACTAGAGTAACCACTCAGAGATCAGGTTTCTATAAATGGCTTAAATCTGGTCACGGGATTTACCAATTTGGGGGGAAGCTGGCTGCCACCCAGAGTGGACCTCAGCACAGCTGTCCTAGGGACAGCCAGGATTCCCACCAGCCCCTCACCTGTGTGCTTCTCTGAGCCCTTCCTCAGGGTCTGGGGGAAAAAAGGACAAATAAAAAATTACACCAAGATGCAATTACCCTCTCTATTCAGGGTGCCACTCCTTGGTTGAAGCAGATTTTGTGATCTATATATGATAGACTAGCGTGTTTGTTGTATACCTTAAAGTCACACAATCCTATGTGTCGATTATATCTCAATAAAGTTGGAAATACGTAAATAAACAAGTAAATGAAGAAACAAACAAAAGCAGAGGGATACCATCAGAGTATCCTGTCACTGAGGAAGGACATCTACCATCTGTCCTGCCACCTGGCTCCAGGGCAGTTCATGGTCAGGTTGTCATATTCAGGGTGCCGGTCTTCAGGGATCACTTCACTCTTACCAAGGGCATAGGAAGCTCATGCATAGGTGAGCTTGTTCATTTATTTCTCAACCAGTGCATGTCAACAATCAGAAGCCTCCCCCTTCCACCTTCCCAGTGGGGGAGTAGAGTGGGCTCCGCCCCAAAGCTTCCTTAGGAACAGCGGTAGGCGAGTGACAGGGAGGGAGGCTGGGGGAAGGGGGACACCAGATGCGCATGTGCTTCTCTCAAATGGCATTTCTATCATGTAAAACAGCAGCTTTCTGTTCCCATATTCTTTTTTGCACCTTAATAATTCTGACTTGGCTCCAGCCCTCTGAGGCTTAGCTAAAGAGTTAAACTGGCTTTTTAAGGTCATTGAAAATACTGATCTCACCCCATTGGGGGCTGACTCAGCTGGTTAAGCATTCCGAGTTCTAAGGTTAAGAGAGGGGGAAATACTAATTCCAGGAGGTCTTAGAGTATAATTTCAGACACTGGACCATACAGATGAGGTGATCTTGTTAGGATTGCCATGAATCTTACCCCTCTATGGGCAAGATACATAGCTGACCATGAAAATCTGTGGCTTTTCCTACATCTCATCTTCAAGGTCTAGGAGTACCAATTCACTTGGCAGTCAACAACCCATTGCAACTAAAAATATTATTGCTACAACCCCTAACAATGACAGGAAGAAAAACAACTCACCTGCGCTCTTACTAAATGCCAGGTGCTGTCCTAAGTCTTTACATGCACTGTCTCAATCATCATGATGCATTTGTTCTCATTTAAAAGGTGAAGACACTGATGCACAAAGAGGTTCTGTAGCTTACCCAAGGTCACACAGCACTCAAAAGCTGGCTTTAAGATTTGAACCAGCCTATCTGACTTCAAAGCCTTTGAACTTTATCCACTATGTCTATGTTCTTTAGAAGGCAGATTCATAAAAGTCTTTAGAACTAAAGATGAGGAACAAGACGTCCCAGAGAATTTAATGACTTATCCAAAGTCACATGGCTAGGTCTTCTAGAGTTAATTTTCCTTCATTCCCTGGAAAAGTGAAATAAATCAATTGAAAAGACTCCCGAGGCTGGCTCTCCATGCTACTATTTCTCCTTTGCCAGATGCCAAGCGAGAAATGCAATGGCTTGTCCAGACTGTTCCACTTAGCTCTCCATGAAGGCAAAAGATAGGACTTGCCCTGTGCAAGGGGATAAGAGCAGGAAAGGAAAATTCAGTGTGGAACTTCTCTGCCTTTCCCTTATGAGTTTGTTATCTATTCTCTTGAGAAACTCTTCAGACACTAAAAAACTATATATGTACACACACACACACACACACACACACACATCACAGTCATTAGAAGAATAAATAAAAATTAAGAATTTTTTATTTAAAAAAGCACACTAATATATCAGGCAATAAAAATAATATAGATTCTATATGATCATTATTTTACTTTAAAAACTTGTTTTTAGAGGTGCCTGGGAGCCACAGTCTTGATTTTGGCTCAGGTCATGATCTCACTGTTCATGAGTATGAGCCCCACATCGGGCTCTGTGTTAATAGCTCGGAGCCTGCTGGTATCCTCTATCTCCCTCTCTTTGCCTCTCCCCTGCTCATCCTGCTCATGCACAAAGTCTCTCTCTCTCTCTCTCTCTCTCTCTCTCTCTCTCTCAATAAATAAAATAAGCTTTTTTTAAAAAAAATCTTTGTTTTTAAATAGGCAAATTTTCATTAGCTTTGGAAAACAAGGCTCATAATTTCGTTTGTCTAACCAACATACTTACTACCTGGGATGACAGTCTTTAGATGTGCACATATGCAATGCTTACTCTGCCCACTGCTTTATTCACATTTTATTAAAATTCTCAGTAATGGCAGCCTACTAAGAAGGTACTGGCAAGTTCCTTCATGATGGAATTTGACAAAGATTGTTATAAGAATTCTATTGTTCTTTGCCTTCCCCAGAACCGAGAGGAGAAACTTTTGCCCATCATGTACCTTTAAAAAGTGGGAATCTACTTTTGAAAAAATGCATTTATTATCTTCTCCATTTGGAGAGCATGAAATAAACTGAGTTGCAAAACAGGAGGAAGACTGAGGAAAATAAGCATATCTTCAATTGGTGGCACTAAATTATCCTGAAATCAAATCTTGAATTGACCTTTTCTTGAAATTAGGAAGGGAAATATTTTTGGCTTGCTCATGAACTCTTCTGGGTTTCTTTCCTTCAGGTAGGCAAGGGAATTCCCACAGGGTCCTGACACATGGCAGGTTTGTAGGGCTAATAAGCTATTGCTCTCCTTCGATACCTGCTTCCAAGAGAGTGAGAACAGTGTCTGGTTCCATAGAGCTTACTAAGGGAGTGATGGAGTACACTTCACGTTGTCTAGGCTTCATGGTGCATTGCAAGCCTGATCTGCAGTTGCCCTTGTGTCTTGTTCTCTCTGTATTGTCCTTTCTTCTCCTGGCCAAGGAAACAACCCAAATCCTTGATCTTTCCTGACTAAAGAGGAGGTGTGGAGGGAGGGCCAAAACAGGATGTGCAAACTGAGATTGAGAACAGAGACACCCAGGGTTTCAGGAATGCTGAGGACCCACCTGCTGCTCTACAGAACCCTGAGGGAGTTGGCGCAGGATCTCTGGAGGCCACAGTATGATTATGGGCCCAGCTGAGAAAGCTTCTCCTGGGCCCTGTGATTCAGGGTGGCTGAGCCCCGACACAGTAGGACCTCCAGTTTTCACTGGACAGTGGAATCACCAAGGTGGCCTGCATATCCTGAAGATGGAGCAGTCCTACAGAATATTTTGCTGAGCATGAGATCCCCACAATCTTCATACAGACCTGGGGGGGGGGGGCTTACATGGGATGTCCTGAGAGCCAATCTCAGACATCCTGGGGTCAGATTGTATTTAACTGAAAAAAGAAAATTAAGTAACATGACATGATTTTTATTCCCAAGTTTTATTCATGCTCATCCCACATCTATGTATGGCCAGCCTCTGTATCAACCTGGGTCTTGACAGGAAACTGACTTCTTCTCAAAAAGTTTTAACTGAAGATAATTTAATGGTGTGGGTCTTTGTGAGAGTGTTTTCACAGTTAAGGGAGCCAAGAAGGCAGGCTGACGCATCCAAAGATGAACAGCTTGGGGGGCCATTACTGCCTCTGGCCTGAAGGGGCAAAGAGAGGGCTTGGTGTTTGCCAGAGCCCATGAGAGCTGGCATAGGGGAAGGAACTGCATCATCGAAGACTCCACCATTGCCATACAACCCAAGCGGAAGCAGGGAGATGGCAGGCAGAGAAATACCCTATCTTTTCTCTTCCTTCCCTCTGGTCTATTGCTAGAGTCTCATGTTGGCTGAACTCATGGAGCAGCCAGAGTCCAAAGGAACCCTAGTAACCAGTGATGAAGTCTGGGATGTCAGGCCCTCAACGGAGCAGACAAGGACAGATAAGGGATTGCAGGTAGCATGGAGAGGAAGAGAGGGTGACCAGCACACCACAGTCTGACACATTCATCAAGATGGCTTTCTAGAACAAGTCCTCTTGGGGCACCTGGGTGGCTCAGTCGGTTAAGTGGCCAACTTCGGCTCAGGTCCCAATCTCACGGTTCGTGAGTTCGAGCCCTGCATTGGGCTCTGTGCTGACAGCTCTGTGCTCTGTCATTCTGTGTCTCCTTCTCTCTCTCTGACCTTCCCCCACTCATGCTCTCTTTCTCTCTGTCTCAATAATAAATAAAACATTAAAAAAAAATAGAACAAGTCCTCTTGGAATACACTTGAGAATCCTGTGCTTGGAACTGGAAAGCCCAACATGCATGGATCAAGTTCAAACATTGTGACTTTCAAGCCATAACTCAAAGTTCCTTCACCTCCCTGAGATCCAATTATTACTCATCTACAAACTGGCAGAGGATTAAATAAATTAATGTCAGTAAAGGGTGAAGCACACTTCCGAAAACATGGATACATGCCCTCTCAATGATTAGCCTTGGGCAGGCTCTTTTCTCTCTGGATTTGAATGTGTTAATTGAAAAGGGGAGAGGTATTCATGGCATGTTACCTGTAATGTAACAGTTCCTGTGTTCTGGAGTTCTGTGAAACTAAAGGAAGGGGTCTATCCTGAGCTTCTTCACTTGTTCCCCATATGTAGTACCCCTTCAAGAAAACTGGAATTTTTCTTACATTTTTATTTTAATTCCAGTTGGTTAAGACATAATGTCATATTAGTTTCAGGTATACACTATAGGGATCCAACACTTCCACACAACACCCCGTGCTTATCTTGACAAATGCATTCCTTCATCCCCATCACCTATTTCACCCAACCCCCACCCACCTCCCCTCTGGTAACTATCAGTTTGTTCTCTATAATTCAAAGCCTGGAGAAAATTGGAATTTTCAAGAATATTCAGCTGTATTACAACACATCAACCAAACTTTGCTTAGTTTTCAGCTTCTTAAATTATGAAATGCAATAACTCATTGTACTCCCTAAATTGATTCAGATTAATCCTGGGGGATGTGAGGATTCCTAGTACCATGGCTGGAATACAGCAAGTCAAAGTGTCCCTACCTCTAAATCAAACTCACCTGAGCAGTGATTTTTTTTCTTCTTACATTGCTATTGTAAAATA
This sequence comes from Cryptoprocta ferox, assembly GCA_028646485.1. Taxonomy (NCBI): domain Eukaryota; kingdom Metazoa; phylum Chordata; class Mammalia; order Carnivora; family Eupleridae; genus Cryptoprocta; species Cryptoprocta ferox. The sequence continues at coordinate 44,546,324 of CM053576.1, read as the reverse complement.
AGATGAAAATTCATAAAGTTACACAAAATCTGCATATCATTTAGGGAACATTCTTGTAACTACTACTCAGATAAAGAAAGAGAACTTTGCCAGAGCCTTTCATGTGTCCATCCCAGCCTCGGCACCCTCTCCCCTCCAAAGGTCTACATCATTCTTCTTTGATTCTTTGATAGATATTCCTTCCCTGCATTATTTTAAACCTTTTGTTTAATCCTTTTTCTTTTAACTTATAAGATATTTCCCCATCCTTTTCTTTTTCTTTTAATTTAACCACTGGAGAAGGAGTGTGTCTGATCTGATGAGTCTCCACAGTCTGAATCTTGCAGTCTACACCCTCAGTGCATTCCTAGTATTTCTAGCAAACAGGAAACTGGATCCAATCCTATGATCAGACTCATGCTGGATCCTTTTGACAAGATTAGAGATGTTTTTATAAGGAGATTTTCAGAAAGATTGATAATAACCAACACATTATCCTGACTCATTAAATAATAATCGTTATTTTTAAAGAAATCCACAAGAAGTTCTGGTATATGGTCATGATAGAGAGCCAATCTAAAGATGCTGCAAAGTTTGTTCTTTCTTTCTTAGAACAATGTCCAAAAGGGAGGTGATGGGTCAGGAAAATCCCCTACTCTCCACACTTCTCTTCACCTCCAGAGCCTTACAGTATCATAAAGAATTTTACAAGTGCCACATCTCCCCACCTAACATTTTCCCCTGAGAGAGTTTATGACTCTCCTCTCCTCATCTTTTGTATTGAGGCTTTTGAGTCCAATTAAAAGTTAGTATAATGAAGCATAGTTCTATAAAACAGCTGCTGAAGCATGAGGCCCATGCTGTCTGAGACACAGACTCCACCCCTACACCACATGCCTAGTGTGAGGCAAAGTGTGCTGCACAGAGTGTTGGCCCAGAGATTGTCCTAGAGACTAGCTCTGCCATTTTACCATGCCCATTCTCCTTTCGTTATTAGTAGGATATGGGGACTGGACTCTCCCCAGTTTCAACATTCTATGAATCTAGAGTTGTATTTCTTCTTCACACAGTGCAGCTAAGACAAAGACAGCAGGAGCTCAATCCATAAACTGAGCAAGATAAAAATTATCACGTCTATCATGGCCTCCTCACACCAAACACTGTGCCTGTCACCAACCATGGTGAAGAAATAGCAATTGAATGAAGTTATCTTCCCTCTGCACTCAATTAGTGTAGATACACATGATTTTATGGCTTGCAATAACAAGATTATTTTTCTCTGTTTTGGCCCAGGTATTCTAGATGCCAGGGTTGTCTTATACTAGACGTTTGGTTATCATTCTCCAGAATGGGTCATAAATGTTTTTAAACCATAATATAATGCATCTCATTCTGTTTTCCCGGACTCACAATTCTCCTCTTTGTTAGGTGGCTCAGCTTTCTGTACATCATAACTCACTCATCTCTCAAACTCCCTTGGTTGAAAAGAAAGAAAATCAAGTGGGATTTCCCAGCTATAGAGATGGTAAGGGCAGTGTAATAGTTTTCTATTGTTGCATAACAAACACAACAAATTTCGTAACTTAGGGAAACATACTTTTATTAACTCACAGTGCTATGGGCCAGGAGTTGGGCATAACTTTTCTGGGTCCTCTGCTCAAGGCCCCATGAGACTGACATCGAGGGGTCAGCCAGGCTTCACGCTCATCTACAGCTCCAAATCCTCCTCCAGTCTCATTCAAGTTGTTGGCAGAATCCAATTCCATGTGGTTGTGGGACTCAGGTCCATGTTTTCCTGATAGCTATAGGCCAGGACCATTTTCAGGCCACCTTCCAGTGACCCTCTCCACAATATGGATGTTTGTTTCTTCAATGCGAACACAAGTCTGTCTGCAGTAGGCTAAGTTGGAGTCTTCTATAATGTAACGCAATCACTGAAGTACCCATCTTTACTCTTATTCCTACGTAGAGCTTGTCCTGGTGGCAAGTAACATAATGGCCCCTGGATTTCTGAGGCATTATTAGCAGTTTCAGGACCAAAAGAGATAATGAGTCTTTCTTTCCAATTAGGAGATCCTACTGAAGGATTCTGACCGGCTCAGATCACCATGCCTGGGACTGGGAACCAGGACTATCCCCATCTGTGGCCATGGGGACAGAACTGTTGCAAGAAGTTGGGTAAAACCAAGTATCTCCATGTTAGAGGATACTGAATCCCATGCATTCTTTAGATCCTTACAGCTAAACACAGCATGTCTGAAACCAGACATACCAAATCACCTTGAAATCAACTCCTCATACTTGATCCCCTCATACTTGATCCCCAAGTTTCATTGATGGGACTATCCATTACCAAATCCTTCTAGCTATTCTGTAAGCTGACTCATTTTTTCTTTGTCCTCCAAATATAATCATCAACTTTATCCTCATCCCCATCCCTTTCTATTCTTCCTATTGCAGGTTGGGTTCATGAGAGGCAGATTTTGAGGTGGAGTTTAGGATGCAATGTGTTTATTAAGGAGTACCTTTGGGGGCACCTGGGTGTTCAGTCGGTTAAGCATCTGACTTTTGCTCAGGTCATGATCTCCAGGTTTGTGAGTTTGAGCCCTGCATCAGGCTCTGTCTGACAGCTCAGAGCCTGGAGCCTGCTTTGAATTCTGTGTCTCCCTCTCTCTTTCTCTGTCACTCCCCCACTCATGCTCTGTCTCCCTCTTTCTCTCTCAAAATAAATAAACATTAAAGAAAATTTAAAAAAAAGAAGTACCTTTGGGACTGACACCTGTGGGAAGAGGGAAAGGAAGAAGAGTGGCAGAGAGAGAAGCTGAGCTGTGATGCAATGTCAACCTTGAGCAAAGGGATGGTCATTCCCAGAGCAAAAATGGCCAGAGTTCATCCAGTTTGGGTTGAGGTGACCAGTCTTTTATGATCCCAAGCTGTGCATGAGCCACTGGAGGAGGTGCCTTTGGGTGAGGTAGTTCTCTGGGCCCCCCTGAAACCACTGAGAGCTAAAGGGTGTCTGTCTACAACCCCCCAATCCCCCCACTAGCATCTGGAGCTATGAGACCTTCTCTAAAAGGGGGTTGAGTGGTGTGCTTCACTCTTAACCATGTACCCTCACATTTACCCCTCCTGTACATTCCCAGAAAGTCTACCCTAGTGCAGGTCCTTATGGTCTGATGCCTCACTCTTATATAGTGGGATCTTTCCATCCCAGTCAACTACTAAATCTCTTCTGTAATCACTTCAAACCACTGTTCAAATACCCTTCATGGCTCCCAATTTCCTATGGATTCAAGTTCTTAAATCATAGCTGTGCTCTGAGATGTTTTATAATCCACCCCCAATCAATATTCCTGACACTTTCTTCTATTCAATACATCAAACTTCTTCATCACAATATCTAGTTCCTATTCTCAAGCTTCTTTTCCTCATCTTATCTCCCTCCTCACATTTTCCCATTCCCTCTGCTCCCCCCCTCCCTATTCTACTACAAAAAACCTACCAACCCTTCAAGACCCTGCCATTAAAAACTTTCCTCCACTTATGTTCATAGGCCAGAGAAAAGTCATCTTCCCCAGAAACATCAATATCTTATTTTAAGCAACATTAATTCTATGCTTCTGATTTAATGTCATGTATTCTAGGTTATCAATTACTGTATACATGCTTAATTTAGGTCTTCCTGAAAGCAGGCCCTGAGATAAGGACTTGGGGACAGGTTTTCTATTTGGAGGGGATCCCAGTGAGTTGTGAGGGAGGTGGGTAGTGAGGAAAATAAGACAGAATGGGAAGAAAACCCATGATGTGTTAGTGAGCAAGTACTGCATGGGCACTTGGGGCTCAGGCCCACCCAGGAACCTCTGAGGAACTGCACAGACCCATCCCAGAGTTGGTCTCTGAAGGACAGGGGGAGTCATTGAGCCAATGACTCCCATCTGCCTTAAGGGATGACTCTGTTGTTCCTGGGAGTGTTCGCTTTCCTGAACTGTGAAGTTACATGTGCCCGTAAAGGAACAAGTGAGGGAGAACCCTTAGGCAAAGGCCACAAGAAGGTGCTTGTGGTAGAAAACTATTACCACTGTGCCTGGAATAGTGGCCCACAGAGCAGGTGAACTCAGGAGAAGGAGGGAGGGCATGGAGGGGGTGCATCTGCAGGGTCCACTCTTCTCCCTGCTTGAAGGATAAGCTGTGAAGCCATTCCTTTTATATCACCCTTAGTTTTGCATGTGAGGACAATGCACAAATACTTGTTGATGGGTCTGAGAAAGCACACTCTTTTGTTGTCCTTTACACACAGAACACTTCTGTGACCAAATGTGTAGGGATATCACAGCAAGCAATTCTGTGACATTATCCAGGTGTCCTACAATTCAGACCCTACAGGTGAAGGGCTCATTCCCACAGAACTGCTCTCCCCCACGTTAGATGCCAATCACAAATTCAGGCTGTCACCTGTGCCTCTGACCAATGACCCCCTCACTGGATTTAGTAATTTGCTAGAATGGCTCACAGAATTCAGGGAACATCTACTGATTTATTATAAAGGATATAATGAATGGGGCTCCTGGGTGGTTCAGTGGTTAAGTGTTCGACTTCGGCTCAGGTCATGATCTCATAATTCATGGGTTACCGCCCCGCATCAGGCTCTGTGTTGATAGCTTGGAGCCTGGATCCTGCTTCAAATTCTGTGTCTTTCTCTCTCTTTCTTGTCCCTCTCTCTGCCCCTGCTCACGCTCTGTCTCTCTTTCTCTCTCAAAATGAATTAACTTTTACTTCATAACTTTTACTTAATTACTTTTATATATATGATATAATGAAGGATATGAATGAACAACCATGAAAAGGTACATGGAGTGAGGTCTGTAAGAGTCCTGAGCACAGGAGCTTCTGTCTCCTTGGAGTTGGGGTACACCACTTTCCCAGAATATGGGTGTGTTCACCAATCCAGAAGTTTTCCAAACCCTGAATTCTTCTTTATTATGGAGGATTCATTGCACTAGCATAGTTGATTATGAAGTCTACCTCCAGCCCCTACTTCTCTAATCATGGCTTGAATTTTCTGGTGACCAGCCCCCATCGAACAGCCTGCCTAGAGAAAAAAATGTTCCTATCACCCTGAAGGCTACAAGGGTTTGGGGAACTCTGGGTCAGGAACTAGAAGCAAAGACTGATACATGTATTTTCCATTATTTCATGAATGGACATTGGGACTGGAACAGGTCTCTTATTCATCATTCTTAAGTCTCATCATTCTTCTTCTGACTTACCTCCTGGTTACCTTCTGATTTACCTTTTGGCTCCCATGATACCATCTTCTTCTGACTTACCTCCCAACTCTCCGACCACCTTTTTACTTCTCCATTGCAAGCTCCTATTCCTCTTCTCTACCCATTCCTGTTGTCATTTCCTGCATTTATCCTGCACCCTTCCTGCCTCCGAATGCAACTATTAACTGACCTCATTATTCATCCATTACACTTGTTCTTACTAAGACTAGGTCTTGTTCCAGGAGCAAGAATGCAGCACCCAAGGGGTTTGCTTTCTCTTGTTAGCACATTGACCAAGAGAAATACAGTAGAATGTCAGTGATTAAAAATAAAAAAGGTTGGGGCACGTGGGTGGTTCAGTTGGTTAAGCGTCCGACTTCGGTTCAGGTCATGATCTCACGGTCCGTGGGTCCGAGTCCTGCATCAGGCTCTGTGCTGACAGCTCAGAGCCTGGAGCCTGCTTTGGATTCTGTGTCTCCCTCTCTCTCTCTGCCCCTCCCCTTCTCATGCTCTGTCTCTGTCTCTGTCTCTCAAAAATAAATAAACATTAAAAAATTTTTACAAATAAAAATAAAAAAATAAAAAAAGTTAAGGAGATTTTTTTAATGATCAGGTGGCTGGGTCAGGTGTCTCCAAATGGGTAATATTTTAGTAGACACATATCTCCATTATTAATTGAGAAAAGTAAGGTTTAAGAAGTGGCTTGTCCAAGGTCGCACATCTAGGAATCGTCATAAACTGGAGTTTTTGCCAACATTTTTCATCAAAGCCCCAACTTGCAGAAGCTGTCCTGAGCCCTTGGAGGGTGGAGGGGGACAGGTATGAAGAGGTCCAATCAATCTCTTGTGATGGAGGAAAGGGAGAATGCCCTCTGTCTTCAGAAACATGATGTCTCTTAGCAATTTGCTGCTCATGTTGAAATAAGATCAGGAAGTCTTTACAAGTTCCAAATGATAAAATAACTGATCATTTCAGTCTGAGTCAGCCTGCAATAAAAAGAATAAGAATACAAATGACAGTGAGGGGAAGAAGGAACAGAAGCCAATCCATGTCTTGGACATTAGGTCCCAAAATGGAGCTGATGGAAGAACCGTTACACTTGGACAAGGTAACCGGGATGTAATCTGAACTCCGACTTCCTCTCCACATGCTTTCCTCTGGATTTTGGGGCCTCAGATGTAGCACACGAGAAGTCCTTTAAATTTCTAAGCTTCCTGGTTATATGATATCGATTAGGGTTTTTTTAAATATTTTATGTCCTGTAATTTCATTTTCAGGCTCATAAACTATATAGCACCAAACCTAGGCTGTTTCAAATATAATGAGACTTCAAAACCTTCAAAATGCTTCTGGTTTTCCTCAGCATCATTTTACAATAGCTACACCACCTTATATTTAAAAACCTTTCAGGGTGGTTTTTTTGGGTGATTTCTTCAGCCAGTATATGTGGTAATACATTTTAAATTGCAGTTCGTGGGGCACCTGGGTGGCTCAGTCAGTTAAGTGACTGACTCTTGATTTCAGCTCAGGTCATGATCTCATGGTTCATGGGATAGAACAGTGCGTTGGGCCCTGTGCTGACAGTGGGGAGCCTGCTTGGGATTCTTTCTCTCTCCCTCTCTCTCTTCCCCTCCCCCTCTTGCTTGTACTCTCTCTGAAAATAAACATACATACATACATTGCAGTTCATGCTCTTCATCCCATCACCCACAGACAAGTTAGGACATGCCAGGTCTGGTATTAGTTTCTAAAGGTGATATTGTGTGCAGCAAGTTCAATTCATTAACAACCTGTGCTATGCTTTATTTTCAGGTCCTGGGCTTTGTTGGTTTCTTTAGAATTTCCCTATTAACAGGTGGCACTGGGCTTCAGAACTTGGTTTCTCCTACAGGTAACAGGCTTTGCTCTTCCCAGGGGCATTTGCCGACCCCTGCCTCCAGCCTTCCTGAGGAGGAGTTAGTAGACACAGTTTATGAGGATACCAGACTTAGGAAAAGCTATTGGTAATTTCCCTAACCTCACTGGTACTTGCTTGTAGCACCTGTTCCCATGCTTGTCAAAACTCATACTCTGGCTTCTCCCAGCATGGCCCGCTGAACCCCTGGGCTCTCAGTGGGGACTCAGTGAAATCCAACCCTGGGCCTCCAGCACTGTGGTTACACACTTCAGCAGGTGTGCAGTGTGACATCTGTGTCACTCAGAGAGGGAGAGGGAGCGAGGGAGAGCCCTGGCCTAGACTGGTCATCTACAGGACAGAGTCCAGAAGCAAAGTTCTATATCTCAGCTTCTTTCACACAGTCAAGAAGGACCCTGCCATTGAGGTTTCCATGAATAAAGAAGGTTCTGACCTCCAGGGGAGGCAGCAGAAGCAGCCTGCTCCCTGGCACATGGAGCCTCAGCAGCTCTCTGCTAATGACATACGAGCTGTTGACAGCGCTGCCAATGTCTGAATTAAAGTTTATGTACTGACTCACGGGGCGAAGAGAAAGTTTTAGAGTCAGGATGTGAAAGTTCTTTTTCTTTCCACATTGGAGGTCATTACAGGCAAGCCATGTTCCCGGCTGCCCGGCCAGCACCATGGAGAGCTGGCCCGACATGAGCAGGGCTATTTATTGCTCCTGCAGGTGAGCTTCCTGCTGACGGCCCTCTCGGTTTTCATCATGGATGACGCTAAATCAATTAGCAGACAGAACATAAATCATGCCTGTTGCTCATGCTGAGAATCTAGCAGGAGTTGGGACTGGCCCATCCCTCCCTTGGCTCTTCACCCAATCTGCATCAGGTCTTAGATGGATATACCCTATCCCATTTCTCCATGGAGTTGGTCTCTGTCTAGTTCTTGGTGTCCTGAAGCTAGACACTGGAATGTCCTCTGTCCCAGTTTATCTATCCTCATTTGACACGCCCTGTCTAATTTTCCACCCCCTCCTCACATACCTCCTCTAGACACATGCTGGTCCCAAGCCTCTGCACCTGCCTGGGCTCCAGCCTGCAACTTCTCAAACTTGGCTTAACATCAGGGTCACCTGGGGAGATTAAAAATAGGGATGCCCATGTCCATTCCAGTGACTCTGATCTAAATCAGTCTTGGGTGCAGCCTGGGCAGGAGTATATTTTTAAAGTTTTCCCATTGATTAGAGAACTACATGTCCCAGTCTTCAGTTGGTGTATCTTCCACCAACCAAGCCTTTAGGGTCTTGTTCAATGTCATTTTCTTCAAGAAGCCTTCCCTTTCACTAAATCCATTTTGGAGTTTTAGTTGCTCAATGCAACCTTTTCCTTCATTCTTGTTCTCAGAATGTGATTATATATTCACAAATGTCATTTTCTGGTCAATATCTATCTCTGTCACTGAGCCCACGCATCAAGGACCATGCCCACCATTTTAAGTAGAAAGTCTTCTATGGCTAGCAGAGTGCTAGCCACAAGGTGGGGGTTTCAGTGTGAACCAGATGAAAGAATGACAGCAGCAAGTTGCAGCCCTATCCTGGGTACCAGAGGATGCAGAATCCCTCTGTGGACTTGCTGTGGCACATCCTTCCAAATAATCAACAGCGGGTCATGGGCTTCCGGCTGTGTGACAGTGCATGGGTGCTTTGTGGAACTAAAGTGGAGGTAGGGAAAAGAAGAAGGGAGGAAAGGCTCAGGTGAGTAGAAAGTGGAGGTTGAGCCACCTGCCTGGGATGTACCCTGAACAGAAGTTCACTGTGCTGTCAAAAGTCTTGACTCCTAGTATTGGCAGCCACAGTGCATTTGCTTTATTGTGAGAATGCCATTGCAACTATCGACTATATGACTTTTCCAGGAAACATGCCTCATCTGTAACTATAACTGCACATTCACATACCCTGAGGCACACATGCTCCCAATCTCAAGAAGCAGGATGTTCTTTTGAGAGTGTGCATCCCACAAAGCCATCAGGTCAGATAGGGAGAGGGATGGTCCTGCTTTTGAAGGAGCAACTGGCATTATGACTTAAACTGGAATCTCTAGACTCAGAAAGACTTGGGTTCAAATCTTGTCTCTACCAGGCTCTTCCTTTTGGCTTTAGTCAAATTCATCTCTTGGAGTCTCAGCCTTCTCAACCACAGATTGGATTGCCCTGGCAGAGCCCCTGGAGAGCTTTCAAGGGGATTATTTGAATCAGCCTTTCAATCAGCCTTTATCCCATTGTTTTTGGCATGTAGTAAACTCTCAATTAATGCTTAGCAGTTTCAGATACAGAAAAGCCAATGTGATGTACAGCAGCCTTTTTGAATCCTGATATGGATATTAATACTAGCAGGCAAGTACAGCAGGGTGGTAGGAGCCAATGTTTCCTGGTTAACATTTCTGATTAAGAATAGCCATTTTGCCATGGGAGTTCAAAGAAGAGCCATTCTGGGGTGGGGGTGGGGGGAGTGGTGTGGTCTGCAGTCTGCATTCTTCTTTCCTGGGATCCCAAGCTCGAACAGTCAGAGTAGATGAAAAGAGATATCTCTCGTAGCATTATAGGCCATAAGGTGATTCCCCTTTGTTCCCTTCCACCTCCTGTCTTTTACCTCAGCACCCCCTACCCTACCTTTCACCATGTTGAATTAGGAATGTTCCCCATCAGCTGTTTTGGAGGCTGTGGACAGAATCTGCAAGATGCAAATATTCTGGATTCAAAGCCGGTTAACATTACATTTAAAGCAAAAGGTCAGGTGTTTTAGAAGGAAAACTAGATCTGTTTATATATCATGCTTAGAGAAACCAACATTTAGACTCTTTTTAAAACAGAAGGGTCTGTTTTCACTGTTGTCATCTGCACTATTCCATGTAAGCAGGGAGAAAAGGGGACACATCCCAGACAGACAAGTATCTTGAGGGGTGGATCATAGTACTCACGATGCCCTTTCTATGGCAAGTGACAGAATGGTACTCAGGCATGAGAGAGTATGAAGAAGGTGCTCAAGAGAACATGCCTGTGCACCTGTGTGCATAGCCTTGGGCTAGGTTCCCCCGGGAGCCCACCCTGAGGCCAGGATTTAAATGCAAGGAGTTTAGATGGAAGATGAACACGGGAATCCCTAGTGGGGTCAAGGGGAGGTGAGGTGGGAAGGAATTTACAGGCCTGCTCTCAAGTACCCTGGCCAATACCTCCTAGTCCCTCTGGGGAGCTGTGGGGGATGGTGTACAACACCCTTAACAATGACATTTATCTACACACTTCCTGTCTATCATTGTTTCTGGCTTGCTGTGTGGCCCTGGAAAAGCCTCAAGGCAGAGACTCCCAGGTGACAGCAGCCCACCTTCAGCAGGTAGAGAGAGTGTCCCCACGAAGTAGAATCTGCCACCAGGTACAGGAAGATGCCTTGTACTGTGTGGCCCAGAAGCTCCCTAGGCATGTGCAGAAACAGGAAAGACACAGGTAAAGCCTTCGTTCCTGCCAGTGGAAAAATTGGACGTTGTCTGGGCCTCTCCTGCCTTGGAATGTCATTACGTAAGTAATCCATTCTTCTTCATTCTTCTTAATCCAGTCTACTGTTTATTGATGAGCCTGGCAGAAAGGTGACTCTGTCTTTAATGTTAAAACAAAGGTCAGTTTAACATTACATAGAGGGAGGTCCTTACTTTGTGCTGTATCCTATCAAGTTTTTGTTTGTTTCATTGTTTGAAACCAGGACCTCAACACCAAGGTCCTCAGGAAGGAAATGTGGGCAGGTTGTAGGGAGAGGACAGGAGGGACAAAGACAGCAGCCAGCCACTGAAGGCTTCTTCAGGAGCTGTCCCATCAGGGCAGCCACCCCAAGGCCTCCCAGGGCCCTGTGACTCTCCTCCCCCACCCCCACCAGGAGCCGCACTTAGAACCTGGACTGGCCTGGCTGTCACAAGGCTCTGCAACTCACACCTCAACCAGCTGTCCTTTTTCCATATTAATAAACTTACTAAGTCTTATTAGGAATAAGCTCAGGGTACTTCACGCAACAATTTTTTTTGGGAAAAATACTGGTTGTTTTTCTTATATTTTGCTTGGACATGAGGAAGATATAATAGCTTTCCTTTTTTAATTCACATATAATAAAATAGACTTCTTTTGGCCTACAGGCCCTAAAGTGTTAACAAATGTTGACATCCCTGTAGTGCCCAGTGCGAATGGAACGCAGCATGACTGCTTTTTAACACTTTGAGCTCAGATGGACATTTATTATATTTCTTCTTTATTTGTCTCACCATATCTTAGGAAAATCTCTAGCTAGCATAACGAGCCTGCGTTTGTCCTGATGTTATCCCACAGGAACCAGATGAAGTTGGTATGTAACCAATAAAGATAAGTTGATTTAAAAAACAGTGAGTGAAAGTACAGGCACTTTTCAGATATGGCAAAAGTAAAGGGGGTGGGACAGAGGTGCCTGCACCCTGAGAAATCTTGTTCTCTCCACTTGGTCTGAGATCAAAATGACACAGCCTGTCCTGGGGGCTGTCTGGGGAGGGGACGTGTCGCTATCTGGGGTGACGATTTCATACTTCAGAGCTAGACTCCTTATTAACCTCAGGGTACTCTGCGGACCCAGCTTTGGTTCCAGAGGATGCCATGAAGGCTCAGGACACAATGTGATGCAGAATTAGCCACAGATAGGGACAGGGACTGCTCTACCAGAGCGGAACACACAAAACCAGGCTTTGATGTAGCTTGAAAACCAGGGCACTAACAGCGTCATTCATCTTGCAGGCTATGGTTGGCTCTATAATAGAATGAAGAATTATTTTCCTGTGAAAGACAAAATGTTTTTCTTCTAGTTCTTGGATATCTTTTCTTCTGGCCTTTTTTTTTTTTTTTAATGTTTATTTACTTTTGAGAGAGACAGAGAACCTGAAGCAGAATCTGCACTGACAGCAGAGAGCCCAATGTGAGGCTGGAACTCACGAATGTGAGATCATGACCTTAGCCAAAGTCAGAGGCTTAACAGACTGAGCCACCCAGGTGCCCCTCTTCTGGGCTTTTAAATTTGAATTCCTATCGTCACCTGAGCTTTATACAGTAAAACCTTGGATTGCGAGTAACTTGTTCTGTGAGTGTTCTGCAAGATGGGCAAGGATTTCTAGTAAATTTTAACTTGATAAGTAAATGATGTCTTGCCAGTAGTATGTGACGCTGAACGTCACATGAGTACAACTGAGCAAATAGTTCTTGAAATTTGCTTTGACCTATGAGTGCTTTGGATTACAACCATGTTTCCAGAATGAATTACACTCACAAACCAAGGTTTCACTGTATTTAAAATTCTAGCTTAAGAGAGGAAGAAAGCTTAAGCTTTGTATTTTAACTTCCTTTGGCCAAAATGGCCTACAGCAGGAACACTAAAAGATTGAGCCCTATTCTTTCAGTCTGGGATATTAAAATAAAATTTTTAAAATCCAGGTGGTCCAAGTCCATATATGGTTGCCATTACTAATAGGAAATCTCTACCAAGTGTGTGGAGGAGGCCCAGCTTTGCCACTCAATTCTTCCTCTGGTCTGCTGAAAGTCACTGGGTCAGAATTTCACTTTTCCTGTTTTCGGAATGAGAGGTTTGGACTAGATCACTACTCAGATCTTTTCAATCTCTAAAAGCAATAATGCTTTATTATCAATCTTTGACTATTCTCAGCTTCCTTGCTTCCATCCATCTGATGATGAACTGCAGCACTGACCACGCAGAAAACTGTGGTGTGGCCCTATGTGCGGGACCTTACTTAGTCCTCAATCTTAGCCTACCAAAGAGGCATTATTTCCCCTGGCTCCAAATTGGGAAACAGAGTCTCTGAGAAAATTAAGTCGAGCCCTCTAACTCACGTCACCCACAAGCTAAAAGGGCAGACCGAATTGAAGCTTGGGCCCCATGTTCATACCCATTTGTCTTTACTGCCACCCTTTGCCTTTCAAAAACAGATATCAGGGGAAAAAAATGATATTCCAAAGCCAAGACCCCAAGATCATTTATTTTCTTAAAGTGCCTCAGGCAACTAATGTACTTACGACTTAGAATGAACTCCCTGGAACAAGCCCCCACCTGTGGAGGATTCTTCCAGCAAGTTCCTGTGCTCTAAGGGCAAACCTCCTGTCCCCCTTTCCCAAGGGAGCAGCTCCGAAGGCTTAGTCCACTACAAAACCAGTAGGAATGGCTGGTATTTGGGGTTGTTCAGTCTGAGAAATAGGTAAAGGGAGAGTAAAGTCCAGCATCATTTCTCAAATGGAAAGCTGGGACAGAACATTCATCCCCTGGTACACCCTCCGAGGGCTAACCCTAATGGGACTCCTCAGGCATCAGTTTGGTCAATTTTCCGGACTCCCATTTTGAGAAGGGTTTGCCATAACTCACAACAGGGAAAGTAGAGGATCAGGGAATAAAAACTCCGGGAGGACAGAGTGTTCTGGTGAGTGAATTTAGCCAGAAACATTTTTCTGCTGTTTTAACAACTGTTGTTAATTTCATTCAGTTAAAAAAGTACTTAGTGTAAAAAAAAGCAGCTTAGGAGAGAGATAATTCTACTTTTGCAAAGAATAATATATATACCTTATTTCATTGACTATAAAAAGCTGAATTATTAGAAGTATTGTAATTTTATGTGCCACCAAAGGAAAAATATTATGAATTAAATTTGATACAAATATTTCTTAACCCTTGGAATTTTATTTTTTATTTATTTTTTAAGTTTATTTATATATTTTGAGAGAGAGTGCAAGTGGGTGAGGGGCAGAGAGAGAATCCCAAGCAGGCTCTGCACTGTCAGCACAGAGCCCTATGCCAGGGTCGAACTCATAAACTGCGAGATCATGACCTGAGCCCAGACCAAGAGTCCGATACCAAACTGACTGAGTCACCCAGGTGCCCCTCCCTTGGGATTTTAATTTTAATGATGTTTAATGTAATTTAGTGAGATTTTATTTTTTAAATTTTTAAAAAAATTTTTTATGTTTTTTATTTATTTTTGAGAGACAGAGAGAGACAGCGCGAGCAGGGCAGGGTCAGAGAGAGAGGGAGATACAGAATCCAAAGACAGGCTCCAGGCTCTGAGCTAGCTGTCAGCACAGAGCCTGACGTGGGGCTCGAACCCAAGAACCATGAGATCATGACCTGTGCTGAAGCCGGACACTTAACCGACTGAGCCACCCAGGTGCCCCTAGTGAGATTTTAAAGACTTTTTTTACACATAGATTTTTTTGGGGTATATCACTCTTTAACGTATAAAAAAGAGACAGCATCAGGTAAATAAGTGGGTTGATGCTTTTCTAAAACCTGGTCATGCTGAATTTGGCTCTTTTGGATAGCTTTTCAACCCAAAGACTTTGGTTTTCTTATAGGGTTTGTTTGTTTGTTTGTTTGTTTGTTTGTTTTTTCACACAATATCCTCCCGGATACATTAAAGACACAACCTTTCTTTCTTTTTAAGAAAAAATGTTTAATGTTTATTTATTTCTGAGAGAGAGAGAGAGAGAGAGAGAGAGAGAGGCAGACAGAGCGTGAGCAAGGGAGGGAGAGAGAGAGAGGGTGACACAGAATCCAAAGCAGGCTCCAGGCTCTGAGCTGTCAGCACAGAGCCCAATGTGGAGCTCGAACTCATGAACTGTGAGATCATGACCTGAGCTGAAGTCGGATGCCCAACTGACTGAGCCACCCAGGCATCTCCCTTTTTTTGTTTAATTTTTTTAATGTTTAAGACATAGCTTTTCTTAAAATGACGTTCCACTATTGCCTTGAATAATTTCTTCCAAGCTGAAAGCATTCATTCTACAAACTCAGAGGAACATGTGCAGAAAATGACAATTGTACCATTACTACTGCTGGGCTGAACAGAATCGTAAAATGCATTCCAATTTGAAGATGGTACATAGCAAAAACAAAAACAAACAAACATAAAAAGCACAGCAGGTAGGAGTATACACAAGTTCAGCAAAGACTTTTCTCTGAGATTGAGTCCCTCGCCTTACCTCTCATGTTGTAAAAACTATTTTACTACTGACCTGTTCCCAATCTTCTCAGCTATTTATTTCTAGCTTCTGGGCCTTTGCTCATGCTTTCTTTTGCTAGGGAAGTGTACCTCTCTCATTCTTACCTCTGACTCTTATACTTCTTTTTTTTTTTTTTAGTGTTTATTTATTTTGAGAGAGAGAGACAGAGGAAGAGAGAGTTGGGGAGGAGCAGGGAGAGAGAGGGAGAGAGAGAGAACCCCAAGCCCAGTGTAGGGGTCAATCCCATGAACCACAAGATCATGACCTGAGCCCAAATCAAGAGTCAGTCGCTCAACCAACTGAGCCACAAGGGCATCCCAGACTCTGATACCTCTATTGGCTTCCTAGTACTCATTATTCACTACTGGTTACCAGCCTCTTGAGTCCCACTCCTACCCCAGTACCTGATGATTTAAAAAGAATTGTTTTAAGTACATTTTATAAATAAATTTATAAAATAATGTTACAAAAATTTGTAAGTAATATAATATATAATAGAAATAAATAATATATATGTATATAAAAATATATACTTATGGGAACAAGTGAGTAAAGTCATATACTGATAACCCCCTCAGACTTAACCTTCCAGAAGCTATTTCTTTTGACCAATACAGCTTTTAGTTCCTACTATGGTTGTTTCCTAATTTGTAACTTTTGCCACTTCCTGTGTTGCAAATATTCTCACCCTGGACAATTTCAAGCATTCAGTGGTTTGACAACTGACTTATTAAATACCTTAATATTTAAAAAGGTTAAACAAAATCTCATTGATTCTTCAATATGAGAGATATCTTAGTACCTTCTCTCTTTTTGCTTTTTACTCACAATGCTTGGCAGTTAAAGTCTTAGCTTTTAGTTTTTTTCTTTTGTTCCATTACAGGTTTTTAAAATATCCTTATCCTTTTAAAAATATCCTTAGTTTTAGTCAGTTAAGCCATGATTTTGCATCAGTAACTTGACACATACTGCTTCTCCTCAACAACAAAAACAAGGACAACAACAACAACAACAAAAGGCTATTCCCTGACCTCTCTCCCCACCCCTACTTCCCTGCCTGAACTTCTGTCAGTTCTCTGATGTCACACTATCACAGTTATTCTCATTTGCCTCCTATTTTGTAATAACAATTAACTTTGCATGACTTGCTCATGGTTTGAATCCATAATTGGAAAGCCAATGAGTATAATATGCATTTTGTGATTTTAAAAATACCATTTGCTGTTACACCAGGTAGGATTATAATATAATTTCTTCAACATGGGTTCAATGCTAGTTAAGTAAAATTTATTCTAAGATCAAAGCCAAATGATTTCTCTTTTCTTACATTCCACTGGTTGTTTAAAATTATGGCACTTTTTAATTTGCTTCCATTTGGAACATGACTTTATTGGTTTCTATTTGTTTTTCCTGGAGTTTTTAACTGCTTTTTGTGCTTCTTGTTGACAAAAGAGTCATGTGTCCATAATATTTTTAAGTTGCTCTATCATCTCACCTTCTTAGTCAGAGGGCCCATTACATGGTGTTTTTCTAATACCTTCTATAACTGAGATGCTTCCTCCCAGAGCCTGTGTCCTTCAGACCCAACCTGGAAAGATTTCCCCCAAGTGTCCAGCCCATCTGCAATCCCATGACTTCACTTCCTTCTGCAAGAGTCCACTATTTCCACTATTCCCCACATTTCTCCTTTATTTTGCTGGGGTACATTTTATTAACTTCTTTTTTTATTTGTTTTTTATTATGTATTTATTTTTGAGAGACAGAATATGAGAGGGGGAGGGGCAGAGAGAGAGGGAGACAGAAACTGAAGCAGGCTCCAGGCTCTGAGTTGTCAGCACAGAGCCTGACGCAGGGCTCAAACTCACAAACCATGAGATCATGACCTGAGTAGTATTCTGACGCTTAGACTGAGCCACCCAGGTGCCCCTGCTTCTTAAGAAAGTTGTCTGTCAGATAAATGAAGATTCTCATGGCTAGTTAATTTCATTTTTCTGTTTACTTACCTAATTTCTTCCCTCAACATAGAATCCCACATCCAAAATGATTTTCCTTCACAATATTCAGTGCTTGTCTAACATTTAGTACCGCTAATGGGAAGTCATTTCAGTCCTGTGCTTTGTCCCTTGCCAATGATTTTTTATGATTTTCTTCACGGTGTCCCGTAATGTCTTAAATGTCTTGGATTTAGGAAAACTCTTACAAAGAGTCTTTACATTAGGATATACCTACCCTTTTGGAAAATCCCAGTTTGGAGAGGATTAGGACAGCACAACAAAACCCACTTTGAACGACTTCCTTGACCACCTTGGAAGTCATTGTTTTGCCTCTGTTCGCAACTGTTTAGTTCTATTTCTTCTACCCATTTTACTGAGACATAATCACACAGAACAAAATGCACAAATCCTAAGTGTGCAGATTGAAATTTCTTTCCAAAATGAACACATCTGTGTACTCTACACCTGGCTCAAGACAGAGTATCAGCACACCTGAAGCAGTCTTCTTTCCCAGCCAGCCTCCCTTGACCTCCCAAGCAACAGCTGTTCTGACTTCTAAGGCCCTCTTACTACGCCACCATCTCAGCTCCCCCTAGGTCTGACTTCTAAGTGCTGAAGATTACTTCTGCCTGTCTAGAACTTAACTTACATGAAGCACACAGCATATACTTTTGTGTCTAATTCCTCTCCTTCAATGTTACTTTTGTGAGTCAACCATATTGTTGCCTATAATTGTAATCCATTCATCCTCAATGTGCTGTAGTGTTCTATTGTGTGAACGTGTATCTTTATTCTACTGTTGTTGGATATTTGGGTTGCTTCAGTTTGGAATTGGCTGACTTGTGTCCCTAACACTGTGTCCCCAAAGTCATATATTGACCCTAACTCCCAACGTTACTTTTTTTTTATGTAAAGCCTTTAAATGGGTAATTAAGGTAAAATAAAGTCATTAGGGTGGGCCTTAATCCATTAAGACTTACTTCTTTATAAGAAGAGGACACAGACACATACAGAAAGAAAGCCAGAAGAAAACATCTCCATGTAGCTGAAGAAGACCAGCATCTACAGTCCAGGAGAGAGGCCTCAGAGGAAACCACCCTTGCCAACACATTGCTCTCAGACTTCTAAGACCCCTCCAGAATCAGGACAAAACAACTCTCTGCTGTTTAAGCCATCCGGTCTAAGGTACTTTGTTACAATCGCCTTAACAAACTGATACAGAACTATTATAAACAGTGCTGTTTTGAGCACTTTGTATCTGTCTTCTAGTGAACATTTGTACTGATTTCTGCTAGAAATATAGGAACCCTATGTTCAGTGTAAGTAGATTCTTGTCAAAGTCACTTCCAAAGTGGTTGCATGAGCTCACATTCCCCCAACCATGTGTTAGACCGCTCATGAGTCCCAACCAACAACTTAGCTTTGAGTCTTCCCCCTCCGTCTAGGCCCTGGTCTACCACGCTCCCTGACTCCTTCCTCCCCTGGTTCTTCATCACTGGGTGCTCCCATAGCCCCTTCTTTGCCATCCTATCTTACTCAGACTTGTTCCAGTTTTCAAGTCCAGACTTTTTTCCCTTGCCTTTTTGATTCATTGATCGCCTTCATCCTAGGATGACTTTTTCTCTTTCATCAAAGCTTATCTTTCCTGACTTCAGCTAGGCGACACTAACTATGAATTAATCAGACAAATTATTCAGTGCAAATGGCATAGCCTCCTCAGGTTATGGTCTCATTCTTCAGTAATTATCACATCCTGTTAAAGTTTAGGAAGAGTGGGCAGACTGTTGGGGAGCTTTCCCAGGTAAGAGATATTTTTGTGCTTCTCTGAGTCAAGATCAATAGGCAGATCACTGTTCTAGGCATGAAATCACTTCTGGGCATGGAAAGTGAGTTCACAAATTTTTATTTTATTTTTATTTTTTTTT
>CM053576.1:44473078-44526704 GCA_028646485.1 Cryptoprocta ferox | reverse complement strand
GATTACAGAGCTCCCTGCTCTTCCGCCATCTTGTCCTCCTTCGAGTTTACAAATTTTTAACTTCTTCCGGCTTTGAATTTCCTGTTCACATTGATGGGCACATTCATTTTCAGGATTCATTTTACCACGCTCCACACCAACATTTTTAAAGATGTCTGAGAGGCTTAAGATAGGGTGTAATACCATTAACACCACCAAAGGAAAAAACATTCCCAGCTGCAATAGGGTAATGTTGCTCATGTTTCGTGCAAGCCAAGGCAATTCTGATCACAAGTATGTGTGGGTTGATCCCTGAGATGAAGGGTGGTGTATAGGAGAAGAGACAGCTTCCCTTAAAAGCCTGATGCCTCTGGGAACAGTTTGCTTGATGGATGACAAAATCTGTAGCACAAGAGTCTACTGTCTGCAAAGCTCAGATAACACAGCTGGAAGAGCTAGCTGATGCATGGGCCAAAGGGCAGGGGCTGACATTGACACAGGACCTGCATGTAAAGTGCATGGCCATGTACTTTACAGATACCATCTTTTTAGCCCTCACACAAAGCTATTCCTTGGTGCTCTCATTTACTAAGGAGCAAACCAATGTTCAAGAATGTTAAGTAACCTGTGTGAGATTATACACCCCTTCACTGCATATCAGGGTTTGAAGCCAGGCCTGTCTTGCTCCAGAATTTATGTCAATTCCACTCTAAACGTATCTGATATTTAAAAGAACTTGAGGAATGATTCACTGAAATAAATGTGATGCTATTCAAAAGAAATAAATATAATATCCACTATTTTAGTTTAAAAAGATGCAACTGTGCAAGTGCAAGATTGGAAAGATTTAAGGTAATTAGCATTCTTAATGTGACCACCAATGAAAATTTGGCATTGTCATCCTAGCCAACTTTGCAAAGTAGACTCATAGAACTATACTGTCTCCAGAGGAGGATAGAAAAAAGGCTTAGCTTGGAAGATCTGCTGTCCAAACACTTGTTTCCAACACATATCAGTTAGGTGATCTTAGGCAAGTACTTCTCCTTTTTGGGCCTCAGGGAACAGATTATTATAGAATGGGAAGAATCAGTTCCTGATTCACTGTCTTATAAGAACTAAAGAGTAAAATGTCTAGCATGATGTATGGCATGTAGAGCTCAGCATGTGTCTACTGGTGCTATTATCCCATCTGGAGTTGCTTTCCCACTTTCCAAACCCACACATTAAGATTTAAGAATGGCCCTGAGCTGCCTCCAGGAGAAGGTAAGTGGAGGTTGTCACCTGGATTACATCTCAACTGCACTAAGAGCAGAACCAAGACCAGTAACTTAAAAGACAGGAAATAAGAGAGGTTATTTCCTTTTATTTCTGCCAGTATTTAAAAAATATTGCTTGAGTGCTCAATTCATGTTCCAGACACTGTGAATAAAATGGCAAATGTCTTGGTCCATGCCATCAAAGGACTTCTTTTCTAGTGGAGGAGACCAGCATAGGACAGTTAAATAGGCAAAATGAATATGATGACTGCAAATTTTAAGTGTTATGAAGCAGGGAATGGCAGGCTGAGGGAGAAGCTAATAAAAGGATGGACTGCATTAGATTAGTCACAGAGGCTTTTTGAAGAGATTCCAGTTACTTAGAGACTTGGAGACTGTAACAGGCAGAAAGCATGCCTAGTGGACTGGACAGGACAGCATGGTGATGATTCCAGTGGTAAAGAGTCTGGGCTGGCCAGGTAGTTGGATAAACACAGGGAGTGGAGTCAGAGAGCATGTCAAGTGGGATAGAAAAGATCCAACAGTGCCCATGTCAGGTGAGGAGTTTTGGATTTTATTTTTAGTGCAACGGAGAGTCATCGAGAAGCTTTGAGTGGAGGCCAGTGTGAGGTGGGTGATAGCTCATGCAGAAACTGGATTTGGAGAAGGACAAAGTAGAAGCTTGCAGTAACTAACTTGGGAAACAACAGTGCCAGGATAGGTGGTGGTAGGACTAGAAATGGGGAGGATGGACGGATTTCAGACATGTTTTGGAAAGGAATTTGACTGGACAGAGCACATTATCCAATCATGAACAGTACCCTCTAAAGCCCAGAGCTCCCTGCCTATTTAAAGGATGGATAGCCATCAGAGAAGAATGTTGTTTGATCAGAAGTATACCAAAGGGAGGCACTAAGAATTTGTGTACTGTCAGTCTAGGATTATTGAATACCAGAAATTCTATATTCCTCACTTGTTCAGGATAAATATTAAAATCATCTTATAATGTTGATGATAATGGAAAGAACCATATATTAAATCATCATCTACAGATATTTGGGGATTAATTAATTAGGCATCATCTAAAATGGCACTTTACAGATCTGCTAGAAAAAAAGGTTAAGGGGAGAGAAATTCAATCATAAATTAAAACTGGGGAAAGATCTAGAAGTTTATGAGCACCTGAGGAGGGGATGTATAAAGGGGAAATGGTGCTGTGCAGAAATTTTACACCATCAGAAACTTCAGGACATCCTCTCAGGCAAGCTCAGGTCCTATCCTTTCTCTCACGGGATTGGTTTTCTTTGGTCAGAGATTTTTTTCAGGACCTGAACTCTTCCATGTTAATGAATGCTGCCTCTCAAGCAATCTTCAGAGATTGTCAAGTTCTGGAGAGAGACAAATATTACTTATTTTGAAGATGTCTATGAAAAGTCACTTCGAATTGGAACTTAAACCAGTGGGTTGTGACCCAGGTTTCACATTAGAATCATTTGGGAATCTTCTAAGAAAAAAAAAATGCCTAGGGTTTCACTTTAGAATCACCCGGGGATCTTCTAAGAAAAGTGAAATGCCCAGGCAGTATTCTAGGAGAATAAACCAAACTGGACATTGTAGTATCTTTAAAGCACTCCCCAGGTGATTCTAATGCAGTCAAGCTTGAGAAACATTGCTGTACACTTTTTGACACTGTCTCACTCTGTTGTTTTATTTTGAAACCCTTCTCCTCCCCCAAATGGCAAGAATTTGCTTGGAAAACATTAGATATAGATAGATATAGATTATAGATATAGATATAGATATAGATATAGATATATAGATACATAGATATATAGATACATATATATATCATTTTTAAAAAAATATTTAATGTTAAAAATTTTTAATGTTTATTTATTTTAGAGAGTGAGACAGACAGAGTACAAGCAAGGGAGGGGCAGAAAATGAGGGAGACACAGAATCCGAAGCAGGCTCCAGGCTCTGAGCTGTCAGCATAGAGCCTGATGCCTCGGGGCTTGAACTCATGAACCAAGAGATCATGACCTGAACCGAAGTCAGACGCTCAGCTGATTGAGCCACCCAGATGCCCCTGGAAAACATACATATATATTAAGGGGAAGAGAGGTTTCAGAAAATGAAGGAAAGGCATAAAGGGAAAGGTCCAAGTCCTCCTTCTTTTCTCGTGGAATGGGAGACTGTGAGGTTAATACCAGCTGGTACCTGCAGTTTTCACTCTCCTGATGAACTCAGAGTAACCATCCATTAGCCGAACAAAGGTGGGGGGGGGGATTGGATATAGTTGCCCTATTCACTGTACTGGATGGCTCTGCCCTGCCTTTTTAGTTTGACCTTTATTTATCTTCTTAAAATTTTCCATTTCCAACTTTTAGTCAACAGATTCTCCAACTTCAACTCTTTTCAGATGAGAATCGTGATGAAAAAGAAAAAAACCTGCTTGAGCTCTGCAAACATTTTTAGCAAATCCACACACAGGGTGAGCTTAGTCTAGGGTGCATAGTTAAGCCCTTTGTCAATCCAAGGCCTCACTCTAACTGCACACTGCTTGGGTGGTGATCAAAATGGCTTCATCTCATTAGAAATCCCCAAGGCTTACAGAGTCAAAACTTGGACGTTTACTGTACACATTAACAGGACTTATTCCACAGGCTCATAATAAATCTTTATAACCACATATGGCTGAGTTATAAGTATCAGCTGGGAAGACCAGTAAAATCACAGCATACAAAAAGGTGTCTGCCCAGCTTGGAAGCACTTTAGACTTTATTAATTTACTTATTTTATCGAACTGCAACATTTCAGAGGCTGGGGTGAAGTTAAATCACTAGTGATGTGAAATGGAGAAACTAATAAAACAGAAAAATCACTCCAAGAAAAATAATGCAACAATTAGTTCACTTAGTACATTTTTTAGTAGGGGTGGGGAGGGGCCTCAGTCCTTAAAACAAAAGAAAATGAAACACAGGGAATTCTCCATAGATCATTTCTTCATGCCAGGCAGGTGGAGGGAAGTTCCTTCTATTAGTTATGGGTTCTGATGCCTCCCTCCTGAAATAATAAAAGGTTGAACTTCATCCACCTGGAAATTTAGGACATGTAATAAAGGCAAAAAGCATGGATGTGCCCCCTAACTGTCTCTCAGATACCCGAGCATTAGCCAGCCTGGGTTACCTTTCTGTTTGCTGAAGCCTGTGTCCTGGGCAAGGCTGGTGGGGGCAGAGGGAGGACCCAGTCCCTTAACTGATGAAACTCCTTACCTCTGTTTACACATCAAAGTGAAAAACTGGGCAACACAGCCCAAGATCTACACACACAGTTCTAAACTCAGAAAGTCTGTTTCAGTTTTAAGGTATCCTTTTGAAATGACTTTATCACTAAAATTATAAGGGCACATATTGCTCTCTTTTCCCAAGGAAGTGACATCTGTATTTTGGGTCACCCTCTTTCTCCTCCAGTAACCCTTCCACAACATTCGAAACATGGCTTCAAAAACCACAATGTAAAGGGTCACCTTGACAAAGATACATTTTATGTCACACAGCTTTTTAAGACCTAGGAAGGAAAACAATCCTCAAACATAAAGAGATAGAAACTTTAATTGAACTGGTGATGATTCAGAATCACTGTTCACTTTCTAGCATTCCTTTACTAGAGAAGTAGAAATAGTTTGGATACTTCTTATATTTGATTGTTTTCAAGATTACTAAGTGGTTCTAAAGAACTTTCTTTTGGCATTTCACCATTTGCTCTAAGACATACAGCTCCGTGCTTTGTTGGTGCATTTGCAGCCAGAACTTGAACATGGACTTTGGGTTGGAGGAAAGGGAATTTAATACATGGCTTTGGGAACCAAACCCGCAGAATTTGGTTACAAAAAATTACTTTAACCCTAAATTGATTAGGCACATATAGGAGATACCATCTTTGGTTGTTGTTTATATTGAAAAACATTGATTAAGTAATTTGTTATTAAGTAATTTATTATTAATCATTTATCAAGTCAAAATAGGATAAATATGGAAAGTATTTTTTCATGTAGCTTGTGTGTCTCCCAAAATTATGTTGTCCATAAAGTGAGCTCAGAACCACCAAAAAAGAAATGCAAATGTAATATATATTCAATTTAGCATATCTCAGTAGCTGCATAAATATTTACATTATTTTAAAAATCTAGAAGGAAACAGATCCTCAAAAATAAATTACTGAGAAATTTTTGAAGGGATTAAGGAAAAAATTTCTTTGTTTGCTTTTCTCAAATGAAAAAAATATTTTCTTTGTACTTTGGGGATATTACAGTATTTTTAAATTATATTTCACCAAATAGTTAAAAGCTAATGAATATGTATGGTGAGATATGCGTACCATTTTAAAGGGAAAACCTATTTACCAGGGGTTGGGTACATGCTAAAGTACTGCCTATTTGCTACATATCGAAGAGGGACTCTCAGTGCTGGAATAGAAGGTTGCAGACAGCATCATTTACATTAGAATTTAATGATCCAGGGCGCTTGGGTGGCTCAGATGGTTGAGCATCTGACTTTGGCTCAGGTCATGATCTCCCAGCTCGTGAGTTTGAGCCCTGTGTTGGGCTCTGTGCTGACAGCTCAGAGCCTGGAGCCTGCTTTGGATTCTGCGTCTCCCTCTAACTCTGCCCCTCTCCCGCTCATGCTCTGTCTCTATCTCTCTCTCAAAAATAAAATAGACATTAAAAAATTTAGAATTTAATGATCCATATACTATCCTGTGGGTCCTTTTTTCTTGTGGTCACCATGATGCTCCACCAAGAAATTAGTCCCATTTTGTTCATATGAGCCCAGCTTACATTTCAGGAAACAAAAGAGAATAGTAAAGAAAGCAAAATACAACACATTATTTCTAATTATGGCTCATAAGCCTTGAAACAAACCATGAATTTAAAAAACACCATGCCTAAACTTTGAGATGGACTTGCATGATTGTTAGGTCAATAAAAGTCACTACAAGGCAATTATTATAAGACAAAATTACTAAAGACCCCTGCACTGTCTCTGAATCACCTACACTGTGGGCACTTGCTGCATGGTTCACCCACTTCTTCAGAGGGCTCTCCATAGGGGATTAGGTAAGCGTCAAGTGTTTTGGAGTTTCTCCACATAAAATTTGCAGAAACCACAACTATTTTAATGACTCATATTACACACATGTTGTCTATATATTGTTGAAATGTTGACATGATCATTTAGCCTTCAAGTTATATCACTATTTTTTAAATGACCTATTGCACTTTCAATTGGCCAATTTTCTTAGAAATTAAATATCTCTTATATACCAGCTCATCACACTTTAGGTCACCCAACCCCACTGCTTTCATCCCTGACTTAGAATTTGCTGGATGGGGCCATTTTAAGACAGGCTCTAAGATCTGTAATAATATAGGGGAGTCTTTACATAACATTAGGTGATTTTCTCCTCATTATGGGAGATAAGATGAAATTAAACACACGTCTTTGGTAACAAGATTCTACTTCCTGTATCTTAGAGTTTGTGACATTTAGCTTTTTGGAAATCTCTGCTAATGGTTAGGTCAGGGCATAAACAATATTCAAAGATTCAGACAAAGGCATTTCCTTCAAAGTCATGGTCAGGTGAATCCTTGATTTCCATGTGGGCTCCAAATAACAAGTCTATATCAAGACCTTTTGGCAATTCTCTCTCAGATAAGAATGCATCTATTGGCAAAGAAAGCACCTACAAGTGCAAAGTTCTGTTAGGGAAAGACAGTGCATGTATCCTGCAGGAAGAGAAGGTGCCCGCAGTCTACATGGGGAAGGGACCACATCAATCTGCTCATTTTGTTGTAACTCCTGGATTAGTTCTGCAGATTTCATCTCTTTGGCTCCAGAGAAATGAAACCTAAGTGTACAGTACCAGGCCGCCTGTATGAAGGGTCCAGAAATACCTGTTGGCTGACTGATTTAGGGCAAAACTTGGAACATGTTTTCAATCCAATCTCCAAATTAACTGGAGGGCAGTTCTGTGAGTTCAGATATTGGAACAGCTGGTTTTATAGACAATCTGAGACCAGGCTTTCGCCTTCAGTGTCAGCTAATTTTTTGAGGGGAGGGTGTGAGGGAGGGCAAGGAATGTTTATATTAAATTCTATTCCTCTCTGAATAAGTACTCCCCTCCCAGCCTGTTGGAGAGAGACTCCTAAAGGTAACCCTGGTGTAAAACACATGTGCTAAAATAAGCACAGCTTTCAGCACCCATTTGCAGGAGCTGGTTCAATCCCAAACACACTTTTCCTCTCTGTATCCAAAGCCTTCAATGGTGGGGGGGGCAGTGTGAGAAAAACTGAAGGACAAATGGGAAATTAACATGCATGTTACAGGACAGAGGAGCCTGGCTGTGGAGGGGTCCTTGGAGAAAACTGTGGGCACCAAATATTTGCAGGGACTCTCTCTTGCTTAGAATAATAACAGGACACTTAGGTGGCTCAGTCGGTTAAGTGCGCGACTCTTGATCTCAGCTCAGGTCTTGATCTCAGGATTTTGAGTTCAAGCCCTGCATTGGTGTGGACACTGTTTAATTTTTTAAAAAGCAAAAAAGGAATTATAGCCCCAGAGTCTACACCAGGGGGCCAAGTTCATCGAAGGAACTTAATAAATATATACTGAATTGAAATGAATTGATAACAAGCCAGGCGAATATTTATATCAATTGATTAATTCATCTACCCACTCCCTTAAAAATATTTTTAAAAAACATTAGATATATGTTTTCAGATCCACAGGAAAGATGCAGTCCTTGTCCCCATGGCACTGTCTAGTGGGTAGGGGTGGGTGGAAGAGAGAGAAGTGATCACATATGGCCGATGTCCCTAGGCACTGAGAACAGCTTAGAGACTTCCCACAGGAGGTGATGTGAGCAGAGCCATGAGGGGCTCTAGGAAGTGGTCTGTAAATACTCTGGATTTACTGGAGCACAAGATGGCTATGATAAAGCATCACCGGGGTGCACATGCTTGTGCTGCTGTGCCTTGATGGGCTGGAATGGAATCCTTCTCTTCTCTACCACCAGCTTCCCACTCTTCCTCCAAGCGTCAAATCAGTTGCCAACTTGAGGTGTCATCTCCTCCAAACACTCAAGTATACAGAGAGATCAGTGACCTGAAAGGTTAACAGAATGATGGTTCTCAGACTTGGCCGCCCATTGCGGCTGTCTGCAAATTCAAATTACTGAAGTTGAGACTTCAGTGGTCTCGGGTGTGGCCTGGGCCTGGGGATACTTAAAAGCCCCACCACATCCTGGAGAAGTTTGGAAAATCACCCCAGAAGACAGCTATTTTCAGCTGTGCCAAAGTCAGTGATTCTTTATTCCTCTCTCTCTTCACCTTGTCCTGCATTTTCCATGGAAAACAAAAAGGCTTACACCTTCTATGACTTTTACAGACATGCTGAACAGATTTACAAAAGGATAAAAGCACTTGAAACACTCTGTGTATTGAGAGGAACATCCTGTCTAAATAATTTGCTGTTCAATCTTTTATCTTCCCTGATCGACTACTGACTTCTATTCTCCCAGGACTGGAGTAATTAATAGCTCTTCTGTCTACTTTTTAAGTCATAGATTAAAGAAAAGGCAAATGCCTGTGACGAGGTGGCCGAGTGGTTAAGGTGATGGACTGCTAATCCATTGTGCTCTGCACGCGTGGGTTCGAATCCCATCCTCGTCGTTCAATTTGTCCACCGGACAGGTTGCATCAGATTTTAGTGCTTTGTCAGCAAAATATTTCACCAGTGGTTTTAAGAAAAGAAAATGAATTCATATGATAAGAAGATTCAAGTGTGGCGGGGGAGGATCTAAAAATATACATCTGTACCTTGGAATTGGTACCCAAACCATGCTAGAAAATGACATGTAGTTCTATCAACCAACAAACGAGCAATCCCACAGAACAGCTTCTTCCTGGTGGCATTCAAGAGGCACAGATACCTCAGCCAGACTTTTGAGCTGGCCAAACCTGGCCTGGCTTCCTGCCACAGCGGTGTATCAGCTGAAGTCAGAGAGGCTGGCCGCCAGTGACAGAATGTATAGACAGAAAAGAACTGATTTCTTCAATGGAAGGTTATGTTTGGAAACATCCTGCCCTGTTTAGGCTGCCAAGCCTGCGGACACGGCTCAATCGATCGTGGGTATGTGAGGAAGCCCACCTCATGGAACACAGGTGCTGTCTGGCCTGTGCGCCTGTCTGGGGCCCAAAGGAGGCACCCCTGTGAGTTCAGCAGCCGATAGGACATGAGTTCTGCAATCTGGAAGCTCCCAGAACTGGTGCTGAAAGATCCTGTCCTGAGTCATGTCAACGTTGCACCTACTTCCCTTACAGGATTTGGGGCACAATTCCATAACCACCTACCGACTTTGAGATTTGTCAGCCACACAGCTGGAAGAAAAAAGGCACACAAAGCATGAATTAGCATGGTGTGAAAAGAAATGTCAGTAAAAAAGAGTCCAGGGTGTAAGAAAGTAGGAAAGCATGTTCTACAGGGAAAGAGATGCTGATACACTGAGAGACAAGTGCCAGGCTAATTGACATCCCTGTCTTTTTCTGAACAGTGACTCCTATTTTCATTGAGTTTTGTGTTCACAGAGTTCCATGGGCCTCTCTCATTTCACTCTGGCAGGCTTCAGCTGAAGAGAACTTGCAGCAGTTAGCAGTAGCAAATTATCTTTTCAAATATGAACATTAATATGAAACAATTCAGTAAGGGGCTTCCCATCTCACTGGGGATCAAATCTGTCTCCCCTGCAGATCTGATGCAGCCAGCAGTACTGACTTATCCCTAGTGCAGGAGAAGGGAAAAATCTCCTTATTCTCCAAGGGGTCAAAGTCTCATAGTATCCAGCTCCCACATTCTCCCACTCATGTCCTTCTGAGTTGTGAAGGTCCCTGGCAGCCAGGGTGGTCTCTGCTCTGGCCACCTGCCTCCCAAACTGCCAACCTTCCGCTGTTGGTGCACAACATGATACTGGGGAAAGGGGCTTTCTCCTCCTCACTCACACTACAGCCACCTACACCTGAAAATTTAAATGACACACCTACAAAGGAAAATGGGATGGCTTTTGTATAATTTAAACCAGAAACACACATACATGAAATGTCTTGTCCACACATGCCATAAAGCAATACACAAAAATCTGCTTTCAGGAAACCAAATAGCTGAACAATTTTAAGATTTGTATTTACATTAGCTAATTGTTTATTTTTTTAATTAAAACAATGAGATAATACATGTTAGATTTTGAAAAGTATAAAAATTAATAAAAAAGAAAAAGTTACCTATCACCTATCATGCTTTGCTTCTGACAATTGCTATGATTTTTGAAAATATATTCACATCGATGTATAAACAAATAACCAAAATTTATTATCATATTTGATATTCAATTGTGAATCTAGTGTTTCAGTATTAAATTTCTTCTCCTTTCCAATTACAAATGTGGATTATTTTTAGTATACAAAAGTAAAATATTGCAGAAATTTAAAAGAACATAAAAATAAGACTTTCTACAATAGATATTGGTGAGGAGGTGGAGAGAAGGGAACCCTCTTGCACTGCTGGTGGGAATGTAAACTAGTGCAGCCGCTCTGGAGAATAGTGTGGAGTTTCCTCAAAAAGTTAAAAATTGAACTACCCTACAATCCAGCAATTTCACTACTGGGTAGTACACTACTAGGTAGAATACAAAAATACAGATTCAAAGGGGCACAAGCACCCAAATATGTATGGCAGCGTTATCTATAATAGTCAGATTAGGGAAACAGTCCAAGTGTCCATCTATCGACAGATAAATGGATAAAGATGTGGTATGTATGTGTGTGTGAATTTGTATGTGTGTGTGTAAACTTAAATATTATTAAGCCATAAAAAATAATGAAATCTTGCCCTTTGTGATGACATGGATGGAGCTACAGAGTATTATGCTAAGTGAAATATGTTAGTCAGAGAAAGACAAATACCATATGATTTCACTCATATGTGGAATTTAATGATAAAAACAAATGAGAAAAGGGACAATAAGAGACAAGCAAACCAAGAAACAGACTCTTAAGAGAACAAACTGATGGTTACCAGAGGGGAGGTGGTTGGGGGGATGGGTGAAACAGGTGATGGGGAATAAGGAGTACACTTGTCATGATGAGCACGTGGTGGTTGGTGTTGAATCACTAACTTGTACACCTATTACTAATATTAATTACATTGTTAACTAATTGGAATTTAAATAAGAAATTTTAACAAAAGTAAGACTTTCTAGTAATTCCCACCACCTCCCATCACCATCTTTGAAAGTTTAGTACATAATCTGACAATCATTTTTCTCTCTTCCCAATATACAGATACTCTTAAATTTTTGTCCTGAGAGCTTCCCATGTCATTACATGATCTTTGAAAATACTATGCTAATGGTGACATATGTATTATAGAGATGTACCAGAATTAGTTACTCCCTTCTCCTATTGAATTTGTTTCTCCAGTTAGATTATTTAACACTTTTTGCTATTACCAAGTGTGATGCTGGGCAAACCCTTTCATCTTTGGCCTCATTACCAATGGTTTCCCTTAGAATTAAGTCTGCCTAAGAATTAAGGAATCATAGGACAAGAATTTTTTCTCAGCTTGATACATATGATTAGGCTTCCTTCACAAAATATGAGCACTTTACACATTCAGCGTATACATTTGATTGCAATTTTAACCAATTTAGTTGGTTGAAATATTTTTTGACATTTCAGACTGTTAAATCTTACTAATTTTCCCTCGTGATTTCTTTCATAGAAAACATTTCTCTAACATGAAAGCAGCTAGACTTTCACATATTTTTCTGTATTGTAAATACTTTTGTACATGTTTTCATTTTTGTCAGATTTTGCTCCTTAATCTGGTTAGAATTTGTTTTAGTAGGTCACATGATGTGAGGATATTTTATTTTTCTAAAATAGGCAAATAATGTTCAGTACCAATCTTTAAAGAATATCATATTCTTTGACTGGCAGTGGTTCTTTCAACAGTTACTCCAGGGCACCTATTTCTGGTCCATTGGCCCATTGTTGATTAAGCACTGATGCTATCTGGTTTGACTTTTTGTAGCTCAAAGCATGGCAGTTAAGCAGGTGGGTACTGAATTAGATGATGCTGCACAACAACCTGCCAATAATTGTGTGACTTTGTGAAGTGGCACATGAACTCTCTGGCCTCTGCTAAAAGGGAGTACTTGTGGTCCCTCTACATAAGGTTGTTGGAGGAAGGGAAATGTGGCAGCTCAGGAAAGACAGGGCATAGAATTTACAACAGATGGGTTACAAATGGGGTCTACTGTTATGTGCTGCATTTTGTAGCCCCTAGGAGGAGCCACTCCCAGTGTTCTTTTTTTTCTTTTTTTTTTTTTTTAAGTCCTGTCTATTGGCCTGGCTCTCTTTTCAGAAAAATTTTTCCAACATTTTCAAAAGAAATCCAATCAAGATTTTGATTAAAGTTATTCAACTGATACACTCATTTGAGAAAAACTGACATTGTGCCATAATCACTAATCCTGTGTCCCACATGATATGTCTTCCAATTACTAAGATTTTATGATCTTCAGGCAAATTTTGTGGTGTTTATGTTTTACTTTTGCACATTTATTATTAAAGTAATTCTTTTTTTCACTCATATGATTCATGTATTATCTCATCTTTTTTGAATGAACGATTGCTTATCTTTACAAAGCTACTTAGTTTTGTGTTTGTTTTATATCTAGCAACATTACCTTATTTTGGTGTTCTAAAATTATAAGTGATTTTTCAGTCTCTCTAAAATTTTGGGTATAGCATCTTCAAATAATAACTATGCCATCCCTTCTCTACAGTCTATGCCTCTGCTCTGTTATGTATCCTGGAGAATCAGCTACAGCATCGGGAACAACATTGCAAACAGTAGTGTCAGAGGTCATCCATAGAGCAGGGTATCAAAGTAGCCATTTCTTTACTTTCTATCTCTGCCTTATGCTGAGTGATCTTGCATCCACTTTTCCCTGTGCCTCAGTTTCTACATTGGTTTAAGGCAAATATTAACAACACTTAACTCAGAGATAACTCATTGCTAAGTGACTGATCAATCCTCCAGTAATTCATTACTGCATCTGCCTATACTTGTCCTCCTTCCTTCTCTCTTTACTCATTTGACATTTCCTTTCACCTGGATTCCTTCCCTCTTTTTGTCCCTCTGCTTGTCCCTCAGATGACCATTATTACTACGACCAAGTGCTTACCATCTTTCTGAAACTGCTCAGTTTTTCCTCTCTCACCAGAGGACAGGTGTTGCCTGTTGGGCTGGAAGCCTTCTCCTGAGATTGAGTTCAAGGTTGGGGGTTGAGAGGAAGAATTGAAATCCCTCTGTGGCTTGGGAAATTCAGAATTGTGGCATCTTCCAAAGATCTTCAATGCAGGGAATTATGGAAAGATATGGTATGGCTTTGGATTCAGTGATTTGAGGGAAATTCACATATAAGCTATAATGAATTAGCAGGGGATTTTCTGTTATAATGCTGCAACATATTAGTATTCCAGATTCCCAATCACAGACTATGATCACTGTATTATTAACAAATTTTTGCCCTTCCTAATAATTTCTCTCCCAAAACAAGATAAATCAAAATTTGAGCATTTTGGTTTTGGTCTGTGGCCATATACAGCCATCCTCATGGTTTATCTTTGTGATTCTCATCTCATGAGAAACAAGAGTTATGTAGCAATCGGCTGCAAGATTAATTCCACCTTGATATCATTTTGCTTCAATTTAGCAATTCCTCGATGGTATATCAGTTCATCAATCAAGAATATGAGGAAGAGAGATGACAGCAAATTGGATGAAGCTGAGAGATAAATATAATAATATCCTTATTGCCAAGTTTTATGTTTCACCCTAAAAGTGTATTCTTAGATTAAAAGACTCAAAAGTTGTAATAATTCCTCCTGGTGACTTGCTTTAAAGTGTGTGTGTGTGTGTGTGTGTGTGTGTGTGTGTGTGTAGGGTGGCAGGTGAGTGGCACGTGTTAAGACTGGGAGGGAGGAGGACCTGGACACAGTTCTCTTTGGGCCAAGCAAATCCCAAAGGCAGCCTGAGGTGGTTGTTAAGAAGTCATAGGAGCCACTCCGTGGCTTGCACCACTTACTGGTTGTGTGACCCCAGGCAATTTGCTTATCTTCTCTTTACCTCAGTTTCTGCATTTGTAAAATGGGAATAATAATAGGATTCATAGGGTTACTACAAGATTTCAATGAATTACTGTGTGTAAAATGCCAAGGACAGGGTCTTATTCAGGTATGTGAATGTAAGTGCTACATAAGTGTCTGTTTAAAACTTCCAGTGAGGCTGTAGGAATTAGTGGGCTAGGCAAAGCCAAGACAGGGTTTGAGTTGTCCATTTTGTGGAGGTGATAGTGAGGATGGAACTCAGAAGGACCCAGGAGTCTAGGCAGTTGCAGCAGATGCCAGGCCAGGCCTCAGGTCACTGGAGTGACTCACAGGTCACTCACAGTTCTGTGAGGTGATGTCAGATACAGCTTCACACTTGGGGAAAGGGGCTTCAGAGCTGCAGAGAGCTGTCCAAGGCCCAGAAGAACAATCGGTCAGGTGAAGGTACAGGTACAGGATATAGTGACAGAATTTGGCATGGCCAGGAGGAGGATGCTAATGGTCCTCAATTAAGCCCCAACTGGGCTGGAAGGTGTGCTTCCAAAACAAACAGAAAAGATCCTGTTGCTGGTAACACTGCTATTTCACAGCAAGTAGAAATGAACAAACAGAAGGTAGGAAAGAGATGAGAGGAGAAATACCACAGGAAAACACTTCTCTTGACTGTGTTCTCTGACTGTAGGAGTCCAAAAGAAATACCTGTGGAAGGGGAGAATTCCACTAAATATAGAAGTACATGATTCATATGGAATGAGTTCCATGAAAAATAAATCTCCCTTCACTGGCTAGAAGTGTATTATATTTATTCAACAATGATTTCAATAATGAAGTAAAATATGATCCATTACCATATTTATCTCCATTTTTTTACAATTTTGAGGCGACAAATCCATCATAACTAGTATGAATATAAATTTTGCTAATTCAACAATAAAAAAATGAACAACCCAATTTAAAAATGGTCCAAGGACCTACCTGAAGAAAATATCTTCTACAGAGAAGATATTTAAATGGCTGATAAAATGATGCTCAGTGTCACTACCCATAAGGGAAATGCACATGAAAACCACACTGAAATGCTCCTTCACAGATACTAGGATGTCTATCATGAAAGAAAACAAAAAGAAAAAGAAAAAACAAAATAGCAAGTGATGGCAAGAACGTGGAGAAATTGGAACCCTCTTGCATACTGGTGGGAATGTAAAATGATGCCATTGCTGTGGAAAAAATTATGGTGGCTCCTAAAAACATTACATGTAGATTCACTATACATTGCAGCCGTTCCACTTCTTGGCATACAGCCCAAAGAATTGAAAGCAAGGACTTTAACAGATATTGGTATACCCATGTTTATAACAACATTATTCACAATAGTCAAAATGTGGGAGCAATCAGAGAGTCCATCGACAGAAAAATGGATGAACAAAATGCGGTATTGCATACAATGGATAATTCAGCTTTAAGAAAAAAAGGAAATTTTGATAGATGCTATGACATGGATGAACCTTGAAAACATTATGCTAAGTGAAATAAGCCAGACCCAAAAGGACAAATATTTTCTGATATTTGTACCACTTACTTGAGGTATCTAGAATAGTCAAATTCATAGAAACAGAAGTGGAATGGTGGTTTTCAGGGGCTGGGAATGGGGTATGGGGAGTTGTTGTTTAAAGGGTATAGAGATTTACTTTGGGATGATGAGAAAGTTCTGGAGATGGATGGTCGCGATGGTACAGAGTAATGTTAATGCACTTAATGCCAAAAAAAATGGTCAAAATGGTCTATTTTATATTATGTCTATTTTATCACACACAAACATTCTCTGTACTCTGACCCAGCTAAGCTGCCACCTGCTTGACTGACTTTCTTGTAAATGTTCCACTGTCTTCACGTAGACCTTGATATTATGAATTTTCCTCTCAACAAGAAAAGTAGCAAGGAGACATCAATTGCAGATATTGAGAAATGTATTAACAAATCAGTTCTTCATAAGAGTTGAAGTTACCCTTATATTGCTGCTCATTACTTTAAATAATTTGGTTGATTATTATGTCAGCCTTCAGAACTGTCTATTTTTTAAGCTTCAGAATTCTATGTATAAAATTTGTAAAATTCCCAGTGTCACTTGCTCACATTTTGACTTTAGTGTTTGTTTGTTTGTTTGTTTGTTTGTTTGAATGGAGAGATTAAAATGGTGCCAATATATGAGAAAGAATCACTGGAAATTATGGAGAATTTCAGCACATGGTAAAGAGAGTGTAAATATATCTAAAATGAATAGATTCACTTAGCTTACTCACTCTGACTCAAAGCATCTACATTTAGAAATATAAGCCTACTTCTAACCCATTTTGAAAATTGTCGAAGCATGTTTATGGATCTCTGTATAAGAAAATCAGCATTTTTACAGGCAAATTTTTCTTCTTAAAAAAATCAAAATATTGTGCTTACACTGAGCTTGAAATCTAGCCTTGACTTAAATATTACCCCAATGAGCAATTTTAGGTACATTTCCTTCTCTGGCACAATGAACAAGACCTGGAAAGTTAGAGGGTCAGCAGGGCTCTTTGGGGAAATGCCTTAAAAAAATTGCCAGGAAAGGCCAGAAGAGACTGTTTGCCCCTTATGCTTCATTTCCTCTCCAACAGTTAAAGCAGAGTAATCATAGCAGAGGTTAGAGAAGCTTTACTTCAATCTTTGGAATGTCAGAACTTTCCACATGATTCCACATTCTGTCTTTGGATTTTTAATAGGAGCAGAAGTTGCTAATTTGGCCTGGGCAGGTGGTTTGTAGGAATAGGAAATCCTGGGAACCACCTGGGGTGGCAAGAGCGGGGGGACTTATTCCATTCACATAAGTAAGTGCAGATAGAATATCAAATGGTCACTGTCTTGCCAGGCTTCTACTCTGCAGTGACAGAGTGGGGGGCTGTTAGTGGAGGAAGGTGAACATTAGGAAAACCTGAGTTCTGTAATATGAAAATGCAATGTGGAAACTAGACAGATGAATTCAGTCACAAATGGCCCCCAAAATGATGCAGAGGAGATTTTCCCCCTGAATAATCTGTTCTTTTATTAAAATTAACTTGTTCTACATTCTTTAGCCCTACAATTTTTCTGCTCTAATTTATCTAAGCACGATTTTATAGAATTGGGCTTTAAAAAATAGTGGCATTAGCTACCACTTATTAAGTTCCTGTGCTGGGTCAGGCACTATGCAAAATCTATTATTATTTCAATTAATTCTCACAACAATTTTGGATGTAGCCTCTAGTATGATCCCAAGTTTACCAATAAAGACATTAAGTCTCAGAGAATGTACATGAATTTACCAAGGTCCTTTAACTCCTAAGTGGTGAAACTAGGATTTTTTTTAATGCCAGTTTTGTCATTTTATTTTATTTTAATTTTTAAGCTTGAATTCCAGTGTGGTCAACATACAGCATTATATTAGTTTCAGATGTACAATATAGAAATTCAACAGTCCCATATATTACTCAGTGCTCATCATGACATCATTAAGCACTCCTTAATTCTCACCACATAGTTAACCCATTCCTCCCCACCTCCCCTCTGATAACCATTAGTCTGTTTCTTGGTCTCTCTCTCTCTCTCTTTTTTTCTCTTTGCTAATCTGTTTTATTTCTTAAACAGTGAAATAATATAGTATTTGTCTTTCTCTGGCTGACTTATTTTGATTAGCATTATATTTCCTAGCTCCATCCATGTTGTAGCAAATAGCCAAATTTCATTCTTTTTTTTTTATGGCAGAACATTGTTCCATTGTATATATGTGCCACGTTTTCTTTATCCAGTCATCTATCATTGGACGCTTGGGCTGCTTCCATAATTTGTCTATTTGTAAATAATGCTGTTATAAACATAGGGGTGCATGTATCCCTTTGAATTAGTGTTTTTGTATTCCTTAGGTAAATACCCAGCAGCATGATTAATGGATAGTAGCATAGTTCTATTTTTAACTTTTTGAGGAACCTCCATACTATTTTCCACAGAGGCTGCACCAGTTTGCATTGCCACCAACTTCCCACTTGTTTCTCATGTTGTTGATTTTAGCCATTCAGACAGGTATGAGGTGATATCTCATTGTAGTTTTGATTTTCATTTCTCTGATGATGAGTGATATTGAGCATCTTTTCATTTGTCTCTTGGCCCTCTGTATGTCTTCTTTAGAAAAATGTCTGTTCATGTCTTCTGCCTATTTTAATTGAATTATTTATTTTTAGGGGGTTGAGTTGTAGCAGTTCTGTGCTGTTTTGTATAACTAACCCTTTATTGAATATGTCATTTGCAAATATTTTCTCCCATTCAGTAGGTTGCCCTTTAGTTTTGTTGGTTGTTACCTTCACTATGCAGAAGCTTTTAATTTTGATGTAGTCCCAATAATTTATTTTTGCTTTTGTTTCCCTTGCCTTGGAGACATATCTAGAAAAAATGTTCCTATGGCTGATGTCAGAGACATTAATGCTTGTGCTTTCTTCTAGGATTTTTATGTTTTCACATCTCACATTTAGGTCTTTAAACTATTTTGAGTTTATTTTTGCATAAGTGTAGAAAGTTGAGCACTTTTCCCAACACTATTTGTTGAAGAGACTGTCTTTTTCCCATTGGATATTCTGTCTTGCTTTGTTGAAAATTAATTTACCATATAAGTTTGAGTTTATTACTGTTTTTCTGTTCTGGAACTAGGACTTAAATGCAAGGCTTGCCTTATTCCAAAGCCACTGCTCTTGACCACTAAATTAAATTGCTAGTCTATATTAACAGAAGTTACCATGCAATAAAGCCATGACTATTACTCAATTGTATCAAAATAAGATGTTTATAACTTTAATCCTTTATGCTTTTGAAAGGACAGAATACTGAAAAAAAAGTCACTCTAAAAATTGTATTTCAAGACAGTGTTTCCTCAGAACCTATAAGTCTAGTCTAGGGCCAATTAATTTGGGGACCCACAATGGTCATCAGCATAAGAAATGCCCTGAGAAGTCTTATAGATAAAAGATGTTTAATGTGTAAATTAATCAGCTTTTACTATGAAATTGTTGCATAACAAAACCCCCCAAATCTCTGTAGCTTACACTTACCTTATTGCATATTTTTTTACAAGTCGACAGATCAGCCGTGTGGGTTCAGCTCTATAGGTCATATATATAGGTCACATATAAATTTATGCATATGTTCATCCTCTGTGAGCTAGGCTGAAGGAGCAGTGCTTACCTGGAGAAGCTCTTCTCATGATGGTAGGCAGAAGTGCAAGAGGCCAAGCCAAACCATACATATAATCTGAATTTAAATCCTCTGCTTGGATGTGACATGTATCATGTCCACACACATCCCATTAGGCTAAGCAAGTCAGACAACCAGCCCAACGGCAATGGGGTGGGGAGATAGCTCCTCCCATGCAGCATGGAGAGAAGTGAGTGGATATTTACTTAACATTAATATATCCCACATAATTCATAAACTTATCTTACCACACAATACTCTTCTTAAAAAAATTGCATTCTTCAAATCTCAAGGTGTTACTGTGCCTTGAGCAGAATTTGAGATGATTTGGGGGAAATTTATGTAAAAAAATCTCTTATTTGTGAAGTACCAACTATGTTTTAATTAACAGAAATATAAAATAGTCTCTGATGTGTGGCTTTTTTGCAGAGAAAATAAAGTATAATAGCATTTTGAATTTGCAAAGACTCTTTACTTCAAAAAATTTTACTGACATAGTGATTGATATATTTTTGTTCTAGTCTCAAAACAGCTTGTGGATAAACTATTACAATCCATTTATTACAAGTAGAAAATCTGAGCCCCATAGATGTTGAGAATTTCCCAGGTTAGAGCAGTGGAACCAGTGCAAAACCTTGGGTTCACATCTCCCACTCAGTGCAGAAACCCCATGCCCCATGGTCATATGAGTTCAATTGTACCAAAATGATATAAACTGCACTTAGTAGGCTTAGAAGTTACAAGATCAGCTTTTCATGGACTTTATTTAAAATGTATTTCAGACCTATACTAACCAGAAAAAAACACCCTAAAAAAGAACCAAAGAAATATCTAGATAGTTAAAAAGAAAATAAGACCATTATCTGGAAAACCTGTCTATCACACTATGTTTGAAATATAAAACTTTTTCTTGATTTAGTTGAGTTTGTCCCAAGGATAAAGTTGTTGTCCAACATTCCTGGTTTGTAATCACATAGGGAATAGTGGCAGCTCTCACCATCTTTCCCCTTTTAACAAAACCTCTTTCTGTGTCTTTCACCTACAGCCAAATAGATATACTAACACAGACTTCCAAATATTGAATCAGCAGGTCACACCTTGGTTATACTCTTGTAGCAAAAGGGACCTGGGAAATGATAATTGGCTATAAAGAATAAATAAGGAAAACAAAACAAATCATAAAATGGCGCTCCTAGAGGCATGAATAAATTCTGTGCCCGGTTAATTGGTTGGTATGTGTGCTAGTCTAGCTTGGCCTGCACTGGTTGTATGGCTCTCCCATAGCACAACCCTGCTTTACTGCAGCCCTGTGCAAATCCCCTGGGTTAAAAGGCCATGACTGCCTTCCTCGGCTTAATTATTTTCTTTCTGGAACCCAAGAGAAAGAGTGAAGCTGGAGGGGAGGGGTGCAGGAGAAATGAAGTATTAGAAAAAGAGAACAGCTCCAATAGGATGGAGAATGAAAGAAACTAAATCACCTTAGGACTATTTCTAAATAAGACAGATGCATGAGGATTGAATGAAGCAGGAAATAATCTATCTTCTATATTAAGCTTAAAAAAAAAGATTTTGCTGAGTTCATATCATGACTATACATCTTACCAGCTGTGTTGCTTTGGACTTGTTTATTCAGTGACTCTTGGGTTATCTGAAAAATGAATATAATAGCAATTACCTGGCAGCTTTATCATTATTGTGAAAATTAATTGAGATACTGTGTAAACTGTGGCCAGAGGGCTCAAAATGACCTGAAAATGTTTTGTGTGACTTGCAGAAAATACTTTAAATTTGGAATTAGTTACTAACATTTAAATTTTAGAGATTTCACTTGAAAATTTAGATTTTAGGGCTTTCTTAAAAATGCAGAAAACCTGCTGTTTTGATTTTCTAATTGCTGTCAAACCAACCACTACAAAACCTACAAAAGGAATACAATCTACAATTTGGGCAGAGCTTAGTGTGGAAAGGTCACTCACTCAAATCACATCATATTAGCCAATAGTAGGTTACTGGAGGCTGGAAGATCCACTTCTAAGATGGCTTTTTCACATAGTGCTGACTGTGGGCTCAGAGCTCATCCAGAGTTGAGAGTTTGGGCCTTCAATCTCTCTCCCGACATGGGCTCTCATGTATTCTGGGCTTACTCATACCAGGCTTACTCTCTCAAGGATAAATTTCCCAAAAGAAAGCCAAACAGAAGTTGTATTGCCTTTCATTACCTAACCTTGGACATCATATAGTATCACTTCTACCACACTCTATTTGTAGAGTCTCTCCCAAGATTTCAAAAGGCAGGGCCATAGACTCCAGTTCCTAATGGGGAGAAATAAAGTTCTTGAAGAGCATATGTATGGGAAATATTGTTATGATCATTTCTAAGAAGTACTATCTATCATACTTGGTAGATTTGGGCTTGCATTTTTCTATGGTCACAGTCATGGGATCTGAGTTGTGTCTGTGTCATTAATAGGTTGTGAAATTACTCCACCTTCCTGGCTACTCAACACTAAGCCTGATCAACAGTTCCATTTACTAGGCTAGAAATTTACACTATTGTTTCCATATACCAAAGTTTAGAGAAAAATGAAGTATCAGCCTGCTACACTCACTAGAGTAGATTTGTTTTGTCAAGGTGTGAGGAACAACAGGCTACATATAGAGGAGGTAGATTTATGGAACAGGATGCTGTGATCCAGAGTCACAAATACACTTTTAAAACTGTACTTTTGACCTCTGAAAAAACAAAAGCCTAGTCAACACAAGATTCAAGAAGAAGAACAAGGTTTCTCTTCAAAGTTGAAGAACTCACATACTCGTGTGCATATCAGTACGCTCTGCAAAATCAGGTGTTTGAAGGATAAGGCAGAGTTGTAGGTGACCTGGCTTAGTAGTAAAGGAGTGCTAAGCCACAAAGACCAGGAGAGAAGTCTTTCTCTTTTTTTTCTTTTTCATTTTCCCCTTTCTTTTTCCTTCCCTTCCCTTCCTTTTGCTTTCCCTTCCTTTCCCTTCCCTTCCCTTTTCCCCTTCTCCTCCTCTTTCTTTTTCCCATTTTTCTCCTCCTCCTCCTCCTCCTCCTCCTCCTCCTTCTTCTTCTTCTTCTTCTTCTTCTTCTTCTTCTTCTTCTTCTTCTTCTTCTTCGTCTTCTTTTTCTTCTTCTTCTTCTTCTTCTTCTGCTTCTCTCTCTCTCTCTCTCTCTCTCTCTCTCTCTCTCTGTCTCCCTCCCTCCCCCCTCCCTCCCTCCAGGCATTTAATGGAGTCTCTGTCAGGTCTCTGGCTGACCACCAAGACAATAATACAGAGATTTCAGAGACCACACACAATCAGAAATATAGTCTTTGTGAAAATAGTTTGGAAAAGGCTATAAACACATAACTGCTTTAATAAACCACTTTAGCGAACCTCAATAATCAGCACCAGCAAACTCTGGGGAAAGGAAAGTAATTGACTTCTAGAGTTACCACCTTACAGTATTATAATGTCTAGTTTTCAACTAAAAAACTTATAAGGCATTCAAACAAATAGGAAAGTATGGTCCATTTACAGGGGGAAAAATCAACAGAAACCATACTTGAAGAAGCCCAGGACTTACTAGGCAAATATTTTAAATCTACTGTGTTAAATACAATCAAATAACTAGAGGAAACTGGAGAAACAATTGAAAACAAAATGAAAAAAATCAATAAAGTGTTGGACATTATAAAAAGAAACCAAATAGTTCTGGACTTAAAAAGTACAATCATTGAAATGAAAAATTTACTAGACGAATCCAATAGCAGATTTGAATAGGCAGAGGAAAGAATTAGGAATCTTGAATATTGGACAACTGAAACTATCCAATCTTAGGAATAGAAAGAAAAAAGAATGAAAAGCAATATACAGAGGCTAAGGGACAGGTAGAATGCCATCAAGAGTATCAACATATATGATGAAAGTCCCATAAGGAGAAGAGATAAAAATGTGGGGGGGGGGGACAGAAAAATAGTGACCAAATCTTCCCAAATTTGATAAATCCAAGAATTTCAAAGATTCTAAGTAACATAAACTGTATGAGATCCCCACCAAGACACATTACAATTAAACTATTAAAAGACAAAGAATTTTGAAAGTAGCAAGAGAGAAGTAACTCATTACACAGAGGAATGAGATCAATAAATTATTGATTTTTTAATAAATAAGATGGAAAAAATAGCCAATTTATCACTAAAATCCATGGAAGACAGAAGACCGTGTGGTAGCATTTATAAAGGAATGAAAAAAACCTGCCAGTCAAGAATTCTATAACCAACAAAACTATCCTTAAAAATTGAAAAGGAAATGAATGCACACCAGAATAAACCAAAGATGAGGGAGTTCACTGCTAGTATATCTGGTTATCAAGAAATGTTAAAGGGATCCTTCAGGCTAAAATGAAAGAAAACTAGATGACAACTTGAAGCCATACAAGGCAATAAAGAACTTCGATAAAGGTAATTTCATAGATAAATATAGAAACAAATATTATTGCATTTTTGGTTTGTAACTCCTCTTTTTGTTGCCTATATGATTTTAAAGGACAAATATATAAAAATCGTTATAAATCTATGTTAATGGGCATACAATGTATGAAGATGTAATTTGTGAGGGAAAAGCAACATGAAGGTAAAGAATCAAACTATATAGAAGCAGAGTTATTATATCTTATTGAACCAAAGTTGGCATCAATTTAAACTAGACTGTTATAAATTTAGGATCTTAATTGTAACCCCTGTGGTAACCAGGAATAAAACATTTGAAAAACATACACAACAGGAAATGAGAAGGGAATCAAAATGGCATACCACAAATAATCAATTAAGCACAAAACAAGGCATTTGGGGGAGATAAGAAAAAAAAACATAAGATGTATGGAAAAAAACTCTGCAAATACAAATTACAGACAAATATACCTTATAAATACAGATGAAAAAATCCTCAACAAAATGATAACAAACCAAATATAACAGCATATTAATAGAATTTTACACTATGATCATGGTGGGCTTTATCCCAGGAATGTAGAGGGGTTCAACATATGAAAACCTATCAATGTAATGCATCCCATTGATAGAATGAAGAGGAAAAAACCACACATGATTATCTCAATTAGCTCAGACAGGCACCAGAGATAAACCAACATACTTCCATGAGAAAAACAAAAACAAAATGCACTTGTGAAACTAATGATAAAAGTTGAACTTGTTCAGCATTATAAGGGCATTTATGAGAAACTCTAAGTTAACTTATTCAATGGTGAAAGACTAAAAGCTTTCCCATAATGTTATGAGCAAGACAAGAATGCCTACTTTCACCCCTGCTATTCAACATTGTACCAGAAATTCTAACCAAGGCAATTAGACAAGAAAAACAAATAAAAGGCAACCAAATTGGATATGAAGAAATGAAACTATCTCTATTTACAGACGACA
This sequence comes from Cryptoprocta ferox, assembly GCA_028646485.1. Classification (NCBI taxonomy): domain Eukaryota; kingdom Metazoa; phylum Chordata; class Mammalia; order Carnivora; family Eupleridae; genus Cryptoprocta; species Cryptoprocta ferox. Next base: position 44,501,547 of record CM053576.1, on the reverse strand, counting down.
TGATCATATAAATAGAAAAAGCTAGGGGCACCTGGTTAAGCATCTGACTCTTGATTTCATCTCAGGTCATGACCTCATGGTTTGTGAGATGGAGCCCCATGTCAGGCTCTGCACTAACAGCACGGAGCCTGCTTGGGATTCTCTATCTCTCTCTCTCTCCCTCTGCCTCTCCCTCTCTATCTCTCTCAAAATAAACAAATAACATTAAAAAAAAGAAACACCTAAAGAATTCATACACACACACACACATACACAAACAACCACTATAGCTACCAAATAATTTTAACAAAGTTGTGGGGTATAAGATCAGCATTCAAAAATCAGATGCATTTCTTCACATCAGCAATGAATAATCCAAAAAGGAAATTAAGAAAACAATTCCATTTATCATAGGATCCAAAAGAATCAAATACCTAGAAATAAATTTAACCAAGGAGGCAAATGACTTGTCAACTGAAAACTATAAAGCATTGCTGAAAGAAACTAAAGAAGGCCTAAATAAATGGAACGGCATTTATATTTGTGGGTTGGAGGATACAATAAGATGGTAGTGCTACCCAAAGTGATCTACAGAATCAATGCAATCCCTATCAAAATTCCAATGACTTTTTGGAGAAGAAATGGAAAAACTGATCCTCAAATTCATATGGAATGCAAGGTTTCCTGAATAGCCAAAGCAATATGGAAAATTAAGAACACAGTTGGTTGTCTCACACTTCCTGAATTCAAAACTTACTACAAAGCTACAGTATGGAAAACAATGTGGTACTTCCCTAAGGATAGATTTATAAACCAGTGGAATAAAACTGAGAGTCCAAAACAAACCCATGCATCTACAGCCAACTAATTTTCAACAAGAGTATAAAAACTATTTGTTGAGGGAAAGGGATTGTCTCTTCAACAAATGGCCCTGGAACTGGATATTCAAATAAAAAAATTAAATTTGAACCCCTACTTTATACCATATACAAAAATCCACTCAAATTGGACCCATAATCTAAATAAAGGCTGAAACAATTAAAAATTAGAAGAACACATAGGGGTAAATATTTTATGAATTTGGATTTGACAGTGATGTCTTGTAAATGATGCCATAACACAAATAATCAAAGGAAAAGATACATTGGACCCCATCAATAATTTTGTGATTCAAAGGACATTAAAAAGAAAGTGAAAGGACAATGAACACAAAGGTAGGTAATATTTATAAATCACATACTTGTTAGGGTTTTAATGTCCATAATAAATAAAAGAATGTCTAAAACTCAAAAGCAAAAAGGGAAACAACTCAGTATAAAAATGGTTCAACCAGTTACACATTTTCTCTATAATTAAATGAGAAGCTTCTCAGGGATAATAATATTATTATTACAACTTTAGGCCAAGTCCTATAGGTAGTTTGCTTACTTCAAATGATGCCATCATCCCCAGAAGCTTGTAGGGAAAGTCTCAATATTCCCTATTTTATGGTTATGAAGCCTGAGGCTCAGCAAATTTAACTGATACCCAAATTCACTGGCTGGTGAGAGGCAGACACAAGACTCAAACCCTGGCTGTCTGTTCTTATTGTGATTCCCCACCCCTATCCTTACCTCCCAACCCATTCAACCTTGTCAGAGACAGCAAGTTATGCTCTAACTTGGTGAAAGCTAAGTAAGTACTAATAGATTAATTGACCAATTACTACTATTACTATTAAGTACTACTATGCTAGATGTGTTTTTATAGATGCCCTTTATTAAACTGAGGAAGTTTTCTTCTATTTCTTGTTGTTTGGGTGTCATGAAAGAGTGTTGGGTGGTTGGTGTTTCTTTTTTTTCCAGTACACTTTCTGCATTTCTTGAGATGATCTGTGGTTTTGTTTTATTCTATTAATGTTGTGTATTTTTATTGATATTTATATGATGAACTAACCTTGCATTCTTGGATAGATACCACTTGGTCCTGTTGTATAATCTTTTTTATATGATGTTGGATTTGTTTTCTAGAATTTGTTAAGGATTCTTGTCTCTGTATTCATTGTGATTTCTTTTTTGGCCCATTGATTATTTGCATGTGTTGTCTAATTTCCATATATTTGTGCATTTCCTAAATTTCCTTCTGTTACTGATTTCTAACATTACTCTGTTGTAGTCTGAGAAAACGTCTTTTCTATTATTGAGACTTTTTTTAGGGCCTAACATACAGTTTATTGTGAACATTGTTCCATGTATACTTCAAAAGAATGTGTACTCTGCTGTTGTCAGTTGGAATGTTCCTTAGGTGTTTATGTCTCATTGGTTTATGTTGTTATTCAAGTCTTCTAGTTCCTTGTCAATCTTGTCTTATTGTTCTATACATTATTGATATCTTCAACCATTATTATTGGATTTTCTATTTCTCCTTTTGATTCTTTCAGTTTTTGCCTCAGGTATTTTGGAACTCTGTTGTTTGATGCATATGTATTTAAAATTGTTATATCTTCTTGATGAATTGACCCTTTGATAATATATAAAGTTCTTCTTTATCTCCTGAAACAATTTTCAATTTTAAGATTATTTTTCTAAAATTGGTATGTCCATTTAGGTTGTATTTTTATTACAGTGCTTGGCATATATTCTCCATTCATTCAGGATGAAAAGATGGACTCTCAAATTCCTTCCATAATACAATAAGATGTAAACAAAGAATCCACAAACACATAATACATACAGCTATCAAAAAGGTTCAAAAGCCGTAGCAGATGTCAAACTCATAGGTGATAGGAACTAAGAATCCAACTCACAAAGGAGCAAAGATCATGAAAGGATAACATTCCAAAAATAAAAATTAAATTTGAGAATACACTAGCTATTTAATTAAAATTAAACCCAAATTAGTGCTTCCCCAATGTTCATCATAGCTGCTTTTGATCAATGAACTGTTTATAATCAAATCACACAAATACAGATATTGAGTGTAAATGTTTAAAAATTTTTCTAGTAATTTGGCAATGTGTTGGTATCCATAAGTGTCATCAGTGGATTTGTTGAATTCGAAGACAAGTTCAAGTAACATCAGACTCACATGATTCACACACAAGTGTCCCCATATAGGTCTTAGTCATGTGCAGTAGGTTCACATCATAGTCCACAGCAGATTGAAAGTAAAATATAATATTGGTTCTTTGCCTTGGATGGCTTAAGACACACTGAATTAAGAAAACATGATTAGAAGATTTTCCTTGTCAAAATATAAAGTTTCCAGAAACCCCACAGACTCCTCTATACTGATATTTTTGTGGATGAGCATCTCTAGTGATAAAAATGTAGGTGATAGAACCACTAATGAAAGAAATTTAGTAGCATTTATGTAAACCTAAAATTATCTATAATCATCAAGTAATTAATTCTACTACCAATCCTATGAATAATCCATAGCAGTAGCTAAGTAAGAATTACACAGGACAACAATCACTGTCTTATTAAAAATAGTAGAAAATCATAACTAAAATTCCTAACAAAAAGGAAGACCTAATTTATTTACATATTCTCATGTTGAAACACTACATAGCCATTACATATGCTTACAAAGGCTTAAAGATCAGGTTTCATAATAATAAAATAATATACATCGGTTTTGGAATACAGAAAAAATGTAAGAAAATAAAACTCAATAATCCCATCATTCAAAGGTAAAAACCTAATATTTTGGTGTGGTTTTCCTCCCCACTATTTTTTACATTATTTCACACGTATACACACACACAACATTGACTTCATACACATGCAACACATTTTTACCCTGTTTTTCCAGTTGATATGGTTTTGTGAAACTTTTTTCATCTGTATTAATCAATGGCTTGTAACTAGTGTTTAGTGGCTTAAAATAATACATGTCTGTTTCTCTGTAATCTATATTTCCATATCTGGTTAGCAGAAGATCTCTGCTTATTATCGTCACTCAGCCATGTCATTTCAAATATTGTTCATCTTTTTGCTAAACCTGGAGTGTTTCCCTTTAGCAATTAAATGTTCCGGCCTGGAAATGATGCGTGTCGCTTCTGCTCATGACTCATTGTCAGGCAGTCCCACAGCCCCACCCAAACGCAAGGTGTCCAGGAAGTGTGAGCCTCCCACATGCCCAGGAGGTAGGGAGCAGAGAACATTTGGCAAAGAGCACCAATGACTGCCAAGCCAGGCCCACAAAGCACCATTGCACTAAGTCAATAGTATTCCACCCCAGGAATGTACTCTCATTTATCCAACCATCCTCATTGTTGGACATTTTAGAAGCTTTGTAGTCTTATAAAATATGCCTGCAATGTATTATATATTAAGTCTTGAATTCATCTCTGACTATTCCTTTTGTGTACATAACTTAAAAATTAACTACTAGATCAAAGCATTTATATCTTATAGTACCCTTAAATTATTTTATGAGTTTATTCCGGAGCATCCGCACAAAAGTTGCTACCAGTAGCAATGTAAACATTCCAACCAAACTTCAGCTTCACTAACCCTGCAAATTGTCAGTTTATTTTATTTAATATTTTATTTTGCATATTGTCATTTTAGAAGTCAATGTTAATTTGATACCAGATATAGTATTCCCTTGTTATTTTAACTACTAAGGCAATGATACATTAAAAGGTTTATTATATGGTGAGAAGGGGCTGGGTAAAGTTCAGTCATATAAACTAATACTATGCATAGAGAGAAATCATCTAGATACTACACAGTATTTAAAAGTTATTGTGATTACTATTAATTTTTGTCTTATCTGTATGTCTTATCTGTATGTTTTTTCTTTGTAATTTTACTACAATTATAAGAATAAGATAATTATTAAATTTATGACAAAGTGGCCTTTCAGATCAGAGAGAGGCAGAATCGTTCAACAGATGGTACTGAAAAACTTGAGTAGGAATAAAATCTCTGCTCTGTGTAATACTATACACATTAATAAATTCCAGAATAACATATATATGCAAATAAGCAAACAAAAACTAAAACAATTATCAATACAATTGTGTTATAATAAAATGTCTAATTAAAACTATCTGGCAGAAGACAATTTCTTAAGCTGTGTAAAAATAACAGAGTATATTACCCACAAATGTTTAAAACAATGGAACAATAAACAGGAATCAACAAGTTTAGGAAAAAGTAACGGAATGAGAAAATATATTAACAACATACATCACATGTACCCAGAATATATAAAGAACCTTGACAAATCAATGCAAAATGAAAAAAAAAAAAAAAAACCTGATACAATTAGGACAAAGCAAATGAGAACTATCAACTACCTCTTTTGGGTCCTTCATATTTGTAACATTTAAAAAAAAAAAAGATAATGTTGATTAATGAAAGTGACAGTAGTCTTTTTGGGTCAAAATTTAGCAGCATCTATTAAAATGTTACACATTCCCCTCAGCCCAGCATTTTACTTTTAGGTACATTAGTCAGAAATATTGACACATTTGCAGAGTATATAAGAATATTTGTTGTAAATTTTGCAATAATAACAGATTGGAATCACCTAATACTCATGGATGCAGGAGTGGCAAAATAAGCCAGAGTACATCCATGTTATGTTAGTATTATATGTATGTTAGTATCCATGTATGTTAGTATTAGTTAGTACTTTTCATTATGTATCTATTTACTTACTTATTTATTCATTTATTCTTGCTTCTTAAAGCAAGAATGGGGAAGAGGGGCAGAGAAAGAGAGGGAGAGAATTTGAAGCAGATTCCACACTCAGTACAGAGCCCAACACAGGACTCAATCCCATGAGCCTGGGATCATGACCTGAGCTGAAATCAGGAGTCAGACACTCACCCAACTGAACCACCCAGATATCCATAGTTAGTAATTTTTTATTTTTTAATGTTTATTTATTTTTGAGACAGAGAGAGACAGAGCATGTGTGGTGGAGCAGCAGAGAGAGAGAGGGAGACACAGAATCAGAAGCAGGCTTTAGGCTCTGAACTGTCAGCAGAGCCTAATGTGGGGCTCGAACTTACAAACTGCGAGATCATGACCTCAACTAAAGTTGGATACTTAACCAACTGAGCCACCCAGGCACCCTTTACTTAGTAATTTTTAAAATGAACTATGTCTATATGTAAAGACATAGAGAAAAATCTAAGACATATTATCAAGTGGAAAAAATATATATACTGCAAAACCATTCATTTGGTATAGTCTTGGAGTGTAGGTTCTGGATTCAGACTGCTCATCTCCCCACGGTGTATCACTCACTGCCTTGGGCACATCAGTTAACCTCCCTGGCCTTGGTTTTCTCATTTGTAAGACAAGTGTAATGACAGTACTTTTCACACTGGATTGTCCCAATCATCACATGGGTAAACCACATTAAGTGCTTAGGAAAATCCCAGGCATATTCCAAGGTTTAGCTACCTATTTAGTTAGAAATAAAAACATACAAACCAAGATAGAATGATTTACCTATACATTGCATATAAATTTTTGTAAATAGAAAGGAGAAAGTATGGGAGATTATTCATAAACTGGGAACCTTGGTGCCCTCAGAAGAAAAATGTGAGAAGAGGAGGAAGCCAGAGAAGATGACTTTTACTTTGTGTGAATTGTTGGAAATGCTGCCAGTAAGGATGTAATTTTGCATTATTTTAACAATTAAAAAATGCAAGCAATAGTTAAAAAAATTAAAAATATGGAACTGGTTTCTTTGTATATAGTTATTATTTTTCAGAAATCACTTTATTAGTATGCATATATTATGGATTTACTTTTACTTTACTTTATGCAGCCTGTTTGCTATCATTATGGAATTGACTTCACTTTTCTGTTACATATTTAACTTTCAGTTGATTGTCATTGAACAACTGTTAGGTCCCAGGCAGTGAAGTAAGTAATGGATTTCAAAAAGTTAGTAATCAAGTGAGGTTCCTAATAAAAGAGAAAGATATGAATAACCAACCACTTGAGAAGGCAAGCGCTTAGGAAAAATATGCCCTAAGGAATTTGAGGAATGCCAAGAGGGAAAGCTAAATTCATGCAGGGAGTCCATGCACTCCACAGAAGCAGGGGTCCTGGAGCTCTTGATCACCATCCAGCCCGGGAGCACTGGTGCCACTGAGTAAACAAAAGAGGTTGGGGAGGAGATGGAGTTCTGGATGATGAACGAAAATAAAGTGCAGTCAGGGACAGGTGTAGGTACAGGATGGCTGGAAGTAGGGATGGATGATGCCTGGACGTCCCCTGTGGTCACATTTCCCACACATTTCCCAGTGCTGGTGAGGTTGAGACATGACCCTATGCATGCAATTGACATGAATACATTCGTGGAGTCTATTACAGCCATTTTAAAAAGTACACAATAAAAGTCTCTCCTATCTGTTTTGGTGTCAAGTGACATTGTGAATAAGTTTGCTCTTACATCAACAACCCAAACGCTTGACAAATATTAAACATTTTTTAATGTTTAATAGAAACATCTTTAAGAGAAAGTTTTTAAGGTCAGACATTGGCCTTTCTCATCTCACTGGCTTTAATGTGAATTTTTTTGGTATATTCTGGTGAGGCTACCCACATCTGACCCAGCAATGAGATGGTGGTAGCTACTGTCTAAAACAGAAATGGTCATGGTGGAGGTCACTTGTGGGGAAGAGCACTGGGTGTTATATGGAAACCAACCTGACAATAAACTATAAAGTTAATAAAAAAATAAAATAAAATAATTAAAAATAAATAAATAAATAAAACAGAAATGGCACCCCCAGACTGTAGCTTCTTAAGGAAGTGAAGCATTTAAAAATACATGCACACGATGTTCTTTCAATGACTAGAGAGGAGCTTATGGTTAAGAGGACCACAGCTGTAAGAAAAGGTTTTCTTGGTTTATATTTTTCTAGATGCCTCTTAAAATTAGTTACCAGTTAGTTAAATTTTCTCCCTAGGGTAAATGTACAAATTAGGTTAACAGTACTGCCTTCACAGAACCACATGAAGTTGCCAATAACATGCTAATTGGACTCACATAGTTTTGTGTTTGTTGAACCTCAGGAGTATCCATAATATTGGTTAAAATGTACTTTTAAACCAGAATAAAACAAAGCCATATTTTTACACTGTAAAACACTATATTTCTGGCTTTTATTGTCAAGATGTTGATTTCGTCAAGATTAAAATTATACCTAAATTTTGTATTTTTAGTGTAGGATTTAGAAATATATATTTTCAATTTTCAAAATGGAATGGAATTAGGCTCAACTTTATTCCATCTTTGGAACTAAAATTAATAACCTAGTTAATTTTCATATTGAAATATTATGCAACGAAGTTAATAATAATGTTATGCTAATTGACAATGATAATCAGTAACAAAATATATAATTTCTTAACTTCATATCTTTACATGGATTACAAGTACCAATTCAACTAAAATGAACTAAGGATTCACCTTGTTACTAAAAGTCTAAAATTTATTTCTTTCTGTAAAAAGAGATATAATCACTGCTGTTTCTTCTTTGGTGAAATCATCTAATAGTAAAAAATTGTATTAAGTACTTTTGGTATCAACCAAGCAATTTCATTTGATCATCCATTTATTTTCTAAAAATGCAAAATGATTTGTAAAGTAGAAATTCATTTATCTAAGCACAAATTCATTTCTCACAAAAATACATGCCCGTCCCCAGCTCAAGGTATTTCCTTTGAAACTCCCCAACTGCTGATTTTCAATCAATCATTCTATTAAAATAAATTTGTCAATTGGAATGAAAACAGCCACCAATGCCTTTAGATGGTATTACATGTTTGGATAATAATGAACATATTGAGCACACCTCAGAAAAGTGCTTTTAAATTTAAAAAGACAGAAGAGAAAAAAGAAGAATCCCACAAGTTCCAAAGGCACAGAATGACTCTTGAAATACTGACGATTAGTAATGTTCCCCAAATTCCACTTTCACTGACTTACTCAGGAAAAGAAAAAAGTGCAATGGGCTCTACACAGTCTGGCTGTCCCGACGAAGACCTCACCCAGAGAGATTGGACGCATATGGACGCCATTTGTAACCAGGGGAGAGAACCCACGGGTCAGCCTAACCTTTGGTGTCTGCCTATCCATCTGTTTTCACATTAGTTGCAAATTATAGAATCCTCCAGACCCAAATGACCATAAATCAGTACTATGAGCATGTACACTTTTCCCATCTGTCATAAAACAATGAATTAAATTCATGCCTGTCAAAATAGGCTGCAGCAAAATGGCCCTTCTTCTGTAGCCGAAGGAATACAAAGCTTCACCTCATCGCTGTAATTTATGGCCTCCGTGGGGCTTCGGGGTGATTAGGCCTTGGCCCACCAACACACAGAAAAACAGTAGGAACTCCAATAACTCCAAATGGAAATCTTGGGTCAAATTTATCAAACAAATCAGAGTGAAATCTATTTCTGTTTGGAAAAGGAGGAGATATATTGCATGTTTAGTGTTCATGCACAGCTTTGGAACTTTTGGCTATTCGGTATTTGTGAGTTTTGGAATTTCTCGCTTAAATAGTATCACCAAAGGACATGTAATGTATTAGACATGAGCCATTTTTAGCCAAATAAAATATACAACTGCAAGCAAAGAGGTTTTTCAATGTTAACATCAACATATTTGTACAAATGATGTAACTGAAAATTTTCTAGGTAGACCTAAAAAAAGCATAGCTTTCGTACTGGAAAAATACACTGGAAGAAAATGAAATATGTTAGCAATAGGAACCAAAAAAAGGGTAATAAAAAGAAGGGCGAAACCAAAGCGATAAGGTATATAGACTTCAACTATTCCATGCCAATGGGCTTATATCAATCCTGCCACACAGTAAATGGTTCTTTAAAAGTTCCTTTCTATCAAATTGCCTTAAGGCAAAACTAGCATCTGAAAGCAGAGAGACAGAGAAAAAAAAACAGGCAAAAACACTGATGTTCACCATACAAAAATTATTGGTCACAGTCAGACGTCCTGGAAAATAAACAGATAACTGGGTTGGGGGACAAGGGAGGGGAAGGGGGTTGCAAACAAAGGCATGCATGCTACAAACTCATCTGCAGGCTTTGGCACTTGTCCCTCATTAAAAGCCACAGTGTGCTTGAACTGGTGTTTATCACGGGGGCCTGCAAGCATTCATTCAATCAGAATGTCGTATTTCACCAAACACCCCTGCTGTATTAGAAATGTTCTGCAGGGTTAGAGCAAGCGAAATGAGAAGATGATGTGGCAATACCGTATGTCATAGATCTGGTTAATATCCAGCCGCAAATTATTGCGTCTTTAAGAGAATTTCCCCGGGTGTTCAAATATCATTTCCAGGGGACTAGAACCCATGTCCAGCAACAGTTCTCAGGTTGTCTGCAAAGTGTAGTTCCTGCCAGAAGTAATGATGTTTGGTCTTCATCTCTGATACTCGGGATGGGTCACCCTGTGGGTCCCCAACTATGTGAATTCGCAGGGATGAGATGCGTCCCAACATCAGCACTCAGCAACACTTTATGGTTGAAATGCCTTTGCTTTCATTTACTGCCTCTGCATCGTGGGAGGCTGTGGAATGCTGGCAGCAAGGTGCAGCAGAAGAAGCTTTGGAAGCAGGCTTTGGAAACCCTTGACTAGTGCTGTAGTTTACTTGCCTTTACAAGATAAGCAAAGTTAGAAATACGTTGATACACATCTTGTGAAGAGTAAACTAACCTTTGCAGAATCTCAAGACAGTAGGTTGCTAATAAATAAGAGCTCTTTCTTCTCTCTTTTCTTTCTTGTTCTTCTTTTCTTCTTTGTCTCTATCTTTCCTTTCTTTCATTTTCCCCAGTTGTTTCTCCCTTTTTATCTTTTCCTTTCTTCTTCCCTTCTGTTCCCCCACCCCGATCTCTTTGTCTTTCTCCTACACGTGTATAACAATCATTCATGTGTGCATGCAAGAATTCAGCTATCTAAACGGACTGGTTCTTGCCCCTATGCAGAATTTTATGGAAGACTGAGATATTAAGCAACACATGATACACTTCATTATTAATTAATTATGGCTGTGATCATTGCTGAGAGCCAGGACTTCTGGTTGCTGTGAGAACACAGAGCCGTGATGGAATCTGATCATGCACCAGTTTTCTATACCACAAAGCTAAGAAGTCCTACCCCAAACTAAACAAAACAATCAAGGTTGTTTTCCTCTAAAGCACGTCATAGAAGTTATCATTATAACCACTGGTTTATTACTTCATACCCAATAAAGTGACTCACTGTTTGTTTTATTGCAGTCTTGTTATTTTTTTAAATGGGAAACTGTAGTAGTAGCTCCTATTACATGAAACTGACCGCCAATAACTATAGGCTTATTTTATTTGAGAGAGAATTTATTAAATAAGAACATATGTTTGAAAGAGAAGAGAATGAGCCACTGAGTTTCTGTTCTCCTATTTACTTCCCAAACCAAAGGTTATAGGAGCCACTTGCAATTGATTAAACCTGTCCCCTGCCATCTGAATCTATTGCCAACAGCACTCATCAAAATCAAGTGGTGAAATTAAAAAATAATTAAAACTTCTAAAGATAGAGTTGCAGATGGAAATTGTTGTAGGAGAGCAAGTACAAAAAAATTACTAAAGTAAAATCATTTCATTCTGTATTTTTTCCAGTTCTAACAATGCATATACACACTCCTGCCACAAATCAGATCAGAGATATTAAACGAATATATAACAATAGGCTTAAAGACTTTGAAAGAAAATATCCAATGTATCTAGACAAAATTTATATTTGACTCACAATAAACCTCTTTTCCTTTTTCATCTCTCTCTCTCTCTTTCTCTGTGTACAACACTTTTTCCCTCAGATAAAAAAAGTCATTTTTTTAAAATTCCCATTTTTAATAGTTTTTTCCTTTTTTTCTATTCACATTTGGTTTACTGTAACATGACAATTAAAAATATGACTGATTTACTGGTAAATTCTTGAAACACTGACAGGGAAGGAGGACAACTGTATCTGTTATTTCATTTTAGATGGTGACCAGCGAATGTATAGGAGCAAACTTTCATAAAGATGTGGAGTTCCTGCGCTTTCATTTCACCTTTGGCAAACGGAATGACCTTGAGAGGTTGTTATTGCTTTTTGGCTTTGAGTTTCTAACCAAAATTTTCTCTGAGGGTCTTCTTCAGCCAGAGACCTGAAAGAGGCAGGAGAGTCACACAAAAGTCTTCCCGAAGCAAAGTCACAGTTCTCTTCAGGTTTCCACAGCAAAGATCCGAGACTCCAACTGTCCACAGTTCCAGGCTGACACCACCGCAAGGTCTCAGTGGCCCATTATTAAGAATTATTTATTTTCTTCTCTTTATATCCATAATATTTTAAATATGAGGTTTGGCCATTTAACTATGGCAAGTTCGAGTACACTCGGCAGCAATCTGGAGCAGGAAGTCCTGCAGGAAGGCTGTATAAATTCAGGCTGACATGGGGAGAAACGAGAACCAAGCTCAGAGCCACCCCCTTGGGAACAGCAAATTCAGGAGCCATTTTGGGCATGTGGCTTGTTGGGGGGGGGGGTTTGCCTGCAAGGCAGACCCCAGACTGATACCTGGGAAGGTCAGGAAAAGGGAGAAGTGACTCCCCCAGCCAGTGCTACAGTATATACACATAAAATAAAACAATACAGAGAGTATTGGGTATGTGTCATTAATTTGCGAAGAGCTCAACCATCTTCTTTACAAAGATTTTCTCATTCTTACCTGTTGCTTAAGACTGCAACTAGATGGCATCTCGTAATTTTTCCCCCTTTTAGTCTGTTCTGGAAACTCAGGTAAACCTGTGAGAAAATGATCACTGCGATGGAGAGGTGGGGACAGAGCATTATTTTCTCAGCTCTTTTCAAGGGATTCAGTGGGTTTAGGTGTTTATTTCTGAAATTAAATGAGTTGTAATAATAAAGATGTGTGGCTTTTATCAATGGTCTACTAGAGGTAACTTGAATACCAGGCATTTCTACAGTCACATACAGAGAAAAATAAACACAAACCTGCCCTAGCCGTTTACAAAGAACGTCTCACATTTGATCTTCATAACGGCTGAGATAGGATTCTTGGGAAGCTGTTTTTGTGATTTGCTCAAACTGGCAGACACTTGCTCTAAGTCACATACTGTCCTTTAAGCCATACTGCAATAGAGGGATGGAAGTTGCTGGAAAATATCATTTCTGTTTCACTGTCAGAGTTTGGCAATCTGTTTAAAGCTACTTATTTCTTTTATTCTGTTGCTGCTCTTTTCTGCCTTTTTCTCTACATCAAAGGTATTTCTCCTTAGAGTTTCTTTGCCAGAAACGTCTTAGACAACTTGACTACTTTAAAAGCCCTTTCATACACATTATCTGTGATTTTGGACATAGGCTTTCACAACTACAAAACACCCTGTCCACTGTGGCAGAGCTCCCCACACCACGTGTGAGGGAACCAGTTGTATTCTATCCCCTCACCTGAAGGTGTGGCTGGTCGGATCTGATACCAAAGCAGCCTGATTAGGGCTCTTAGCATGGTAGCCCAGGGGAAGGAGGATTCCGTTTGCCTTGGAGTCCCCACATGATGAATGGAGTCCTTGCTGGAGCCAAGTCGATGCCCACCCACCTGCCAGGTACTCGTGCAGGGTGAGGCTGTGCCCAGGACAGCAGAACGGGAACAGCTTTGGGAGAGGCTGTGTTGCAGGTACCCCAGGAGGCCCTGGGGCTGGAAGTGCAGCCCAGGGAGCTGGGGGTGGGGAGAGATGTGTGTCGCTTTAGGCCCAAGGTTTCATCTTCTAGTACATCAGACACTAGTGGCTGAAGTACCCTCTTTGTTCAAACCAGCTGCAGGATGCCTGCTGTAACCAGACATGCGCACCCTGAAAAACAGAGCTTTGTCACTCTTTCCAAGTCCTTGTCTGATATGCAGAAATTGAGTGGGTTGGAAATCCATGCTCATTATCATAAGAAATTATAATAGTTCATCCTTCCATGAAAGAAAAGCAGGAGATTTGAGTCTTTAATATTTTCAAATAGAGTACATTTTTGAATGGCTGTACAATGGCCTTTTTAAAAATAATCTACTTGAATCAACAAACGGTCTTATTTACAGTGGCTATAAAATTGTGCAATTATCGTGGTGCTAATCAAGTTAAAGTTCCAGGGTGCCTCCTTTCACCAGCTCCTGTGAGTGCTAGCAGAATTTCTGGGAGTTACAGAATATTCTAGGTTGGGAGAGGAAGCCAAATCTTAAACAGAAAGCTTTCTATATGAACAGTTCTGACACAGGCATAAAGATATTGTAGAGGAAAGATATCTCTATCTCCAAGCCTCTAATAATTTATTATGACTTCGTTTCTCATTCTAATTAAAGAGTAACTTTTCCACCTGGTTTTATATTTGCTATTTTCTATCCTCTTAAAGTCTCCCTGCTCTCTCAGATTGTCTAAGTTTCAGACCCCAGAAACCTGGCTCTGAAGCTGATGAGAAATTTCATAAAGCCCTTTCAAGCATAAAGGCTGACAAAGTTAAAGTCAGATCACAGGGGCAAGTTCAAGTTTCTCATTAAAGAGTTGGGGTGGGTTGTGGAAAATATTCCATGTGAAAGATTTATACAAATTCTATTTTTAATACTGTTCTAAAAGGATCGTATTTTATTTTTTTATCATAATTATATAATATAAAGAACACGTAATGAAAATCTCACCAAGTGCTCTATAAATGCCCCTAAATCTCCTGGTTCCTGCGCTGTACAAATCGGATCATTCTCAGGGCGCTGAGATGTGAAAGGGATGCTCTGCTCCCTGAGTCATGCTCTGTCCCCGGGGAATGGTTTAGTTCCAGCTCCCAGCCCAGCGCAAGGCGCGCGGTCCCCACGCAGCCCCGGCTCCCGCGGGCGCACTCAGCCCCAGGGCGCGCGGTGCCTCGCTCCCCATCGGCATCTTCACCGGTCTGCCGCCAGACCGCGGCAGCGCCTGATCGGCCCCTGGGCTGCAGCGCTGAGCCCGCTGGTCAAACCCGAGGGCTGAAGGCTTACGTGCGACTGTCCAACTGTTCCTCAAAGCTGTCTGCGCCGCCACACGCGGGGCCAAGTGTGCATGTGTTTGTGCTAAGTGCCAGTTAAGTTCTTTCAGAATGAGTGAGCATTTGATTACCCGGGACCCCATCCAGTTGTTAAATCATTTGATTAATCTTCATCTGCGCAAACAATTCCTAATGATAGAGCTGCCATGGCTGTTCATTTGGAACAGCTTCTCCCTTTCGTTTATGTGGAGGTAGCTAACTGGTTTGCATTGGTGACGCTGGCACTTGTGACAAGTCCTGTCCAGTTGTGTTCTAGGATTGCCCCTCACTCTCGGTTTGTCTGAAGTTTCCTCAAAATGAGATGCCGCTTATGAATTTTTGACATCACAGACGTGACACTGTGTCCTTCTCAGGACATCACGTTCCAGACAACGGTGGTCAGTTTGCCCCATTTTAGATGCTGTTAACTTGGGTCACTGGTTGGGGTACTGTCCACCCACACAAAATTAAAATAAGGCCTGTAGTTTAAATAGATTAAATAATAGCATTGTATTAACATTAATTAACCGATTTTGATATTATACCATGGTTACCTGAGAGAACATTCTTGGTTTTACAAAGTATGCACTGAAGAGAGACAGAGAGAGTGAGGAACAGAGAGACAGAAAGAGAGAACAATATCGGAAATGTGTGAAAACTTGGAAAATATAGTGAAGATACAGGAACAGTCTTTGTCCTGTTTTCTCAACTTTTCTTCAAGCCTGAGATTATTTCAAAATAAAAAGTTCAAAAGGAACGTAGAGGAAGTCCACTTGACACCAATGCCAGATCCAAAGGAATGCTTCTGACTCTGTCCCATTGGTGCTGTGTAGGCACTGTCAAATAAATAATCCAAGGGATTTTCTACCAGCCCTGTGTTTTCTGCCCAGTTTTCAATGGCATCCATCAGTCTAGAACAATTTTTACCATGAGATTCACATACAAAAACTAAAGGATGAAAAATCACAACTGCCTTCTCAGTCTATTTCTGAACATCTGGCTCTGAATCAACTTTCAACTTTGCAAAGATCGACTAACACATGTCTAAAAACCATGTGCCAAAATACGCAACAGAAAGGACTGGTTTAAAGAACATAAAATGGACATAGTAAGTCTTCAGCTCTCACCTCACTGTCATTTTCCCATCCTCTGTCTGCCTTTGGGTGGAAGCTGCTTTCCAAATTTTGAAAGGAAAACTCTGACTCGGTCAGGATAAAATTCCAGAACATCCTGGTGGGATGTCAAAAATAGCAGTGATCCTTAAAGTAATTGAGTTATGGTTATTCACTTTACATATTATGAATGTGAAGGTCGTGTTCAAAATGTTTGTTGTTTTTAACATTTTGCCCAGTTGAATTGGTTGAGGGGATATTTTCTAAGAATCCTAAAGAATGTAATTAGTTTAGTTGTTTTTTGTTTCTTGATTTTTTTTTAAATCAGAGTCCATACTTCAGACTTTTTATTTTACAAAGTTTGGATAAATTAGAAAGCCAGACAATACATGTGATTGCCTGAATGGAATGTTTAGATAATCCTGTGGTGACTGCCTTTTCAAACACAAAATGTACTATGATTGATGCCATGTCATGAATATTGTGTATAAGTACAGAAACCTTAGCCTTCTGGCTTCTTGATCTGGTCAGGAGGGTGGCTATGGATAAGCTAAAGGAACAATATATTTGGAGCTGATGAGCTTTGGACCTGCCAACCAGCTCTGCCATTTTTTTAGAGTAAAAAGTCACTTGTGATACAACAGTTATGTAAGGTTGGACAGATTGTCTACTGCACCAGAAACACTTGACCGAGAAGGTGGATCCACATATCTAGCCAACACTCTGCTCACCCAGCTGTGCTCCTGGTGAGGTTGGGTCAGCCCTAACAAAGGGGCACTATTTTATAATCAGTCCTCTCTGAGGAAATATGTCTTCCAATGAGAGAAACACCCCCTTTGAAGTTATAGTTCCCTGGGAGGATACAAATGTGCTGACAGCAGCCTGAAGAAGCCCCTTCCCATGTCCCTGGTTTCAGTACCATCAGTTATGACGGTGGGAGTAAGCTAGGAAATGTTCAAAGACTCAACGTTGGGATGTTTAAGGCAATAGTACTTGCGATAGCAAAAAGTTGAAAAACAGCTCAATAGACCCAATGGAAGGGAAATGGTCAAATATGAGGTGGGAGAATGAGAGGGCCATTAAAATCATGTTTTCAAATAATACCTAATGATAAAGGGGAAAACAATGTAACAATATAACAGGAAGTAATATTAATAAAAGAAGCAGAAATGCAGGCACACAAACTCCTATGGGATTACAGATGGCACAGGAGTGACCATTTACTCTAGGTTACAGAAATATTTGTGGTTTATATTTTCGTTTTCCTTTTTCTGCATTTTCCAAATTTTATAATGCCAATATATCATTTCAGGAGAAATACATTGAAATGAAAAAAAAAACTCAAAAAAATGTTTCTTTTCTCCAACCTAGGTCTTTGACTTCAAACTATTTATCCTAAGTGGCAGCAGGGGCTGTGGCGGGGGGAGGGGGGATCAGAAATATAGCCAGATGTGAATTAGAGAGTCACAAAAGAAAATGTGAAAAATAAGAGACAAGGCCAAAGGAGAGAAATTGTTAAGGAGGGCGTAGGTCTTGCAGATGCCACCATGAAATGATGTTTATGTTCCTGTTCTACTCTGTCTTTTTTGTACTCACAGAGCTTCTTGGCAGCAGTGTGCTCTTGGATCAGGGAGGGGAGGCCGGCTTGTCCAGTTCTCAGTGTGAACTAACAGATTGGCACCCTCGTTTAAGTTGTAGGCTTCTTTCCTGAGAATGAAACATGACAATCTGAGAATATTGAAGGAAAAACAGAACACAAACTTAAATATACTCAAATACTTCAGCTATGTGAATACAGAAATACATGGATTCAGAGCCAACATTTAAAGACAAAACCTGGAAGGAAAATACAAAAATATCACAAAGGTTTTCTCCATGATGGGATTGTAGGCAATATTCCTTTTATTCTTTGTAGTCTTCTCTGTGTTTCCAAATTGACCTACAATTAGCACATATTAAGTGGGGATGGGGAAGCATATTTTAAAAACACAATACCGCCTATGATGTATCCAGCTTAGGGACATCATTTAAAGGTTTTTTCAAAATGTCTCACTTTGAGAGACATGGATTTGGTTCTGTTTTGAGGATTGCATGCTCTTCCACTGAGCAATTGAGGAAATCCCTGGAATATTGTAAATTCAGGTTCAAAATCATGCTTATTTTTTGTGGTGTTCCTTCCTTGTGTCTTTTCCTCTCCTCCTTGTTGCTTCTTAATTCTACCAAACATCTTCCGTTTTATACTTTAAGAACTTATCAATGAGTAGATATTTATAGGGATTTTGTTGTTCTCTGTTTGCCTGGTCTGCTTAGTCTGGAAGAGGCTGCTTAGCAAAAACCCTGCAGGTGTCTTGTGTTTATGTTGCTGCTATAGACTTACCTGGAATAATGTGCACCTTTTACCTTCAAGAGAGGAAAATGCTGGGGAGCTATCAGGGAGGAAGTATGGGGGCGGGGAGTTGAGGGCTGTGAAGGTCCAAAATTGGAGGTGTCCAAACCAGGAGAGATGAATGCAGAGAAGTGTAGTGTTCCATGGACAGGGAAGGCCAGAGACAGCTCCAAGTTCTACCCAGACCAGTGAATCCTATGGGGGGAGGTTTAACATGGACTGTGGAGGTGCAGCTCCAAATATTGGGCCCTGGACAGCAAAGGTCTCAGTGGGCTGAGGGAGAGCAGGCCAGTCTCAAATGGAATATGGTAGCCCCAAGCTAGGAGCAATGGCAGTGATAGCTAGTCACCAACACCTAAAGGTGGGCACCTCTCTTGCTTCTCCTGATTGAGTTATCCCCAATGCTGTCTGGAATTGGGAGGCAGGATGGAGGAAGAGTTCCCTTAAAACTAACAGATCCTGGATTTCTTATCTAGGCTGATGAGTGAGAGCTCAAGCCGCATTTAATTGTATTTAAAAAATTTACAACAAGAACCATGTCATTTTTACATCCAGAGTGTCATGGGAAAATTTACACCTATCTTAATAAATACAAAAATTTTAATAAAATGAAATGACTTCTAAGCCACAATTTGTAACCAGATATCATAAAAAGCAGTTCCTGAAAGTTCTGGTCAAAAGGATAGGCAAACCATTAAAATCAAGATCATGGAATCCGAAAAGACATATTTTCTCCTGCAAAATAAGTTTAGACTCTAAGCTTGATGACTGGTGATACTCTGTAGAGACATCCCAGGCAAAGCCTAGATCATCCCCCTAATTCTTCAGGGCACACTAGAGTTTTCAAGAGGTCAGGGCTTTCTCGCTGAAAATCTCATTGAAACTTCATAAAGTGATCATGACTTTGCCAAATCCATCCCCTTTCCCTTATCCCTTGAGGATCCAAATCCAAATATGCATCTCCACATTTGTCCTTTCCATTGACTTCCATTGACTTCCAGATGACAAAATCCAAAATGCAAAATCCAAAATTACAGAAATTTTCAAAATTACAGAAATGCAAAATCCAGGAGCACAGAAGGGAGAGAGAAAGGTGTTTCAACCTTAGGGACTTTAGAAAATTAATTTGCTGTACACGGGACATTGCACATCCAGTGGGGTCTAGGGAATTACCCTGTAATCATATACATCAATAGCTATGCTTTGAATGTACGAAAATTCCCAAGGGTATAAACCCAAACTGTCAGGGGTATCATGTTGGTTCTAGTCAGATTTTGCTGTCAAAGAAATATGAAAAATAATGTTTATTTATTGGAGATTTATGGATTCTTGAATTGTGGATAAGACATCACGGATATGTATCTAATTTGTCAGCTTGAAATCTCAGACTGGATGTCCAAATTTTATCTCAAAATTAATACAACCAAAATAAATCCCCTGCACTTCATTTCTAGAATCTCTTCCTCACTCAACTTTTTCACGTTACTCACTGGACATGTTGCAAAAGCCAAAACCCTTCGGTTCTGGCATCTCGTATGTTGACTTTACCCGCCAGTTATGTCAGTTGAACTTCCAACACATTTATTGTCCTCCTTGGCCCCTGCCACCCCTTGGTTCCTACCACCGTCATTGTCAGCTGCACTACAGGAGTTTCCTAAATAGAGGTTTACCCACTATTGCTGCCTCTCCCTCTCTATTCATCTTGGATTGTAGATGGAGAAGTCTTAATCCCAAATCAGTCCATATCACCACCCTGCTTTCAGTCCTTCAGTGCTTTTCATGAGTCCTCTTTGAAGAACATCCAAAGTCTTGAGGGTGGCCCCTAGGTCCCAGCATCAGTGCCCACCCCCAATCTCCCCAGCTCTCCTTGGCTACACCATCTCTCTCATGGACTACTCTCCAACCTCTCTGGCTTCATCTCTCTTGCTCATACCTGCAAGCTCCATTTTGCCTCAGGGAGTGGCACCTGTTGTTCCCTCAGGGTGGCTCCTCTATGTCCTTCCAGCCTCAGATCAGGTGGCATCTCCTTAGAGAAGCCTTTCCTGACCATTCTATCTAAGGTAGACCCACCCTGCACCACCACTTCTCCCTGTCCCATGACATTGTCTGGTTTCACCACTGCAAAAGTCTCAGTGTGGTTATGGCTTATTTCTCCATAGGTTACTACCGGTTTCCCCCCTCCACTGTGGCATCAGAGCTGTGCGGGACTCATTCACACTGTGAACTTGGTCAGAGCCTGGCTTATAGTAGGTTGTAATAAAACAAAAGGAAGAAAGAAAGAAAGAAAGAAAGAAAGAAAGAAAGAAAGAAAGAAAGAAAGAAAGAAAGAAAGAAAGAAAGAAAGAAAGAAAGAAAAGCTAGAGAAGGAAGGAAGGAAGGAAGGAATAAAAGAAAAAAGAAAGGAAAGAAAGAAGTGGCAATATGAGATCCTTCATTTTAAGTATCTAACATGGTGCCTAGACTATAACAAATGCTCATTACTTGGACGTTAATGTTATTATTTTATTATATTTTTATTTTTAAAATGATCTTCATCATCATGAAAAGGTAAGGCATCTTGGGCTTGTAGGATCTGCAATGGGTATAAATAAATGAGGGTGGGGAATACCCACTCCAAAATTCTAGATGGGGCTGACCCTGAAGGTACTGGCCTCACCTTCCAATGCATAGCTACCATCAAGGAGCATGATCTATGGGTTTCAAGCCCTCCTTCAAAAACTCTAGGTACTTTTAAGTGGGTAATTAAATCTTGAGAGATTGGTCTTGGGCATTTCATTCAGGTCAAAAAATATTATATCCATTGATATTCACCATACGAACCTCAGAAAGGGAATTCATTGCTTAATGATTAAACTTCACATATGTTACAGATTAGAGTCAATATATCCCATGACATATTTAGATAACACATTTCCCAATTCTTTTGCTACACAAGCCCACATTTCTTTTTAAAAAATCAGATTAGTTATCATCTTTACTACTATATGTTACCTATTCATCAATTTTTTTAAAATGCCATCCAGTAGAAAAAGGTGAAAAAGCCTCGAGCACCTGAAATCATAACTGTTACTTTGTTTTATTTAAGATAGAAGAGAGTGATTTCAGATTTTAAAGGTTTTATTTGAAAGATAATTAAATAAGTCAACTGTGCTTATAGAAAAATCCTTTGCATTGGCTCAAGCAAAGAAAAGATACATTTCTAGAAAAGAATGTTATTATATGCGGTAATTTAAAACACATATCAAAACTACTTTCCTCTAATGTAAAGGATATAGCCGTTTTAAAAATGAAAAGGACATGAAAGATATGTTTCTCATGCCATTTGATGAAATGTTTGACAGAACATAAAACCCCCGAGATTATTTGGATCCGATGTTCTTGGAGGCCATTCACCATGATTTCTCCTCTTGTGGTTGCTTCAGGGTAAAGTAAATTATGAGCATTCACCTAATGTGAAAAGTCATATCTGACCATCTGGCTCTATTTCAATGTGATCTTCAAAATTTCTTCTCAGTATTAAAAAAAAGTGCAACACTGAGTAGATTTATTAATGCACTTGAGATTTGGGGGGATGGAGCTAACTGTATTTACTTTAGAAATATTTGAGAAACATACTTTTATTCACAATCATGTAGCAAAGGCAACAGTAAATACTTGAAATAAATTTAATGATCATCTGAAAGTTTCTCAGTGTACCTCATTTACCGTATTCAATGAATCCCACTAATGCAGAATTTATAATAGCATTTATTACTTGATGGAGCTGGAGTTTCTTATATTTTCACTTTTAGGAAATGGTTTCAATAAACAAAATGAGTACTGTAAATAAGGCTTCAAGTAATTTTCCAACATTTTGTACACATTTTTGCATTCCATTCACTGTCTTCATCATCACCGTTCATGTATGGAATTGTTTGTGCAAAGTTCACTTCCAGCACATATTTCCTCCCACTATTCCCAACAGCAGTTCCATTAGCTCAGTACCAGGGACGCTGTTTTCACACATGGGAATCAAAGGCTTAGAGAGGTTAATTAACTTGTCCAGGATCACGCAGCTGGAAAGAGACAATATTTTTATTCCAGAGCTTTTATTTCCATCTAGTCTTGGAAAACTATGCTGGTCATCAGCTTGTGTTGCTATATGCAAATTTTAGAAATTAAGTCATATTTTGACATTTGCAATACAGACTGATCATCAGTTCAAAATAACTTTCCCACAATTCACCTAAACTAGAGAGATTCCTCCACTCAAGTATCTCAACTATTCTTAATTGTAATTTTAGAAATATTATTATCAGATACGTATGCCTAATTATCTTCTCTTTTCAACATGTTTTAGCAGATGGTGTGGTTTTTCTGGATGATAAAACGACTACAAGACACAGATCAACCCCTTAATAATAATCAAACCCTGGATAACTGTTAAGCCTAACACACCCACAATTTTCCCCTTTTTGAATTATTTTATTTTATTATTTTTTTGAGAGAGAGAGAGAGCATGCATGCATGAGTGGGCGAAGGGCAAAGGGGGAGAGAGAATCTTAAGCAGGTTCCATGCTCATCACAGCAATGCGGGACTTGATCCCACGACCCTAGGATCATGAGTTGAGCCAAAATCAAGAGTCAGATGCTCAACTGAACCACCCAGGCACCTCCCTCCACTTTTTTTTTTTGCAATTTTTTCCTTTGATTTAATGGTCAACCCAAAAATCCAAGTTGACATGTTGCTTTTGAATTCCCAGGAGTGGCTGCTGCCATTATTTAAAATAGTGATCAGTGGTGATAGTGTTTAAAGCTCGACTTTCTTGAATCCCAAAGGACTCTCTCTTTCCTTAGAGAGAAAGCATGAATAATGGAGCAGAAGTATGAATCATCCACTCCCCTGCTCCAGTGGTTGACATGATGGCTGCGAGACTTCTCAGACATCAGATTCTGTCACTGAGTTCTAAAGACCTCAAAAATTATTCACAAATGAAGCTTTGCTTTAGACAAGGGTCTAAAAGCAGCAATACCATGATTAATAAATACTTTCATGGTGAAACTCTTTTATAATGAAATTTATGGTTAAAATATGCCATATGAAATCCATGTGGAGATTGGATCATTTGGTTTCATAGTACCCAGACTGCTCTTTGATAGTTCCTTGGTTATACAACTCTGAAGAGCTGAAGAGACAATTATGATAACATTTCAGATGCAAAATAAATTTTGAACAGTCCAGTTACTTTAAAGATTACAGAGTTAGATTGTGCCACATAAAAAAAGAAGTCTATTTTCTGGTTCTCAAATGCAGTAACAAAGCCCCAGACAAATTTCGGGATTTCTCCATTGTTCTTCTGGCTCTTCAGCCAGCAGCCCCGAGATAGGAGATTAAGAAAGCCAGAGGTGAAATATGAGTCATTTTGCCCTATTCAGTGTATGTCAGTTGGGTCCAAAGCTCCAGTGTTGAGTAAAAACAATAGGACCCTAGAATATTCCATCTTTGGCAAGGGGCTGCTTGGAAAGTGTGAGGTCTCAGTGCAAATGCAGTGGAAAATTCCAAAAATGCTGCAGCTGGGGACTGCCTGCTACCTGTTCTCCTCACAGCTGGTCAGCAAGTTTCTTTCTTTTTCTTTTTTTTTTTTCCTTGAGAGAGAGAATGAACGTGCATGTGCATGGGTGCTTGTGCTGGGGAGGGGCAGAGGGAGAGAGAAAAAGAAAGAGAGAGAGAAGTCTTAAGCAGGCCCCACACGCAGCATGGAGCCCAATGGGGGGCTCGATCTCATAACTGTGAGCCAAAATCAAGATTTGGACGCCCAACCAACTTAGCCACCCACGTGCCCCAGAAAGTTCTTTCTTAAAGGAATACCCAAGTGGCTTGCCCCACATCTCCCCTACAGTGTTTGAAATAAAATTATATGCTAATATTCACAGAGTTTAATAAATCATTATAATATTTAAATGGCTAGAATTCAGTCCTACATTTTAATTCTAGTTACTAAGTCCTAGAAAATCAATTGAGTGGGTAGGATCATCCTCTTCACTAACACTGATGCTGCCATTTAATGACCTCAGTTGTTCTGAATTTCACACTCACACATCTGCTAGTAGTAACAAATATTCAGCCAACATCCATAGCACCATGGCAATTTACTAGTCTTTCAGCTTTTTTTTTTAATTTTTTAATGTTGTATTTATTTTTGAGAGAGACAGAGAGACGGTGTGAGCAGGGGAGGGTCAGAGAGAGAGGGAGACACAGAATCAGAAGACAGGCTCCAGGTTCTGAGCTAGCTGTCAGCCCAGAGCTCAACGCGGGGCTCGAACGCACGAACGGTGAGATCATGACCTGAGCCGAAGTCAGACGCCCAACCGACTGAGCCACCCAGGCGCCCCTAGTCTTTCAGCTTTTTGATGCCATTTCTGACCCATAGAACCATATCCCCATGAAGTAAATCAAAAAATGTCTCCAAATATTCACTTCCTATTTGGTATCCTACAGCTGATTGTTCAGTCTGGCCCCAGTGTATCTCAAAAATAGACGGTGTGGGAAGGTAATGTAGTAGGACATTTTGATCTCTTTACTCTCCTGCATAGATTCTTTGTGTTTATTTTTTTTTGTTTTATTTATTCTTGAGAGAGAGAGACAGCGTGAGCAGGGGAGGGTCAGAGAGAGAGGGAGACACAGAATCTGAAGACAGGCTCCAGGCTCTGAGCTAGCTGTCAGCAGAGAGGCTGACTCGGGGCTTAAAGCCACAAATGGTGAGATCATGACCTGAGCCAAAGCTGGATGCTCAACCGACTGAGCCACCCAGGCGCCCCTCTCCTGCATAGATTCTTATGTCCACATTCACTGAAACGGAGGTACCATCAAGAGGAAAGATGATTAATCAAATATCTACAAGTCCCCAGACATATCAGAAAACAGCTCCACAGTGAGAAATAAACTTTTCTATAGCATATGCCTGCTCAAAGGTCACCTGAAAGTCCTCAAATCATCAGGGGTCCCATATATCTTCATGTTTGAAGGCACTCCTATTCTACCAAATCCACATTTTGCAAGATTCTACAAATAGATTTTTCTGTTCTTTTTTTAAAATATTAATTTTATTTGGGGGGAGAATGCAAGCAGGGGAGGGGCAGAGAGAAGGGACAGAGGATCTGAAGTAGGCTCTGTGCTGACAGGTTGATAACAGTGAGCCCAATATGGGGCTCAAACTCAGGAACTGTGAGATCATGACCTGAGTCTAAGTCAGACGCTCAACTTTATTTTTTCTAAAATAAATAAATTGTAATCCCAAGTGTCATGCAAAATCATAAATACCTCACCCCTGACCCTCCACGAGGATAGAATCTGATAAAAAAATGAGAATGGAGATGTATTAGTCTACTGGCACAGCCATTAGAAAACATGGCAGACTGAGTGGATTGAGCAACAGAAATTTATTTTGCATAGTCCGGAGACTAGAAGTTCAAGATCAAGGTGTTACCAGTATTGATGTGGGTGAAACATCTTTTCCTGGTTTGTAAAAGGTCACTTTCTTACTGTGTCCTCATGTGGTGTTTCCTCTGTGTGCACACAGAGGAAGAGAGAGAGATCTCTGGTTAGTCTTGCTCTTCTTTTAAGGACCAGTTCAATTGGATTAGTTCTCCACCCTTATGACCTCATTTAACTTTAATTATCTCCCTAAAGTCCCCATCCCTTGATACAATCATATTAGGGGTTAGGGCTTCAATATGAATTTGTGGGGAGAGGCTCAAACCAGTTCATAACAGGGGATGTGGACAGCTAAATACTGTTGAGCATGGAAAGCCAAAATATCTTAAATCCATATAGTGTGACCAGCAACACTACTGATTCACAAATAAAGTCAGGAATTAAAACAAATAATACTTCCCCAATTTTATAGCTGTGTTATGTCCTCATTGCCATGGTGAAACCTTGAGAAAGGCATAAATCAAAATCATTCCTTGGCTCACTTGTTAAGGTTGTAAATACCTCTCCTTTTTTTCTGCCCACTGCTGAGGGCCACAATGGAGGATTCTTTTAGTAGCATGATGGCACCAAGTTTCAATCACCCATTCAGAAAATTTACAGAATTCATGGTGTCAGGGCACAGAGGTAAGATTCAGATCTTGTATGCCTTTTTTAGAGAAGAAAAGGACTCAACATCAGGAGGATATGAGTTTCAAGCTACTTCTGTAGCTTTCAGTGTCTTTGGCACAAGGGAGGCGAGGACAAGATTCTTTCCCCTACAGCTACTAAGAGAATCTCTTTAAGTTACAGTTGATTTATTTCAATTATTTATTTAATGCTCTTACATGATGCTACAGTGGCATCCAGAGTGCATAACAAAGTGGCCTGAACCCCCTATCAGTTCCAATAGTAAGCCCTGGATTTACAGGCTAGGGCAAAGTCATGGATGGGGATACAAGACAGATCCATTTCCCTCACCAGTGCCCTAATCTCCAAGTCAGCCATGGTGGGGCCATTCCTTGTTACCAAAGGGGCCAGTGTGCTGTGCTAGGAGTAAAGGGGTGAAAACGGAGAAAGGGTAGAATAACCATTCCCATGGGGTGCTCTAGTACCTTCACTGGTTTTGCTCAAAATTCTCCCTGAACACAGTGTATCCCAGTACTTCATTGCTGTGTAACAAACAACCTCATAACTTAGTGGATTAAAATAAGCATTTTATTTTTCTAATGATTTTGTGGGTTGGATGATTTGTCTCTGAGCCACCAGGGTGGCTGGGGATAGAAGACCCATTTCTAGGATAGTTTCTTCAAACACAGTCTGACACCCTTCCCCAGGCTTGGGCTCCTCACAGCATGGTGGTGTCAAGAATGTCCAACTTTGTATGTGGTTGCTGGCTTGCCTGAGACTGAACTTCCTTAGACAGAGTGTTCTAGAGCCCAGAAGGAAGCTTCAGGGCTCCTGATGACCAGCCAGCCACAGAACTTGCAAAGCATCAATTCCATGATATTCTATTGTTCAAGTACAGGTTCAAGGGAAAGGGTCTTAGATCCCACCACTCAGTGGAGCAAAGAGCAACTTTTTAAAAAATGTTTACTTATTTATTTTAAGGCACGGAGGGGTGACTAGAGAGGAAGTGAGTATCGCAAGCAGATGCTGCGCTGTCGGTGCAGAGCCTAAGGCCAGGCTTGATCTCATGAACTGCAAGATCATGACCTGAGCCAAAATCGAGGGTTGGACACTTAACCGACTGAGCCATCCAGGCACCGCAAGAGCAACTTTTAATATAGCAAACACAGTATATGTGTAGGAAAGGAAATCCTAGAGGCTCACTTTGTGTACATGGAACCTGTCTGCTATGCTTGCTTTGCCGTTTTGGGTATAAAATTGGGGAAGTGAGGTAAATAAGTCTCTCTTCTCCACAGTACAGAATTTGGAGCCAGATGATTCCACCTCTTACTGCCCTTCCACATCCTTTTATCTCACATGCTTCAGGTTCCTGATCTGTGAAATAGGGAAAATAGTACAAAACACTGCAGCTTGTTACTAGGGTAAAGGGAAACCATGTGCAAAAGCACTTTTAGTTTAAAAAGTTTAGTTAGGAAAAATGTGTTTTGGAATGAGTTGAACCTGAGTTCAAACCCCTGCCACCTCAGATTATTCCCCTGTACATAAAGACCAAGATGCCAACTTCAGAGAGGGAGTGTCAAGGTGGAATGTAATCCTATGTGTAAAGCCCTGGGCACCAGGCAGGACAATTGCAAGGTCACAGTCTCTTCCTTTGGCAGTTGGAGATGAGGCTTTTTCCAGCATTTAAAACAAAGAGACAATAATCCTAAAAAACGTTTATCATAGGTGATGAGTCCTTGGTTTCACCCAAGGAAGTGCACTGGCACATCCTCGATGTAAGAATTGCAGAATCTCGTTTAGATTTACACACAGGATGCCGGGCGCGGTGGCGCGCGCCTGTAGTCCCAGCTACTC
>CM053576.1:44399844-44472578 GCA_028646485.1 Cryptoprocta ferox | reverse complement strand
GGAGGCTGAGGCAGGAGGATCGCTTGAGCCCAGGAGTTCTGGGCTGTAGTGCGCTATGCCGATCGGGTGTCCGCACTAAGTTCGGCATCAATATGGTGACCTCCCGGGAGCGGGGGACCACCAGGTTGCCTAAGGAGGGGTGAACCGGCCCAGGTCGGAAACGGAGCAGGTCAAAACTCCCGTGCTGATCAGTAGATTTACACACAGGAACCTGCGAAAAGGCGAACCTATGATCTCTCTGGAATCTCCCCTCCTAACAATTCTGCTTCTGCATGTTAAACAAGGAAAAGTGAAGACACAGTTTGAAGGCAGCTCTGAAGTGAAAGCAATCAGTCCATTGACAAGTTCACAGAGACCACCCAAGGGGTAATTATGACTTCTTGCCATCTTACCGCTTCATGAGTGTAGGCTTCTTGGATTGCGAACCCACATCAACTTTCAGCATGGAGTCTCTGAATCTTTTATCAGTATATGTAGGAACACTAATGTGTTTGGAGGTGATGGGAATGGCAGTTAATCTGTGAAAGAGAAGTGATTCTCTCCACTTTTTTCACAGACCCTGACATTTTCCAACCCTAAGAAGCTATGATATCATGCCGAAACCCTTTTGTTGGGGATCACACCATTACTTTCTGTTCAGAGTAACACTGGCTTACGTTTGGATCTAAGTTGTCTGTTGGAGATAAGAAGTTCACAAACCTGGATAAAATGGGAGACAGCACAGAATGAATCCAGGAATGCAAAAGGAAGTTACTTCCAGTAATGTGTTATACTAGTATTCTCTTTTCCAAGTAAGAAAGTCTGAGTAAAGTACATTGTACAGAACTGTGTGCAGTGATAAAAAAAAATAAAAATGGGTTATCTTTGAACAAAGCTCATGTCCTATTCACTATAAGTAAAGCATGATCTAATTCTTTTGGAAACTGTTTTACTATATGTTAACATTCTTATACACTTGTTCTATGCTCTTGCTTGGCATCTCTCCAGAGCAGCAAAGAGCACACAAGAGGTCTGGTTTGGGGTACAGCAATCTATTTTACAGGGTGAAAAAGTTGCGATAAATTTATATGAAGATTCAAATTGTGTCTTTGTCTCATGCCACTATGGTCAAAAGAGGCCAACCAACCAGAGCCAGCCCTGTGCATTTTGCTCCTGGTGGGAAGGGTTGTGCTCACCCATTCAAAGCAGTACTTCATATTGCCCTAACCAACACTGTGTTATCCATGGAGGCAGCAGATGGTAACACCTGAGGAAGATGATCATTGTTTCCCCCTGACCTATGTCTCCTCTGGGTGTGACAACTCAGAAGAGTGTTCTACAGTTTCCCAGGGGTGCCCTGCAGGTTTCCCCACAATAAAATGTTCTGTTGGCTTCCTCCCCTTCCTTGTCTGTCCTCCTTGCCCTGTCACACCTCACATTACCTAGGATCACTTCCCAAGAAGTTGCTTGTACCCAAATCCTGTCTCACAGTCAGTGTGGGGGATTCCAACCCTAAGACAGAGCTCAATTAATCTCTTTCTATATTTGTTCCTCTTTGTCTTTTCCCAACCATCAGAAATGTTCTCTATTCTTCTGACTGGTCTTAGTAAATTTAGATTCCATTCAATGATATGGACATTCACAATCACCTGATTGCAGGAATGTTGTGATGTAATTTCTGAGAAATCGACTCTAGTTCTAGAATGTCAGGCAATTTGGAAAATCATGTGCATGTTCTTCCCTCATGCCCCAGCTCTGAGCCAGAGGCAGTAGGGTGCATAAAGGAAGATGCTTTTTTTCATCCTATCACTGACTTTTTATGGGGATTATCTTTGATAAAATGTTTTGTGCTCTTCATGTTTTCTTTTTCAGTCCATTGCCTATAGTTATCACTTTGAGCCAACTCTTTCTAGAAATATTTCTTTACAATCAGAAAAATAACACAATAAATAAGAATGCATCCCTACCTCTTGGATTTCCCCCATAGAGTTTCTATCTCCAAAAATTTTGGAAATGACTTTCGTATTTCTTCCCTTTATAGTTAACCATGACCAAAAGCACACTTGTAACTCTGTGTAAGACACTTTTCCCTTTTCAAGTTTCAGTCACGCAATCCAGTCATACAAACAAGCTTTAAGATTTATAATCAATTTAGCCTTTGTATCCCATTTCTGGCTTTGTTTATGCTAGCTTAGTCTTCATCAAAATGATGTCCAAATTAATTCTGAAAAATGGGCCTTTGCCTTTACCCTCCCAATGACTTCATTCTACTCTGGATATGTATCTAATATACTTACAACACACACACACACACACACACACACACACACACACACACAGAGTTGTGGGTTTTTTTTTTTTTCTGCATTAAGCCTGTATTTTCTCTTTTAATAATTATTTTGGAACTTCATTTTGAAAATCCACTTATTTGTCATGTCCTAAAAATACACCCTAATCGAATACCACAATGGCTTTAAAACAATCTCTGGTTGGAAACTTATCCTTGATAACACACTAGCTCTGACAATTAAGGGAGAAACTGGAGGAAGATGCTGGCCTGAGCCTGTCTGCACCATCCCCTGTTCTTCAGTGCTGTACGTCTCTGCTCCAGTGGGTCTGTATC
Source organism: Cryptoprocta ferox (assembly GCA_028646485.1). Classification (NCBI taxonomy): domain Eukaryota; kingdom Metazoa; phylum Chordata; class Mammalia; order Carnivora; family Eupleridae; genus Cryptoprocta; species Cryptoprocta ferox. The sequence goes on along the minus strand of CM053576.1, from coordinate 44,469,976 downwards.
CTATGCCTCTTAAAGTCCCCTGCCCCCAAATAAGGAACAGAGGCAGTTAAAATGTGGAAAATTGAGAAAATGCAGAACACATCATTAACTCATATACTCAGGAAGCTGTGGCAATCTTTACTTCTCCTCACATAAGGCCCACTATAAATGAAATATATATTTTAATTATTTCCAGTTTAGATATTCCCAGTGCGCAATACGCAACCTCAACTCTTCGCTGTAGAATAAAGGAAAATTGGGCGGTAAGAAAGCGAGAAGAAAGTTGCAGCTAATGCAGAACAGTTGCAAGGCATCGTCACATCGCCCTGAGCAAAACTCTTCTTTTTATTTTGCAGAAAAAGCAATTGATTGCACCTACGTGCAGCGTCTATATTCAGATTCTGTTTACTCATGAGCTCTGACAGGTTTACCCGAAGCAGCTTTGCAAACCAGCTGCTCCTTCATGATCTCTGTGGTTGTAATTCTTTTAAGTTGCGGGGATAACTGAAAATGTACATGGCTCTCCAGGATGCAAGGCAGGCAGCAGGAACTGTTGACATATTTTATTTTTTACATAGCATTTTCAATTACAGAGAATGGCATAGCTATGAACTTTCATTGGGTGTCTCCCCCACCTCCACTTGACATTTGTCAGGCAACATAAAGCATGCAAAGTCACTGCAACTCAGCCCCTCTCCAGAAAACTCTGTGGATTGACCAGTAATGTCATTCTTGACTCCATGAAAGCCAAGCCAGAGCCCCTTTGGTACACTGAGTATATGGCTTTTACAGTTAAACCACTGGGGGACCTCACCCCAGAAATGGAATCTGTAGAAATAGCAATGCAGTGTGCAAGATCACTTTTAAAGTCTTTCGGCTACTCAGCCAATCCAGAAAACAAACAAACAAACAAAATAACCCTTACTTTCTTCAGAAGACCTTGTAACTTGTGATTGTTTTCAAGATTAGTAACTCTCTATCTAAAACTTTATCACAATTGCTTATGTTAAAGAGTTTTGACAATGGCTTTAGCAGCAGAGTAGCTGGAGGAAGTTTAAAATTGGTCTTGCATAAGACAGGTTTAGTACTTCCAAGAACCAAGAACTTCTATTCTTTTTTAATAGAAGTGTTTATGAGCCCTGCTTTGGCCTGCAGCCCATATATGATTATTAAATAAACATATACTAGTATTATATCTAAATATGCAGTCGGGTGAAAAATATTCTAGAATATTAAACTGTCAGGGAGTAAGGGGAAAAAATGGTCACAAAGTATCCCAAAATTCTTGGAGAGAATTGGTTTTTAAGACTGAGGTTTGATGTTGTACTCCTCCCCCCTCCAGAGTGGTAATTTCTGGCTGCTGGAACCTCTTGGGATTCCCCAAATTTACATTTCCCTTTCTGTATCTGACCCTTTGCAATGCTGTTCCAGGTACCCAGGGTGCTCACTTTCTCTTCCCAGCCTGAGAACTCATCCTTTCAGACGTGGATCAGAAAGCGCAGTCTGCCCTGCTTCCCCACACCCATTCCTCCAGGGATGGGCAGTGTGCTCTACAGCTGCTGTAGAGTGGGTACATTATATTAGGCACCCATGCTTTGGCTTCCTGTGGCTCTGTGCATGCCTCCTTCACCAGAGGCCAAGTTCTCAAGGGAACAAGCTAGTCTGTGACTTAGTCTCCAAAGTATCACTAGCCCCTGCAAAATGCCAGGTTAATAAACATTAATTAAATGAATAAAGATAAAGTAATAGTGGAACTACATACATACATATTTATGTAGTATTTGTATTAGGTAAAATTTTTCATATCAATTGCAGGAAGAGACTCAGCATACAGCTCTTTCTTAATCCACTGTGAAAAGCTTACATTTTTTCATTTTTCTATATGGAAGACCAGTGGTTTTTTTCAAAAAACTATTGTTTCAAAAGTAACCATTATAGTGTCAAAATTACTATTTTTAACTAGGCTCTACACCCAGCATGGAGCCCAATGCGGGGCTTGAATTCACAACCCTGAAATCAAGAACTGAGGTGAGATCAAGTCAGATGTTTACTCAACTGAGACTCCCAGACACCCTTCAAAGTTATTTTTTAAATACACTTGTTTTATCATCAATTTCCAAGCTCTGTTTGATTGTTTTCTTGTACCTTTACTTGGCTTACAGCCTCTCTGCTGGAAAAAATGTTCATTTGAATATATGTGTGTGTGTGTGTGTATGCGTGCGTGCACGTGTGTGTAATCATCAGCACTTCCTACATAATCTGTTCTAGTACAGATGGGTCAGATTTCATAGAATAATTTAAAATGTGACATATGAAAGCTATACTCAAGTCTCTCATTATAGAAGAAGTATAGGAAGTAGAAGGAGAAGGAGCAGGGAAAGAAGAATGAGAGCAAGAAGAAGATGGAGTAGAAAACAGAGGAGAAGAAAGGAGAAGTGGAAGAAGAGAAGGAGGAAGGGACGGGGAAAGGAGAAAAGGAAATACAGAAGCCTCCTCTGATCCCACTGGTAACTGCACTAAGCACTAACATTAATTAAGCCCTTGTAAGCCAGGAACTGTTTTAAGTACTTACCAAGTATTGTCTTATGCAATCTTTACCCACACTCTGTGTGGCAGGTCCTACATTGTCCTATTACTACTTTTGAGATAATGGAGTCATTAATAAATGATAGTGTCAGAATTTAAACTTGGGCTCTTGGCTCCAGTGTCCATGTCACCCCCTACTCCTTTGAAAGAGGCCTCCATACTTGCTTTCTCAATTTCCTCACTTCCTACTCACCATCCACCAACTCCACACTCCCTCTGACCCTATTATTCTAATGAAACAGCCTTTGGGGTCAGTGGTAACCTCCACGTCACAGGAGATATTGCTCATCAGGGCCAACTTGTTGGCCAAACTCAACACTGCTGACTTCTTTGTCCTGCTTCTCTTTACTCGGGATCATAGTTATTTCCTGTTTTCCTCCTATTTCTCTGCCAGCTCTTTCTCTGGCTCCTTGAATATTCTTCTCAACCCAGCCATTCAAGTGGTATAGACGTAGGGGCTCCTTTTCCTCTTCTTACTCAATGTTGTCATCTTAGAACCCAAGACTCAGGTCATCTCATTTTTATCCCAGTTTCAACTATCACCTACATGCACATGATACACACATGCATAATCCTAACAGAGATGTCAGACCTACATCCTGAGCTACAGACCATGTATGTCCAAATGACTACTTTATATGTCCAAGAGGATGGCATGAAGATACTGAGAACTTGCTCATCAAATTATGTATTGTTGAATCTCTAGGGCCAGCAACAATGCCTGATACACTGAACACAATCAGCACATTGTGGCTGAATGCGTTCATAAATAAATGGATGAAACTCCACATATCTAAAACTAAACTTGTAATCTCCTATCTCCCTGAATGGTACCACTTTGAAAACTCTGTTCTTTGTTATCACAACACTGACTTCTCTAAATTTTATTTCCTGTGTATGTCTAAAATCAATCCACTTTTGAGCTTTCCAGGTGGATCAGTCAGTTGGGCATCCAACTTAATTTTACCTCACATCATGATCTCCTGCCTTGTGGGATTGAACCTCATGTTGGGCTCTGTATTGACAGCATGAAGCCTGCTTGGGATTCTCTCTCTCTCCCTCCCTCTCTGTCCCTTGCTCACATGCACAGTATTGCTCTGCCTCAAAATAAATAAATAAACTTAAAAAATAAAAGAAAAATCAGTCCACTTTCTCCACCTACACAGCCATCTATATATGCTACTTCCACTAAACCTACATCTACTCATACCTTTTCCAATCACCTTACCACAATGCTGTCAGAGTGGTCTCCTTAAAAGATAAATCTGATCATTTGCCAACATGTTTAGAACTCTTCAGAAGTTTTTCATTGCTCTTATAACCAGGATTCAAATCATTAACATGAACAACAGGACCGTGAACTACCTAAGTCTCCTGCCCAAGTCTCCAGATGTTCTTGTACAGAAGAGTTTGTGCTACTCTGTAGAAGACAATGTTCCTTGTGCTTATGAGTCTTACATATAGAACTGCTATAGTCTAACACCCTGAGCATCCCCAACTACCCTACTTCAATGAGTTGATTCCTACTCATATTTCTTTGTTTTTCCAGACTGGTACCATCCCCCTGTAAAGCTGCAAGTGATCATATTACATTTATTTGTTTGATGATTTGATGAATATCTGTCTTTCCCACTTGACTATAAACTCCATGAAGGTAAGGAATGTCTTCATTCTGCTTAATTTTATTTCCTATTACAATGTCAGTTCAATAAATAATTACTGTACTATTGGAGGAATATGTTGATGAATAAGACCAAAACATGAGTTGAAAAGTTACTGGAGCTTGAGAGACGCAGAGAGAATACAACAATCACACAAACAGAAGAGATCATATGTAAAAGGGAAAAGCTTCCAGGATGGGCTCATTAATGTCTGGAAACAGTTTACATCAGAAGATATTATAAAATCTGAAAAAATTCAGCCAAAGAAATCTGGTGAAGATTCCATTATACTATTAAAATATAAAAGCAATAGAAAGCCTTCCTTAAACATACAAAACAGAATCATAATTTTTATGATTGTTCATTTTTCATGATTTATTTTGTGCCTATACCACACAAGAGTTGAAAAAAAAAGAATGATCAAGGAATCAGAAAAATACAAAAAATAAAGTAACATAAATAAAATTTAGCAGGTCTTTTATGATGGTAAATTTAAATAAATCAATTTAGACAAATAATTATTCTCAATACAGAAACAAACCCTATTTTTCAGTGCACAGATCAGTGGCATGCGGTACATGCCACTAAATGATTAGAAAAATTTTCAAGCAAAATAAAGGAAAAGAAGATTAAAGATTCAAATATGAAAACTAAACCCATAAAGCTCTTAGAAGAAAACACAGGAGAAAACTTTCCTAACATTAGACTTAACATTGGTTTCTTATATATGATAACAAAGGAACAGGCAAAGAAAAAATAGAGAAGTCAGACTACATCAAAACTAAACTGTGCATCAAAGGACACAAAGAACAGAGTGAAAAGGCAACCCATGGAATGGGAAAAATATATACAAATCATACGTATGGTAAGGTATTCATATCCAAAATATATAAAGAACTCTTATAACTCAACAACAGAAAACAAACAACCTCATTAAAAAGTGGGCAAAGAATTTGAATAGACACTTCTCCAGAGAAGATGTACAAGTAGCCAATAAAGCACAAGAAAAGATGCTCAACATCACTAATTATCAGGGAAATGCAATTAAAAACCACAAGATACCATCTCAAACACATTAAGATGACTCTGTCAGATAAACAGAAAAGAACAAGTATTCGTGAGTTACCAGGAATTTGGAATCCTTGTGTATTAGTGGTGGGAATGTAAGGTGGTACAGAGACTATGGGAAATAGTATAACCCTTCCTCAAATAATTAAAACTAGAATTACTGTATGATCCAGCATTTCCATTTCTGGGTATAAAACCAAAAGAACTGAAAGCAGGAACTCACAGGAGATATTTGTACACACATGTTCAAAGCAGTATTGTTCAAAATAGCCGAAAGGCGGAAGCAACACTAGTGTCTATTGATGGATGATTGAGTAAACAAAATGTGGTGTATATATATATATATATATATATATATATATATATATATATACATACAAGGAGAAATTATTTAGCTGTACAAAGGAAGGAAATCCTGACACCCACTATAATAGGCATGAACATTGAGGACATTATGCTAAGTGAAATAAGGCAGTCACAAAAGGAAAAATACTGATTCCACTAATATGAAGTAACTAGAGTAGTCAAGTTCATAGAGACAGAAAGTAGAATAGTTGTTGGTTGGTGGTGATGGTTGCATAACAATGTGAGTGCACATTAATGCCACAATTATACAAAAAAGAAAAAATATATACCATAAATTGGAATTAAAGAGAATGCAAGGCCAAGAAATAAATATCAGAAAAACCCACAGAAAGATGACTTAAATTGGAGACAGAGACCTTCTTTGTAATCATGATAGTAGCAGTCCTCTGCAGTTGAAGAACTTGGAAATTTCTATGCACCAAATAACCTCACTTCAAAATATGTACTTCAAAATATGTAAAAAATATATAATCTGCAAGAATCACAAGGAGAAATGAAAAAAAAAAGAACTTTAAACTAATAATGGGAATTTTTTAATGTTTATTTGTTTTTGAGAGAGAGACAGAGCATGAGCAGGGGAGGGGCAGAGAGTGAGAGAGAGACACAGAATCTGAAGCAGGCTCCAGGATCTGAGCTGTCAGCATAGAGCTCACAGAACCTGATGTGGGGCTTGAACTCAAAAACTGTGAGATCATGACCTGAGCCAAAGTCGGATACTCAACTGACTGAGCCACCCAGATGCTCCATAAGCCAATAACCTTTTCTTGTTCTTGGCATACCAAGTAGATAAAATATAAGAAAGGATAGAGAACTTGAGGTTGTTTTAAGACAGAGAGAGAGAGAGAGAGAGAGAGAGAGAGAGAGACAGAGAGAGAGAGAGAGAGAGAGAAGAGCATGGAGAGAGGGAGAGAGACAACCCAAGCAGGCTCTGCACCATCAGCACAGAGCCCAAGATGAGGCTCGAACTCATGAACCGTGAGAACTTGAGCTGAGCCAAAACCAAGAGTTGATTATTTACCTGACTGACCCACCAAGGAGCCCCAAAGGACTTGTTTTTTTTTTTTAATTAAATTGAAGTATAGTTTATGTACAGAAAGATACACAATAAATACTGATTATATATATTTATGTAAACTCTACCCAGGTAGAGGTTAAGGTAGAGGTTACATGGAGACATTTTCACTTCCCATAATGTTTCCTTGTGTTCCTTACCAGTCAGTTTCCAAGGTAATTATATTGTGACCTTTATCAACAGAAAATAGTTTTGACTGCTATTCACTTTCATATAAATAGAATTATACAGTATGTAGTCTTGTGTGTATTGCTTCTACTCAATATAGTTTTTAGATCCATCCACATTGTTATGTATATAACCTGTTCATTTTTTTTGCTGTACAGTATCAGCTGTATGAAATATAAGATTGTTTTGTACACGGCTTTTGTGAATGTATGTTTTTTTTTTTTCCATTTCTCTTTGTGTACCTAAGAGCCAAATGTCTGGGTGTTCAGGGAAGTGTTCATTTGTCCTTATTAGAAATTGCCAAATAGTTTTTCAAAATGTTTGTTCTATTTTAAATTCCCAAACATCAACCTATGAGAATTCCATCTGCGTCACATTCTTGCAAACACTTGGTATTCTCTGTCTTTTCTAGTAGATGCATATACTATTTCAATGTGTTTTACTTTGCATTTCACTGATGAGTAATGACATTTGAACACTTTTTCGTGAGTTTACTATCAGGATGTTGTGAAGTATCTGTTATTGTCTTTTTCCTTTTTCTTAAAAATTGGGCTATTTGTTTTTTCCTTGGTTTACATTTCTCTATATATTCTAGAAAAAAGTTCTTTGGCAAATATATGTATTGAGAATACTTCTTCCAGTCTGTGACTTGCCTTTCACTTTCTTAAAGGTGTCTTTGATGCCCAAATATTTCATTTTGATAAAATCAAATTTACCAATTTGTGGGGGATTTTAATGATTAGTGCATTTGCTTCTGTTCCAAGAAATCTCTGTATATCCCAAGGTCTTAAAGATAATCTCCAGTATTTTCCTCCAGAAGCTTTATGGTTTAACCTTATATTTATAACTATGATACACTAATATTTTATTTATTATAAGCAACTGAGCCAACATATCAAATTCTCCACTTGAAAAGGGGGGAAATAAAAGTTTTTGCACATCAATAAAAACTTACCAAATGACTATAATTTAGACTGATAAAAATCCCTCAATCAATGCTAAAACATGAATTAAAAAACCACTGCATCTGCAATGCAATAAAATAAGAAATAAGTTTTAAAATGTTTCAATCTACTTGGAAATCTAAAACATGATCTTTTATTCATTATTATTGGGTGAAAAAGAATATCAGTATTCCAAATGGAAATATCTAAAATGTAATGACCCAAATTTTTAAAAAGATCTCTGGGACAAAGCCAGTTTTGTACTCAGATTAAACATCATCTGAACTCAAAAAAAAAAAAAAAAGGAAGGAAGGAAAGAAAGAGAGAGAGAGGGAGGGAGGGAGGGAAGGAAAGAGAGAAAGAAAAGGAAGGAGGAAGGAAGGAAGGAAGGAAGGAAGGAAGGAAGGAAGGAAGGAAGGAAGAGAAAGAGAGGAAAGGAAAGGAGAGGAAAGGAAAGGAGAGGAAAGGAAAGGAGAGAAAGAGAGAGAAAGAAAGGGAGAAAGGAAAGAAAGAAAAAGAAAAGTGAAGGAATTACTAACAGTAACAAAGAAACCTGTGAATTTGAAACTAGAACAGCTATCCCTAAACCTTTCTCTCATGCTATGTATTAAGTATATAGAGCTACCATAAAATACTGAGAGTTACCTGAGCATCCCTTGAAGTTAGAGAGAACAAGGAGACCCTATTTTGATTCATGTGATGGGGTCAGAACCTGCTAATGCTGACCCTGCCCTCTTTCTTACGTTTTTTTTTGCCTTGAACAGAACGCAAGGGCTATGCTGTCACCATGTTGAAAAGGCCAAAAGATTCAGGCTAAAAGAAACAGAAATGGACTAAAGAAAAGGCACCAGCAACCACCTTCCACTTGACTCTTTGTGCTGCTATAGTTGACTAGAAAGCATTCTTAACTGACAAGAGTGAGTCATTAGATGAGAACTGGGGTCATATCCATGGAATGGAATGGGGTTAACAAATAGAAGCAAGTACAAATGGGGGTTTATTTTGTGATAAAGCAGTTGTATCAAATCAATGGTGTTAAGTTAGGACAACTTCCTAGTCAGGTTGAGTGAAGAAAATTATAACAATAATGTCATATTTTGCTTCTTACCACAAAACAGAATCTAAAGAATCTGCCTGGAATTTTGCAATGCAAACATTAGTAAATGTTATTTTTCTCCCAAAACACATCTCTCACAACATTTAGAAGGAAATCCCTGGTTTAATTTCCATTGTTTAAACAATTGTAACTGCCTTCCAAGTATAGAAGAGGTCAATGGAGAGTATTATATTGGCTTATTGTGCATTTAAAATCAGAGCCCCCTTAAACTGTATTAACCACAAAGATGAATCAGTAGGTCCCTGAAGTGAAACCAGCAGGGAAATATTTTGTTTTCTTTATATTTATAGTTTTGAAACAAAGGAATGCAACCTGTGTGTCTCTTTTCCAATTTTCATAAGAGTATGTTTCAACCTTACAAAATGACTTGCGCGGCTTTAATTTTTTCTTTCAGAAACAGTTGATATAATGAGAAATAAATTTCTTGAATTTCTGCTAAAAAGTTGCTGGAAAAACCATCATAGCCTGATGTTTTGGGGATGAGATATCATGCACCACCATTTTGATGAATATTATTATTTACTGAACATGAGCCTTCTTTGTTGTCCCCCTCTAAGACCAATCTTGAAATTTATACTTTCTTAGAAAATTGTTCATTTCATGGATTTTTAATTTGTTAATATAAAGTTTCTTATATTGACCCTGAGTTTAAAAAAGTACTTCTGCATATGTTTGTATCCATTATTTATTCCTAATATTGTTTATATGCTTACTCTCCCTTTTTCCCTCTCTTTCTTCTCTCTCTCTCTCTGTCTCTCTCTCTCTGTCTCTCTGTCTCTCTCTCTCTCTCTCTCTCTCTCTGTTGTCTGTTTTATAACTCTTTTAAATTAGTATTTGGTCTTGGGCACCTGGGTAGCTCAGTCAGTTAAGTGTCTGACTCTTGGTAATGATCTTGCAGTTTGTGAGTTCAAGCCCCACATTGGGTTCTGAGCTGACAGTGATGAGCCTGCTTGGGATTCTCTGTCTCTCCCCCTCTCTCTGCCTCTCCCCCCATCTCAAAATAATAAATAAATTCAAAAAATAAATAAAATGGTATTAGGTCTTATCAATCAACTGTACTTTTTGTTTATTTGCTATTTAATTAACTTCTGCTTTTATTCCCTTCTCGCTATTTGATTTAAATTTTGTTGTTGTTCTTTTTTCCACCTTTTGGGCTTGAAATCCTAGTTCAGTTATTGTAAATTTTTCCTTTAGGTCCAGCTTGGTGCATATCACTTGTTTTTATGTAGGGTGTTTTTGCTTTAGATATTTTATAATGCTTCTTTAGATTTACTCTTTAATGAAAGTTTTTTCAGAAATATACCTTATAATTTCTCTAGGGTATTTTTGCTATTCTTTGTTATATTCTAATTTTGTCTATTTTGTGGTCAATGTTCTCTCTTCAAAACCTCAGTCTAACCATGAGAAATGACCCCAGTCCCATCATGAGAAAACATCAGGCAAACCCAAATTGAAGGATATTATACAAAATTCTGACTAGTACGCCTCAGAACTGCCAAGGTCATCCAAAACAAGAAAACCCTGAGAAACTGTTAAAGTCCAAGGAGGCTAAGGACACGTGACAACTAAATATAAGGCAGTCCGTATATGGAATCCCAGAAAAAGGACATTAGGGAAAAACAAGTGAAATTCAAATTAAGGGTAGAGTTTAGTTAGTATGAACACACTAGTGTTGATTGCTTAGTTGTGACAAGCATAGTGTCCAGTAGCCAACATAAGATTTCAACAGTAGGAAAAACCAGAGGAATGTTACATGGAGCTCGCTGTACTATCTTCACCACACTTGAGTAGATTTAAAACTATTCTAAAATTTAAAAGTTTATTTTAAGAAAGCTAGACAAAACAACAAAACAAAAATCCTCTTGTAGTTTGCCTCCTCCATCAGTCTATAATACCCCCATGTCATTAACATGGCTTTTAGCTCCCCAAATGACCTGTCTTTCTGTCTCTGACTGTATTGTCCTCCTCACACATTACCCACCCCTCTACTCATCCTACTCTACCTCACCGGCATGGATCTTCTGTTTGTTCCTCTAGCATGCCAACCACAATCACTTTTCAGGGTGTTCATACATCCTGTCTGTGGGCTCCACCCATCTTACTCCCTTGTCTACTTTATATTTTTATAAAAATGTCATTATTGAAATGATGGCTTTCTGACCACTTTATTTAAAAGTAAAACTCCCTCAGGCCTCCTTCTCCTTATCTCTTTTCCTTTGTTTTTTTTTTCTCCATAATACTAATCACCTCCATCTAACACACACAGACACAGACACACACACACACAGACACACACAGACACACACACACTTTTTTCTTTATTTTCTGTCTCCATTCATTAGAATGTAGGCTTCATTAGGGCAGAGATCTTTTTGTGTTTTATCCATTGATGTATCCTCAATACTTATCAAACATCTGGCACATAGTAAGAACTCAGAGTATTGACAGAATACAATTAGTTAGGCAGGACCCTTTGGCAGTAGCCCAGTGAGAAATGGTGGTGGATTGCACTTGGTTTATAGCAGTGGAGATGAAGAGGAGAGGTCTCCTTTAGCATGTATTTTAGACGTGGAGCAAACAGGACTTATGGATGAGTTAGACGTAGGTGTTTGGGAAATGAGAGGACTACAAGATGACTGTTGAGTGTGATAAAGGTGGCACCATTTAATGAGGTAGAAGAAATTTCCAAGAAATATTCGGAAGTACAGAATCCAGAGCCAAGTTTGAAATGTGTTGGATTCGAGATGTATCTTAGACAACCAAATGGGGATATTCAGGGTGAGTTTGGGATTAAAAGAGACTGGAGATAGAAATACTGCTTTGGGAGTCATTAACATGTAGATGATGGTCTTTAAAGCTATGGTACTAGGTAATGTCACATAGGGTTAGAACATAAAAGTGTTGAGGACCAAAGGCAGTGCCCCAGGCACACTCCACAAATTTAATTGTGTGATTAGAGGAAGAGTTAACTGCAAACATAGCAGGAGGTAAAACAATAAGGATGGGAATAAAAAAACTAAATACAAGTAGCACCATGGGAACTTTCAGATTTTTGAAGAACAAAGCAGTCAACCAGTCAAATGCAGCTAACATGTCACTAGTATGAGGACTGGAACACTTCCCTTGGTTTGGCAAGATGCAGATCACTGATGTGTTGGAGAAGAAACCCTAACAGGCACAGATCAGAAAGAAAAAGAGAAAGGTGCAGAAGGGCAGATAGTGACTATATCCAGGGAGGACAGAGAAACACAGCACACCTAGGGCTTCTATGTTCTCCTACTGTGGAGGCTGGCAGATGGTATGTTTTGTGACAATATAGTAATCAAGTAGAGGATAGAGTCTAGGGACCCAGATGCATAAAAGTTGGGAGATGTTAGGGCAGAAAGCTAAAAGGCTATATTCTTTGTAGTAAGAGAAAAAACACCCAGAGAAAGAAAACAAAGGATTTATCAAAGAAACATTATAAAGGGATTTCAGATTAAATGATAGAGACCAAATTATTAATTTAGATACAGGCCAAAATGAGTTAAATACTTCTACTAAAACAAAAGTTTCTTGGTTTGGATTTAAAAACTGCTCTACTCAATTCTGCTGTCTATAAAGGCAATACTTTATACAAAATAGCTTGGAACTGTTAAAAACAAAATGGAGGATAAAGGATAATCAATACAAATGCAAACTAACAGGAAGCCGGAATGTCAACAATGTCCTCCCAATAATTTTACCTCTTGGTTGGAGTTTGAGACAAAGGATAACTGAAAGAAAAGTACTAACGTTGGACTCCACCCTCCAGGATACAGTGGAATCCACATGGGCTGGGCTTAGTAAGACAGTGGGGTGGAAGGGCATACCCAACTTAGCTCTTGCCAATGGCAGCCCCAGCCCTACTTGATTTGGGGTGCCCTGGAACCCGAAATTCAGGGCACAAAGAACACTCCCTGCTCTGATGATGGGGCCCTGGGGTTGTAAAATGTACATGATAAGAAGTAGTCAGAGTTGGGATGTGTTTGGGAAATAAAATTTACAAGAAATATGGATATATTGGATATACATTTGTAATATCAAACCCAGGACAAACTTTTTTTTTCAGTGTCCATGAAACATTACTGAAAATTTAACAATTACCAAATTCCCAGGAAGAATGTTTATGGATTCCTAAAAGTAGCAATTTATAAGCACTTGTTTATAAATGCAACCAACCAAGACATTGATGCAGTCACTAATGACAACAACAAAATCTAACACCTTGGCAATTGGAAAATAAAATATCCAAATTAATCAAGGGTCAAAAAAGAAATTAAAAATTCAATTATAGCCCCCTTAGAAATATTAATGTTTGGAAAACAATAAATCTCAATTTATGCCATGTGGTAAATATAGTACTCAGAATAAAATTTATAACCTTAAGTGTTTTTATTAATAAAAAATAAAGAAGAAAGATAAATGACATGAAAACGTACCTTTAGACACTAAAGGAGATCAATAGCCAAATGGAAGTTAAATGAAGGAATCAATGAAGACAGATGCTGAACTTAGTGAATTAAAGGACAACCAAGTTCATAAATGAGTTCAAGTGTTTCAGGGAATTAGAAGAACCACTGACACCAATCTAATGCATACATGAAGACGGACATGACTGTGGGAACCAGGGCACCCCAATGAGGAAGCTGGTGAAGTGAGGTGTATCTCATCATGGCTCCAGGACATGCCCAGACCCCGTGTGTTTCCCTACCCCTACCACGGTCCTGAGGCCATAATGCACATCACCTCCCAGAATCTCAGGTACCACTCCAAGAAGAAAGAGGAAAGTGTTGAGCCTTGAGTAGAGAGAATTTCAAAGAATGGACTGTATTTACATCAGTGAGTTGAAGGGAGAAATTCCTAAATTGGGCTGATTTTTAAGTCTGAAAATAAATAGATCAAATTCTTCCATTGGGCAATAGGAACTAGGGAACTAAGTTAAGTTCAGATATATATAAATAAACTTGTTTTTCATACCTAGGCTAAAAGGTACCTGAGCATCATACCTACCACGGATATGAGACTAAATGTTCAACTTCTTTAATAATGAAGGAATTCAACTTACTGTTTATGAAACTCACAGTTGTCTTCCCCACTTGCCTGTGAGCTCCATCAAAGCAGGGGCCATATATCTGTTTTTGTTCAACATTGTAGATAAGGTATACAGAAGATAGTGGTGTTCAGTAAGCATATGTTGAAAGAAGCAAAGAAATCAGGTGAGAAAGAGGAAGAGAGGCAGGGAGGGGAAGCAGAAGAAAGAAAGGAAGAGAAGGAGGAAGGAAGAAAGGGAGGGAGGGAGGGATGATTGGAGGGGGGAATGAGGAGAGAGGCAAGTGGGCTGTTGGTTCTGTGGAATACCATTTGGAAAACATGGATTGTGTTTTCTGAAGTCCTTTGCCCTATAAATATTTATGTTGGAACTCTCACATGTGTGTAACACCCAAGGGAATTTGGGGTGGGGATACAGAACTGGAGTTCAGAGTACTGGAATTCTTACTTAAGCATCTGGGGTAATGGCAGGAGTTAAAGCTTTAAACCTTGACAACCGCAAATTATGGGTTGCACCCAGATGACATTTACAGTGGTGAGGCCGTCACAAGCTGTACGTATCTGCTTCTCCTAACTTCCATATTCTCATCCCCTTTCACAAACTTTCTTCTCTCCTTTTAAGCTTATTCATCTCCACTTCTGAAAAAAGATTCTCTAAATCATAACCACATGTCATCACTTTACGTGCTTTCCTCGTTCTTCCCTCTCCCGATCTCCTTTTTCCTCTTGTCATTCTGCTTCTCCCCTTTCTTTTCTTGAACAAATATTTATAGCAAATCAACTCTGTGGCCATTCTTGTTCTGTTCCCCCTCATCTGCACATTCTTTTACTTTGTTTCCAACCCTCCTAAATATGGGGCTTATGGAGGTACTACCCCAGATGTGGTCAGCCAGCCCCTACATTGGGGCAGTCAGATTTCTGAATTTGACTGTTAGATCTTTATTAATCCAGGCAAAAGCACACTTATATTGAGGAAGACCATCACATTTTTGGCTCAAGATGTGCTCACAACCAATAGAACCCTCTTGGATGTTTCTGGGGGACCAGATTTTTCCCATTCTGGACTCACAGGACCAATTCACTATTGCCATTATGTTCCGACGACCTATTTATTCCTGTTACACTTCATCCTATAGCTTTCTATAGCTGAAATCAATGAAACCCTTTGCAATCTCACAGTTTATTTTCCATATGACAGAATGATGTAAGAATTGAGCTTTGTAGCCTGATAAAACTAGGATGTAAAGGGTTGGAATATTTTATTCATTTCATTCCATCATGGATGCCATTAGTTTTCTAATGCATTAGTGGAAAGTCTAGGCTTTCAAAGGCAAAGCATGGGCCACTTCGAGGCAGGAGAGGCTAAAGTTGCATCTTCCACTCATCTCAACAGGACCAACCCTGATCCTATTTTTGTGTACTTCAGCATTCTGCATGAGATATAATGTAGAAAAAGACAAGGACTGCACCAAGTGAATTTTACAACGTACTCCCTTATTTACACTTAAACGTTGAAATCCCTGCTCCTTTTTCTTGCAAGGCTGGGAGGAGGGTGTGTCTTCTCCTTTCTGGCCATGCCCTCCAGCCTCTTTTGCATCTGTGATTTCTTTATCTGAGCATCTTCCTCTCAACCACTCTGTATCTTTACCCAAGTGCACCACATCTATTTCCCAACACTCATTTTCCTGATCCTTCTGCGGGACCTTTTAAAATATGTAAGTAATAAATCACCAAATTCTTCTCCTGAAACCAATATTTCACTATATGTTAATTACCTAGAATTTAAATAAAAACTTGGGAAAAAATCCAGCCCCCAGCCCTGCTGTCCTGCTGTTAGATCTTTCTTGAAATCTCTCCTCTCTTACAACCTACATGCACATGTATTACTACAGCAGTGGCCCATGTTTCCATGTCATTACAGGTACTTGAATGCTTTACAAACTGAAGATATACCCACATAGTCTAAGCCAGTCAAACTTGTGATTTGGGGCATTTATCTATAATGTAATCTACAATGTAAATTGGACCATATAAAAATTACCATTATGTAGATAAAAAATGCACTATAGTTTTGTAAGATGTTACCATTAGCACATGTAAAGGGTAAAGATATGATTAAAGTATACATAGAATATTTCTTTATTAATTCTCACAATAGCATGTTGTATAAAAATGTATGTTTTTTCAATAAAATTTTTAATTAAAAATGGTCAAATAATTTCACATGATCCAACCTAATAGCACTCCAAATGTTCAGAAAGAAATGAATTTTTTCCTCCTTGTGGATAATTCCATGCGCTATAAAGTCCTAATTCAGAGAGCCTGACTTTATGAATTCTAAATAATTTATAGAGAATTTTTCTAAGAATATTTAAACTTGATCACCCAGTAATTGAGTTTAAACATTTAATAGAAATATGGCATTTAACTCAGTGCCAAATTCTTTTTATAAAGAGCTTCCCTTAAAGGATTTTCAAATTGTTTACAGATAGGTTTTTCTCATATGTTATATAATTTGTAGGACACATGAATCAAATGTCAATTGCATGACCCTACCCTTGGTTTTGGATGAAATAATCTAACCAATTTGTTTTTACTGACTTAGTGTTTGTAAATTTAAAGATTAAAAAGTTGGCTGAGTATTGCTTCAAGCCATGGATCAAATGTTAAAGGCGATTACAGGTTCTCAGTGTAAATGGGACATTAAGGTCATATAATCTAGCCACATATACCTTTCTTGCAACTCCACCTCCAGAGCATCCCAAACCATACTTGGACACTTTCAACTGCTAGAAATGTGTTTTATTCCTCATAATAAGGTAGTACCTATCACTATAAAACTTTAATTTGCTATTAACTCTACTCCTTGAGTCAAAGAAAATTATGTTCAGAACCCTCTCTCTATCAGGCTTCTGAATAGTCCTACACAGCCATCCTGTCCCCTTTATTTTAACTCTTGGCCAAGTCTGGGGTTTCCTAAGTTCCCAATCCTTTCTCATGTGGCAGAACATTCAGTTTCTTCTCAGTTTGCTCATTCTTCTGGGATGGGTTGCTGTGTGTGTTTGTTCAGTTAAATGAACAGCCTGGAGTCCCAGCTGCGGTCTAAGCAGTGCACTGGTCCCTCCATTTGCCTAGACACTAGATATAACTAACTGAGATGATCATGTCTGATATTCTTGGCTTTAGCACTCAAATTGCAGATTAACTCTTCCAAATCTAACCATAAAACCAAAATCACCTCCCCCTTTTCCCTCCTTTCCTCCATTTTCAGACTGGTTGTGAGCTCTTGATAGTCAAAAATGATCAATAACAAGAGAAAACAACTTGGCCCAAATTTGAATGTCATTATTGTATCTCATGCCCTTCTGCACTTCAAGGAATACTGCACACGCAGGCTGTTACACAGAACACATTCAACCTTGACCCTCCCATTTATCTTCTATGATTTTCAGGTTCAGGTTTCTGATTAGTAGAGAGGAGATCAAAAAACTCTTTGAAGAAAACAGTTTACTCAGTGACCAGCATGATTGCAAGATGATAGAGATCATTCCTGAGCGTTTTCCATGGTGGGAGGGGAATGCCAGCCTTTCTCTCGAATTATAGAGCGAGACAAACAGTTCTTATTATTTCCAGACAAACAATGAGGCAAACACTGGAACAAGTTAAGGTTCCAAAGTAACTACATTATGGAGATGAAAGGACACTAAGCAGCGAGATGATGGGCTGGATGGTTTTGGTAGGGCCAGTGGGTGCCCAGGGCCCTGGGTCACCGCCCACCCTGACCTGCCCAGCAGGCTGCTGGATGTTACCTGTTGGATCCCGACCACAGCTCTGATGCTTTCCATTCCTGAATTAGGAGTTCCAGTCTCAGGTGTTCTCAGGGGTTGAACTCTTCAGACACCTCTAGGACCCACGCAGCCCTGCTCTTCCACAGGTGTTCCCTAAAGCCCTCACCCAAGCTTCACTATCTAACCAACCCCATCTCTGGCAAGTTTAGATTTAACTTTCTGTTAAGTAACATTTGGAAGGCATCAACATACAAGCTGTGTCTGGGGAACTTGAATTCTAAGAAAAGCATCCCCTCTTTTCCAGCAGGTGGCACTATTGCAGTAAGGCTGTGTTCCTTTTGGTTTCCTTCTCAGAAATGGGGGGAAGCGGCAAGTCTTAACCATTGAGCATATTTAATACAAAGATCTGATTTAAAATAAAAATAACTGCCTTAACCAAATTATGAAATGATTTGCACCCAAAACGGGACAAACCAACTTCACGTGCCTCCAGGTAGGATGTGCTGGAGCACGTTACTTTATGTAGTATTGTTGTCAAAAATGCATAACTTGAAACTAATTCTGAGGAAACATCAGACAAACCTAAAGTAAGGGACATTCTACTCAATAACTAGCTAGAACTCTGTAGGAAGATAGAGAATGGTTAAGGTATTGTTCCAGATAAATGGAACTAAGACACATAATAACTAAATTTCATGAATGATTCCTGATTGGATCCTGGACCAATAAAATGAAACCGCTGTACAGGGCACTGTCAATTATTGGAACAAATGGCAAAATCTGAATGTGGATTATTCTGATCAAAGAACTGTGTACAGTAAGAGAAAACCCCTGGTTCTTAACAAACGCACACTGAAGTAAATGTGTCATAAACTCAGTCTTCAACTTATTCTCAAATGTTTGGAAAAATATATATGGTTTTGTATATTTTGTATGTATTGAGATTTTATCAAAATTTAAATTACAGGGATGCCTGGTAGTTCAGTCGGTTGGGCGTCCAACTTTGGTCAGGTCATGGCCTCGGAGTGCATGGATTGAGCCCTGCTTTGGGCTCTGTGCTGTCAGCGTAGAGTGTGGAGCCTGCTCAGATCATCTGTCCCGCTTTCTGCCCCACCCCCACCCCCACTCATGCGCATGCCCATGCGCTTTAACATAAACATTAAAAATTTTTAAATTACAAAAAAGGCACTTTTTCCCACTTCCTTACTCAATTTCTCCAGCCTACTAAAACATGCATCCCCAAACCCAGTCTCACTGAGGGTAACCCTAATGTCAGTCTTTTAGCAAGTGTGAGAATTGTTTTCCTTACTTACTGTTCACCTTTGGTTCTCCAGGTTGTTAGTATCTTCAGGGTCGGCCCTGGGATGTGGTCTGTTTAATAATGTCATCCACTGCTAAATCTCTTACTCTTTTAAATACTTTTCATCAATTCATTTCCAGTAATAGGTGTATGCTGTTTACTTAAACATGAGAACATATTTGCAAACATACGCAGAGTATATAAAATCATACAAGTTATAATTAGAATGATTAGAAATTATCATTCAAATCTTGTCTCTTCCCACCCCACCCCCACCTCTTGGCTGATGAAGAAACAGAAGCCACTAGAACCACAATGAATGACTTACTCAAGTTCACAAGGTCGCAAAGGCGCAGAACCAGGTAAAATGTCCCCAATTCTTGTCCTGGGTCCTCTACATTGTCCCTTACTTTGTTTCTCACACTTGGGGAATAAAAGAGATACCAAGGTCAGTTGCCAAGGACACGAAGCCATAGAACAATACAATGTAACCCCTATTTCATGACAAGACATTTGAAATAATGCATTATACTAAAATAAACATATGCAAATTTACCTAAATTTTCAAACATAAAAGAGCAGGCTTGAAAGACAATTCAAACTTGTCAGGGTAACCTGGAACTCTATGTGCACCAGGAGTAAAAGATCATTGTCCTTCTCTGTTCTAAAAGTTCTCAGTTAGAAACACTAAGAAGTCCTGGGACAATATAACTAACAGAATCGGAGTTTGACCAATGGTTCAATCAGCAGATATACTCTTTGGGGAGCAGCATGCTAAGCCCCTCCCCCCAGTCTCCAGTGCACCAGCAAGAGCCCCCCATGCTGCTAACAAAACCAAGATTTTTAGTTCTTAGAGGCACCGCCTCTGTGGCATTTTCAGGAACTTGTGTGACCAGGAATGGAAGGAAGGACCTGTTCCAGGACAATCGGCTTTGTGTGTAAAACGCCTGCCGTCACCACACACACACACACACACACACACACACACACACATACAAACCTGTTCTGTGTTTTCCCCTCTCTGGTCTGAGGTATGTGAAAGCCTGGAGCTTGTCAGGCCTGGTATGTTGGAAATCCAGAGGGGCTTCCCCTGCTAATCTTTAGGCAAATATTTTCTCTGCTCTGCTGACTTCATGGTGAGTTACCAGCCTTGTGCCTCTGTGACGAATTGAAGCAAGCCCACTTGGGCGGCAAGGGCACCATTGCTTTCCATCAGCAGGGAGCCTTTCCATCGACTTGGTGGGGTCTGCCCTGGGCTCCTTCCTGCACCAGCTTCCCAGATGGGAAAGGACAAAGAGTTCCTGCCACCTTCAAGGTAAACTGGGCAAGGATCATGGGAGGAGAGCAGCCCTGTAGAACAGATGATCTCCACTCATGCATCAGAGAAGACTGGTGCTCGAGGCCTGCTGTTCTTACTAGTTCCCTGCCTGCCTCTTAAATTTTGATTATAAGAGACAGGAAACTGCTGGCCCCTTGCGGTTTCTGCAATTATTCTTGGTCTTTATGGCTTGTTCACTTACTGAGTTAGACCAACCAGGTTTCTGAAGTGGAGCACCTCACGCTTTGGCTTCTTGGATGTTTTGACTTAGCTCTGCATTTGAAATGGTCTTTATATTTCCACTATGAAATGCCTACACACACACACACACACACACACACACACCTGTTCTGCCTCCCACCCCCGCCTGGGTTACTTACTAACTGACAGAGACTCTCACTGCCTCCTCCATCTTGGAAACCATCCTACCTTCCAGCCATTAGGGAGCATATCTTACAATGCCAAACAAATTCTTTCCGGTGTTCTAGTAAGCAATTTTGTAGCCACCATTAGCAACATTTTGCTAAAGCAAAGGCATGGTTTAATCTGGCACTAGAAACTTCTGTTTCTACCATACTATTTCCAGAGGTACCAGCCTGAATTCACATTGTATACCACAAATGGTGGGGGAAGGGCGGGAGAGAGGTGCTGGTGGCATGTGTTTGCAAGACCCTAAGGTGGAAGAGGCTATGTCTTAAATTGGGTAATCCCCAAAAGCAGCCCTAAAACGGCACTTGGGGGCAGGTATTGATTTGAGAAGTAATCCCAGTTATCTGAAGTGGGGGAATTGGGAAACATGACAGGGAGAGAGACAAGGCCAATAAAGAGGATGTTAATCATAGTGCTGCTGCTGTGAGCAGCTGGGCATCAAAGCCCCAGGATAAGACATACCAAAGAATGAGTAGAACACAATTCAGTTGTCCCACCAGGAAGCTTCAAGGAACCTTGAGCAGGGGGAGGGTTATCCTCAGCTCCCATCTGTTAGTGCTTTAGGGTTGCTCCAGGGCTAAGGGGGGCATTAACTGGCCCTGCCCACAAGCCAGTGAACTTGCCGGTTGCCAGGGAAGAGAGATCAAGAAAGACAGAAGAAGAGACAGAGGTCAAGAAAGACAGAGCAGTCTTGTCTTGGTTTTGTTTCCCAAGTAGGGGCCTGAATAGGTGGCAAGACCCAGAGTTCTTCTGATTCCTTTGGTGTGATATGAAATTAGCAGAATTTAAAAAGACTTCCAATGGTATTTAGATAGATGAACTAGTGAGATCCCCCACAGAGCCTCCAACCTCAAGTCCAAGCTCAGGACCAGTGGTCCTGGTAAAGGCCAGTCACTTCTCCAGGCAGCTGAGGACATGTGGAAGTAACTGATAGAAATGAACTTTAAGAGGCCCTAAAGGCAGGAAGACTAGAACAGAGCTGAACCTATGTAATAGGAGGACTAAAGTCATGATGGGGCTGTAGACATATTGCTGGATGCTGCTAGAAGGGTCGCTGACAGTGAAGGCACAAACAGGCACTGTTGCTCAGCAACTGCAGTGGACAGGCACTATCCATTGGCCAGGTCCTCACCTCCCGCCCCTGGTAATTGTTACCATGTAAGTTTCCTAGAATTTAAATACAGTTCCAGAAAGACAAGCAGAGGTGGGAGAGGAGAGGACCAAATCAATGGTGATTACCCAAGATGGGTTCAGATTCAGCTCTTGTTACTTGATAAATGAGGTGCCGGCTTGAAGTTAAACTTAGTACTAGAAAAATAAATTTCCCTGTTCCTCAGACCTGGATTTAAGGGCTGAAAAACTCATTCCTAGGGCACCTGGGTGGCTCAGTTGGTTGAATGCCCAACTCTTTGATATCAGCTCAGGTCATGATCTCATGGTTTGTGGGATTGAGACCCAGGTCAGGCTCTGAGCCTGCTGGGGATTCTCTCTCTCTCTCTCTCTCTCTCTCTCTCTCGACTTCAGCTCAGGTCAAAGTAATAAATAAACATTTAAAAATGTTTAAAAAATTCATTCCTACTATACCTGGAATGGCACTAGATTCTGTCTTTGGTCCTGAATTTTACCAGCTCACATATTTTTCAGTTTTTTGAGTTTGAAATTTTTGAATTTTTTGAGTTTGAATTTGGTTGACAGTTAGGTTAGATTGCCCCACCAGTAAACCCTGAGGTAAGGATTTGAGTGCTAGTACTTAACTTCAGAGTGATCCCTGAAACCACTTGTAAAGGAGTATGAAAATGAAAGAAACAGGGAAGGGAAGATAACAAGTAAAGGGTATAGATCAAACCTGTTTCTACATTAATCCTGCTGGAGACCTCTGGGAGACTGTGTCAAACGTGCCTCAGCATTGCCATATCCACTAATCATGTTGGCAAACCCACTAATTCCTCTTAGTTATTGTCTGAGGGCTGTTCCTGGCAGATAGACGTGAACTCCACAGCCTTTCTGGCCTGCCCCAAGCATCAGCTAAGAAGCTCTGGTGCAGAGTTCCAGCACTTGAGGTAAGAAACTAGGAATGGTGAAGAAGGAGCATGTGTCAAAGGGGTGTGGATGGAACACTGGCAGCATTAATGCTAGTAAGGTGAAAGCATATCCCATTAAAATGACAGAGCACATATAGATCACCCCCTGGATGTCATATCATCAGCTTACTCTAGGTGTGTTTTCTCTCCACCTTCAGATTCAATGTGGCAAAATGAGGAAAAAAAGAAATCACCACTATAACAAATCCCAATCCACTCTAC
Organism: Cryptoprocta ferox; assembly: GCA_028646485.1. Lineage (NCBI taxonomy): Eukaryota > Metazoa > Chordata > Mammalia > Carnivora > Eupleridae > Cryptoprocta > Cryptoprocta ferox. The sequence continues at coordinate 44,446,807 of CM053576.1, read as the reverse complement.
ATGGTCTTATAAGCCATTTTATTTCACCAATGGACCTTGTGGGCAGGTGGCAGATGGCACAGTGAGAAATGGTACTTGGAGCCTGATTCAGGAAACGTGAGGGGGCCATTTTTGCATTCTAAGGGGTAATTATGATAGAGTTACAGAGCAAAACATTTGGAGATACACAAGCTTAACAATCCTCCACTTAAGACTTCCCTTGACTTGGGGTGCCTGCGTGACTCAGTCGGGTAAGCGTCAACTCTTAACTTTGGCTCAGGTCATGATTTCACAGTTCATGAGGTCAAGCCCCACTTCGGGCTCTGCACTGATAGTGCCTGCTCTCTTTCTCTCTGCCCCTCCCCTGCTCTCTCTCTCTCTCTCTCTCTCTCTCTCTCTCAATAAATAAATAAAAATAATTCACTTGGCTGTCAGGACACAATCCACTAGAGGCTATCCCTTTTGAGTAAATGGAAGATTCAAGAAGTCACACTCACTGAGCTTGCCCAGCCTGAAGTCTCCTGGAATCTTTCTCTGATAATTCTCTTTTGTGATTATGACACTAAACATAGCCTCCATAAGGTCTATGTATTGCACAGCTGTTTGTCATCGAGCCTCAAACCCAGCCCCTCTGAGGACTCCTTGTTTTGCTTGACCAATCCGCAGAATATAAAACTGGCCCCATGTGTCTTAGAGCTTTTTCTCCCCTTGCATTCAGGACTTTATTCTCTGCTGGCTTTCCTTTCTCTGTGCCACCCTCTGATAGCTTTCTGAGTTTCTCCACCACCTCAGCCTGATCCTAGTACTGTCCAGGACTTTGTGCCCAAGCCTTTTTTCTTTTCACTTGACTTTTTCTCTTTGGTTTGTTTCCCTCATTTACACTCCAGATTATAACCATCACCCATAGACTAATGACCCCCCGACTTTATCCTCAGCTCAGAATTATGTTCCAAATGGCCTGCCAACCTTCCTACCACAAGCACAAATCCCATTTTCTTATCTTGCCCTCCACAGCTGCCCTTCCTTCTGTCCTTGCCCAATCAGCAAGAGTGGGACATTGTCTTGCATGCTTCCAACTCTCCGCCCAACCACTTGGGCCCTGCCCATGACTCTATCACCATGAAGGTTTTCAGTGCATCTGCCCCAGCTCACTTCTCACTGTGATTACTGTGGTGACCTCCAAAGCCATCTCCCACATCTGGCTTCATCTTTGCTCTAGTACATTTTCTACACACTCCCAGGCTCTTTCTAAAATGTAAAGATGTATGCATCTTTGTATGTAACTGTTCTGCTCAAAAATGTTGGTGGCTTTGGCTTTCTAGCCCCAGTCTGTCTGCTTTCTCCCCATTTATTATATAGGATTGGGAACTACCCCCCTGCCATTTCTGTCTCTCTCTCTCTCTCTGTCTCTCTCACTCTCCCTCTTTCCCTGTGTCTGTCTCCTTCTCTCTCTCTGTCACACACACACAAACACACACACACACACGCACACACACACACACACGCACACACACACACACACTCTCCTCCACACCATTGCCCCTGATGCTCTCAGTCCAATGTGATGGTCCTTCCCTTTGTCCTTATTCTATATCCAAACCTCAATGCTGATCTCACTTGTTGCCTCTTGGGAAAAGCATTCCCAGACAGACCCTCTAACTCTTCCAGACTTAATTAGATGCCTCTTTTCAATGTCTCCATGAGATCCTTTACATACTTTAAGGAATCTCTATGACAGGCTACTGCAGTCGGCTGTTTAATTGTGGTCTTGTCCCGGAAAGGCACCGTGTGATTCCATCTCGATTTTCCCATATAGCATAGCACTAGGCACAGGGTTGGAGCCTCAAACTGAATGATGAATAAATGAAAAAAATCAATGAATGAATACCACCTGATAGTGCTGTGCCTGGAAATGCAGAGATTGACAAGGGGCCACATGCATGTTCCTCATCCCTTTTCTTTCCTGCTAGAGCCTGCTTAAAGCAGCCAAGACCCAAGGCTGACCCAGGCCTCCAGAGCGCCTCCCAAGCCTGCTCTGTGTAAGAATCAGCAGGAATGCTGTCTTTGCCTCGACTATGGAAGACTTCACAAGTTCCAGAAAATTGATTTTTCCAGGCCTACATGGCTTGGCATAAAAGCCAGACAGATTTTTTATTGAATCTGGCCCTAGATAGCTAGATTTTTGACCTTAGCAACGTGGCCAATAGATTCAACCATGAATACTTTGTCTTTTCTCATTTTTGCCACATGGGCTGGCTTTCACAGATTGCCAGTAGGCTCAGCCATCACTGTTTTCTTCCCCGGGCATCTGTTTCCTTGTTCCTGTGGCATCTATAATTGCGACTAAGCTATGGGTGCATTTTTGAGGAATGGCACGGTGGCATGCGCTGCAGGAAATGAGTGCCCGCTGGCGCTGGTGCTGAGTTGCTGTTTATGTTTTTCAGTGGTCCCTGTAATTGGAAGGTTGTAGTGCCTTGCAATTATGCAAAGGGTAATAAAAAGAAAATTAGGGAAAACATATGAGTATAACATCAGATCTAGACCACTGATATTTTGTAATTTTACACAAATACAATACAGATTTTTCCCCCCAAATCCACTCAACTGTAGTGAATACCAGAGAAAGCTCAGAAAGCTTAAAACCAGGCACAAATGAATATCTAATCTTTTGGTCTTTGAACATGATACAGTCCACTGTAGCACCAATTCAATTAAGGCAGAAACCATAGTTCATCATTTCTTTTGATGAAAAGCATTAATTAAGAGGGCGCAGAAGGCAGCATGCTACAAGGAAAGCAGATACCTTTTAGAGCCGTAGGGATTCCACCACATCTTATGATTGTCTCTGCTGTATACCTCAGGTGTTCAGCCTCCACTGCTCAGACACTACCTATTGCATAAAGAAAAGAAAAGAAACTCTCCTTCTGAGAAGGTACAAGGTTTAACTTTTTAGAAAGGAGAGAAGAATCTGAACGTCCATCTTATCAAAATAAAAACTGAAAATTAAGGTTTTTACTGACAGTCTATCCCTTGTGGACTCAGCAAAATAATATCATAAATAGAGGTTATTTCTTGGTAAGGGCATGAATATTATTAGCAAATAAGGTGAGTTATGAATTACCTGTCATCTCTTACAGTAGGCATTTTGTGAAATTTTATTTTTTTAATTTAACTTAGCTCTCCTTTATATTATATTTTATGATATGAAATCCTGTTGGAGGAAGAAGATATAAGTGTTCTCACAATTTAAAAAAAGGTATTTGTTAGACAGCATCTCACTGCCTGCTTGCATGCTCACATACGTTTCCAACATGCCTACAGCATGTTTCAATTTTTTTTCTCTTGCTGTACAATTGTAGGATTTGCAGGACAGTTCCATAACTAAGCATAAAAAACAAAAGCTATGCATTACAGTCCTTGTGAATGATACTGCTCAAGGTTTTAATAGTCTACTCATTTATTACGCTAATGGGCCAGAAAGAGCCGTTGTTGTTATTATCTATGCATTTGTTTATACTTAACGTCTTTAGTTTTACTAAAACAACAAATATTTATTTGTACTGATTTATTGCTCTGTTGGGTTTCTCTTCTCACAACGCTGTCTTCAAGGGCAACATGTGGAACTCTGAAGAATCGCTCTGTCCCAAGACGGTGGGCTGCTTCTCTGGCTGTGATGCTTTCTTTTCTGGAGAAGGCATTCTTGACCTCTTTGACTCCCACCCATATCTTTTCCAGAATATTCCTTTTATGAACCAGAATAAAGAAAAGGGACCAGCCTCCCCAGGCTTGAGCGTAGTTCTTGATCTCTACAAGAAAGTTAGTTGCCTGCTCTTAGAACCAACTGGAAACAACCTTGATGAAGTATGACCCTAACATTTTCTTGGCAGTCTGTAGGGTTTCTGAGTTTCTTTAGACTTAACGTGCTTAGCATCTGGACTGGCTTAACTTTCTCTCAGCAATATTTTGGATACTTTAATGGATAGGAAGTGCCTTCTCATTTTCTCTCCTTTGGGGAACCAAGACTCACACACAGATTTTCCTCTCAGGTTTGAGTGAGAGGCCTCAAGTCCAAACCAGGGCTTTTCTTCCTCTGAAACATGCACAATGCCCAATATCCAGGAATGTGCTTCTGGCAAAGGTGGAGGGCAGCATTCAGCTCTGGTGTATGTAGAGCATTTAGGGAAATGGGCAGCCACCTTCCACTCACAAGGCCCCTGATACAGGTGACAGGCAGAGAGGGGAGCATGAGCTTAGATTTCCTGCTTCATTATAATTATTTATAAATTTATGATTCTTGTCCCTTTCAGTTTTGAAGGGGTGTTCTTAAAAGTGTTTTTCTTGGCTACCAGCTAAGGTTTGTTGAAAACCAAAGCCAAAGTTAGGGGAAAATTTAGAGGATAGGGAAGCATATGGCTCCTGGGGCCAGTAATACTCATTTCCTGCTCTTGTGCAGACGCTGAAGACGGAGGACATTTCAGAGTTGGTTGTCTTCAGCCAGCAGAGATGGCCAGTGTTGGCAGATGGATTAAAAGATTTCACAATGATTTAACAAATGGACAGAGACATGAACAGACATTTTTTTTCAAAGAAGACATACAAAAAAAAGTCCAACAGTCACTTAAAAAGATGCTTAACATCACTCATCATCAGGGAAATGCAAATAAAAACCATAATGAGCTATCACCTTACATCTGCCAAAATGGCTAAAATCAAAAACACGAGAAACAACAGGTATTGGCAATATTTATGGAGCAAAAGGAACCTCATGCATTGTTGGTGGGAATGCAAACTGGTGCAGCCACTCTGAGAAACAGTATGGAGGTTCCTCAGAAAGTTAAAAATAGAACTACCCTACTATCCAGCAATTGTACTACTGGCTATTACCCAAAGAAAATGAAAATATGAATTCAAAAACATATTTGCACTCCTATGTTTATTGCAGCACTAATTACAATAGCCAAGATAAGAAAGCAACCCAAGTGTCCATTGATAAATGAGTAGATAAAGATGATGTGATATAAATGTATATATAATGGAATAATATATAATATAAATAATATATAATAAATGTGATATAAATGTTATATATAATATATAGTGGAAAAGAATTCAACTGTAAAAAAGAATAAAATCTTGCCGTTTGCAACAACATGGATGAAACTAGAGGGTATAATGCTAAGTGAAACAAAAGAAAGATAAATACCATATGATCTCACTCATATGTAGAACTTAAGATACAAAACAAACAGATAAACAAAGAAAAACAAACAAACAAAAAACAGACTCTTAAATGCAGGGAAGACACTGGTGGTTGCCAGAGCGAGGGTAGGTGGGGGGATGGCTGAGATTAAGAGTACACTTATCATGATGAGCACTGAGAAATGCATAGAATTGTTGAGTCACTATATTGTACACCTGAAACTAATATAACATTGTATGTTAATTATGCTTCAATAAAAAATAATAACAAAACTCAAAAAAAGAAAAGAAAAGAAATCTCACAATGAAATCAACGGCCACCAAATGCAAAGAGGATTCTCTCTCCTCTCTATGTGGAAATAACCCCAGGATGAGAAAGAAAGGCCACTCAATAAGGAACATGGAATCTAGTCTCTTGAAGGAAAACAAACTCCTTAAGAAGCCATGAAGCCCCAGGACCAATGGTCAGTGCATGCAGGTAGGGCCTCTGATGTGGAGAGCTGACCCACAGCAAGTTCCCTTCCAGGGGATAGCTTCAGCCTTCTGAAGCTTCTTTAACCACTTCTTTGCAGAGGAGATATAGCTCAGAAACCCAACAGGAATTTTTGGGAAAATGTGGGAAAATGACTTGAGCTTTGTTTCTTAATTTTTCTGCTTTAACATCAGTAACACAGCCAGAAAGCCCAGTGTGACAAATGCCACTAGAAGTCTCTCTCCCCAGAGGCCACCTGCTCTACCAGCTGAAAGAAAGGTCAAGTGACAAAGGGCATCCTCACTTTGGAGGATACTCAAGAACATCAAAATACCCAGGGAGTTTGACAGAGGATGCGGGGGGGGAGCGAGTAACAGAGTAGAATGGTGGGAAATTCATTTCCAGACTAAGTAGAATTGAATGGAAGTCATTTTAAAAACAAAAACCAAAAAAAAATGCCTATACATTGTATAGAACAAATGTTGGCTGCCAGAAACATGTTTGGCTTGCGTGCTGGAACACTTTTTATTAGACTCTCATGTAATAATTAATGGTCTCATACAAATTTAGTCAAACAACTCATATCAATCCCCATTTCTGTTATTTTATAAGTACAGTCTTGGTCACATCGATCTAATGTTGAAAAACAGTTTTCTTTGAAAAATCAATGCATTGAGTTTCATAGTTGTATGTTTAGATGAATTATGGGTCAACAAAAGTCTATACCTGATAAACGCAATGCATGGTTATGAAATTTTATGTTTACTTTTATACAGTAAATATTCTCTAATTTTTAAAATATATTTAGATTAATGGAGGATGAGTTCAATTATTTGAAATTTATAGATTTTTGTAAGCTTAAGAAATACCCACTATCTAGAGGTTGCAACTTCTTTGTAACTGAAACAGAAGAGAAAGAAAATGTGAAGAGTAGTAAAAAGAAATCTTGTACTGAGGGTTGGGGAGGATTTAAGGGAATTTTCCAGGTACAGGACATGATTTGTGCCCCAAAGACATACTCTGAACTCAGACTTTGTCCAACATATTGATGAACATAGGTGTCCAATCTTTTTGTTTTGTTTTGTTTTTCATTTGGGGGTTTTGGGGTATCTGTTTTTTTTTATTTTAAATTTACTTATTTAAATTCAAGTTAGTTAACATACACTGTGCTATTGGTTTCAGTGATTCATCATTTACATATAACACCCAGTCCTCATCCCAACAAGTGACCTCCTTAATACCCATCACCCATTTAGCTCATCCCCTCACCCACATCCCCTTCAGCAACCCTCAGTTTGTTCTCTGTGTTTAAGAGTCTCTTACAGTTTGCCTCTTTCTCTGTTTTTATCTTGTTTTTCTTTCCCTTCCCCAATGTTCATCTGCTGTGTTTCTTAAATTCCACATATGAGTAAAATGATATATCTTTCTCTGCCTGACTTATTTCACCTAGCATAATATACTCTAGTTCCATCCACGTTGTTGCAAATGGCAAGATTTCATTCTTTTTATCGCTGAGTCTCAAATGATGGCTAGCAATATTTAAGCAATAAAGTATTTTTAATTAGAGTATACACTTATTTTTAGACATAGAGGTATTGCACACTTAATAGACTATGGTATAGAATCGACATAACTTTGGTATACACTAGGAAACCAAAAAATTTGACTCGCTTTATTGCAATATTCACTTTATGGCAGTGTTCTGGAACCAAACCCACATCTCCGAGATATGCCTATATTCAAAATCATTCATGAATATGGAGGAAAAAATCAATTCCAGCAAATAAACCATAATAAATAAGGGGTATTTCTACATGTTACTATAGACTGTATTCTAGGATTTATTATTAAAAGGAAAAAAGCAAAGTACAGAAAAAAATGTATTTCATTCTCATGATATCCAGAAAAGAAAAGTAATATGAATACATGTGTATGTGGACTTTTTTTTTAAGGAGCACTAGAAAAATAAAATAAAATAAATTAAATGTCAATCTATGGAGAAGGAGGAGAGTAAGGTGGAGGATACAGAGTTAGAAATTAAATATTTGAATTCATTTTGTTTTGTATATTTGATTTTGAAACCATGTAAATATTTGTATATAATTTGAATAAACAAATAAATTAAATGATCCCTAAAAATCAAAGGTGATTGTGTAATTAGTGTCATAAACACTCTGAGAGAAACTATTGCTACTTTAACACATTATTTGACTGTACATCACTAGTTGGATATCACCTAAGGACAAAAAGAACTAAAAAAAATGTTAAAGAGATTTTTTTCTATTGTCTTATTATTGGTGATAATGACGGTGTTGTGTGTGTCTTGCAGGATAAAATATGTTGTGTGTCAGTCTTGTTGAAAATAAGTCTTTCCAATATGACTTCATGATGTATTTTATCTTTTTAAAAAAAAAGCATTTCTCATTGTATAAACTGAAAAGGACCAAATATAATGACGTGCCCAAGAAAAATTAGCAAATCTATCAACTAAATCATGATCTTTAGATACTGTTTCTCCTTAAAAGGAACAAGGACTCCTTTAGAAAATGAATGCAGGTCTCATAAAAGAACTGTACAAAATGAACCTGAGATATGCTATTACATTAAAAAGTAAGAATGTAATTAGAACTTCTGGAATAACTATATGAGGACTTCTACAGATTCTCCCCAGAGCGGAACTATTTAAGTTGTAAAAATCATAAATCACAATCATTTAGAGTCTCTGGAAATTGACCTAAGGTCACACAGCAAATTGAAAAGCACTTATTCAATAAAATATATTAAACCTTGGAAAGAAGGCTGGGCATCTATGGTGTTTGAGTCAGGACCTATTTCCATCAGCCACTCCCAACCCCATCTGTGTTACTGAAGCTCTACTCCTGGTAGGTGTGACCAAGAAGATGGGGGCTCCTTTTATCTTTGTCAAGCTCCCGATTACATAGATATGATATCACCCCAACAGAGGCTGCCAGTTTCCTCCTCCATCAAGAGGACTGGGGTTCCTTCACCTCAGCCATTTCCCAATCCTCTGATGGAGAATCTATCCAAGCTTTTGTAGGCCAAGAATACTGGAGCCCTCATCAGTGTCCCTCCTCAGTTTCTGCTTGTATGACCTAGGTTCCACTTGGGAGGGGCAAGCTGAGAATACTACTGGCTATACTTATCTCTCCCCCTCCCCCTCCCAACTCCCATTCCTAAAGTGAAGGTATCATTCTGGGAGAAGTGGGACACTACTTATATATCCAGTTCTGATGCAGTAATGTGCCAAAGTTTCTGCCCAGGTACACAGACAAGATAGCTCTTGCTGGTAGCTCCACAGATCTGTTAAGGGGATTATTTTATTAGGAACAGGATCTGGAGAAAAAAGTGGGGAGAACTGAGCTGTGACATCACAGGGAGCCCACTTTGGAAGAAGTTTATTTCAAGAATTAGTCCAGGCAAACCCTATACAAATAAAATAACAAAACCCAGAAACATCAACAAGACTCTGGTGAGAAGAATAGGGCAGTAATCAGAATCCAGAGTTGCTGCAATATATTATTTTAAATGTCCACTTTTCAGAATAAAAAGAGACATGCAAATAAACATGATAGTATGACCCTTATAAAGGAAAATGGTGGGTAATAGAAACTGCTTTTGAGAGGCAGTCCAAGATGTTGAATGGAGCAGACAAAATTTTTTCAAAGCAGCTATTATAATAAGTTGAAAGAATGAAAGGAAAATATGTTTAGAGAATTAAGGGAAGTTGTGACACCAATGACTTAACAAGTAGAGAATGTCAATAAAGAGAAACTATGTTAAAAACAATTGGAAATTCAGGCATTGAAATGTATAATATCTGATATTAAATATTAACAGGGGCTATCAAATGATTTGAGCTCCTAGAGGAAAATAAAAGAATCAGAACACTAGAAGACAGATCATTTGAGATTAATAAATCTGAGTAATAGAAATAGAAAAGAATTGTTAACAAGGAATAAATCCTCTGAGAGTAACAGGAAACCTGTCAGCACACCAATATACATTTATTGAGAGTATCAGAAGAGGAGAGGTAAAAAGGGACAGAAAAAATATTTGAAGAAATTATGCTTAAAAACTTCCACATATGAAGAAAACCATTAATCTGTACAAACAAAAAGCTCAACAAATTCCAAGGAGAATGAACACAAAAGATCCACGTTCAGATATATCACAGTGAAAATGCTTCAGGACAAAGATAAAGATAAAATCTTGAAAGCAAGGGGTAAAAACATAGCTTTGCCTACAAGAGAAGCCTAAAAAGATTAATAAGTGACTTCTTGTCAGAAATTATGGAGGTATTAGGCAGTGGGACAACATACTCAAAGTGCTGTGGTTGGGATGGGGCAGGGAAAAGCTGTCATCCAGGAATACTACATCCAGCAAAATTATCTTTAAAAAAATAAAGGCCAAGGGAAATCAACTTGTGGCATGACAGCATCGGGAACTCTTGTGATCTGCTCCCCCAGAGAAACTGATGAAAATTATTTTTTTAAACCATATAGATTTTCTGGAAATGGCCCTAAAGACAAATAACAAATGAAGAAGATCTATGAAAATTCAGTAAGGCATGTGAGAGTGTGGGGTAGATGAACCAAGGCTGCACCTTCTTTGCCCCATTCCCAATTTAGGAAAGCCAAGAATATAGTATTTCCTCTCCCCCCAGCTCCCAGTCACAGGGCTTTCTTCCCAGAACGAGCAGGACTTCATTTCTCAGCCTGCCTCTAGCTTCTTATTGCTGAGGCTAAGGCCCATGCAAGTGTAGTTGAGAAGTGAGGGTTCCCTTTTTGTACCAACACTCCATTTATAGAAAGAAGGCTCTGCCATAAGCACTGCATGCTGAGAATACAGGGACCCCATTCATACATTATTTGGCTCATTAAGTGGTGGCTCCATGACAGGAGGGGCAAACCCAGAGGACCTCAGGCTGCTGTCCTCCTCTACTTAATGCTAACCTGATGTCATGGAGGTGTCACTCAGAAGGAAGCTTTCCATTTTCCCCTACCATCAACTTCAGACCACTGACTCAGAGAACTTGCACTAGGAGACCAGAAGACTATAAAACAGATAGCTCCTAATCTCTTCCTCAAGGAGATAACTTCATTGGCCACAGAACATGGAGAAGCTCAAACCTAAGGTTACTCTCAGAACAGTGGAGGCTGTGGTGAAAAGCAATTGAGAGAACAATCTTAGATTTAATGTAAATATAGCCTAGATTTCAGGCCAGTTAGTTTGCTAGATAGAAACATGGAATAAGACAACTGAGGTCAGAACTGGGGTCAGAACGAAGATCACACATAGACACTGGAAACCATTCCTTCAAAGGAATCATAGTTGATAAGTCCAGTTGGTAGAGTGATTGCCCCAATACACTATTGAAAACAATAAATAAATCAGCTAGCATTAGTGGAATATAAGAGAAAGAAAGAAAGCCCTATTAATATCACTGTCTTCCTAGATGACTATATACATACCCCCAAATGACACCTTCCTGAGAAGAAACAAGATTTACAGTATGGGTAATAAATAGACTTTCACAAAAATAGCAGCCACTAAAACATGAACAAGCAAATAACAATAACAAGTCTGGGGTTGGGAGACGATTACTATCCAGAGCTGCTACAATATATTATCTAAAGTGTCCAGTTTCCAACAACAACAAACTGAGACATGCAAAAAAAAAAACAGGAAAGGATGGGTTCAGGTACCAGAAAAAAAACAGGCAACATAAACTACCTGTGAGAGGAATCAAATGTGGCATTTAAAAGAAAAACTTTAAAACAAACATTATTAATATGTCAAAGAATAAAAGAAAGCATAATAAAGAAGTAAAGGAAGGTATGATGACAATGTTGTATTAAAGAGACTACAAATAAAGAAGAAAAAATTTTGAAAGAGAACCAAATGGAAATTCTGGAGTTGGAAGTACAGTAACTGGAAATTTTAGAATTCACTGGAGGGCCTCAGTGGTAGATTTGAACTGGGAAAAGAAAGCATCAGCAAACTCAAAAACAGATTGAGAGAGATGATGCAAACTGAAAAACAGAGAGGAAAGAATGAAGAAAAATGAACAGACCCTGAAAAAATCTTGGGATATATCCATTGCACCAACATAGGTACACCTGAAGAAGAGGAGAGGCAAAAAGGAGCAGAAAAATATTCATAAAAATAATGGCAGAAAACTCCCCAAATTTGTTGAAAATCAATGACCTACATATTTAGGATGTCAAGTAGGATAAGCACAAAAAGATCCACAAACTAATATAGTAAAAATGATGAAAGTCAAGGGCAAGGAGAAAATCCTGAACACAGCAAGAAAAAAAATCTCATCACTTATGATGAAACCCCAATAATATTAATGGATGACTTTTCAGCAAAACTAATGGAACACAGAAGACAGTGGCATAATATATTCAAAGTGCTTTGAAAAAAGAAGTCAACCAAGAATCCCGTATCCAGCAAAGCAAATGATATCCTATATCATTCAAAAAGGAAGGTGAGGTAAAGACGTGCCCTGATTTAAAAAAAAACTAATAAAACAAAATTGGGAGGATCTGTTGCTATCAGAGAGACATACAGGAAATATTAAAGGAAAACCTTTATAATGAAAGCAAGTGACACTGGACATGAATTTCAGTTGACATGCACACACGCAAAAAGAGCAGTACTAAAGGTAATTTTGTCATTATATGAAACAGAATGAATGCATTTTTTCTAAGTTCTTTTTACATGTGATTTAAAAAGTAATCATATGAAGTAATATGTATATAATGTAATAATAATGGACTTATCACATATAGAAATGTAACATATGTATAATATATTTGCTAGTAAAAGCACAAAGGAAATGAGAGGGAGCAAAGCTGTACCTAAGGAAGTGACTATATATATATAACCTAGATATATATAATATAACCTATTTAATATTTAACATTATTAAATAACCTATTTAATAATGCAAATGTAAATCTGAAGCTAATTTCAATACATTAAGACTAAACCATATAAAGTTTATTTTTTAAATCTCCAAAAATATAGTGAAAATATCACTTAGTGAAACTAAAATGCCATATCAGAAAATATTCACTTAATAAATCCGTGAAGGAGAAATAGAAGAATAAAAAAGATATGAGACAGAAAACAAAAACTAAAGTGGCAGATATAAACCCAACTACATAAATGATAGAATTAAATGTGAATGGATTATGTAGTCCAGCAAAAAGTCAGAGCCTGTCAAACTGGATTAAAAATAAACGTCCAACTGTGTGCTGGCTACAAGAGACAGGTTCAAAGATAAAAATAGATTTTAAAAAAAGAATGGAATAAAGATATAAAGAGATATAGAAGAAGATTTAAAAATGTCTCATGTACCTAATGGGATTAAATATTATATATTTATTATTAACAATTATTATAATTAAATATTAAATAATAAACAGTACTACCCTTTTACTTGAGCAAGAGAGATCACCCTTTAGAGGTCCCAAATACCAAAAACAAACCAGGACTAGCAAACATATGCCACACATTGATCCTTCCATCTTGAGATTAACACAGTACAGGGGTGCCTGGGTGGTGCAGTCGGTTATGCGTCTGACTTTGGCTCAGGTCATGATCTCACAGTTCGTGGGTTCGAGCCCTGCATCGGGCTCTGTGCTGACAGCTCAGAGCCTGGAGCCTGCTTCAGATTCTGTGTCTCCTTCTCTCTCTGCCCCTCCCTCACTCATGCTCTACTTCTCTCTGTCTCAATAATAAATAAAAACATAAAAAATTAAAAAAAAAAACAGTTCAGGCCCCAAGCAAATGCTTCACTGCATTTCTTGCCTTACATCCTCAAAGCAAAGAATGACTGATGTAAAAGTCATGAAGGTTTGAGGGCTGTGCCACTGCCAACAACTGAGACTGAATAGATTTCAGAGTATAGGGCGGTTTTAATCAGTGGAAGCACTCAGCCAGTATAAGTAAGTAAGTAAATAAAGACCAATTAATTTTCTCTCAGAAAGCGTGAAGATAATAAATTCTCAGATAACAAAGCATTATCTCCCAATAATCCCAAGCATTCACTTTCTTCCTTCTTTCTGTGTTCCAATTTGTTTCCAGAAGTATTCATGAATTTTCATGCTATTTGCCATATTTGCATTTTTGTTGAGGATGAGTTATAATATTAAACAATTCATATCAATTTTAAATATGCATATATAAAATGTATATGCATAAAACATGCATGTATAAAACATATATTTACATACATATATACACATATGTGTATGTATATAGGTACACATGTGTATATGTACATATATGGATAGAGATAACATGTATGATTCTTTATATTTAGGAATTAGGTGAACATTGAACGTATCTATTAAAAGAACTGAAAATAATACAAAGTTGTCCAAGTGGACAAAGTGGTCCAAAGATGCATATGCAATCTTTTTTTTTTGATTAATATGATAGAATGAACATTATCTCTTACAACATGTCTAATATAACTAATTCCTTATTTCTGGACATCTATGCTTTTTCCAGTTTTTGCTTCCATTTTCAGGGTTCTGGTAAATGGCATTACTGTCAAAGCTTCGCAAACATTCTTGGGATAATTTTCTTTAAAAAATTTTTTTAATGTTTATTTATTTTTGAAAGACAGAGAATGAATGGGGGTGGAGCAGAGAGAGAAGAAGACACAGAATCCAAAGGAGGCTCCAGGCTCTGAGCTGTCAGCACAGAGGCCGAGGTGGGACTCAAACCCACAAACCATGAGATCATGGCCTGAGCTGAAGTTGGACACTTAACCAACTGAGCCACCTAGGTGCCCCATCTTGGGATAATTTTCTAAAAATTACTTGCTGAGTTAAAGGGAACATAAAAATTTTAACATGGACTATGTTACTTTACAGTGATTAGTACCTATTTTAGTTAAATAAGTTTAATAGACATTTGAGTAATAACGTCTTAATTATAAAAAGTCTTGTATATAACACTCCATTATCTTTTTTGGATTTTTACATAAATAACCATATTTAATTCATCACAGAAAGAATCATGAAAGCCAGATAATCAAATTTCATCTCAAAAAAATGCCTATCCCAGACAATCCCAGATGCCAGGGTGACTCAATTGGCTCAGTGTCTGATTCTTGATTTCAGCTCAGGTCATGATCTCATGGTTCCTGAGATCGAGCCCCAAATCAGGCTCTGTGTTGATGGCTCAAACCTTCTTGGAATTTGTTCTCTCCTTCTCTCTGATGCTCCCCTGCTTGTGCTCGCTCTCTCTCTATCTCTATCCTCTCTCTCTCTCTCTCTCAAAATTAAATATTAAACACATTTTAAAAACTCACAAAATAAAAAAAATTCTCTCACTCCCTCTGCCCCTCCCTCTCCCTCTCTCTCCCCCACCCCCTAAAAAAGAAAAAGTAATAAATAAACAAATAAATAAATAAATACAATGGACAATCCTAGTAAACACAGAATTTTTTAAAATATGTTCCACACACTTGGACAGAATAAGTATGCATATATCACATGTGCATGTATTTGTATTTGATATTGCACTGATATATTTTTATTCATTTAAATAGCCATTACAATACATATGTCTTATAAAGACATTTGAGTGGGCAGCCACACACAAAAATGAACTGAGATTTGGAGCATTTCTCTTATGTGAAGCCTCTGTAGTTCAAAGAGAAATTTTATGCTTTGCGTAAATATTTATTTACAAAAAAAAACCCAACAGCAACAAAACTTCTTACCACTTATTTCTAAAATCAAGCCTACTTTAAGTGAAAACACAATAAATATTCAGTAATGGAGAACAGAACCTAAGTTTCTGAATAAAAACTGTTTAATACCAGATAACAAAAACAGTCATTCAAAGAAAAGTTCATCTTAAACTATTTATAGCATAACCATCTTCGGTTGTAGGAAGGCTTTTATGTGTTATTTCGTTCTCTGGGTTATTTCCACCAACATATGTATAATCCTTTTGTGTGATTCTATACAACCAAAGAAATATATTGTCTAATTCATCTATTAGATTTTACAGTTCATTTACACAAAAATTTTATTGTTATATTGGCCAAAATTTTGATTCATCATCTATATTTTGCTACTATTTTTAATAAGAAAACAATTAATACTTGTCTTCATGTAACACCATACTAAAAACTGAAGAGCATTCACTCATTAATTAGAAGTTTCAAACTAAAGTGTACCTGATACAAAACTGCATTAAATAGAATTCCTGCAAAAATGTGCTGATTTACAGGTCATGTAGTTTAAATATTTGCATACTAATTTGGACTTCATCCCTCTGACTTACATAAACATGTAGAAATGATTGCATAGTAGACAAAATGAAGATGTCATTTTTCCTCATGCATCCACAGCTCACTCTGTTACCTCTTTTCTTCAAAAATCTCTCTGCTGTGGTCTGAATGTATGTGTCCCACTAAAATTCCTATGTTGAAATCCTATGATGGTATTAAGAGCTGGGGCCCTTGGGAGGTGCCTTAAACCATGAGGGTGGAGGCTTCATTAATGGGATTAGTGCTTTAGGAAAGAGACTCCCTTCTACCATGTAAAGATATGGCAAGAAGGCACCTTCTATGAATGAGATAAAAGGGCTCCCATCAGAATTTGTCATGTTGTTGCCTTGATTGTGAACTTCTCAGCATCTGTAACTGTGAGAAATAAGTCCATTGCCATAAGCCACTATCAGTTGGTACTGTTTTGTTATAGTGACCTGAACACACTAAGAGACTGACCTTATGCTGCTCACTAAGAAATCTTCTGGTTAAATGAAGCTCTTGTAGGTCATTGAAAGGGGACTTCCATTTGCCAGACCATGTTGTGACTTTTAGCCTCATCTTGAACTGTTTCAAAACAATGCTCATGGTGAATCTAGTCCAGGTTAGGCTACACCTCACACACCAGTAAAACTCCATGACTTAGGACTTCAGTCAGGGAACCCTATAACTGGAACATAAGAACTGATCTAATGTAGGCCCACTTGGGGGTAATTATCAGAGTGAGGGTGAGGATGTGAGTGTGTGGCAGGGCAGGAGTCTTGATTTTAGTAAGAAAAGCTGTCTGTGAATATTCTGTTCTTAGATTATTCAGGATTTTCTCTGAATCCTAAGACATTTCTCTGCTAAAGTTTTGGCTTCTCAAAACAGTGATTGTCCTGAAAATAAAGACCCTTTCTATCCTGGCTTCACTGTGGCCAGAGCTACTTACACTTTTCCTTGGCCTTCTTGGGGATTTTTTTTTTACCCCAAGTTAATTTCAGCTATACAAAAATCAGAAAAGCACACTGAGTCTAGATGCCTTCCATCCCCATTAGTGGTAGCTGGACAGAAATGTCACCACCTCAAGGAAACAGCTCTGACAGAGCAGATAGCAAGGTTTCATATATTGTTTTAATTAGGCAGAACTGTACAAAAAAGTATTTTTTAAAGCAGGGCACTAATGTAAAAAGTAATTTTTCAGGAACTATAATTATTTTTTGATTAACTTCATACTATTGCATTTGAAGGAAAATGGTCCAATAATTATATCCCTAGACATTTCTAATCTATATTTTCATAAAGTACATAGTGTTTTTTCCTCTCCTAAAACAAGGAAATCATACTGCAAAAAGAGTGCAGATAGATGAAAAAAAAACAGATGGACACATTTAGTTTTGACTTGTTACAAACCGAAAGCATTTGAAGCACTGTAAACTTGTCTATTAGGAAGCAAAGGTTTTTGTGGCCCTTTTGACATGCTTTGAGTTTCTCTTTAGATGTGTCTTTCTCATAGCTAAGAGAAGAAAGCATATTTAAATTTTAAATAGCTATTTATTTGTTGAAACTAAGATGTGCTGTCCAGTCTCAGCAAGGATGGCAGACTGAGAATAGAAGCTGAAACACTGACTTGGTTTCATGGGTCACTCAATCCATTTTACTTTGCCTTGCTTTGGATTCTCTGTGAAATATGGAAATCACTACACTGATCAATGTGAAAATAGTACAAGATCACATTTTCTCATTGGAACATCAGTGGAATAACAATGGTAATAAAAAACCTAAATTGTCCTTCCTTCCATATTACTGTAGATGGATAAGCCACTCTACAGTGAGGCATCCCTATTTTTTTTCTCAGTAAAATAAAGAAGTGGAACTTAACATTGATCTTCACCTCATATTTTTCTTTGCTGGCAAAGTATGACAACTGTGAGGTCCTGGGACAAGTCAACTTTCTTGCACTTGACCTTCACAGTCCTTCCCAGCCCAATAATTGTAAAGTGTTTATGATAGCCAGCCTCCGAAATGGTCCTCAGTGATCTCTGCCTCTTGGAATTCATACCCTTGTGTAGTTTCCTTCCATCTCATCTCAGGGTTGGTCTGTGTCACTAATGCATATGACAGAAATGATTGCCTATTATTTCTGAAATAAATACGGTTATAAAGTATTACTCCTTCTCTCTCTGTCTCTCTGTCTCTCTCTCTCTCTCTGTCTCTCTCTCTCTTTCTCTCTCTCTATCTCTCTCTCTCATCTCTTGCTCTGGAAAAAGCGAATGCAGTTACCAGAGCAGAGACTCACAAGTGGAAACTACCATGGGAATCAGTACCAGGGATAGAGAACCTGAATTGTAACTGAAGACTTGCTGAAAGCTTGGTGCAGACAACTCCAAGAGTTAAACTCCAGGGGAGGGGAGGCTCACTCAGTTAAGTGTGCAGCTCTTGATTTTGGCTCAAGTCATGATTTCACAGTTTGTGGCACTGAGCCCCACATTACTTTCTGGGCTGACAGTGTGGAAGCTGCGTGGGATTCTCTCTCTCTGCCCTTCCCCTCCTCAAAATAAATAAATAAACTTAAAAAAAAAAAAAGCTCCGGGGCACCCAGTCATAGAGGTGACCCACATATAGGATTTAACTCCATGAGTTAAACCAGGCTCCCACAGTAAATATAAGAGAAAAATCACCTGTGATTCTGGCAGGAAAAGTGAAGGAGAAAGAAAATCTTTCTCAGACAAACAAAAATTGAGGAAATTTTTTGTCAGCATACCTGCCTTGAAAGAAATGTTAAGAGAAATTCTTTAGAGAAAAGGAAAATGATATAGAACAGAAATTTGCATCTAAATAAAGGAAGAACATCAGAAAAGAAGTGAAAGTAAAATGAAAACTTTCATTTTTCTTATTCTTAATTGATCTAAAAATAATAATATCAACAATGTATTCAATTATGTATCCTTTTGCATATATCATATATACACAAGATATATGTATATGTTTTATACACCTAATACAAAAATATACATATATATTCCTATGTATGCTTATATATAAGTAAAATGAGTGACAGCAATGATACAAGGGATGGGAGAGAGGAATTAGGATTATTTTGTTTTTATAGGGTGCTCGCACTTCCTATGAAGTGATATAGTGTTATTTCAAAGTGAACTTGAATTTGTTATAAATGTGTGTTGCAAACACTAAGAAAATCACCAAAAGAATTTTTAAAAGAAGTATAACTGATAAGCTAAGAAAGGCTAATAATACATGTGTCAAAGAAGAACTATCAAGAGTAATTTTAAAATAAAGAACATGGGGCGCGTGGGTGGCTCAGTCAGTTAAGCGGCCGACTTCGGCTCAGGTCATGATCTCACGGTCCGTGGGTTCGAGCCCTGCATCAGGCTCCGTGCTGACAGCTCAGAGCCTGGAGCCTGCTTCAGATGCTTCAGATTCTGTGTCTCCCTCTCTCTCTCTGCCTGTCCCCCACTCATGCTCTGTTTCTCTCTGTCTCAATAATAAATAAAAACATAAAATAAAATTAAATAAATTAAATAAAGAACATAAAAATAAAACATCAAAATTTGTGTGATGCAGTGAAAGCAGTGCTTAGAGGGAAATTTATAGCATTGAACAAATATATTAGAAAAGAATAAAGATCTAAAATCAATCATTTAGAAGTTTCTACCTTAAGAAACTAGAAACAGAAGAGTAAGTTAAATGCAAAATAAGTGGAAGAAAAAATAATTAGAGCTGAAATTAATGAAATTAATTTTGAAATTGAAAACAGGAACTCCATAAATGTAATCAACAAAATCAAAAGCTGTTTTTTTAAAGATCAATAAAATTAATAGACATCAGCGAGGTTAACTAAGGAAGAAAGGGATAGGACAGAAATGTTATGAATGAAAGGGGCGATGTTACTACAAATTCTATGGACAATAAGAGGATAATAAATAAATACTACAAACAACTCTATGCCCATAAATTTGATAATATACATGAGATGGACTAATTCCCTAAAAGATACAGTTTGCCAAAATTCAGAGAATAGACTATCTGAATAGGCATATATCTATTAAAGAAATTGAATCAATAATTAATAATCATCCAAACAGAAAACACTAAGCCCAGATGGATTTACTGGTAAATTCTACCAAACATTTAAGAAACAAATTATATCCATCCTCTACAATCTGTTTCATAGAAGAGAAGCAGAGTGAATAATTACTAACTCATTATATAAGGCCAGGATTATCCCCAAACCAATACCAGACAAAGACATTGTAAGAAAAGAAAACTGCAGACTAATATCTCTTATGAACATAAATGCAAAAATCATCAGCAAAATAGTAGTAAATTTAATCCAACAATATATAAAAGTAGTTATATACCACAATCAAGTGGAATTATCCCAGATATGGAAGGCTCGTTCAACATTCAAAAGTCAGTAATATGTAATCCATTACACCAGGTGGCTAAAAAAGAAAACTCATGATCATATCAATAGATGCAGAAAGAGCATTTGACAAATCCAATACTCATTATTGATAAATACTCTTAGCAAAATAAAAATAAATGAGAACTTCTTCAACTTGATAAAGAATATCTACAAAAACCCTATAGTTAACATCATGTTAATAATGACTAACTTGAAGTTTTCCCACTAAGATCAGCAACAAAGCAAGGATGCCCCCTTTCACTCCTTTCAATATCATACTGGAATTCCTAGCTAATGTAATAAGATAAGGAAACAAAAAGTATACAGATTGAGAAGGAAGAAATAAAACTGTCTAAGAGTTTTATTTCTCTAAGGGAGAGGGAAGGGGAAGAGAGAGAGAGAGAGAGAGAGAGAGAGATCAAGAAGCAGACTCTTAACTACAGAGAACAAATTGATGGTTACCAAAGGGGAGGTGGCCAAAGGGTGGGGTGAAATAGGTGATGGGGATTAAGGAATGCACTTGTGATGAGAATCAGGTAATGTATAGAATTGTTGAATCACTGAAACTAATATAGCACTGTATGTTAACTAACTGGAATTTAAATAAAAACTTTAAAAAATGAGCCCTACCATGATCAAACGATGAGGAGGCTTTAGTGGTGAGATTCTTGAGTAGGAAGGAGGGGCATCCTGACTGGGCCCAGTTTTTTCTCCACTAGAATCTCAGCTGGTGGTACAATAAGACTGACTGAGGTTTGGAGATTTTCTGGTAAATACAATCCTTCTGGTTGAAGTCCCTGGCTTAGAAAAAAAAAAGGTAGTTACACATAAGTAGTGACTTTAATTTATTTAAAAAGGGGGGGGATTAATTCTTTTTTTTATTTGAGTATATTTAAGAAATAATGTTACTTTAATTTTGGGTGTACAACATAGTGATTCAACTTCTCTATAAGTTGTGCTATGCTCACCACAAGTGTAACTACCATCTGTCACCATACAAGACTATTAGAATATTATTGACTACATTCCTTATGCTGTGCCTTTCACTGTCATGACTTATTCATTCTTTAACTGGAAGCCTGTATCTCTCACTCTCCTTCATCCATTTTGCTGATGCCCTCATCCCCCTATCCTCTGGCTACCATCATCTATCTTCCATATTTACATACCTAATTCTGCTTTTTGTTTGTTTCATTTATTTTGTTTGTTTGTTTTTTAGATTCTACATATGAATGAAATAATATGGTATTTGTCTTTCTCAGTCTGACTTATTTCAGCATAATACCCCCAGGTCCGTTCATGTCACAAATGACATAATCACATCCTTTTGCAGCTGCATAATATTCCATTTTATTTATATTTATGTGGTATGTATATCACATCTTTCTTACCCATTTGTCTATTAATGGACACTTTGTTTCCATTTCTTGGCTATCATCAGTAATGCTGTACCAACACAGGGGTGCATATATCTTTTTGAATTAGTGCTTTTTTTTTTTTCGACAAATACCCAATGCGGAATTATTGGATCATATGGTATTTCTATTTTTCATTTTTTTGAGGAACTTTCATACTGTTTTCCACAGTGGCTGCACCAGTTTGTGTTCCTAGCAACAGTGCATGAGAGTTTCTCTTTCTCCACATCCATGCCAATACTTACTATTTCTTGTCTTTTTTATTTTAGCCATCCTGGAATTAATTTTTTTAATAAAACTTTCAAGGAACACAAGAGTAAAAAAGAATGAAACAAGTCTATTCTGCTCTGTTGAAACTGATATGGAAGTCTTGGCGCTTCATCTGTTTGTTTCTTCATCTCCAGCTTCCAGAAGTCCTTGGGGGACCTTTTATGTATAAGAGAATACACAAGTTTCATGAAGCAGGAGTGCTCCAAACTGGCTGAACATTAAAATCTCTTGGTGAATTTGTTAAAATACAAATCCAATGAGTTAAAGAAAACTGGGAGGACAATGTTGAACAAATAGGAAATATCAATAAACAGAGACAAATTATTTAAAGGAATCAGAAAATCTGGAGCTGAAGGGAAAATAACAGAAATGAAAAACTCATTAGAGTATTTCAAAAGAAAATTTGAGCAAGCAGGGGAACTTGGGTGGCTCAGTTGGTTAAGTGTCTGACTCTTGGTTTTGGCTCAGATCATGATTTCATGGTTCATGTGTTTGAGTCATTCATTGGGCTCTGCATTGACAGTGTGGAGCCTGCTTGGGATTCTCTCCCTCTATCTCTGCCCCTCCTCTGCTCCCCTCTTTCTCCCAAAAAAAATAAATAAACTTTTTAAAAATGGAAATTTGAGTAAGCAGAAAAAATAATCAATTAACTTGAAGATAGGTCAATTGAAATTATCCAGTTTGAAAGGAGAAAGAAAAAAATGAAGAAAAATTAAGAGTCTAAGAGACTTGTGAGACACAACAAGTATATACCCTCTACATGATGGAAATCATAGAGATAAGCGAGGAAAAGGGAGTAGAGAGAATATTTCAGATATTCAGAAATAATTGCCAAACATTTCCAAATTTGATTAAAAAAAACCAACCCTGAATCTACACATTACAAAGCTCAATGAAAACTAAGAATGACAAATGAAAGTGATCTGCATGAAGGCACATTCTAATCAAATTATGAAAAGCCAAGGACAAAGAGAAAATATTGAGAGTAGCAAGAGAAAAATAACTCTTCATATTAACATGATCCTCAATGAGATAATCAGCAGATTTCTCATTAGAAATAATGATGATGAGGAGGAGGGGTAATGATATTTTTAAAATGCAAGGGAAAAACAAAACCCTGTCAACCAAGAATTCTATACCTGGGAAAGCTGTCCTTCAAAAGTGAAGATGAGGGGTGCCTGGGTGACTCAGTCGGTTAAGCGTCTGACTTCAGCTCAGGTCATGATCTCACGGTCCATGGGTTTGAGCCCCACATCAGGGTCTGTGCTGACAGCTCAGAGTCTGGAGCCTGCCTCAGATTCTGCATCTCCCTCTCTCTCTCTCTCTCTCTCTCTCTGCCCCTCCTCCACTCACTCTCTCTCTCTCTCTCTTTCTCTCAAAAAAAATTATAAAAAAATTTAAAAAATTATTACAAAAAATAAACATTTAAAAAATATTTTTAAAAAAGTGAAGGAGAAATGGTAAGTGAGTAGCAAAAGAATAATTGAATGAAGGAGTCACTTATCCTTTACAAAAATGCCATTAACTTCACTGACTAATATATCAAAGTCTGAACAGCACTTTTGATGGAAACTGGCAAACTGGTTCTCAAAGTCATTTGGAAATACAAAGGACTAGAAGAGTCAAAATAACTTTGAAAAGGAAGAAAATGGTTAGTGAACTAAAACTCACTAATTTTAAGACATTTAAAAACTACAGGAATCTGGGCACCTTGGGGGTTCAGTCGTTAAGTGTCCAGCTCTTGATATTGGCTCAGGTCATGATCTCATGGTTTGTGAGATGGAGCCCTGTGTGGCACGGTGCACTGACAGCACAAAGCCTGGTTGGGATTCTCTCCCTCTCTCTCTCTTCCCCTCCCCCACTTCCGCTCTCTCGCTCTCAAAATAAACCCATAAGGGGTGCTTGGGTGGCTCAGTTAATTAAGCTTCTGACTTCAGCTCAGGTCATGATATCACTGCTGGTGGGTTCAAGTCCCGCGTGGGTTCGAGTCCCGCGTGGGCTCTGTGCTGACAGCTCAGAGCCTGGAGCCTGCTTCCGATTCTGAGTCTCCCTCTCTCTCTGCCCCTCCCCCACTCAGTCTGTCTCTCTGTCTCTCAAAAATAACTTTAAAAAATTAAAAAATTAAAATAAATCAATAAACATTAAAAATAAATAAAAATAAAAGGTACAGTAATCAACATAGCATAGTTGGTACAAAGACAGTTAAGTAGATGAATGAAAGAGAATAGAGAATCCAGAAGTAGACCCACACACTGGACAATTGATTTTCTGCAAAGGTGCAAAAGTAATTCAAAGGAGAACAAATAGGTTTTTCAACAAGCAGTATGGAGCAATTGGATAACCATACGCCAAAAAAAAAAAAAAAATGAACTTTAAATCTATACCTCATTCCTTATACAAAAATGAATTCAAAATGGATTGTAGATCTAAATGTAAAACCTAAAGCTATAAAACCTCTAGAAGAAAATATAGAATAAAACCTTTGTGGCCTTGAATTACACAAAAATTTCTTAGCTATGGCAGCAAAAGCATGGCCCATGAAGAACAAATTGGTCATTGTAGTTCATCAAAATTAAAACTTTTGCTTTTTAATCTGGATTGTCACATTCATAAAAGAATGAAAAGGCAAGCTACAGATTGGGAAAACATATTTACAAAGCATATATTTGATAATTGAGCTGTACAGAATATAGAACCCTCAAAACTCAATAACTCAAAAAAATTTAACAAATGGACAAAACAGACATTTGACCAAGAAGATATATGAATGATAACCACATGAAAAGTTTATCAGTATTATTATCTAGGGAAATGCAAATTAAAACCACAGTAATATATCACTAGACATCTGTTAGAATGGTGAAAATTAAAAAGAGTAATCATATGAAATGTTGGCAACAATATGGCCCCATTCACCACTGGTGGGAATGTAAAATGATACAATCAGTTTGGAAAACAGTTTGGAAAACTTTAAAAGTTAAATTTACACATTCCATTTGACCAGTAAACATGAAACAATATATCCATAAAAATACTTGTAATAAAATGTTCATAGTCACTTTATTTGTGTTAGCCTAAAACTAGAAATAAACCAAATGTCCATAAACTGGTGAATTCATAAACAAATTGTGGTATATCTAGACAACAGAATATTTTAATCAAAAGGAGAAAGGAATACTGATAAATGCAGCAGCATGGATAAATCTCAGAACAATTATGATTGAAAGAAACCATATTAAAAAAAAGAGTACACCCTATATGGTTCTATTTATATACAACTCTAGAAAATGCTAATTTACAGATCTATAGTGCCATAATGCAGATGGGCAGTTGCCTCTTGCAGAGTGGCAGAGAGGGGAGTAGTTGCAGGAAAAGGCAAAGGGGGGGATGTACAAATGGTTCACAATGAAACTTTTGGGAGTAATAGATTTGTTCATGATCTTGATTGTGATGATGGTTTCATATGACAAAGAGAATTACTTTACACACTTTAAATAAGTATGGCTTATCATATGTCTACTAAACCTCAAAAATACTTTTAGAAACATGTCAGAAAGAAGAATGTAAGTCTTCATTATTTATCAAACATTTACTAAATTTCTGTTCGTCTGTTTCTTGTTCAAATCTTCTCTTTGTTTCCTATTGATGCCTTGAGGGTGACAGATTTAATACTTTATATTTTAATCCCTCATTTTGATATTTAGTTTTATTTATAAGCTTAGGTTCCACTATAATATGAAGCAATAAGTAGACATATCCAAGCCTCTAAAGATTGTTAGGGACCAGGTCCAGCCATCATCAAGGCCAACACTCTTGACGCCTAAGTCTGCATGCTAAAGTGTTACTGAAAATGTGTATTTCTGGGCCTCAGCCTGACGTAACTAAAACAGGATCTCCAAGGGTTGGCCTCAGGGTGGGTATTTTTAAGTAAGCACCTGAGATGATCCTTAGATACAGTGAGGCTTGAGACTGTACTGTGACTAATTATTTAATCCAGATACCTTTCTGACCTCTAACCCACAGGTCCATAAATTTTCTCTATAAAGGGCTACATAATTGCTTTAGACTGTCACAACTCCTCAACTATGCCATAGAAGCAAGAAAGCAATCAAGGGCTAAAGTAAAGGAATATCATGCTTGTGTCCAATAAAACTGTATTTACAAAACAGACAGTGCTAGAGGCACCTGGGTGGCTCAGGCAGTTAAGCTTCCAACTCTTGATTTCAGCTCAGGCCATAATCTCACAGTTCATGAATTTGAGCTCCACATCAAGCTCTGCACTTCCTTCCAGTTAAGTCAGAGCTCCTGTCAAAGCCAGTACCTGCTCTTCTGCATACTGGGGCTGTATCCACAGCCACTGCAGGATGGGAGGGTTCTTTTTTTTTTTTTTTAACTTTATAGTTTATTGTCAGGTTGGTTTCCATATAACACCCAGTGCTCTTCCCCACAAGTGACCTCCACCATGACCATCACCCCCCTTTACCTTTCCCCCTTCCCCTTCCGCCCTCAGTTTGTTTTCAGTATTCAAGAGTCTCTCATGTTTTGTCTCGGGAGGGTGCTTTTTAATATTTGTTGCCTGAAATCCAGGGGAATGGCAAAGCTCATCTAGGGCTGACCTGGACCCTAACCCTTGGGAAAAATAGGGGTTGAAGGAGCCTCCTCAGGAAACTCCCATGTCTCTGGAGGTCAGATACAGAGCTGTGAAGTTCCCACCCTCCCTAACCCCCCAGTCCCTTCCCATTTTGTCCATCCTCTGCCTCATCTCTTGAGGTCATGATTCTGGGAACCAAATGGAGACCTAAAATAAACGCGTTCTTTAGAGTGAGGCAAACAACAGTTCAAACTGCAGCCCTGCCACTTTTAAGCCAGGGAATTTTAATGAACATATAAGAGATTATTCTCTCTAAACCTCAGTTTCTCCATTTTCAAATCTGTGAATGAGGATAATAATAAATATTTCAAAGAATTGTCCTGAGGCTTGAACAAAATGATAGAGGCGAAAGCCTGACAGAACAAGACACGCACTCACTAGATGTCAGCTTTTATAATTATATTTTAATAAAAAAAGAGCATCAGAGACTAAATGGACATGATCTCTATCATTTTTAATACACTTTTTATTTCAGAACAGTTCTAGATTTATACAACACTGGTGAAGGTAGTATAGAAAACTCATGTATACCCCCAAACCCAGTTTCCCCTATTGGCGACATCATACAGTTGTATGGCACATTTGTCACAACTAATGAACCCATATTGGCACATCCTTATGGACTAAAGTCCACACTTGATTCAGGTTTCCTTAGGTTTCTTGCTTGTGCCCCCTTTCTGTCCCAGGACCCCATCCAGGCACCAAGTTCCATTCAGCCATCAGTTGGCTGAAGTTTTGACCTTCAGCTTCTCCGGACTGTGACCACTTCTCAGACTGTCCTTGTTTTTCATGACCTGATAGTCTTTGGGGAGTGCTGACCAGGACTTGGTAGGAATATCCTTCATAGGGGTTTGTGGGGGTATTTTCTTCATGATCAGACTGGAGTTACATAGAGTATTTTCATTTGTCTTCTCTCTGTAACTTCCATCCTCTATCATCCAGGTCTTCAATAATAGGTCCATGCTGATTTGCATAGCTGCCTTAAATTACTCATAATAATAGTATGAGGATGAGAAAATGAGCCATTATTTAGAGAAGTAGAGTAGCAACAAGAAGACATAAGGGGGACAGCGTAATATCACTCCATGGAGTTTCATTTGCAAACAAAAATGTGGTTCTCACTTGTTACACATGTGCTTGTAGTAAAGTTAATTGGGGATTTTTGTCATAGGAATGGGTACAATGTAACAGTTCTTACTAATTCCTTAACTGTAGGCAATCAATATTAATAAAAAGTTCTAACACTCATTGTTCATCGCCATTGTGTTGCATAATTTGCAGGCAGTTTACATCTCTGTGTCATAAAATTTAAACAACAAGCTACTCCTTCAAGGTCAGTTAGCACAAACTTGAAAGATCTGAGTCAGGCCATCAATAATATGTGGCAAAATGAAATCCAGGTGGACAATCTGTCGCGTTCAAACGTCTGAAATGAAATATGATCACCAAATGATACAGAAAATTTCAGCAGCTAAAATCCAGCTACATTACTTAGAAGAAGTTGCCTAAACTGGGATAACATCTGTTATAAATGCCAGAGATGCAGTCGCCATTAAACTGTATAAAATGTCCTTTAAGTGAAAACATCGCACTTCTTTCCCAACTAATGTCAAGAGCCAAGGCATTTGCATATTATTGCAAAAGGCACACTGTCCAGAGTGTGTATATGACAGACTTTGATGAAGCTAAAGCCAATATCAAGGATGACTTAAGAGGAAAAATCTATTCTTGGCTTCTTTCACCCACGCATGTAACTTCCTACATGGGAATAGCAACTAAACATGCATCTCAAAAACCGGGTATCTGCTCAAGTTCTTAAGAGTGAAAAAATACAGTTACCTCATTTGGAAACCGAGCAAGCAGTGCTAAATGATCTCCAGGGTCTCTTCCAGATTGAAAATCCTAATGTTCTGTAATTCTATTATCCCAGCCTTTGATATGGAATACTCAATGAGAAATAAGCTCAAATCAGACTTGACAGCCAAAACATAATGTGAAGAATCATTCTTCCTACTTTTAATGCACTGAGTTAATGGTTTAGTAGTACTTGACTTGCCCTGATAATTTCCATTCTGTATCTGGCATCAAATCCCAGTCAGGAAGAGAGGAGACCTTCTGGAAAAAAAAGTGTGTGTGTCCATAATGATAATGTCATTGAGCACAGTTTAGAGAGTACTAAGTTTAAGACTGACCCATACTTTTTAAAGAAAAATACACATCAGGAGATTTTCCAGGAGATTAGGTGTCATTTTCCACACTTGAACTTGGGGAACCTGGACATCAGCCCACGAGCTCATAACATGCCAACAAGAGGCAAGAGGGAGCTGAGGGCTAAAGGAGTCAGGGGCAGAGGGGATTTTGATCAACTTTACTTCCTTGTTTCTGACGTGTTTTTCAGTATCCAACACTGTTCCACTTCCTTTAACAAATCAGTAACACCCAAGTCCACAAACCCCGGAAAACCACCAGTCTGTAATTCGTTCTGTCCTGCTGCAGTTACTACAATGAAATGATGCCTTTAACTGGGCCCTGTCCCATCTCACTCGGCACTGAGATTTAAAATCTCCAGCAACCTGGTGACTACACCTCTGGGCATCCCACTTGGGCCTGAGAGATATCTCCTGCTTGACTCAGAAGGTCCTGAGGATGGTCACTAAACTTCCTTGCTTCTCACTACTAGAATGGAGCCTGGCATCAGCAACTTCATCATCTCCAAGGAGCTGGCTAGAAATTCAGAATCACATCCCACCCAGACTGCTGACTCAGGAGCTGCCTGCAAACAGGCTCCCCAAGTGATTCCTCAGCACATTGAAGTTTGAGAAGCACCAATTCAGAACCCCCTTTTTCTCTCCTGTTTGGGAGAAAAAACAATGAGCCACCATTAAGGAGTCAAGGCCTTCGGCTTTCTGGAAGGGTTCTGGTCCTAAGTATCATGACAGCGGCCTACTGAAGGAGTGTGGAAACTTCTTTCTGTTTCATTTCCATCTGAGTGGGATAGTGTGGGATAGCCCGGTATTGTTCATTTCTCAGCCATACACAAGTAAACATAGAATCATCCTTTGAGGGATATAAAGACAGGGATGTCCCCTTCTCCCAGGAGACCTGGGCTCCCACCTGTGCCCCCTGCACCACGTGCTCCCGGGAATGATTCTGGGCCATCAGACTAGGTCAGGGTGGCAGAGCATCACTGTCTCTGCTACAGTGTCCAGACTACCCGAGTGCTGATCCTGCCCAGAGGGGGCAGTCCAGCAGGTCCCGAGGGCCTGAACTGGAGCCAGGCTCAATGCCAGAGGCAGCCCCTGGAGATGGACCTGGCCTTGCTTCTTCCTGGGGGAGCTGGTTCCACCTCCCAGCTACCGTGCACCTGACATCCAATCACTGATTATGCAGTTTCCTGAACGAATGGACCCTTGCTTTCATACTACCCCTTCTAACATCTTACAATGTATGTAACTCTTGCTACTCAGAGTGTGGTCTGAGGATGGAGAGGCATCAGCATGCCTGGGAGCTTATTGGCCACCCAGAAGCTCAGGTCTACCTGGACCCACTGAATCTGAATGTAAATTTCAAACATTCCCAGAGGATTCATGTGCACATTAAAGTGTGAGAAGCACTGATGTAAACAATGGTCACATATCTTGAAAGCCTGTTGGACTGGGGCTCAGAGGAGCCCTTCTCCTCCTCATCTAGCTGCTCTCTAACTCAGAGCTGGCCATGGAAAGACATCAGTTCATGGGTATGTCTGTTTGATTGTTCATTTCCAAAATTTCTGTTGCTCTGACATTGTTTTGGGGGACTATTTATTGTTTTTTGCCTGTCTTTAATCACAGGCCACAGGTTAAGTAGATGTTCATATTGTAGACTATACTCAGCTTAATTCCAGGACACTTTTTACAAAATATCAGTCTAAATAACATGTGGAACTTTATCTGTAACTTGATGGTTTCTAGTAATATATCAAATTTTGTCCAAATCAGGGTGTTCCTTTGGAAGTTCTGGAGCTGAAAGCAAAATGCTAAGGAGAGTTAAAGTAGAAACCTCACTTCTCTGGTTAGTCATACCCAGACAGTGACATACTCAATACCTGCTAAATTCTGAAATCTGAAAAAATGCAGAATGGATGTGCCTGAAACTTAGAAGCAATTAATAGGGCCACAATGATTTACCAGGAGCTCCTTTTATTTTGTTAAATCTTTGTATGCGGATGTTAGCCTTCTAATAATATGACTTGTCTCTTGAAGATGGTAGTCATGACTTAAAGTTATTTGTCTTCCCAGTGCCAAGGAGTACCCCATATTTGGCAGTTATGGTTATGCTGGAAATAACAGTGGCTATGATCATTGTGATGGAAGTTTTATTATCCTGAAGACTGGTTAGACTCCTCTAGGGTGTAGATTTTTCCTTGCAGTTAGTCTCTTTCTCAGAAAGAATTAAATTTAAAGACAACTACGAAGATAGAGACATACCAAAAAGGTTTCTAGGAGTGAATCTTCTACTGCAAAAAGGTTCTTCCCTTTCAGAGAGGAGAGAACCCAAGAACTTAAATTTATTTGGTTTTTGAGATTACAATTAGAGAAGAGGATCCAGGCACTCCAAAATTAGAAAAAAAATTCTCCAATTTGTAGGAAACTCGTGATTTTCCCTTCTCCTTTTTCTTTAAAGGTCATATTTCCCTACAGACATTTTCTTATTTATGTTACCTATTCAGAAAGTGAATTTTTAACTAGAAGAATAAGACTATATAGAGGTCACCTAAATATAAAGCCAGAAGAAAAGGAGTTAGGGATAGAGGGAATGACACATTCATGCTGAGGAAATGAGGCAAAGCATCATAAAAGGACGAGAAAGAACCCGGAACCTACCCAGTCACATAGCTGCAGGTAAACATAGCTCATTCCATGATCCACCATCCTCTCCCACCAATAAAAAGAAAAACCTTTTGAGAAACAGAATCTGTTCTGAACCAATGTATTAAAATAAATTTGAAAGGTTACTCTGTTTTTCTCTTCCAGCTTCAATTCTAACTGTCAGTCATACAAAACTATTAAAGTTTTATGAACTTACCTGTTTGAGTCTGTATCTGCTGCAAAGTCTGAGAAGCATAGCCTGTTTTTCTCACCCAATCTCCACTAGTGCTTGGGGTCATGCCTCTCCACAGGAGGTCTTTACTGATACTGGGATCCTGCATGACTGCACTTCTGTCATGGTGCCCTGTGCTCATCCCTCTTGGAACTCATAAGACCACGTGTTTATTTGGCATCTTCCCGTCTACACGGGAAGCCCCTTAAATGTGGAGATGATCTCATTATGGTTTGGTTTTCAGGTGCCTCATGCTACTGTAATGTATTAGGGTACCCAACACATATATATTGAATGAATTAATCAATATTCTGTGTTACTCATTGATTACCTTCCTTAAATACCATTAGGCTATCATTAAGTGGCTTTTAAGTGAAAAGGAATTATTTCCCAAATTACTGTTATGTATTTTTCTTTACATCCATCACTTATTCTTCCTCCAAAGTAAAGGGAGAAGAAAAGAAACCCTGTTATAGCCACAGTTTCCTGTTCACACTCATAAAGTAGCCATTATACATTGCTGGTGGGACATAGGTGATTTGGGCCAGCACTTGGAGTGAGACAGAAAAGACAGATTCAATATATTTTCTCTCCTTTCCACTCCAGAAGATCCCTTTGGTATTCATTTTTCTCCCTTTCTTTTCAAATTTAAGAGGGATCTGTTAGATGCTGACACAATCCATTTCTTCTCTAACAACTCTTGAACTCTAGACATAGCCTATAATAACGTCTCTTGGCTGCACGCCAGAAGATCTACTGGGGAAGTACAGAATGCAACAGTGGTGGGGGGGGGGGGTAAACACTCCTTGTGTTGAAGAGTTTCTCTCTCTTTCCCCTAACCTCTTACTATCCCTGCTACTGGGTTTCCCCAGCCCTGTCTACTCTTCCTTGCTGTTGAGAAAGTACTGGGCTGGGGTGGCCTCAATTCTAGAACCAGTGCCTGATAAATGAAGAAATTACTATAAAACAGTACAACCTCCAGTTAAAAATGTTGCTTAGGGGTGCCTGACTGGCTCAGTTGGTTAAGCATCAGATTTCAGCTCAGGTCACAAGCTCACAGTTTGTCAGTTCAATCCTGGAGCCTGCTTCAGATCCCTTCCTCCTGTTTGTCCATTCTCCCTCTCTCTCTCTCTCTCTCTCTCTCTCTCTCTCTTTCTCTCTCTCTCTCTCTCAGGTGCATGCATGCACGCATGCTCTCAAAAATAAATAAAAATATTTAAAATTTTTAAAAATAAAAATGTTGCTTGATGGCAGATCAGTTTCTTCAAATTCATAGCATCTAATATGCACCCCACTCTAGTGTTACTCTCTGACCATGTCCATTCTTTCTGCAGTAATTAGATATTGTCTTTTTTTAATAATAGCTGTCTTAAAGAATAAAAAAAGAAAATAAGTAAAAAAAAAGAAGAAAAAAAAAAGACTGTACTGTCATGTCCTCATGACAGTCAGTCCTCCCAAACAGAACTTGATGATCTATTGGTAGACTTACAGCACCTTAAAGGGAAGTTAAAGGTCCTCTAGATCAAACCTGTCATTTTACAGATGGTTAAAGCGAGGTCCACAGAGGCTTGATTGCCTTAGGTGCCAAGACCTGAGTCACTCAATATTCCTTCTAATTTGACACTCATTACAGCAACCTCATTCTAACCCAGAAACTTGGTAGAAATGGAGACTTCCCACCTCAGTCAGATCGATTGGATCAGAATCTCTAGGGGTCACCCCCAGCAATCTGTGTTTTCAGGAGTTCCCTGGGGGTTTGAGAAGCACCACAGATGCACTACACATCATCAAACAGTTGCTTCAAACTAATAGGCAAGTCTCATGGCCCCAAGACTGTGATGACGAGGGAGTGGGGTGATGAGGAATATTCTGGTAGTCAAGGGATCTTTGACAAGTATAACTTTTAAGCAGCAGTCAGCCCCACACACAGATCCTGGATATAAAACAGAGACTCCTAAAGAGTTAGGGAGAGGGAGGAAGAAAAAACACGAGAGACTCTTGAATCCTGAAAACAAACTGAGGGGGGAAGGGGAAGGGGAAAAGGTAAAGCGGGGTGATGGTCTTGGTGGAGGTCACTTGTGGGGAAGAGCACTGGGTGTTATATGGAAACCAACCTGACAATAAACTATAAAGTTAAAAAAAAAAAAAAACAGAGACTCCTCCCCTTCAGAAAGCAAAACTTGAGAGGACGGAGGCAGTTAAAGGACCACTATACCTTTTCAATCCAGTTCTTCCTTAAATCCTATGGGCTTTGGTTCCTATGAGATTTTACCAAGAAATAAGACAATAGAAACTGTAATAAATTATGCCCTCCTAACACTCATCTGACAGTTTCCAAAGCCATTAATTAGCATTTCCTACCAACTCTGCCCCTCCCCATGTGTGGACCTTAATCTCATCTTCCTTCATGAGGTGGACAGCATGATGTCTTTCTTGTGATGGAGAATCACCGGGTTTATATCCTCATAGCTCATTACCTAGGAGATTAAGAGAATCTTGTATCATAATTATGGCAATCAAAGCTTAAGGAAGACCTCTTATTGGCCCCACTTGGTCATACAGCCGCAGCTTGGGCTATGTTCTATTGACAGACAAAGGGGACATCATGATGGACAAGGCCTAATTCACTGTAAGCGAACTAGGGATTCCCACCGGTGTCACATAATTGAAATAAGAAGAAGGATGGTGCCCCCAAAGGAAATAATGAGGGAGATGGCTACCATCCTCCTCCTCTCAGAAATGGTGCTATAGACAAACGACACACTGATCAACTATGCATGAGTGGCGAATTAACTTTTGTTACTAAATATTTTAACGTCACAGAACCTACCTGTGTGATGAATGGATTAGAAGAGGTGTGAATTGGGGGATCAAGTGAGGTTGGGAGAGTTGGAATTCTTCATTAAATTAAAACATCAAATTATGGTAACACAAAGTCCAAAGACAAATATGGTTCATGATGATCCAGAATAAAGATTTCAAGAACTGAAGAGCCACTGTATCCTGTCTTGTTTGTATGTCATCTGTTGTTCCAAGTTGTGAGATGATGATAGAAAGAGTATTATCACTTCCATTTTTCCATGCAGAAATCTAACACTCAGAGGACTTTACCGATACTATTGCATGTAACAGAACTGGATTTTGACCACAGGACATCAAGATCCTAGTTCAATGCCCTTTCAACTATATCATGTTGCTTTTTTCCCTAATATTTATTTAATCTTGAGAGAGAGAGACACTAAGCAGAAGTGGGGGAGGGGCAGAGAGAGAGGAAGACACAGAATCAGAAGCAGACTCCAGGCTCTGAGCTGTCAGCACAGAGTCCAATGCGGGGCTTGAACCCACAAACTATGAGATTATGCCCTTAGCCGAAGTCGGCTGCTTAACCACTGAGCCACCCAGGTGCCCCTCATGTTGCTTTTATAAAAGAAGAAGAGAAAGATAATCAGATTATCAAGGTAAAGCCATTCTGGGTACACATAAGCATTCTGATGACCTAAAAAATAAGAAAGAAAGATGGTTGCAGGTAGGAATATTTTCATTCATGTGATGTGGACTGGAGGCGGTGTGTGCCTCACACTTTCTTCCTCCAAGTGAATTTCCTATTAAGAATTCAAGCCTTGTTTGATTGGGGGTGGAGGGATAAACTATGGAACTTTTATGGATCTGTTTCTGTGTGTTATATTAAATTCTTGACCATATTCACAATTTTAGATCTGATTTATGATGACTTAGGAAATTACATATAGATCTATCACTGCTAAAATATGTGGCCATGTAAAAATGAAGGTGCAGAAAGAACCTGAATTCACTCAAGGAGGTCATTTAAAATTTGAGGGGGTAAAATTCTCCTCCTCTTCATGGATAAGGGTAGCAGAGAAATGAAACCCAGAAATGTGGGTCCTGAGTGGGAAACCAGGGGCAGAGAAGCAGCAGCTGTGCACAGTTGGAAAATTCAGTGAGTGCTCATTTCGGTGGCCAGTTTTTGAACATGTCAGTTTAATTATGATGCATCACAGTTGACAGCAATGCATATGGAACCAATTACAGCACATGTTAAAATCAATTATTGCATATTTCAGCTATCCTAAACACTGTAGCAAGCGATCTGTGCATTGGTGCAGATTTCAACTCCACTAATCATTTTTACTATCATGGTTCAACTAGAAAAAATATATATATATCCATATATCCTGAGAAAAGTACATTTCATAATGAATATCTAATGTAAAGCCCAGAAACAGTAGCATCAGATAGCAAAACTTCAAATATTTGCTCAGAAAAAATGTCTAACCTAACATTGTACCTTTTTTGAAGAGGAATAACAAAAAATTAAATTCTCTGCTACCTCCAAACCCTGTTTTGGTCAATTTAACCTGCTTCAGCCTCCTCACCAGCAGTGAGGTCTGTATCCCAGCTGCAATATACTGGCTATTTTGGTCTAAAGTTAGTCTAAAATTTGCCTTAATTGTTTACCTTGTTTTTGTGGCCATTTTCCCCCTTCAGATTTCTGGCTTAAAAAATTCTCCTCCAAATTCCACAGCTTATTCATTTTCTGTTTACTTTTTTATGCAACAGCAAAAAACTGGCATATTGAAAAGGAGGAAGAGTAGGAGGGGGGAAGAGGGAGAGAAGGAAGGAGAAGGAGAAGAAGTGAAAGAGGAAGAGAGAAGAGGAGGAGAAGGTGGAGGTGGAAAAGGAGAAGGAGGAGGAGAGAGTAAAAAAGTGAACTTGGGTGGCATTTGGCTCTCTTTGGAGATTTACATGTTTTCTGGTTGCATTAAATCAGCAGTGGCCAGTATGCCTTAGTTATCTCTAAAGCAGGTTTA
This sequence comes from Cryptoprocta ferox, assembly GCA_028646485.1. Classification (NCBI taxonomy): domain Eukaryota; kingdom Metazoa; phylum Chordata; class Mammalia; order Carnivora; family Eupleridae; genus Cryptoprocta; species Cryptoprocta ferox. The sequence goes on along the minus strand of CM053576.1, from coordinate 44,410,181 downwards.
CTATGAAAAAGGGTTATATTCTACAAACTTGGATTTTTACTTCCTGTCAACTGTGCACAGAGTAAAGCAGCTGCAGAAAAACCACAGTCTCTGGCTGATGTTGAGGGTTTGGAGACTCACACTGGTCCCTCATGGTGGGAATTCATCTACGCATATCCTCCTGCTTTGGGATGAGGGGCCAGAGCTCCAAAGTGACTGAGAATTCCAAGAAAAGCCACACGCCTAACAAAACTTGGCTCTGGGGAACAGGTGGGTGTGTATCCTGGGAAAGGGATCAGTGGTGTCTGAGTCAAGAAGAGCTGAGTGGTCCAAGACAGGGCAGAGGAAAACAGCCCATGTGGTTTAGAGAGAGCATTGGGCTGGATGTCGGGAACCCTGACTTCTCTGCTCAGCAGCTTGCCCAACTGGGATGAAGTGCTCAATGCTCCATTGTCCTCCAAACATGGCACAAAGGGAAGCTAACAAAAAGGAGAATCAGACCTCTGAATCTGTTGCACTATACCACTGGAACCACGGGAAGGAAAGCTGCTCCATTTTGAAGTTTAGAGGGTCAGGGTTGGGACCCATTACCATTTTCCTTGCAGCTACAAGATGGACCCCCAACTCTTGCCAACATTTATTTTGAACAAGTCCTGAAGATACCCATTCTTCCACAATGGAGCTAATAGATTTCCAGGGAAGACCAGCACATCAAAAAGCAGCACATCAATATTAAGGGAAGAAAAGTAACCTATGATCCCTGAGCTGTGTTTGGGATAAAGGAAGAATATGCATTATACTCTCACATGTACATGAAACCTACTACAAAGAGGAGAAAGGATAAACAGAAGAAATCTAACACCATACCTTTCCAAGAATTTGATGGATGCTTAAGTTTACATTATAATTCCAATTCATTTAAGGATGATTTTTGTTCCTATAAGCCAAGGTCTATGCTATGTGAGTAGTGACCATTTGTGAGTTAGAAGACAAGGCCCAGAAATACTTTTGGAAGAAGGAGTTCCAGGGGTCAAAATCCCCAACAGGATATAGAATTTATCCCTATCGTTCAAACAGGGAGGTTTTGATAAAGGAGGAGCAGTGTTGTGAGCAGAGTGACAGGGCTGGAAAACCCCTCCAGAGACAAGCACAGTGGGGAGTTAGTATTCTCATTGAAGACCTGAGCCAAGAAGGAGGGGCTGCCAGGTGAAAGTCCAGCTTGGGAGGGAAGGACAGGACACAGCTGCTACCAGCCCTGTGGCACCAAGTCTGGGAAGGAGTGTAAGAAAAAATACCTCCACCTCTCACTGCTGCTCTTTGATCTTATTCAAGGGAGTCTAGTTTGGAAGTCCATACAGATCACCTTCTTGGGCACAGAGCAGCTAAGAGAAAGGCAAAGAGAAAGGTAATCTTTATATGGCACACTGAAATAAACAGCCATAGCTGGAAATGACCAGAATAAGGGCTCCAGCAGCCCTGGGCCATTCCCAATTGTTCTAAGTGTTCAGGGACCATATGTCAACATATTAGCAACCACATGAGGCACTCAAACTGGGAATCCCTACAGGGAATTTACCCAAGTTAAAGGTGTACAAAAAGGGCATAGGATGGAAGGCCAGTCCAAGATGAGATGTTATAAGCAAAGAGATAGAGTATAGATTCTCCTGGCATGCTTGGGGCAGTCCTATGTGTCTGGGAAGAGAGGCTGGGGAGGTAACCTAGGAAGGTCACATTAATGTGTTTGTGTTTGATTCTAAAACAATGGAAAGAGAGGAGAGGTTTTAAAGGACAGCTCTCTCCCTTCACTGCTCTGTCCAGAAACATACATGTGCTTTTGATTTCAGTGGGTTCAGTAACAAGTTTGCAAGCAGCTTCTGCCAATCAAATCTCATCAGCAAAACAATCAGTAGTTTCGTGTAGTAGTTAATAGCATGGAGTCTGATGTGGAATACCTGGCTTTTAGTCCTGGCTACCACTTACTATGTGACCTTGGGCAAGTTATGAGACTGTTTCAGTTTCCTCATCTGTAACATGGGTATAGAAATGGCACTGACTTCATTAGATTGGTTTGAGTTAATGAGTTAATATTTTAAAAGATCTTAGAATAATTATTAACATTCATCTTTATAGCAGCCACATGTAATGAGAAATAGTTACATATTCAAAAGGGATATTATTGTAACCCCAACTTTTTTCAAAGAACCTTAAAAGGTACCCCTAGAGAGCACCTCTAGAGAGCTTTGAGCTACAATGAATCACCATGAGTAAATATATCGTCCAAAGTCTTGAAGAAAATATAATACAAGGAAACATTGCTGAGCATGGACTGTACGGTTCATCAAAACTACCCAGTTCTGATAACAGAGTAAAACAAAGACCTCTGAGGGGTTTCACATGAACTCAGTTATGAACAAGAGAATGACCACATGCTTTCTAATCGGCAATGTACACATATGGTGACTATTTCCAGACCTACAAAACTTCCCAGGGGCAGGTCACAGCATTCTAAAGGCAAGCTCTCAATGTTAGGATACATTGAGAACAGCTCAGACCCAGGAGGAGTAGGCAGCTGACACCTGCCCTCAAGTTGCCTGTAACTCCCATTGTCAGGAATCACCAACAGCTTCTTTCATGGTGTCACTGACATACATCCATTCCAACAGATTATCCTTTCCATCCAATCTGACTCACTTGGTGTAACCAGCAAGTGCAAGCACTGTGTGGTCTGATCTCTCAAATGAAATACATCAAATAAGGCATAGTATTTTCATGACCCTCTGCCAAAATTGCAAAATCTTTTCTCTTTTCCATTTTTCTAGTGACATCCATAGCCCTACAGTTGACATTTGGTTTTCTAAAATGTCTTATGTCAAAGAACCAGAGAACAGAGGCAGGATAGTGAGTAGAGGCATGGGAGAGATGCTTTGCAGTTTATCAAACTGTGAGTACTGATACCTCATTAATTCTTAATACTTCCTCAGTTCAAGATGAGGCAGCTGTTTCCCTCTGGTAATCTTAATGATGCAAGCCCTGCCACTCATCACAGGTGTTAATGGCAAAGTAATTTTGAGGTTTCTTGAGGGAGCAAGAATTCCAAATTTGTAGAACAAACATTGAGTGGGGCTCCAATGTCAATGTTTCCTAAGGATTTTTATTTAATGACTCAGCAGCCTGGGCTCACAGGGATGTTCTGAGTCAGGCCTCACTAAGACCCCATGCTAAATACATCTCAGACATCCACAATTGTCCTCTCTCCTTTCCAAACTCTGGTGATGATATTTTCTCTCCACATGTTGTCCAAAAACCAACACAGCAAAAGAGGAATCACAAGATACCAGGATGGACCACAGAAGTCCCTAGAGCACAACAAAGGCATAAAGGCTTTATTAAGGCAAGCGTGCCCTAGAACAGTTCTCAAAATGTGATCCTGCAGTCCACCCATGAACTTTTTAGAAATGCACATTCTCGGGCACCATGTTAGACCTGATGAAACCCAGGGGAGAGACCCAGCGATCTGTGTATTAACAAGGCTACCAGTTCAAAACATAACCACTGGAGACAACAAAGTGAAAACTGCACACATCAAAATGTAGTTTTGAGTAAGAAGGAGTAATAAATTATGGCCACTGTGGAGCTCACAAAACATAAGTCACATAGATTTCTCAAACTAGTTGAAATGGCAGTAGAAACTCCATGGCAGAATGGTGAGGAATTGTCCCAACCACCAGATAGAGAGAGATCAAGAGAGAACTAACACTTCTCTCTTGTCTTGCAAGACCAAAAGGTGTGACCTGGCTATGATTTAAGCAGAGAAATTTGATGATCAGAAAGAGGCTGCCCTTGCAGACTAAGAAGGAAGGGAAAAGGGACACACTCTGTTATGGGGGAGAAGAGAGACCTTTGGTGGTGTGAGACCAGATAGAATATGGCTGTGGAGACTCTGGACAGCAGCTCTGGGACCCCCATCTTTGGAATGATGGGGTGCTCCTTTAGCAGCGTGGCAGAACACAGGGGCACAGAGGATGGTAATAGATAATACTGGACCAATTATTTGAATTCCATCACTTGCATGGGAGGACTTAGATAACAGCTGGAACACCAGCCACCATCTTGTACAGAAGCCATGGAAAACCAGTTTATTGTGATTTTTAATTCCTGGCTGGGGAGGTGTATGATCTTCCTATTTTGGCACCATGTAAATAAAATTTATCCTTATATGGTCTTAGGGATCTTAGACATACCTGGAATTTTATAGTCTAGCATTCTATCACAACTCCAAGAAGGGAATCTACACGAAAACAAGAGGTTTGGAATCTGTTTACCAGACCTGCATTATGTGTCAAAGAAATAAAGTCTTCTGTCTATGGTAGCCCAACACCTATCTTCACCTACCTAGGGTCTTTGCCTTCCATTTCTCACATGATCTCTTGGCTCATCCAGGCAAAATGCCCTCACTGTCATGGTCTCCACTGCATGACACTCTTTCCCAACTTTGTGCCTTGCCTATAATGCTCTCTGGGTTAGATGCCTTCCTTTTCTCCCTTCTCGGATTGCTTGGTCCCCAGGACTCTATGATTCTTCTATACCTTCAATGTCCTATCTCCTTGTCTCTGACATTACCCTTGTATTTGTATGGTGTTCATTGTGTTCTTATCTGTGCTGTTTACTGGCACTTGCACATTGGGTCAGCCTCCTGGGGTCCATGCAGATCACCAGGTACTCAGCTTTGACCCCAAAAGAGTCATAGCCAGTTACAAACATTTCAATTCCCAAATTTTATCAAAGTAAATTGCTGACAAAAATAAAGGAAATATCTCTGTACAGTGACTTTAGAGAGACTTTTTCTTCAAGTGTCTTCTAGATTAGAAATTTACATCTGTGTTTCAGGAAAACTGAGAATCTACTGGTATGCCAAGAGCCCAGCAGTGCCCTGCATCTGCTTGGACTGAGAAGCTAAGTGTGCTATTCCTGCAAGGTGATGGAGGAAAGGAGAAGGAAAGAAAAGGCAGCAGAAGAAGGCCTACTCACTATATAATATTATTACATATTATAAAATTATACCTCTATACTATGCTATTATTAATTAGGACACTGGTTCAGTTGCTATTACAACAACCAAAAAAATCTCACAAATGATGACTTAAACAAGATAAAAGATTTCTCTCTTACATCTGTGCTCATGGCAATTCGGGACTAATATGGTGCTTCAACAGCATGAAGGTCCCAACTGCCTTCGTTCTATTTGCATGGATTACATCTCAGGGTATAAGAGATCATTTCAGTTCCCAATATCATATGCAGAATGAAGGGACAGAGGAAAGAGAAGGGCATGACTCAGAGGTGGCTCTCACCACTGCCATTCACACACCTGACCAGAATTCCCTTAGATTGCCATGCCCTACCTTAAGAGCAGTTACACACCTAGACCTGTAGATGAGGAGACACACTCTGCTTAAATGCTGAAAAAGTTATTAAGAGAAAGGGAAGAGGAGGGACATTTGATAACTAATATATCTGCTACAATGGTTACCCTGATTTCATACCTTAAGAATTACTGAATTATAAAAGATGTTTGAATATATGTACAAAATAATTTCCCTAAAAAAGGCACTGAGTGTGTATAAGTTATTCACCCTTTTGTGACATCTGTGTCACGCTAACCTCCCATTGCCATGGTTACCTTGATTGTGTTGTACCCTGACACTCAATTTCAGGGTATAAATTAAGTCTGTGTAATGTTAGGCTTTCATTAATGTTTTTAAACTTACTTATAAGGGTGTTTTATTACAAATGTAACACAAGTCCATTGTGAAATAATTCAAAAACCCAATTAAGTACAGAGAAGGAGACAGGGAGTTCGGAAGAAAGAATGTTCACCAATTCCATCCCAAGGAAATGATGGCTGTTAATTATTTGTGGTATAACAGTGTGTTCATGCATACATTTTTTTTAATTTTACCAAAGTAGATATAACTTTGTAACTAGCCTTTCCCACTCCCAGTTCATAGTATTGTGTAGATTTGGTCTCATTTACATACAACAAGATTTCTGCAGGTACATGCTAATATGTACTATGGTATACCACTTCAAGGTTTTTTTTTTTACTTAATCTCCTATTATAGAACATGAAAATTTTGCCTTTGAAAACAATAAACTTTATTGACATCAATTACTGTTTCTTAAGGACAAAGTTTTGGAGGCAGAGTGGGGACATGGAGCTAAAGGAAATGGAAAAACTATGTTATCAGCATTTACACTTTGATTTATGCTTTGAAATTTTAGATCCTCTTGGCATTCAGTAAGTAAAATAGAACGAGAGGACTGGAATAAATCTTTTATCAACATGATCATGTTCACAAAACTGGTTTTATGGGGGCTGGAAAATAGCTACATGTGGGTCTCATTCCATTCAAGAGAAAGGATTCAAGACCACTTTCCACTACCAATATTTGGCCCTATGTGGAGATGATCAAAAATATGTGAATTTAAAAAAAGAGAGAAAGAAAAGATTGCACTGGTGTCCCCAAACCGGGCAGATGGCTCTATTGTAGCTGATGTTTTTCCTTCTCCTATAATCAAGCTTCAAAGGCCCCAAAAGACAATGGCTAAGTTGTCCCAGATGGCAGCTCACACATGGAGAAGGAACGACCAACTCGGCACTGTGTTAATGTGAATAGGGAGCGTTTTCTAACTGTCCATTCCAGAGCTAGGCAGTCCTGGCCACACCAGGGCTACAGACACATAGAAGGTACTGGAAACCTGACAATGAACAATTGAGTGAGGCTATTGGAGCACCGGTCATGCAACTGGCATGTGCAGATTGCCTCTCGTCTGCAGCTGCATCTCATATTCATTAGCTCACTGGAGCCTGGTGCTGTGGGGGCGCAATGTGAAATAAATTAAACCGATGGGGCCTTGCTTTTCAAGAATTTATGTTGTGTATTTTTTCTTCATGGTCACATCAGGCCCCCAAAAGGTTTACATTGGATTCTTCCCCCCAGGCTGCATCATGGCCAGGTAACCTAATGTTTGTGAAGTGCCTCACTCCCCACATCTAGTTGGGGAGACAGACATTGAGAGCATTAGGGATGTGCTTTGCTTAGAAGCAAATCCCCATATATAAGATGTGAGCATGATTGATTGTTCATTCTATAAAAGGTTCTGAACTTTACCGAAGAATTTCTCAGAGAATGTTTAACTAAGTTTTCTGAATAAAAGGAAGTTTACAAAGCTCCTATTCACAATGAGCTTTTTTTTTTTCCTGAGGACTCATCCATTGTGTACAATTAAGTACAAGCATATTGTTAGAGTCAACCTGATTATATCAGTTAGTTCATATAATAAAAACCACTGTTACTTTGAGCCTTGTGGTTGGCAGAGACTTTCATAACTGTGATCCTACAACAGTCTCCAGTGAAGTAGCACTTGCTGTCCTTTCCAATTCATTAATGGGGAAATCTGAGGCTTAGATCAGAGAGGTCAAGTCACTTGTGGAGGATCCCACAGCTGATGGGTGGTGGAAATGACACTGGAACCCATGCGTCCTGACTTCACTATATTTTGTTCTCCTTTCAACTTTTACCATATAGAACCAGAGTGAGCATGTATCCCAATTTTACCTGGAATTGTCTCTGTGTAAGCCTTTTTCACCAGAATAAATGTATTATGGATGTCCTCTTTTATTCTCTAAAATGACCTAGTTTGGGTGATAAATTATAGAACAATGTTCTATAAACTCTGTTTGACACCAAAATAGGAGCTAGGGATGGGGGGGGAAAGATCAAGCCAGCCCAAGGATACTTGATTGCACTTCCATCGAAGTGTCTCTACTAGTGCCTCTACTGTATCATTGCTCTATTTTTAAACACAACGGAAAATGGGCACTACTCTAAAAAATTTGTGAAAATAGAAGTCAGTCACCACAGTGGACAAATTATTAGTACACTTAAACCACTAAAGGTAGAAAGTAATGGATTCCCATACCAGCATTGAGAGATTAATACATGCAACAAAATCTAACAAACATATGCCACCATATTACTCTGGTGGTTATTTACTGAAAATCCAATTCAAACAGGTTTAAGGGGAGAAAAAAAAGAAAATGAAAGAAAGTGAAGGGAAACAGGGAGTTCTGTATTGACTCATAACTGATCAGCTGGGAGATAGATCCAAATGTTCCAAATTGGTGTCAGGACATGGTGATTCTCCATCTTTCATCTCTGCCTTTTGCTGTGTTGGGCTTATTCCAGGACTCTCAGCTGCTCCCTGGGTGCAGGGTTCCTATCATGCCAACCTCCTCCCTGATTCTAATGCACCTTTCCCACTCCCCTCAAAGGAGCCACGACAGCCAGGTGAAAACAATGCTCAGAATGCCAACCCAAGCGGAAGTCCATGTTCTGGACTAGGAGATGGGATCCACCCAAAGCATTTGGCAGGAGAATTGGGAGAAATTTGTTACCCAGAGAGAATCTGGGGTGGGATTTCCACATCCAGAGCCAAAGTTCACCCTGTTCTAAGATGTCTAATTTAGGTACCTAGAGTTATCCATACAATCCATTTATTCTCTTTTTAATATCTGTGTGATCTATAATGATATCCCCTCTTCACTTCCCAGTGTTGCTAATCTGTGTCTTTTCTCTTGTTTCCTTTCCCATCTCTCTAGAAGTTTATCAGTGTGTTGGTATTTTTAAAGAACCAGTTTTTGTTTTCACAGATTTTCTCTACTGCACTCTTTTTCATTTCATTGAGTTCTAGTCTTAAATTATGTCTTTCCTCTGTTTATGGATTTGAGACTTTTCTCTTATTTTCTAACTTAAATATTCAATGCTACCAGTTTCACTGTTAGCACCAATTTACCTGTGCCCTACAAATTTCAGTACATTGCATTATCATTTTTGGTCAGTGTAAAATACTTTTTTACATTTTCCTGAAACTCTCTTTGACTCCTGGTTTATTTAGAAGTGTACTGTTTAATTTCCAAGGTTAGGGATATTTTCACCTTCTTTAGGTTACTGATTTCTAATTTAATTCCACTGTGGTCACAGAACAAACTTTGTAAGACTTCAATCCTTTTGATTTTACTGAGGTTTGTTTTCTAGTCCAGAATGTGATCTAGCTTTGTAAATGTTCCCTTCATGTCCATTTGAGAAGAACATATATCCTGCTGTTTTTGGGTGGCATGCTCTATAAATAGCAATCAGATCAAATAGGCTAATAGTGTTGTACGAGTGTACATGCCCTTGCTGATTTGTTCCTACTTGCTCTATCAATTATTGAAATATATGACTGTAATTGTGGATTGGCCTATTTATCTTCTCAATTCTATCAGGGTTTGCTTCACATATTTTGAAGACCTTGTTTTCAGTTGCATACACATTTAAGATTTTTATGTCTAGTTGTCCATTAACCATTTTTAGCATTATGTAACATCTCTCTTTATCCTTGGTAATTTTCTTCATTCTGAGGAGTACTTTGTTTAGCTATGGGTGTGGCCATTTTTGTTTTCTTTTGATTAACATTAGATGGCATATCAACTTACATATTTTTAACTTATCTATATTTGAGGAGATATTCTTGGAGGCAGCAGATAGTCAGGTTATGTGTTTTATACACTCCAATGACAGCTCATTTTATTGGTGTGATTCAACAATTTGGATTTCATGTAATTGCTCATATATTTGAGATATTTTCTATTCATCTTCTGTTTTTCATTCTTATATTTCCCCTTTCCTGCTTACCCTTTGGGTTATTTTAACATTTTTTAGTATGCCACTTTAACTTTTCTGTGTTCTTTACTATGTATTTTTTCACAAAAGTTATTGGTTGCTCTGGGGATTACAATATGTATATGTAAGTTTTCACAGTCAACTTAAAACCCCAAATTCAACACTTCATGTAAAATGTAGAACGTGTATCACCATATAGTGTCCTTTACTTTCTGTTCTTCACATTATAGTTTTCTTACATATTACACACATATTCATTGAAGAACTATGCAGATGATATTTATATTTTTGCTTTAAATCATCAAACATATTTTAAAGAAGTAAAGGGAGAAGAATAGCTTGCTCTATTTACCTAGCTCTCCACTACTATTTTCACTCTTCTTTTATTCCTGAATTTCTGAGTTCTATTTATCATTTCCCTTCTGTATGAACTTTTTTCTTTAGCAATTCTTTTAGTGGAGATATGATAGCAATGGCTTCTTTTAGATTTTTCTTTACATCAGTATATTGTTAGTTATTGTTCATTCCCAAAGGACATTTTCACGCATCTATGATGCTGATCTCACAGTCTTGTTCTCTTACTATTTGAAAATTGTTGTATCAGTTCCTTCTGGCCTTTGTGGTTTCTCAGGC
>CM053576.1:44381851-44399344 GCA_028646485.1 Cryptoprocta ferox | reverse complement strand
AACCAACCTGACAATAAACTATAAAGTTAAAAAAAAAGAGTTCAATTATGATGTGCCTAGGCATGGATTTCTTTGGGTTTATCATAGCTTGGGTTTGTTCAGTTCTTGAAGCTACAAGTTTTTCTTTCACCAATCACAAGAAGTTTTCAGTTATTATTTCTTCAAATATTTTTTCTACACCACATTATTTCTCTTCTCTTTCTAGACTCTGATGACATGAATGTTGGACCTTTTGTTATTCTCCCAAAGCCCATGAGGCTTTTCTTCTCTTTTATCTTAAATTTTATCTCTGTTGTTCAGATTTAATAATTTCTTTGATCTATATTTAATTTTGCAAACTCATTTCTCTTCCATATCCTTACTGATATTAAATCTGTTAAGTTGGTGTCTTGTTTATAACTTTTATTTGTTTGGTAAGACTTTCTCCATTCATTTGAAGAGTGTTAACAATTGCTTTCTGTAGCAATTTTATGTTAACTGCTTTAAAATCTTCATCAGACAATCTTAGCATCTGGTTAAGGTCATCTGTTGGTTGTCTTTACCCATGCAACCAGAACTCATATGCTGAGGAATTTTGAAATATATCTCATCTATTTTTATTTGTTTTGTTGCAAAACTCTGGATCTTGCTTTAATTCCATAGAAAATGTTGGTGTTTATATTTTAGCAGCATTTGGCCAGGTTATATTAGGCCATATATTCCAATTTGTCTCTTGAGTGCTGTGGTACTAATGTCAGTTCAGTTTTCAAAACTTTTATAGGAAAATTTAATAGAGAAGAAATCGTTTTGCAACAAATAGTACTGGAACAATTGAACATCCAGCAGAGGAAGAAGAGGAAGAAGAGGAAGAAGAAGAAGAAGAAGAAGAAGAAGAAGAAGAAGAAGAAGAAGAAGAAGAAGAAGAAGGGGGAAAAGGACGAGGAGGGGGAGAGGGAGGAGGAGAGGGAGGAGAGGGAAGGAGAAAGGAGAAGGGGAAGGGAAAGGAGAAAGAGAAGAAGGAGAAGGAAAAGAAGAAGAATCTAGATACAAAGTTTATAGCTTTAACAAAATTGACTCAAAATGTATTATAGACTTAAATGTAAAATACAAAACTACAGAATTTCTAGAAAATAAAATAGAATAAAATCTAGATAATCTGAATTTGGCAATGAATTTATAGTTGCAATACCAAAAGTATAATGAAAGAAAGAAATTGATAAATTGGACTTTATCCAATTAAAAGCTTCTGGGTTTGCCAACGACAAGAAACAATCTGAGAGAAAACATTTGTGGAACACATATCTGATAAAGGGCTTATACCCAAAATGTACAAAGAACTCTTAAAACTCAACAATATGAAAACAATCAATCTAAAAATGGGCAAAAGATCTGAACAAACATCTCACCCAAGAAGATATACATATGGAAAATCAGCATAGGAAAATTTGGTCAGCATAGTATGTCATTTTTAAATGGCAAATTAGGGGCACCTGGGTGGCTCAGTTGGCTGAGCAACTGACTTCGGCTCACATCATGGTCTTGTGGTTCATGAGTTCAAGCCTCACATAGGGCTCTGTGCTGACAGCTCAGAGCCTGGTGCCTGTTTTGGATTCCGTGTCTCCCTCTCTCTCTTCCTCTTCTTCTCTCTCTCTCAAAAATAAATAAACAATATTTTTTTAAATAAATAAATAACTGCAAATTAAAACAGCAAGGAGATATGATTATACACCAATTAGAATGAGTAAAATTAAAAAAAAACTGATAATACCAAATACTGGCAAGGACGTAAAGTAATAAGAAGTCTTCATTTACTGCTGGTGAGAATGAAAAATAGCACAGCCACTTCAGAAAAAGTGAATGGATAAACTGTGGTATGTCCATACAGTGGAATATTATTCAGTGATAAAAAGAAATGAGCCCTAATGCCAAGAAAAGACTGGAAGAACTTTAAATGCATATTGCTAAGTGAAAGAAGCCAATCTGAAAAGGCTACATAACATATGATTCCAACTATATGAAACTCTGGAAAAAACGAAACTATGGAAACAGTGGAAAGATCAGTTGCCAAGAGTTAGGGGGAGGGAGGAAGATGAATAAGTGGAACAGAGGAGATTTTTAGGGCAGTTAAACTATTCTGTGCCAAAACCCACAGAATGTACCACACCAAGAGTGAAATCTAATATAAACTGTGGATTTAGTTAATAATTATATATCAATCTGGGCTCATCAATTGTAACAGATGTGCCACACCAATGCAAGATGTTAATAACAAGAGAAACTGTGAGGGGAAGGATACGAGGCCTATGGGAATTCTCTGTACTGTCTGCTCAATTTTCTTTAACCTAAAACTTCTCTACCAAAAATAAAGTCAATGATTTAAAAAGAAAATCAAAATTCAGCAAAAAAACGTTGGCAGTGCTTCACCACATGTCTGTCTCCTTGTCAGCTTTCAGTTTCTTAGTGCTGATTACATGAGACCCATGTCAACTTTACACGTCACATTCCTGAGCTCCTCCCTTTCCACCATCTCCAGCATTTTCCACTTCCCTGGAGCTCCCTGCTTTCTGACAACAAAGCTGGGACTTTGGTGGCCCTGCTCTGACATGCACTTCTGCCACTGGCCTACAGCCAGAGCCAGGTAGGAGGAACAGAGATTTTCAATGATGGTGGGCTCCTCCATCTTACCTGGGACTAGAACCTCTCACTATTTATTTAAATGCTCAAATATTAAAAGCCAAATGGATAAATATTCAACCAAATGAACTGGTTTATATTCCTCAAAAATGCCAACTTAAGTCACACACACATAAAACCAAGGAGATGTCCAAAATTAAAAATTAAAGAGACAGAGCATAGCTATAAAGGGCATTACTTTATGTTGGAACTGATAAAATGTAAATAGTCTGTGGATTGAAAAATAGTATTGTATTGATGTTAAATTTGCTAACATAGGTACTGGGTTATGGTTATATAAAAAAAATATCCTTTCTCTTTGTAAAAATACACCAAAGTATTCAGTGGGCAAAAGGGCATGCTATCTCCAACTTACTTTCAAATGGTTCAAATATGCACATAAACACACACACTTTCTCACACACCATCTCTCTCTCTCTCTCTCACACACACACACACACACTGTCCCCATCTTTGTCAGATCAAGCATTACAAAATATAACAAAACCACAGACCTCATGGCTTAAATGATGGACCTTTATTCTCATGGTTTTAGAGGCTGGGAAATTCAAGATTCAGTTTTTGGTGAGACCTCTTTTCCTGGATTGTAGACAGTGACTTTTTTCTGTGTCCTCAACAGCAGAGAGAGAGTGTACTGTCACTTCCTCTTCTTTTAAGGGCACTAATCCCATCATGGGGACTCCACCTCATGACCTCATCTAACCTAATTACCTCCCAAAAGGCCTACACCCTAATACCATCCTAATGGGGTTTAGGCCTTCAACAGATGAATTTGAGGGCACACCAGTATTCAGCCCACAAAAGTCTCACACACACTCTGACATAGTCTCACACATTGTGCACACACATTCACACAGTCTCACACACAGTCATGCCCATACTCTGTCACAAACTGTCACACTCACACTGTTTCACACACTCTCTCTCACCCACACACTGGTACACACACACGTACACAGCAAGCAGACTGAAGGGTGTAGAGGAGAGAGCAATGATGGGAGGACAAGGAGCCCAAGAAACCTCCTGATCCTGAGTGTGGTCCTAGGTCATCTGCTCACCTGCACATGGAGCCATTGGCTCTGAGGCGCCTCACGTTAATCTTGATTATATGTGGAAGTGGAAGTGACTTCTAAGACCACCTCGGCCTCCAACACACTGAACAGGGTCTGTGGGGCATGAAGGAAGAGGCCTCTCTCCTCTGTAGCTGGTGTAAATATGAGGACTGCAATGGTAAAATAACATTTCTCTTGGGAAGGGTGTAAGACAGTGCTGTTAACACTGAGAGTGCAGGAAAAAGGAGGCAACTGACCTCCTGCACTGTGGCTTTCTTAGTCATTAACTTCAAAGTCCAATAAATGTAAATATAACATTAGAAATAGTATAGAAACACACTAATATGCTGGGAAGTCTCTTTTGACCTCATTACAGGAAATGGTGACCAAATGCTTCCCCATGAGGGTTATAAGCCATGACTGTGACAGTCCTCATGAACTCACTGTTGTGTTCCTCAGAGCTGTGGTTTTTCTTGGCCCTTTTTCAGAACAAGACAACTAAAAATAGAAAGGCTAAACAATTTTCTAAAATACGGTAGAGCTAGGATTTGAACCCAAGTCATTCTTACCCAAACCTTGGGTCTCAGGCCAGGGATGAGAGTGAAATGAAAGAGCTGGACATCTGGCATGGAACCAGGATGGCTGAACCATCACATGGGGCCATTTGGTCTCTCTCCCTCCTTCAAAGGACCCTTTCTCTAATGAGAGGAGTGGGAAAGGAAGGATTTTGATTTGACAAACTTGAGTTCAAATTATGGCTTTGAGTGCTGGGCAAGTAACCTAACTGCTCTGACTCTCAGTTTCCTTTTCTGTAAAATGAAAATCATAGAACCTATCCTATAGGGCTGAATGCTGGGAGGACACACTGCTGTACTGTACCTGGGACACCTGGCATAGTGTGTTCATCAGAGAAACAGAAGCAATAGGAGAAGGATAGACAGACAGAAGAGGATATTTATGATAGGAATTGGCTCACTTGCTTATGGAAGCTGAGAAGTCCCACAGTCTGCCATCTGCAAGTTGGAAAACCAGGAAAACTAGTGGCATAATTTACCCTGAGATCAAATAAGCACTTCTGGTGACTGAAGGCCCAAGAACTGGGAGCCTCCATGTCTGAGGACAAAAAAAGATGGACATTCCAGCTCAAGAAGAGAGAGAATTTGCCTTTCCTCTGCCTTTTTGTTTCATTGCGGCCCCCAACCAATTGGATGATGCCACCCTAAATGATGAGGGTGAATCTCTTCACCAGTCTGTTGAGTTAAATGCTAATCTCTTCCAGCAAGACCCTCACAGACATGCCGAGAAATAATGTTTTACCAGCTATCTGGGCCTCCAGTGAGTCAATCAAGTTGACACATAAAATTAACCATCAAACCAGTAGTTTGTAAATTCTTAATCTATGATAACGACCTTGAGAGCATAGATGTCTACCTTTTCAGCCATTGCTTGGCTCTAGTACCACACTCATTCTTATTCCAGACACAAACAAAAAGCAGGAAACTTCCTGCTTCAATCCAGAGCAAAATTCTAACAAATATGTTCTGTGGTGGGGACAAGACCACCACTGAAGGTTTTATCAGGGCATCACAGCAAGGTAGCCTTGTGCATACCCTAGAGCAGCTGTCTCAGAAATACAACACAGTCACCGAGGTAGTGTCAACTTTTACAGTGACCACATTTATAAAAGAAGGAACAGGTAGAATTAATTTATAATATATTGTGTATAATCCAATATACCCCCAATATTATCATTTCAACATGTAATCAACCCCAAAATTATTGATAGTATTTTATGTTCCTATATTCTTGTTTTCATACTAAGTATCAGAAATTTAGTAAGATTTTTACATTTATAAAATATTTCAATTAAGATGATAAAGTTTCATCAGAAATATTTGGTCTGCATTAAGATTTTATAAAATTTACAGTTGAAAACGTAGATTCACATACCCAAGTTGTTCTAAAAATACTTAAAAGTTTTCCAGTATTCGAGCCAAGCATCCATTCTTAACTTAACTTTAAAATAATTAAAATTAAATAAAATTACAAATTTAATTCCTTAATCACATGAACCACATGTCAACTGCTCCAAGCCATATGACTAACACCTGGGATAATAGGCAGTGCAGTCTTTGAGTTGTAGATTCAAGACCCTCAAAACCTGTGTGGGATTTCATTGATATCCTTCTGAAGTGATCTTTAAGGGTCCATATATGATAAACAGAAAGTCAGTTATCTCTTTAATTTCTGAATTATGGCCAGTGATCCATGCCAGAAATATATCTAACCTAAGACAAAATCACCAAACATTTATTCAATCCACCAGTCATTCACTAACTTATTATTTATTAATGTGATACTTACTAAGAGTCATTCTGTACCTGGCTTTGCACTTCAAAGAGGACATCTGAGTGTATCTTTCAAAATGAAAAGGTGAATGCCAACTCAACAATGAAAGAGGAATAGGGTTGAAATGAAGCATCCTTCAGGTTTCCTTTAATGAGTGTGTAGGTCACCAACCTAGGGTGTCATCACTGCATAAGGTAACCCCCACCCAGGAATATCTATGAGGAAAATCCCCCAACTATAGGTATTGCCATTCCTTACCCTGACTCTGTCCTAGACCAGCAAATGATACCTAACCAGCATTAACCTTCAGACTGTGTATGGAAGTACCCAGTGGCCCCAGTTACTCAGGATATGTACAGAGTACTGGCCAGGAGAACCTCAAGGGAAGTCACCTACTTGACAAACTTCCTCAGGGAATAGTAGGGGAGATTCACAAGCCTGGTCCTTTAACCGCCCCCAACACACACACATACACAATATATATACATATAAACTCCCTACTCTATGAGTCATTATGAGGGACAAACACATCTTTGACAGCTGTAAAAGAAGACAGAGGACAATAGAGAAGTTTGATGGTGGATGCAGCATGATATCAGTGATTATGTGACATTCATTCATTCTCCATTTGTTGTTTATCCATTCATGCATTTGCCAATAAGGGGCCATGGCCATAAGTGGTACCAAGTGTCATATTCATATATGTCAATACACATTTGCTAATATCTGAGAGGAGATGGGACTAGAAATGTGGTTCTGGCATTGAGGAGAGAGGCTGTCGTTAAGAGTGTCAACCTCGGCAACATCAGCAAGCAGGACCTAAGAGTTCCCAGGAAACTTCAGAGGGAACAGAACCTGCAGATGTATGAGTCTTCTTAAGAATGTAAAGGACAATGGCAAAGGATGGAGGACCCAAGGGAAATAGGGAGAAGGTGGATGATCTCCCAGAGCAGTATTCTGAGAGCAGAACAAAGACTCCCAATGGGTTATCTCCCTTTCCTTCAACAAGAATCACTTGCCCAGTGACTTCATATTGTCACATACATTCAGCTGCAGATTCTCAGACTGGGTGCTATGACAAAATGGAATGGTTGCTCCTGGGTTCAGCACCCCACCACCCAGAGCATTCATGAGTTTTAGCAGAGACTATATGCTTGTGGAAGCAACATAAGCAGCAGGACCTGACTTACGATCAAATCCACATTTTATTTCTTTTATAACCACTGGGTGAAGCTACAATTGTGTAGCTTTATGAAGAGAATAAAAATCACATTCTCAATTTTAATAAGGTAATCAAACCTAAATAAAACAAAGATCTACAAGGGCATTTTATTACTTCCAATCAGTTCTCCAGAAGCAGATGCACAAAAATTGGTTCAGAAATTATTCTGATTGTAATGGCCACCAGAGCACATTCCAAAAATATAAACCAATGATCATATACTCATTCCTTTATAATGTTAAATAAGAAACAGGCCATATGTTTATGATTAAATTTGAATTTGGAATTAAGGTATTTTGGAGACTGAATTGAGTACCAAATCATTAACACAGAATTACCTTTCAAAACCATCACATAATAATATGAAACAGAATACTAGCCATACCATCTAGTTCAAAAATCTGTATATTTATGTAGGTGAGACAGAGCTAACATTTCTTGAGTGTCTACTAGGTTTCAGGCCTTGTGCTGGTCTTTACAGAAACAATCTGTTGGTGTTGGTGTGGTGATTTAAAATTATAATTGTTATCTATATAAGAAAACTGGGTTCACATATAAGGACAGGCAGTTGGGATTAAAACACATCATCAAGACCTTCTACACTATAGAAAAAATAAAACTAAGGAAAGATGTTTCTATGGATAAATTCACTTTCACATTTTAAGGTCAATTTTTCCTCATATTTATTTCCACTGAAATTGCCAGAGAGACTCACTGAATGACCTTTAGCTTTAATTCATTTCCATTGCCCTAGTAAACCAATAGTCAACTGCCATCTCTAAGAATGAACCAGCGGTCATTAATCTCACTGTCATGATATTTGGAAAACTTTCCCACCATTCTACTCAGAAAAGCATTACAGATGAACAGAAAAGACCCACAATTGTCTTGCATAAGTTTTCAAAAGGTGTCCTGGATTTCTTTGCCTCACATGCTTTCTTCAACTCAGATTTGTACTAAATGTTAATATGCTAAACACATGGACTTGGTAAGTTTCTCCGATAGCTGACATAGGGAGCCAGTAATACCAAAACAAGTGCTTTCACTAACCTCTTTAAAGAAGAGCTGCCCTTCAGAGCACCAGGAAAAAAAATCAAATGAAGTTAGCGTTTACTATGACGAATGAAGGAGAGCTCACAGATGATGGTCATTTTAGAGATCTCAACTGTCATCTTGCCACCTGTGACAGGAACCTGGCTGCCAGCTACTGCTACCTACCAGGAAAGTAACAGGTCATGCCATAATTTCTTGTTACAGAGCTCTGAAAGACCCAGGAATATTTTTTGTTTGCAATTCTGTTGCAAATGAAGTGCAGAGAAAGTATCCTGGCAGTCTCTCTCCTGCTAATTAACTCTGGGAAACCCTTCAACAGTACTCTGTCCAAAGGGTTTGTCCCACCACTATTTAAAATGCATACTAGCAAAAGGTGGCTGGCCTCCTGGGTGGCTCTGCAATAGGTAATTGCTCATGATAATTGAGTTGGCTGCTGTCGTTCAGCAATCCTCATCCTCCCATGGAAGCTGCCCAAAACAGGAGGTTAAGCAAATTCAGGTTCCCTTGCTAGTTATAAAACAACAACAACAACAACAACAACAACAACAAACAAAAAAAACAAAAAGCAAAACAAAACAAAGCAAAACAAAAAACTCAAGCAAGGCAAAACTTTATGCCTTTCCTTTCAGAAACTGAAGGAATTTCTCTCGCCACACACTGACCTCATCTGGAGCTGTGAACACATTTTGACGTGGAGCCTTATAATAATTGTCGTACTTTAGAAACAAACATTGAAAGCTAATCCCCTTTTCTTCCCTATTTCAAACTAGTATTTTATCTGCTGCATTTCCAGGCTTTGATCTAAGAAAAGTGCTTTGTTTTGCATCCCAGAAATTGTATGTAAAATTAAAACTAATCCCATCCACTATGTTTCTTTACAAATTAAATTAATTATGTGAAATTAACCACTTCCTTCTTTTCTTTCCCAGGGTTTCCCTTGCTTAGAGAGATTTAGCATCCCTGTGCTCTTCTTGTAGAACAACACAAATCATAGCTTCTACCAACTGTCCCATTAACTTCTACCCATACCAATACCTTCCTTTAGACACTTGAGAGAGAGAGGGAGAGATCCATCTCCTAAGGAAAAATAAGCTGAGGATCAACTCAAAACATTCTATGTTGAGTGTAACAGGTCACTGAGGAACCCATTATCAAAATGGTGGAGTAGAGGGTGGAATCATTATTTACATGGTACCATTGATCACCAGTGCTTAACACAGCAAAACGTACAGCCCACTGAAACACAAGAGGCCAAGTTTTAAACATGCACTGCTCTCCCCCACCTTTGTTTACAAGTCCTGTGTACAGCTGGCCAAACACAACTACTTAACTGAATGACATTTTTTTCAAGCCTTCAAGAATCTTGTTAAAGGGATTCATAATATTTCCTGGATACTAAAATGAAATAATTCTTTCAAAATAACATTTTGATGAGTTGAGTGTAAATGAATTAGAAACACACGGATTAAATTTCCCTTGAAATACACATGGGTTTCAAAATTAAGGGGAATTAACTTCTCCAAATGTGTTTTCAATTTTGCCTGACCTCAAAAGTTTGATGCATGGTTTGAGATGGTTGGCCTAATGCCAGTTTTGCCTATCCTTACCATGGCCTTTACCTAAGAAAACATTTTATTTCCAGCTCCCCATGGCCTTCTGATGGTGAATGATATTACTAATGTTATCTGTCTGACCTAGTCCACTATAGCAAATATCATCATGGTGAAAAATTGCAGTTTTGAAATGATCTCCAAGACTAGCCAATAGCCCTTTGATTTTATCCAGCATTGGATGGTAAAGAATTCCAAGGCAACCAATCGATGACCTTAAGAAACCTCTGAAAATGTTTTGAGAATTTTAATTTGGGTTCACATTCTCTTGAGGAGGACATTAGAAATGCTAAAAATTTAAGAAGGTCTTTATTGACAAAGCAATGGAAATTGTGAAAATTTGTAAAATTTTTAATCATTCTCCTCAGTATCTTTAAAATTCTTGTATTAGCTTATTAAGCAAATGTTAATGATTTTTTTTCCTACCTAACAGGAAAGTGTAGACAAAGTACCTACAAAATCATTATAATGACCATCTTCCTTTGTCATTAAGCAGATTCTCCTCTTGTGCAAGGCACTGTGGTATAGAACATCAAGAGCAGATGCTCTTGGGCCCAATAAATTCTTTAAGCATTGGCTTCAGGGGAGAGCTTGTTGTTGGAACAATTTTGAGTTCCAGAAAAGTAATCTGGTCTTAGGTTCATGGCCTTCTCTACCTTGTTGCCTCTGTTTACAAGACAGGAACTGATAATAATCATGTTGCCTGCAACCATCACAACAAAAGAATTTTTGAGGACTTTCTTACAGTCCCAGGCTCAGTGTGGCTGGGAACAGAGAGCTGAAAGAAAGGAAGACAGGATATTAATGACATTATAAAGAAGTGAAAGAGAAAGTGAGATAGCCAGAGGGCAATTAAAACTTAACCCTCCCCCCAAGGTGAGGGAGCTTATACCTCAGCTCCTGTCAGTCATTGGCTGAGGCTGCTGTGGGGGAGGACAGAAGTGGGGAGCTGTTACTTCTCTGCTTTCTCCCCTCTTAGCACACCTGGCCCTGCCAGACAGAGAGAGAACTCAGGCCAAGACAAGGGGGTGCTGGAGTTTCAGGTTTCAACTGAGAACATTGAAACTGTTACTGATGCTAAAATAAATTTCTAAGCCCGACTGAAGCCACTCCTGCCCTGTGTGCCACACAAGCAAACCAAAACTTAGGTAACTTTCATATCTTTGCAAATGTTCCACTTGACTAGAAGTATATAGTGTATCCAGTCAGCCTATCCCCAAATGCCAAGCCCAACCCTGAGCTCTAGACTGACTTACTCGTTCCTTACTCGTTTCCTATTTTTCTCTTCCTTGTTCCTGATTCTTCATCTTATTAAAGCTTACTTGCCTCTCACCCCATTTTGCAGTTCTCTGGATGCTGGGGGAACAGAGACTAAAGTATTAAAATAAAGTTTAACCCAAATGTTCTTCTTTAATCATCTTTAATGCTGCTGATGGGTTTTGAGTAGGACCATGACAGTGTTTGCTGTAGGAAGCTTTTAGGAATTCGCCACTCATGTGCAAGTCTTTCTTAACAGAACCCTCTGGCCACTCTGAACCTGGGAAAGCATCCAGAAGAAATTGTGATACCTCTATTCCTACTAATCTTAGTTCCCTTGTATTGTTGAAGAAACATCACTCTTGTCTTTTCAAATGTTTCTAAAATAATAGTCTTTTTAATTTCTAGATCCATTTTGAATTGATCTTTTTTTAAAGTTTTTTTAAGTGTATATTTATTTTTGAAACAGATAGACAGAATGCAAAGGGGGGAGGGGCAGAGAGAGACAGACACAAAATCTGAAGAAGGCTCCAGGCTCTGGGCTATCAGCACAGAGTCCAAAGCAGGGCTCGACCCACAAACTGTGAGATCATGACTTGAGCTAAAGTCAGATGTTTAACTGACTGAGCCACCCAGGCGCCTCTGAATTGATCTTTTAAAATATGGTGACTTTGGGGGCGCCTGGGTGGCTCGGTTGGTTAAGCATGTGACTTCAGTTCAGGTCATGATCTCACGGTTGGTGGGTTCGAGCCCTGCATCAGGCTCTGTGCTGACAGCTGACAGCCTGGAGCCTGCTTCAGATTCTGTGTCTCCCTCTCTCTCTCTACCCCTTCCCCACTCACACTCTGTCTCTTAAAAATAAATAAATATTTTTTAAAAAATGATGGTGACTTTGATTTTGCCAGCAGTTTGAAGTGCTCATCCTAGGCTGCTTCCTAAATTAACCTGTAAGTTATATCAGCCCCACTCTTTATCTCAATTACATAAATAGGGATGTTCCAGAGGTAGTGGGGTTACAGTGTGGTTGTGGTTTTTGGGTTGACCTCTGGGGAGTGTGACCCATAATTCCCCAGCATGTCATGACTTAGTGTCAAGTCCTAGACTGCATACCAGCTTGTTGGAGAAGCCAACTGCTTCAGGGGTAGAAACACTTTGTTTCCCTATCTCCTCAAAAGTGAAGGGCAAACAAAATAAATACTCATGAGACCAAACCGTAAGAGTGGACCAGGAAAAAAGCAAGACCTCTTTATTTTTTTTCTCATCTCAGAGTCCCAGGTCACATCTGTGTATCCCCTAAGATGGATGTGGCCCATGGCTGATGCAGGCCCATGGCCTCTCCTGGACCATGTTCAGTCTGACTGTGTAGGATCACATATGGCAAGAAAGTCTTGTAAATTAGAAACAGAAGGTAAATAACTGCAGAGAGAGTCTTAGGAGAGCTGTACTGCCTGGCTCCTGCCCCCATCTGTGGGCTTCCAGTGGCCTTACAACTAGAGAAAACAGCCAGATAGTCAGGTATGGACAAGTACAAGAGAAAAACCAATGGCAATTTAAAAGGAGAGAGAGAGAAAGAATTTGCCCGCTATCACCACTGCCTACTAATTTGCTAATTCTTTAGGGCAGTGGGCCTCAAAATGTTGGTCCTGAATCAGTTGCATCTGCTCCATCTGAAAATTTGTTAAAAATGCACATTCTTGGGCCTCACCTGTGGAACACCAGACCTATGCAACAGAATTCTGGGGATAGAACCCAGAAATGTGTGTGTTAACAAACATTCCCCAGGGTAATCTGATGCTTTCTCAGGCTGGAGAATCATTGCTTAAAGGAGAAAGACAAGTGATAAAATAAAATCAAAGCTATATGTTGTATTTAGTGATATATGCACTTAAATTAACAAGTATGTAAAGTTCATCTACAGTACCATGATGTTTCTTTTAAATTAATTCCTTTGTTTCCAGAAATCTGAGTTATACTCAGGTAATCCAAACCAGATGTGGCTCAACCCAGATGGACCCCATCCATCAGTCAGAAGCTTGGGCAGGGGGTTATCCTGGAGAAGTCTAAACAGCCACCAGTTACCCATTATCACACCACTGAGCCCTGGATAACAACTTTTCCCATTTCAGGCTTAGCACAGACTACTTTCCTATACTTTGCAATGGGGGATCTGTGCCAGTTTATGGACCTGCCCAAAGAAGATCTTTCTCCCAGTAACTAAATGGGAATTAACTATGACAAGCTAATGATTAGCTTGAATAAGGATTACACATTGGTGGCCAGTATCTATTTCTGTGACAATTTCTGAAAATACAAGTAGTGTCTGCTTCCCGAAGTTTGCTTCCTTATCTAGTTGCAGGTTAATTGACTATTTATACAATTATGATTTGTGTGGAAAACTACAAATAAGATTGAGGCCCTACCCTCCAGGATTCTTTAGCTAACACATTGTTTCTCAATATGCAATGTGCATGTGAATCTCCTGGACATCTTGCTAAAAGGTAGATTCTGACTCAGTAGGTCTTGAATGGATCCTAAGTTTCTACACTTCTCACAAGCTCCTAAGGATACTGATACTACTGGTCCACAAAGCACATTCTATATACTGATGTTCTAATAGAACTATCTAGATGGTGCAGGCACAAACACCTTCACTTCTCTTCCTTGAATAAAATATGATGTGGCTCTTAGCAGCTTAGAAATGAAGAGGTTAAAATTATATGTAGGTATGTGGAGTTTGCTAAGAAAAACTGGGAAATTTTAACTGTATTGATTAAGATTAAGAGAAGAAAAAAAGGTAATTCTTCAATAGTGCAATGGTGCAAAGCAAGTTATAACTGAGGTTGAAAGTAAGAGGCAGGATCTTCATACAGTCTTCACTTCCAATTGCTGCCTATCTTGGTCTCTCCTTGTCCTTTACAATGACAAGACAATCTCCAAAAAAGTCCTAAGAATATACTTTTCTCAAATTCTTATGCCAAAGCTCTTTATTTGTTCATATGTACTTTTACAAAGCTTTGCCATTCTTTAAGAATTTGAAATGTTTAATTTTTACTTTTCATAGTATAATCAATCACAATTGTCTTTATAGCTTTTCTCATGTTCTTTGCTTTCCTAAATAATTCCCCCACTGAACTCCTTTGGCTCACTTCTCAGTCTGTCTCCATGCCTTCTTGAATCCCCACAGAAGCTGGTCTTCAGAAGTTAAAATCTGGAGTTACAATGGCTTCAGTTCTGGTCTCCTACAGATAGCTGCAGGATTTGGGGGAAACATGTTGAACTTCCTAACCATCTACTTCCTCATTTGTGAAATGGGGATAAAAATGGTACCTATCCTAAGTGATCTTGTTTGGCACCAACATGTATATGTAAAGCACTAATGCCAAGTCAGCTACTACCTGATAAGGACACAGTAAATTTAATATGATTGGTATCTTAATTCACCAACCATCCCTCTATGCAAAAGGAAGTGACAGATACTCTTTAGACATGTAGGAGATTGTTTCCAACTATATCTGGAAAAGAGACATTTGTCACCAGTGCAAACTGGTTTATGCACATGGACGTGGTGACTGATGACAAAGTTGCCTGCCCAATGCAAACTGTTCATCTTTCTCCCTTCTCTCTGTCCTTCCAAAGGTGCTAACCAATTCACCTGGTTAGCTCCAGGATCCAGCCACTAACCTCTTGGTGCCCTGTTTGGATGCTTGAAAATAGAGGCAAACACATGGATAAGGCAGAATTTAGTTTATAAAACAGGTCATGTTATAAATATTAACATTTGCAGCCAAAATTATAGTGTCCTTCACTCATGCTTGATTACAAGAACAGTTAAAATGTTTATTTCTCTTATCTGCAGCTATTTCTCTAGGTTATTTATATTAAATGGGCCTGCCCTATACACATGCAGCTTTGACATTCACGTCCTGACTGATAACCTTTAGAATGTGGTCTTTATCTACCTATGTATTTGCTAGTTTAGTTGGAAATAAATAGGGACATAACAAATAGGTCTACTTTTCCAATTAAACACTCTAGTGTTTTTACCCACCACATATCATATGCTGGAGTTAGAATGGATATAAAGTCAATTGACTTCATCTCAAAATATAAGATAGGCTTCCTGGCTCAGGGATCCTATAACTGGAATTTGGATGAGCAAGACTGATGCCAACACAACACAGGGTAATGCCTGCTTTTTAAAATAATTACCTCCACTGGCTTTCAATTCTTTGTAAAATGTGATCATTTCACCAGAGCTCAACTGAGGTAAAATTTTCTTTTCAATTGTTCGTGACTTCCCAGTTTGCCAAACTCTGGGAGTAAAACTGATCCAAAACAATCTGAAAACTATTTGCCAATATTAAAGCAAAACATACATCTACCCTATAACTTAGCAATTCTCTCTTAGGTATTTATGAAACACAATATGTATGTATTTCAACAAAAGACATGTATAAGAGGGCTTATTTCAGTTATTTGAGATAGCCCCAAGATAGAAAACACACAAAATAGATCAACTGCAAATGAATACATGCATTGTAGTACAGTAATATAATTGAATACTAGGTGGCCACGAGCAAGAATGAACTCCAACAACACAGAGCGAAGGGGATGAAACTCACACACTGTTGGATAAAACAAGCCATATCATAGACTATGTGACATAAAAATAGGAGAAGAAATCCATGACATTAGAAGTCAGGATAATTGTTGCTCTTTGAGATTCTGCCTAGAAAGTGATAAGGACAGGAGTGCTTCTGGGAACTGATAATGTTCCGTTTCTTAATTTGGACATTGTTTATACAATAGTATTCCATTTGTGAAAATCCATTGAGTTGTATACTCACTATTTGTACACTTTTCCTAAAAACTTCCATTTGAAAATTTCACCTAGGTTTACTTACTAGTCTCATGGTCTCGGGGTTGATCTGATTTATTTTGTTGTCTAAACTATTCAGCCGACCAAGTCATATAGCATTGCTTACTCATCAGTGGTCTCAGGGGTCAATACAGTGACCTTGGCTTTTGACCATCTTCCATCCCAGCCTAAGAAGCATCAAAGCAAATGCCCCACCAAGAAACAGTAATGCAGTGTCTTTGGTATTAGAAAAATCTAGAGGAGGACACTTTTTGCAAGCTTTGTAAATGATTTGATGACTTTGCAGGAAGTAATTTTTTCTTGTCTCCTCCATGCAGTTCTCATTGTATTTTTTCTATCAAAGTCTTGGAAACAGGAAGGAATTTATGCAGATATCAGTCAAATGCCAGTTGGCAAATCAATGGGGCATTGCCATGGCAAAAAGCAACACCCTTAACAAAGCTCTGCACATACCCATCTAAATGTTGTTGTTGTTGTTGCTGTTTTGCTGCTGCTGTTCAAACACCTTTTGAAACAGAAACATGAGTTTTTGTTCATATTTTAGCAAGATCTTGAGATTGTCTAACATGCACAGCTTTCATAAGCAGCAACAAAGGTTGCCATCATCCAAATGCTCTTTTTCTTAGCTTTTTATTCCCCAAATGTTCTGTAGCATCATATTGAGACACTGTGGGACATCTTTATTTTAGCTGAGTCAACAAACTTTTGCTTCAGCATCTGTCATGAGTTTCTGCTTTCTCTTGTCCTTCTCCTTGTCATTGTTTCACTGTGTTTCCCTGAGTGTCATAGAGTCTCTTGTTGCTCATCACAGCTAAAATCCATGGAAACAGTTAGATGAAGCAATATAAGAGAAGAAAAATGGGGGAGGGTGCCTGGGTGGCTCAGTCAGTTGAGCGTCCACCTCTTGTTTTTGGCTCAGGTCATGATCTCACAGTTCATGGGTTCAAGCCATTCATCGGGTTTTGCACTGACAGTGCAGAGACTGCTTGGGATTCTCTCTCTCCCTCTCTCTCTAAAAATAAATAAACTTTTTAAAAAAAATAAAAGAAGAAAGATGAAATAATTTAAATCTGAATCTATGAATGTACATAGCATAATCAATAGCCATTGTCTATGGTAGGCATTTTAACCTATGTTATTTACAATCCAATGGAGAAAACTGATTTGGGCCTAAAGGTCCATAATTTACCTATACATCATGACTCCATAAATGAAATATATTTGTCTTCCATTAGTCCTGATTTTATGAAAACATTTACTACACTGTCAGATGCTTGAAACATTCTAATGTCAGCTACAGAATACTCCTACAAAAAAAAATCTAGAAGTGGAATTAATGTCATTATTACCTACTCAGTGAATATTTATGTAGTGTCTGGTATGTATCAGGTACTGTTC
>CM053576.1:44344887-44381351 GCA_028646485.1 Cryptoprocta ferox | reverse complement strand
CTAGAAGTGGAATTAATGTCATTATTACCTACTCAGTGAATATTTATGTAGTGTCTGGTATGTATCAGGTACTGTTCCCTATAAATACAGCAAGAAGAAAGAAAGAACAGAAGGAAGGAAGGGAGGGAGGGAGGGAGGAAGGAAGGAAGGAAGGAAGGAAGGAAGGAAGGAAGGAAGGAAGGAAAAAAGGAGGGAGGGAGAAAGGGAGGAAGGAAGGAAGGGAAGGAGGGAGGGAGAGAAAGAAGAGAAAGAAAGAAAAAGAAAGAAAGAAAGAAAGAAAGAAAGAAAGAAAGAAAGAAAGAAAAAGAAAGAAAGAAGGAAAGAAAGAAGAAAGAAAGAAAGAAACAAAGAAAGAAAGAAGGAAGGAAAGAAAGAAAAGAAAGAAAGAAAGAAAGAAAGAAAGAAAAAGAAAGAAAGAAAGAAAGAAAGAAAGAGAAGAAAGAAAAGAAAGGAAGGGAGGGAGGAAAGGAAGGGAGGAAGAAAGGGAGGAAGAGAGGAAGGAAGAGAGGACGGAAGGAAGAAAAGCAATTATCACCTGGTTCCAACACATGGCTTATGAGAGAGTATGAGGCCTTCTTTCTGAGGGGGTTACCATCTCAGATTCAATTTGTGAATCAACAGGGAAAGTCATGGGTTATCAGTCCAGCCAGCTGACCCAGGCAAAACAATTCTGAAAATTAGATTGGAGCCAGATAGAACAATCACACGACCTCAAATTTTTTCCCCTAAGTACTTGAAACAAAGGTGGCGGCACCCAAATGCCACACAGGTTTTTGGATCCCGTGGCTGCCAGAATCAGAAACACACACTCCTCAGGAGTGGAGAGAATTTGAATAGCAGAAGCACTTGGCTCAAAGGAAAAAAAAAATCAGTCCATGAATCTGTGGAATGGCTCCTCAGATAGAAAGAATACAATGGTACAAGCATCTGTTTCCTTGCCTCTTTTTGCTTTCCAGCCACTGGCTCCAGAGGTGCATGTGAATTAGAATCACAACAGTTGTACGCGGCTGCTGAGGAATATTTGCAATGTAAAAACAAATCCTGTGACACTTCAAGCTGTACATATGAAAATAGTATTAGGTGATCATCATATCGGATGCTGGCATTGGGAGTGGTTACATTTTATAAAAAAATATATTCAAAAGATTTGGCTACATTTTTATAAAATTGAATTTTAAATGTCAGCTTTATTCAAACAATTTGAAAGATTGTAGAGGGCAAATCTATGATAATGGTGCTGACATGGTTGGTAAAGTAAAAAATGTAAGGCCACAAATTTGGCTGAAAACCAGAAGAGTTCCCTGTGCCATGCATGGCACATGTTTTGAATTTGTTACTATGAGACATAGTCTCAGCTGGGCCAATAGCAATGACATTCTTTGGAACATTTCAAAATTGTATATGACATTTTCTGGACTTGCCCCAAAATAGAACATCTTGATGAAACACTATCAGTTTTGACTTTATGACTCCTCTTGGTCACACAAGTGGTATGCTGACTGAATGCAGATAAAGAAATCAGATTTAATTTAGACAAGACACAAAATGTATCAGAGAAGCTAAGTGAAAAGCAGGAGATGCCCAAATAAAGACTGAAGCATGGTCTTTGGAAGAAAATGAAATTAATTTTGAATTTCCACTATCCAGAGTCACTTGGTATGAACTGTAGTTACTATTAATGTTAGTAATAGTTTACAAAAACAGATCCAAGTTTGGCTATTTCATTTCAAAAGGATTTTTTTAAACTTTTAGATAAAATCAAAGTGCATGTGAACTATGCAACAAAGTAGCCTTTAAAAAATAGAAAAATTAGAAAAAGGAAATGAAATATTTGCAATTATGAAGAAGATTCATGTACAAAAATTTTAAAACAAATTTCTACAAAGAGTGATGGACACTCTAGTGCTGCTTAACAAAAGATTTCAATAAGTTGAACAGTAGCTTTTTTGTTGTTTTGTTTTGCTTTCTTTAGAATATCCTAGCACTGAAAAATCTGACAAAAGTATCTGAGAACCATATACCTTCCATGCACAGATGTAGATATTGCTCTAAAAGAAATGAACACTTTGGTATAAGTGATAGCAATCTACATGGTAATGTTAATATATTTTATTTAATTGTTTTAATATTTATTTTTGAGAGAGAAAAAGCACAAGTGGGGGAGGGAAGAGAGAGAGAGAGAGAGAGGGAGACAGAGGATCCAGAGAAACAGGCTCTGAGCTGAGCCACCCAGGCACCTCAGTAACATTAACATATTTTAACAATGACAGTAGCATCTCATGTGTGACAGCATTACAATATTTGAACACAACATGCCATTTCCCTACCAAATATCACTTGCAGAATGTATTGAAAATCCATTTGCGTGGCCTTCACAGAAGAAAATCTCTCAAAACTGGACTTATTTTTAGGAACTTACTGAAGAATCACAGTGACTGGAGAACATTTGCCAATTCAACACCGTTTTCTATAAACACACGTTTTATAAAAATCTTAACTGTAAATAAATAGAATCAATGATTTTGCTGAAATAAAGGCAAGAAAATCTTAAGAGCAAGTAACATACAGTTTATGAACTGTGCATGTCTTTGTTTTACTGCACATTTAAACATCACTGGCAGGTGCATAATAACAATTAAATTCAATCATCTTTGATATTTTGCTGACTTTCTGTCACATAAAAACCACAGCTGACACATATTTTTTTATTTGATCGTTATGAAGGTTGATTTGTCAATGTGAAAGAATAGACATCTTATTTCACAGCTCACCAGCTTGATTTGTAACTTCCAAACATTGCACCCTTGGGCTGTGGGCTTCCTCTCCCCCACTGGCCCCATACGTGTTAGGAATGGGCCTAGTGAATATGGAAGTAAATGGAAGGGAATTCTTATCATCCGAAACTTTAATTCTTTATATTACAAATATAAGCAAACCAACTTTCTAGAAGGATCCACAAACACACAGCAACTACATAAAAGACCAAGTAGTAAGCCCATTTACAAATATCATTAGAGATGGAACAGGAAAATTCTTGAGTTAAGCCACATTAGTCTCAGAAGCATCTGCTTGGCTGGCCCCCAAGCAGTCCTTAAATTCCCAGTTGTGGCTCCCCTGCCCCCTTCCCCAGGCTCCCATTCATCCCCCACAACGGCATTTCCAGGTTCTTCCATGCTCCATGTCCTTTTCTCTTCCAGCCCCCACCCTGCCTAAAGTGAGCTCACTTTTGCCGAATTCCCCCAGACCTCCTACCCCCTGACTCCCCAGATCTTCAGATCCTCCGAGTTTCTGGATGAAGTTCCCTCCCAAAGGTGACACAGATCTGCTCTATGCATTTACCTACCCAGATAACATTCCCACCCCCATGTCTATTTAAGATGTCTCTATTCTTAAGGGTCTTTAACATGGAGGAATAAGAAGCGAAGGTAATTTCAGGAGTCCCAAGGAGTGGCTTTCAGGTCCCTTAAGTCTGCTATGAGTGGCACTCTAAGACAGGGGCAGTTAACAAAGTCCTGCATGACTTGGGGCTCCTGACAGTCAAAAAGTGGAGGTGAGCAAGAGTCCCAAATCAGAGCAAACCTGATTTGCTGGAATTGTGCATCTGGTGCACATTTGGTGAGCAGGGCAAGAAAGTGGAGAGGACAAGTGGGAGAGAAATGGGCCCTCCAGAAGTTCAAGGTCCCAGTGGTCCAGCAGGGCTTATCTGATCTTCTGCTGCTTCCTTTCCCAGAACCCCACTATCCTGTCCTCAAGAATCTTTGAAGCACACAGTTCCCAAACTGGCACCGTGCAAGGTTTAGGCTTGGTTCAAAACTTCAAAACCCATGAAGTTGGGCTGAGCTCTGAACCCCACAAAACTCACATTCCTTCAGAAAGGTCATTTGAGTTTGTTGCCAAATATGCTGAGTTTACCACAGAGTTCCTGGTAATTGTGTTACATCAAAGATCATGTAATGTTTGTTTTTTGGAATTACACAGTCCCAATTCATTTCACGCATTCATATTTTACTGCTTATTCACCCCATTCTATAGATGAGAAGATTTCTTTTTTTCCTTTATTACTCCATCCTGCATTTTGGCTCACTCTTGTTTTCAGAGGTCATTCCAAACTTGAGGGGATGAAGTTATGAAATCCTTACTAATCCTGGTGGTGTACTTCCAACCCACGAACATGGTTCTTATTATCAACCCCAAATCATTGGCGAGCACCAGTGTCACTGGAATAAAAATAACTTGGACTAAGAATAATTATTAAGACAAGCAAAAACCTTTGTTAGTAAGGTTGTAGCCAGCAAGATTATGATTTCTCTTTGTTTCTGGATCAAACAGTCCGGATATCAGCATCAGAACATTTTTTTGAAATGCTTTGCAGTTGTCTAATTTCCTGCAGCTGCCTTGCCTGTTAATGGTAATGAATTTAGAACAAATTGCTCTAATGTGACCTCTGTATAGTGTGACTTATGTTGGTAAATTACCTGAGTCTGAAAATACTCCCATCCATATTGTGAGTGTCCATAATATCCTTACAAACTGATAAGGGTGTATCCCAGGAGCTATGCATCAGTGAAGTTCAAAGGCTTTGGAGCCTGATGTTGAGCTGCATTTCCCTTTATTCACGTTCCAACTTGGGGTATGGAAGCAACGACTCTTAGGGAACACTGTGTTGTTCAATAAAAAGGAAATGCATCTAAATCCTCACACTGAGGGTGGGCTGTGAACATTTGTGTTCCAATGCCCCGAAGGCATTGTCATTCTTTGGGCACACTAATTGTGAGGCTGAGTTAGTGTTGAAATGGTCACCAGCACACACAGAAGTTCTTTCCTCACAGAAAAGCTGAGAGAAACTCATTTTGGGGGAATTTTAAATTAACTCTTTAAGTATTGTGTGATCTGGGACAAACATTTTGCCTGAGTGGAGGAAAAAATGAAAAGAACCCTCCCAAGTTTACTGGCCAGAACATCATTGTGCATGAAGCTGGGGGTGAAGACCAGAGGCAAGTGAGGGGATGAAAAAAGAATCAGGGTCTGAAACTCCGCAGTTTGGGAGCCAAAATCTGGGGAAGTGTGCGAAGGGCAGACTTTAGACGTTAGTGGACAAACCTGATGTTGGCTGGAACTTGCCACCCAGAAGGGAAAGCCCTCATCTCCTGTGGGAACTTTGAGGCATAAGATAATGCTGTATCTACCATGTTTCCTCTTCTTGAAATTCATCTTTAGAATTTCGATGGCAAAGATATGCACATAACTTCTCAGTAAAGCACAGTTGTCAAGGACGCTGCTCCTTTCTCCCAGGGTCAGAATCCCTTCCTGTTTAGGTTTGTGCAATTCTTGCAGTTAAATGCTGCCTGAGTTCCCCCATACTCCCAGACACCCAGACCCATAGGGCTGGAGCCCTCTTCAAGCAAAGGGGAGAAAAAATTCACGATCAGAGCCCCTGTCTGCCCTTCTTGGCCTTCCATCCTGGAATGCCAACTTAACAAAAGCCACAGTGTTAGAAGGTGTCCTGTTTCACACGGCTCTGGGTCAGCTCCCAAGCCTCTCACCTTCCAAATGAAAGCAGTTCTTTCCCATTCCCACTCACTCCCACATCCAGAAATCTGCTCCCTATTTTCTGGGCAAATTGCCTGCTGAGGATATGTCTGCAAATGTGGTGTTCTCGCTGATATTAAATGGGGGGATTGTAGTGACTTCAACAGGTCCTTGTTGCCAGGAGACCTTTGTGACTTGCAGCCAATAAAATCATATTTGCAATTTCTCTCCTCGTCAGCTGGGCTGCGAGCAGCTTGCCGCATGGCAGCGCGGTGGTTGGGAAGTAGCCTCTGACAATAGAAGGGGTGAGTTTAGATCCAGACTCTGACACATGTTAGCTATGTGTAACAAGGGCAGGTACCCTCAATTCTGGGTACCTGAATTTCCTCATGTGCAAAGTAAAGGTAATAAGAGTCCCGACATCAGAAAGTTGTGTGTGGGCAAAAGTGGGTTTCACACAAAAATGCTTAGAGCAGTGCTGGGCACACGTAAGCTCGCAAAAAATATTATCATCTGCCTTTGCCACACGGCCACGTGATCAAGGGCGTGGGCGTGGCTCTCCCACAGAAAGACAAGCAGTCACTATGACAACTGATGGGTAATGGCGGGTCCTGGCATAAAGCATGCCCTTGCTTCGTGGGGATTTTGGTCCCTCATCATGTAACATTGTGCCAGAGCTCAGCTAGGGAAATGCCTTTGTTAATCTCCAGTTGAGACCTGTGGTGTCACGTTCATTATACCTACTTCCGCTTTACTCTTTAAACAGTGATCAACTACACAATAAGTGGACTAAGAATGTACCCAGAGCACCAGAAAATCAGGAACACCAAACTAAAAACGTTTAAAAACCAAGGAGGGGAAGGTGGTGGTAATGGAAGAAGGCTTAGCTTCAATGAACATATCCAGAAATTTGCAATCAGAAAATATAGAGAAGCTATCTGAATTTCTGCAAGTGTGCAGTTAATGTTGTTTTTCGCATTTCCATATGCCTCTGGGGCACCGATAGCTTAAGGATCTCTGAAGGTCTGGCAGCTGTTGCTACTGTTGGTCTCTCTGTCCCCTTGCCTTACCCTCCAAAGCACTTCCCAGCCTTCTGCCAGGACCTGCCTTCCTTGCATTGCCTAAGACTTTCCAGCCATTGGATGGATAGATACCCAGCTCTCTCACCCCTCAGGTGGGGTAAACCTGAGGTGCAGGTTCTACAAAGGCTCCCAGTTTCCCAAAGATGTTGACTCCAGCTCAGTTGCAACTGGCTTCATGATGCTCCTTTGATGGGCGGACTTCTTTTTTTTTGCCCGGGTCACCTCCTTACTCCCCTGCCATATTTCCTTCACAGCCCAGATGAACAACTTACACTCTAATCATTGTCACAGCATTTGCTTCTGGAGGATCCCAGACTAAAACAGATCAGGAGCCCACCTTGATCTTTTTGAACTCTGTTCCATCTGCAAGCCTTAGGTGTTAGTGCCTGGTATGCGCTCCCACTGGCATGAGGGGCCAGTCTCCACACCCCACTCACTTGAGGCTGATGTTACCCACCAGCTACCACCATGGGCACTCACCACTCAGGGACACTTAGTTCACATTCCCCAGACTGCGCCTGGCCCCTCCAATATATACTTTCATTTCTATTTTGGACTCAAAATCTTTGCACAGTACTCAGGAAGCCAGAATGGACTGGTCGCATGCCTATAAGAGGTGCATTAGAAAGGATATAAAAGGATGTGTTTACAGCATCCACAGCCATTAGTCCAAAGCATGCCTGTCACAAGCTTATCATCTCTCAATTAATCAAATGCAGCCACACAAGAATGAGCAATTCCAGTCTTTAATTAAGGTCTTAGAGAGAAATGTAAGCACATCTGTCAAGAGTTTCTTTACCAATCTTTGGCATAGTGAAGCTTCCTCAGAAAACCAGGTATCATTGTCTCTCAAAATAGTGCTTCTTGTGTGAATGTATATCCCAAAGTTATATCCAAGTGTATCTGAAATAACAGAATTAATTAAACACTTATTGATTCCCCAAGGAGGGGTTCTCAAATTTGTGTACTGTCACTTTGATTCTAACATGAAATATCTCTGATGATACATTTAAAGCCATGTGGGTGTTTTAACTAAAAAACAAAACAAAAACAAAAACCGGCATTTCACTGGATGACACAGAACTTTGAGGAAGTTGTCACAAAACTAAAATAACATTCTGTTTCTCAGAATGTTCCTTCTGCAGGGAACATGAGAACCCCTGCAGGGAAATGAGAATAAATTACCCAAGTTTTTCAGTACCCAAACTGAAGCTACCTGGCTCAGCTATAACCTTGACACTTATTTGTAGTCTAATGTATCTTAAAAATACCTGGACATTACATCTCACTATTTGCTTCATCGTACATTTTCCTATTTTTGTTAATATCAAATTATGTTTTGAATTACCTTCAAATAAGTTGACATTCCAACATTCCATGGAAATTGCTAGAATACATTTTTTGCTAGAAAAGTCAAGAGAGTTTTCAAAAGTAATACACAAGCTGCCTATCTATGTGTGTGTATGTGTGTTTGGCCTAGCACTGGATTTTTTCATGATTTAAATTAGTAGATAGCTAGTAATAGTTGAGCAATTAGGAGCTTTCAAATAAAGAATTAGAATTTCTGTTTTATATTGTTTTGTTTGAAAATCAGAAGATTTATCTAGAATTGAGTGCTACCTTCTCTAAATGGGCATTGTTCTCTAGTTCACCACAATCTCAATCATACCTTGCTACCCCTACACCCTTCTGTGATTCATGAGAAACCTCTAGAAGCCACTGGGTTCATAAGTCCTGGCGCTGTCCTGTCTACATACAAAGCACCCTGAAGAGAGTGGACTCCTATTTCTCACTTACCACCTCCATGAAAGACTGTTCTCTTTGCTCTTTATAAACACTCACCTGGTTTACCACAGGTCAGAGAACTCCCTACTTCCTTAAACTCAATCACTGCTCAGTACTGAATACCAAATGAATAAACCTTCCTAAAACACCACTTTGAGTATGGCATTCCCCGACCAGTAACATTTGGGGATTCCCCCAGTACTTTTCCCCAGTGCTTCTGGGACATCAAGAAGGTGGTAAGTTCTCCACTGCTGCTCAGAGTATGGTAAGTGCCTGACCATTGCCAGGATGTTAACTGCCTGCTACTGCTGCTCAGAGTATGGTAAGTGCCTGACCATTGCCAGGATGTTAACTGCCTGCTACTGGCTTACAACAAGATAAGCAACTGAGAACAAATGCACTTAAAAATTTTTAATTCAGGTTGACCTTTTGTTACAACATCCCAGTGCATTATCAGCAGACTCTTTATTGAAATGAAAACAAACCCATGTGGATGCTGTGAACTTATGAAGAATACCATGTGATGCAAGCAGGATCCTAGTCACGTGCAGTAGGACTACACATAGATACACATGTTTTAAAAGGGGGGAAAAGCCCCAAATGGAGTAATTTTCTGCCCACAGGAGCAAAACAAGACTGACTTATAGTTTCAACCTATCCCAGGAAAGTGACCTTTCAAAAGTCAATCTGAAATTTCCTGATCAGCACCAGTGAGGTCATCTGCATGATAAAAATCCTGCCTTTCCTTCCCCCAAAAAAGTTGTCCAGGCTTGTAACAACCCTTTCTTTTCTTTTGCAAATAACTTCCCTGCCCCACCTTCCTGCTTATAAAAACATTCCACTTTGTACAACTTCTCGATGCATCCCTCTACTTGCTGGATAGGATACCACGGATTCATGATTCACATAATAAGGCCAATTAGATCTTCAAAAGTACCAAGTTGAATTTTGTTTTTAAATACATAGGTTAGATTTTCAAAAACTGCTCCGTCACCACTTTGAGAAACACTG
The DNA here is from genome assembly GCA_028646485.1 of Cryptoprocta ferox. Lineage (NCBI taxonomy): Eukaryota > Metazoa > Chordata > Mammalia > Carnivora > Eupleridae > Cryptoprocta > Cryptoprocta ferox. The sequence continues at coordinate 44,371,944 of CM053576.1, read as the reverse complement.
GATTAGTAGAGTCTCAAAAATCAATGGTGACGATAGTGAACATTAAATCAGAACATATGTACACAATGGCATAAACCCGACAAACATTGTTAGATACACCTATGCTACAATTGTGTGGTACAACTTTGATAAACAAAAGAAAAAAAGAAAAAAGAAATAAAAAGACTGCCGTTGAAAACAATTTCATTCCATTTCTTAAGTTATTTATTTATTTATTTATTTATTTATTTAAGTAGTCTCTACTTCCAACATGGGACTCGAACTCACAAGATCAAGATTCATATGCTCTTCACACTGAGCCAGCCAGGCACCCCTCATTCCATTTATAAGCCACCAGAATCCCCAAATCCTCCAGGTAGAACTCTTCACAGGGACTCATTTCTTCTGCATATTTATGTGTCATGGTAGATGAAGAACCCACCTGAAGAATTATGAAGTTCATCTTGTCTTTCAGCTAAGTAATGAATTCCTCCAGTATTTTCTAACTAGGATTAAGGGAGTGGGCCCCTTTTATAGGAAGAAAACAATTGCATGATTTTTTATTTCCATTATTAATGATTTATGCGTTTAGAAACCACTTTCGGTTCCCCTGGCTACAAAGTGCATCACAGCAAGGTCTTCTGGGTAATACAGGTGGAATCTGAGCTACCAGATGGATGGGAAGGTGTCATCTGCATTATTCCCATGTGGACAAATCCCCGATGATGGCCACAGCACAGTGATGGCTACTGATGAGAGAAAATACTCTCTAGAGGTCTGAGATATAAGAGAAACCATTTTAGATTTCTTTCTAAGTCAGGATGACTGTACATAAACCTTGTTTAAACCAAAAGCCTGATTTATTTATTTATTTATTTACATACACATGTGTATGGAAGCCTAAAGGAAAACCATTTTGTGTTTAAGATATCAATCAATGCTCTTACTCCCTGCATTCCTTGACATTAAAACTTGTGATTCCTGGGTCGCCTGGGTGGCTCAGTCAGCTGGGCATCTGACTTCAGCTCAGGTCATGATCTCACCATTTCCTGATTTCAAGCCTTGTGTCAGGCTCTATGCTGACAGCTCAGAGCCTGGAGCCTGCTTGGGATTCTGGGTCTCCCTCTCTCTCTGCTCCTCTCCCACTCTCACTATGATTGTCTCTCCAAAATAAATAAACAGTAAAATAAAAAAACTTGTGATTCCTGCCTATATGCTCATCAATAATCATTTGAGCTTTTACAAGATGCAAAAGTATATAACCTTGTGGGGACTGTTCATTCTCTATAGCACTGTCTTCCCTGTGAAGACTGTCTTTCCTGGTCAGCTGTCCTCACTTGGGCTCCAATAAGGCCTTCTTTTAGCAATGCTTAAAGGTTTGGGGAAGCCTGGGTGGCTCAGTCAGTTGAGCGTCCGCATCTTGATTTTGGGTCAGATCATGATCTCATGGTTCATGAGATTGAGCCCCATGTCTGGCTCTTTGCTGACAGTACTGAGCCTGCTTGGGATTCTGTCTCTCTGCCCCTTCTCCACTTGCCTGCTCACTCTCTCTCATTCAAAATAAATAAATAACCATTGTTATAAAAATAAATAAATGAATAAATAAATAAAAGATTTGTTCATTTTGTGCTGACACCACAGCGTGGCAAAGTGACAGCTGCATGTGTACTCCTAAAGCTTCATCTTCCTATTCACTTAAATAAATAGCAAACAAGTGCTTTTGACAATCCTTATAGGAAACAAATGTGCCATGTACATTAAGACTGCAGCAGGGATGCCTGGGTGGCTCAGTCGGTTAAGCGTCCAACTTTGGCTCAGGTCATGATCTCACTGTTCATGAGTTCAAGCCCCGCATGGGGCTCTGTGCTGACAGCTCAGAGCCTGGAGACTGCTTCAGATCCTGTGCCTCCCTCTCTGTTTTCCCCTTCCCCGCTCATGTGTGGGCTCTCTGTCTAGCTCTCTCTCTCTCTCTCTCTCTCAAATAAATATACATTAAAAAAACATTAAAAAAGAAGAAGAAGACTGCAGCAAACATCCCCAACCACCAACAATAGAAAGGGCCAATTACATCGGTTCTCCAGGAGCCATATTGGGTTACTGTCCACCCACTCAGGCTCCCCCAATTGTTGTGAGCATGCATACTTCCCTTGACAGTGGTGGGGATGTTGCTAGTGGCAAGGACTTTTACTCTATCACTACATGAGTTCATGGGGGAAATGAACCTGTGACCCTGACCTCAGTAGCAGAGTAGCGGGCCAGATTAGTTGTGCCAACCAGTTCAGAGTACACCAGGTGTGGGTACACATGGTGACATTTAAAAGTCAGGTACCTCTGCCGGTAGAGGAGAGGCGTGTGAGCAGGGCCCCTCTCATGAAAAGCCTTTGGAACTTCAGAAACATGAGTCACAAATTCGAATTCACCATAAATGCAACAATGTAACTGCCGTGTCAACTTCTTGCTATGAGCCAAACATGTAGATTAATTATAAATCGTGTATGTTCTAGAAATAACACATACTAATTTTTTAGCCGAGAGACCACTTACCCTTGTTGTTATGCTGACACACACACTTAAACACTGGGCAAAGCCCGCGGCGTTGTGATTACGCATGACAGCTACAACAGTTGGCTACAAAGAGGTTCGCACGCTCCCCTTGCTTAGCGATATGCTGACATAGTTGGAAAGTGTGTGTAAATAACTCACTTTCATTCCCAAGAAATACATTTCCCAAAATGTGTATTCTAAAGGAAAAGCATCAAAAGCATGATTAAGAGCATGAAAGCATTAAGTTTCCCGATTTGTACCAGCAAGAATAAGAGGATTTTTGTCTTCATGTAATAAACTTGTAAAATTGTTTACATTGAAACCATGGCACTATGTCCAAATAAGGGGCATTTACTTGGTAATTGTTCTGTTTTAGTATAATTTTAACACAAATTTATGTCTGCTTCAATCATGGTGAATATGAATGACACATTCATAAATAGCAAAAAAAAAACATGTTGATTGATTCATCACATCAGTTTGGTGGCAGACAGTGTGCTACCTCCCCCGGGGAAAAAAGGACACCTAAATACCAACACCCTATTAGTCCCTCATAAACCCATAAGGCTCAACTGCATTAGCTTAGCTTTAATCTTACTTGTCAAATTTATGTCAGTTTGTGGTGTTAGAAGTCTTTTTGTTTTCCTTGCAACACAGAAGTTAACTAGAAGGATCTAAGAGGTTGGCCTGTTGTTTTTTTTACTCCCTGTTGTTTTATTATTTATCATTAATTTAGCTTCATGCTTTCCCCTCTTAAAGCACACAGGAAAGCTAGAAAAGAAGCCTCTGTAAGTTGGTCAGATCTTTAAATGCTACCCTGATGTTTCTAGTTGCTGTTCACAAGCTTCCAAATATCAGGAAGCTGGAAACGCTATTGGTTGGACAACACATCTGGCCGTAGCCTCATGGTCATCTATACCACCACCCTTTCAAACAGGCATATGTCCTCCTGGCTCTTCTCCATCCTGAGGATGAAGTAACACCATCAAGGGTGAAGAGAAACTCCATCCAGGCTCACATACTCACAGGCCTGTGTCTGTGGCTTTGGAAAGCCAACTACAATGTCTGAAAATGATATGAGCTCATGCATGCAAATGGGTGGCTCACAGATGCACCGACCTAAGGAGAAATCAATTCAGAAAGCATCAGAAGGAGGGACTTGCAGTCTCCAAGGAAGAAATACCAATGCATGACTGAGGATTGCAGCTGCCCCAAGCCTGGTGCACTGATGCTGGGGAGCAGCATGGAAGAGACCAGGGCATTATCAATCTCAACATGCAAAAAACACCAAGAAACCCAATCTCCAAATGAGGCAATGAGGATTCCACTGTCTCAAGGAATACAGTAACTCTGTTATTTCTGTTCTTAGCCCATGGTCCAGGATGGAGGTCCTTTCTGGCCATCCATCCATTTTCTCACCTATTTCCAGGCAATTGCAATTTTATCTTACCCTTTTATATAAAAAAGGACTTTTATCCAAAGGAAAGCACAAGCAAACCAACACAAATGTCAAGAAAATAATTCATGGCAAGTTTGCAGTCTGCTATTTTCCCACTGACAGTTAAGTCTTTTATCACAGAAAAAATGCTGTTTCCCTCTGTGGCATCATTGGCTATCTTGGGGTGGGGGGAGGGAAGAAAGTATGTGTATATTGTGCAAATAGCTATGGATAATGCAATGCAGTGAAGATATTTCTCAAATTATATGCTTCTATGCATTCCTAAGCCCATATTATAACTTGATCTAAAACATTTTCCCTGCCCTCTGCTGCTTGTCCAATAGGCTTGTGTTCCCTGACGTGTAAATATAAAGAGTGTGTGGAAGAAAGCCTAGGATGTTAACTGTCAGGAAGTCGGTAGTCTCGGCACCTCATTCGGGTACACAGCCTCACAATTCCCATTCTTAGAAATCCTGCCCCAAAAGCCTTCTGGGAAGCTGAAGACTGGCGAAGTGCCATTATCTTCACCTTGTCATTCCATCGATCACATTTACTGCCACTAGCCTTATTAAATCAGTGATCCAAGGCAGCTTCGGCAAAACACAAGTGATGGAGGGAGAGAAGGCTCTGCCATGCTGACTTCCCTCCTGTTTGCGGAGACCATGGACTTGGAAATCAAGCAGATCATGTTCTGAAATCTCAAGTTCTGCCTTCCCTCAAGATGAGCAACTCTAAGCAAATTATTGATAGTTCCTGAGATTCCAGTTCCTTTATCCATAAAGCAAAGATAGCAGAGCTACTGAGATTGTCGTGAATAGCAAATGAGCTCATAAATGAAAAGCACTTTAGCTCAATTTTGACACAGAGAAAGCCGGATAAAGGATAGTGATGATGATGGAGATGAAAATGAAGAGGAAGAGGAAGAGAGAGGAGGAGGTTTCGTACAGGGCAGCCTAATCTTAAAAACTGGTACTGTGCTCGATTTCCCATGCTATCCCACTTGATGGCAAGAGGCAGAGAAAGGCAGAAGGCCATTCATGTCAAGAAGCCACTTGAATAACACCCCAAGCAGTCTCCCTGGAGCCTGGCCTATTTCTTGGATATACTCTAATTTAGGGCTTTTCCAAGTTGAGGTAGAAAAAAGAGGAAGACAGGCCAGTGACTTTGCTGCTCCAATCTACCCTGAGTTTTGACTCCCTATCATTATTACTTCAGTCAGTAAGACTTCTAGATCCCAGAGGAAAGCCAACATATCTGCACTCATGGATCAAGCCTGGGATTAGTCTTTGGTTTCCCGTCTATCCACCCATGCTCAGAGAGTTGTCCAGCAAAGCAGGGTAATGTGGTGACACATGCACGAGATTTGGAGCCAGGAGATCAAGCCTCATCATCCTCATCCATGAAATGGGCTCAATGGCAATGGTGCTGCCAACCTTGCAGAGTTATTGAAAATATTAATAGCTTAGAAACCAATAATAATGATTTTGTTGTGTGTTTATCAGAGAAAAAAACCCCTGAGCCCTTGCCGGGTGCCTTCTCCTTACCTGCTTCTGCTGGTGCTGTTATGCAGGACCTGCGCTGAGGGGAAGGTGAAGCTCCTGGAAAATTACCCCCTTCAGACTTCCAGAGCTGAGCCTCTCCTGCTTCATCCTCACATGCACACCAGGTCCCAGCTACATTGAACTCCTTGCAGCACCTCAAAACATTCTCCCTCGCCAAGGGGCAACATGCAGTCTCTTCTGCCTGGAAATACATCTACCTGTAGATGCCTGGGGAGTCCCCTTCTCTGTTGAGCCTTCCAGACAGTCCTGGAAACTTTAACCACCCCCTCCTTCATGTGTCAGGAACCCCTGGTATATATTTCCATCAGAGCACATACTGTATGGATGTATTTATTTGTGAGCCATCTATGTCTTCATTCTGGCCCTAGAGTCACTTGGGGGGCAAGACTGGAGATCTGTACCCCAGTGTAAGTTGCCCAACACAGTTGGCATCCACAGAGACTTCATCATGTGCCAGCCACAGTACTAAGTTGTTTACATGTTATCTCAGTTAATCCTTGCCTATGAAGTAGGCCCTAATACAATGTGGCTAAAAGTAATAAAATATTCGTGACAAAAAGTGACTGAGAATCTGCTTTAGATTGGATGGTTAGGAAATGAGTCTCCAAGGAAGTAATGTTCATAGATATGAGTGAGAATAATCTGCTATGCCAAGATATGGGGAAAAGCATTCCAAGCAGAGGGAATTACAAGTGCAAAGGCCCTGAAGCAGAGGCATGATCCTGACATGATTGAGGAATGGAAGGAGTACAGGGTGACTGGTGACCTAGGAGGAGGCAACAAGGTCAGATGGGAAGCCTGAACTAGCTCATGTTGAGTCTGTGACACAGGTAAAGAATTCGGGAAGATGTTGAGTTTTTGTCTGGATGGAAACATGCTGTGATTTCCATTTCTTAAAAGATTGATTTGGCTTCTGTAAGAAAAGAATTTAGAGGGGTAATTATGGAGGAAGAGAGATAGTATGGAGGTAGAACTGACCACAGAGTCATATAGTGATGAAGGTCCTGGGTATTTTAGACTAAAGTGATAGTGAGTAATATAGATAACCGTTTATGGAATGCTTAACATGCATTAAGTGCTTTTTTTTAAGTACTTTACAGTTATGAAGTGTTTACTCTCCCACAACCACAATGACACAGGTCCTATTTTGATGCCCATGGATGAAGAAGCTGAGATATGGAGGTCAATAATGTGATCAAGGCCACATGAAGATATAGTGGACTCAAAATTTCAACCAAAGCAAATTCTTCCCTACAGGAGACTGCAGTCAGTAAAATAGAAGACGAGAAAATAGTTTAATTATTAGTAATGGCAAGATCAAAAGTATGAACCAAGGGCAGGGAGAAATTTTCATTAAGGTAGATAGATAGACAAATATAGATAGATGGTGGATAATAGATAGATAGATAGATAATTAGCATACATTTCCCAAATACCTGTTTTACTTTGCACATATTATCTCATTTAATTCTTATTATAACCATGCTAATTAGGGATATTAACCACTTCTTACAGACAAGAAAAATGAGACAGAAAGATCAAGTAGCCCACCCAAATTCTGCATAGTCACTGTCATAAGCAAATGAGATGATATGTGCAAAGCACCGAGTAAATAGTAGGTATCCAATAAATAGATATTCTCATGCATTTATTAGAGAGATGTTTACGAAGGGCTTATTGTATGCTTTTGCTCATACTGGTCTTTTCCTTTAAAACATTTCTAATAACTTAACAGTAAATAAAAATATTCAGTATTTCATAGCCTCTTTAACAAATTATTCTCAATATATGATCTCATTTCATTCTTACTAAAACCCCAAAATGCAATTTCCACTTTTCAAAGAAAAGAAATTGAATGATTTGACCAAGGACACATAGATGGCAATTGGTAGAGCTATAAATAAACCTGGATGTTTTTTAAATTTCTGCTTTTACTCCTAGTCCAACCTTTTTCTTATTTCACCAAACTATCTGCCCATTATTTGCATCTCAAAGTCCCACCTGTTCCATTGTTCAAAGCCTTGTGCAAATCTCACCTCCTCCATGTAGTACCCCCAAGATTGTCACAGAAACTCCAATCTTTTTCTTTTTTTTAATGTTTTATTTATTTTTGTGAGAATGCAAGAGGGGGAGGGGCAGAGAGAAAGAGGGAGACAGAGGATCTGAAGCAGCCTCTGCACTGACAGCCTGGATCCGGATGTGGGGCTTGAACTCACAAACCAGGAGACCATGACCTGAGCCAAAGTCAGACACTCAACAAACTGAGCCACCCAGGTGTCCCCAATTTTTTTTTTACCCCACTTGCACTTTGCTTGGATTTCAGTCAGCTTCTCTCTCTCCCAGCCTAAGTGTTTCAAGGGCAGGGATCTTTCTTATTCATCTTTTTAGCTTTCTACAGTTCTGAGTGTTAGAATTTCCGTATGTCCAGAACATTTTCTGATGTTGAAAAGTAGATGTAACTGTGAATCACAAGGACTCTAGGAGGACGCGCCATTGTAGCTTACATTATCATTCGACAAAGTACTACTGAGACTGTGATGGTGACAGTGGACATGGAGAAGCTGAGGACATACAGCAGTCCCCTTTTCCTCCAATCCCACCTGATATTCACTGATAGCTGCATTATAACCAACTATCCACTGCAAAGGAAGATGACGATATTTGGACATAAACTTACAGATGGCTTCATAATTTCAGCAGACTATATAATAGGTAAGAAGGTGGACTCTGGAATCGGTCTTTCTGGGTTTGAATCCATTGCTGTTGCAAATTCTGTGATCTTGGACATGTTAATTATCTAATGCTTCAGTTTAAAATAGGGATAATAGGGACACCTGGGTGGTTCAGTCAGTTGAGTATCCAACTCTTGCTTTTGGCTCAGGTCATGATCCCAGAGTCATGGGTTCGAGCCCCATGTCAGGCTTCATGCTGTGCATGAAGACTGCTTGGGATTCTCTCTTTCTCCCTCTGCCCCTCCCCCACACTCACAGGTGCCCTCTTTCTCTCTCTCCCTAAAATAAATAAAAATAAATAAATAAATAAATAAACAAAAAATAGGGATAATATTACTATCTCCATTATAGGGGTATAATGATTAAATTGGATAATCCCTATAAAGTACCGAGTTTACTTGCCAGTACTCGTATTACACTATTAAGGCTTAGAAATATGGCACAGTCTGCAGCAGTTTAGTTAATGTTAACATGTGATGTTATTGGAAGTTTGGGGAAGCTTTTGGAAGTTATTTTAAGAAAGGAAAACTACAGCTGCTCCCACACTGGTTAACACCAACCATGCAGCCTCTCTGCTTTGGCCTTAGAAAAGCACAATTGAACTCCTTCAAATCTCTGGTCTGAATGCCATATGACAGCATCACAAATATCCCATGTACAGCATTTCCTAGAGAGACTCAGGCTTTCCTTGTGCTGCAGGAGAGTGATTCCTTCCGCTGAGCCTGTCTGTACCCACACGTGGCACAGAGGGAAGTTCAACCGTGTCACAGACCAGGGTTTGTTAGCAATTCGCTGCAAAGAGATATTTCCCCCAAGTGTCTATTTCAGTTTTGCCTGAAGCTCAGACTCTCAGCTACCAAATGGCTGAATTATAATGAAAAGCCACACTCAATGAAATTCTAACCCTAGTGCCAGTCATTCAATAAAGCACTTACATTGATAGCTCACTCTTGAATTCTATCCTCCCTTAACTCAAGTAAATCAATCATTTCACTTCTCTGTCCTGTGAGATTTTTACTAAGAAACAGAATAGAAGATTAGACAACACAATGTAATGTTTTGGAAAATTCTCTAGTTTTTAATGAGGCAGGAGTGGATAAGATAGTTTAGAATTAATTCAGAGAAACAAAAAATAAGTTCTAGCTGGGCATAAGGTGTGTGTATTGTAATGTTACTGTGATGAATCGTCTTTAAAAGGGCCACAAATCCCCCCAATGGCACTTCGGTGAAAGCAGAAAGTGACTTCCTAACATGCCTATACATGAGGTGTGGCTTCAGGAAGAATTCTGACATCTGGCTAACTTGAAAACCATAATAGGGTATTTGATTGTACTAGTTTTTATTAAAAAAACATTTTTATAGAGGAGAAATTGAATGTTGATTTTCAGGAACAAGAGAAATATGTCCAATGAAATAACCTTATCTGGGTTGTTACCTGAGCATCCTCTGATCTGGGTACAGAAAAAAACTTAAAACAAAATTTATGATACCCTCTCACAACTCTTATTAATCCGAGAAGTTTCCAAATATTTTGCAAGTTTCTGCCACAAAGCAGTCCTCCACAGCATTTCTGTTGACTTATTTTATAAGAATCTAGGAAGAAAGCCATTAAAAAGGAATCTAAAGTTATCTTAATCATTTACTTTTGCATTTACATGCTATTTAAAATATTATTTAATAAAAAATAGAATATAAAGTTATAAACAGTGCTTGCCCTGGTGTATATTCTTACAAAAAGGGACAGAGAAATCTTCCCACTTGATGAAAATTAGAGCATTTTAAAAAAAATGTCTCATGTATTGGATGATATAACAAATAACTGAAGCATGTTTGAAAAATAAGAAAAAGCCTTCAGGAAAGTCTGCACTTTATTATTCCATTCTCCCCAGAGAGTCACAACTTTTTATGGGTCATCTGGGGTCTGAACCCAAAACAAACATGAAGACAGTAAATTACCCCAGCAGGTACTCGATGTCTTTATCAGATTTGCGGAGTGTCAAGGAAGGAAAAACAAAGTCGCTTGGACTTCAAGGGATCAGTTCCCCAAATCTGTCGATTTTCTATTAAAACATTTTTTATTAATAATCAAACATGATCCTCCTCTTGAATCAAATTATCTGGGGGGCGGGGAACATTCACAGGTGATTCAGGCAAAAGCAGATGACACTTAAGAGGACAAAAGAGGGCAGGTGGCCAGTGGTGGAACAAAATGAGCTTTGAAATTATTTTCTTTAATATTAATGATTCCATCTGTAACTTATGTATTTGCTTTTTAGCTACACCTTTTGGCTTTTTTTTTTTTTTTGGCATTATTGGAATTATATAGTGGTTACTCCAGAGATTAAAATACATACCCTTAACTTCTCACTGTTAATTAGAGTTAACATCGTTCCACTTTGCTCAGACTGTGAGAGCCTTGCGACCATATAGCTCCATATGGTGGTCATATGTGTTAGATCTACATATGCTATGAGCCCTCAATGTTACAATTTTTGCTTTAAGCCAGCGGCTGGCAAACTTTTTCTATGACTGGCCAGATCATAAATATTTTAGGCTCTAGGATGATACAATTTATGTCACAATGACTCAGCTAAGCTGTTGTATCACAGAAGCAAGCCATAGACAATATATAAAAGAATAGGCATGGCCATGTTCCAATAAAACTTTATTTACAAAAATAAGCAATGAGCTGAATTTGGCCCACAGCCTATATACTTTCCCAACCCCTGCTTTAGACAGTAATACATATTTTGAATAAATTAAGAAAAATAGGTTTTTATATTAACCCACATATTTGTTATTTATAGAGCTATTCCTTTCTTCCTGCAGATGTGAGCTTCCATCTGGTATTATTTCCCGTCAGCCTGCAGACTGCCTTTTAGTATAGGTCAGCTGGTGGTTGATTCTTTTATCTTAAAATGTGTTTATTTCACCTTCATTCTTGAAGAATGTTTTCATTGGATATAAAATTCTGCTTTGATAGTTTTTTCTTCCTTTCAGCACCTTAAAAATATCTCATTGTCTTCCGGCCTCCATTGTTTCCGATAAGTCAGCACTTATTTGAATCATCATTCCTCTGTCCGATCCTTAATATTACATTGTTCTAGTTACATTTATTGCCATATTTGACTCCTAGATTGTAGGTATGCTGAGGTTATCTCCAATAACTTGTTGCTGGCACACAGTAGGAGTTTAATGCATGGTGAATAAGTGAAATTCAGATCACGTTCTGGGAATCAGCTATGCAGTGGACCCATGTTATCCCCGGAAACAATGAGCCCATCCTCAGTGCTGGCCCATGTTCCCACTGAGACTCCTAGGATGCAGATGTGGGAATGACAGGTATGGGGAATGTGCTGCTTCCTCTTCATCACTCTGGGAAGAGAAGGCAGAGCCCACTCCTGCCTCCTGCACCTGTCCCATAAAGACAGCCACCCTCAGAAGATGCAGAGCAGTATGGCCTCCAACTTAATAGACTGAACCAGTATGACTTCAATCCCAAACTCAAGTGCTGCTTCCCATGGTGGGAGATCTACCAATCTCTCCTCCCTCACTTCTTATGACAAGAGGTGAGACCCATGTACCATTTCTTCTGTTGACCCCACCTAGGGCCACTTTGCAGTATATCATCTATTCAGCTCAATAAGTCAGCCCTGATCCCACCCAAAGAAATTCATTTAGTTGATAGACTCGTGTCCCCAAGCAGACCTGCAGTCAGGTCATGTTTGTATCACTTAGGAGTTTCCGGGTGCAAGTGACAGAAACCAAACTCAAACAGGTTTCAAAGGGAATAAAAGGGGATTTATTGTACCCTTGGGAAGTTCTAAAAATTCCCAAGGAAGAGCCTCCATCTGATGTGGCTGAATCCCAGGCCCCAAAGGTGTGCTGGAAGCCCACCCTCTCATTCCTACTCATGCTCTCTCTCTCTCTGCTTGTCTATCTGCCAGCCTCATTTCCAGGGAACCTCTCCTCTGGAGAGCCCAAGTTCCTGCAGGAAACCCCATGACCAGATTCACACAACTAGGTAGCATCAGAAGAAAAAGAAAATTATTTGAGCAAAGATTCCATTTGTCCAGACCCCAACCCAATCACTGAGGCCAAAGAATGTATGCACTCCAGCCCTTGACGATGCCCTCCCCTGGACACAGGCTCATACAGTCTGATGAGACCATCCTTGAGCAAGGATGAGATGCTGTTGTGATCAGAATAAAGTAAAATGAAACTGGGAAAGCAGATACAACCCAAAACTACTCCAAAGTCTACAAATTCTTGCATCCTTTTAAGCAGACTTTTTCACAGAATTTTTGACTCTAGTTTATATCCCTTCCTTTCATTTGGGTTCTGAGAGAAGCCGACTCCAAGGCAAGGACAAAGGTCAAGCAATTCATATGGAATTAAACAATCATCCTGGAAAGCACTGCAGGGAGAGGAGAAGTGAGAAAGGAAGGGAAAGAAACCACTACAGAGTATATCATGGGGCAGTTCACTACAGCAAGAAAGGAAGCTTAGTACCATGGAGGCCTCTGAACAATTGTGTGGGGCATGCCTCAGGGTTGTCCCAGCCAGGGGGCCAGGAACTTGGGGTATGGTGTTTGTTGTCTTAGTTTCCTATTACTTCTGTAACAGATTAGCACAAACGCAGTAACTTAAAATTATGTAAATTTATCTCACAGTTCTGGAGGCCAGAAATCCAAAATGGATTTTCCTGAGCTAAAATTAGAGTGTCAGTAGAGCTGCCTTCCTTCTGAGGGCTCTAGAAGACAGAGAATCTGTTTCCTAGTCTTTTCCAATGTCCAGAGGCTTCCCACATGTCTTGGCTTGTGGACCCCTTCCATCTTCAAAACCAATAATAGCCAGCCAGATTTTTCTCATTTTCTTCATTTTCGCAATGATTCTTCTGCTTTTCTCCTCCACACTTAGGGACCCTTGCAATTACATTGAGCCATCCCAAATAATCCAGGATCATCTCTTTACTGTACCTTCCCTTTCGACCTATTCCCTTACCACATAATATAACCTATTCACAGGTTCCGGGATTAGAATGTGGGAATGTTGGAGGTTCATTATTCTGCTGACCACAGAATTTAATCACAGCTCCTATCCATCATTGGATAGAAATGATGATGATAGAAACCTCCTATCCAAAGTTTTCTCCCATTGCAGTTAAATCACCAGAACTTCTGCCTGCTCCCATGCAAAGCCCCACTATGTTCCTGTGATCAGAGAAAGCCCTGAGGCTGAAGTCATCCCACTCACGGGGAAGTAGAGTGTTGACGCCACATGCGCAGGAGCCTGAGTGTCTGCATCACCCCAATGCTCACCAGCTCAATCCTGCTCTGTCTCCAATTGGTTGCTTGGACTGAACTCCTTAGCTTTCCCAATCCATGGGGACTGACTCTCTTTTCTACCTTGGGAATATGTCAAAAGGCCTTGGATTGCCCTCCCTTATAGTAACCACTTCAAATCCCCTGTTTCCTGAACCTCCAGTTCTTGTCTTACATTGTTTCTTTCATTTTAAGTTTATTTATTTATTTTTGAGAGAGAAAGAGAGGGTGAGAGTGCACACATGCGTGAGCATGAGCAGGAAGGGGCAAAAAGAGAGGTAGAGAGTGAGAATCCCAAGCAGGTTCCATGCTGTCAGCACAGAGCCTGAAGCAGGGCTCAATCTCAGGAACTGTGAGATCATGACATGAGCCAAAATCAAGAGTCAGAAGCTCAAATGACTGAGCCACCCAGATGCCCCTTATCTCACATTTTTTCTAATTCTTATCACACAGGTGTGTGCTGACTTAACTCCCCTCTGCTTGGAACCTCTCCCCTGTGGCAAGAAACTCCCTTCAACACCTCACCTGGCAACTTTCCAAGGCCTTGCCTACAGATCACCTAAGGTGCCGAGGGTGGGCATAGTGTCATCATTGTGCCTCTGGATGTCTGTTCATGCTAACATGCTGATAAGAAACACAAGCTTGGGAATAAGATGATGCTCATCACCCAGTCAAGAGAGGATCTTCAACTCTTCAGGTCTTTTGTTTTTTAATCTATGCAGCCTAAAATTCTTCAAATGCAATCTGAATACATATAAGCCTCACCAGCATACAAATTACACCTGAGATCACATTGACAATGATAATTAACATTCATGAACTTTAAGCCCTCATGTGCTTATTGGCATTGGCTGTCACTGTCCCTCAAATATATTAACAAATTGGTCCTTATTATCCTTAAAATGCTCCCTGATGCAGTGTAGATACCTAAAGATGTGTGTGACCACCAACCACTTGGGAATCCTGGCACTGTGATGGTTCAGTAGCATCTTATACAACAGGAGAGGAAATGTGTTATACTCTGGGGTCCCACTGCAGGATCACTTGGGACCCATAGTGTTGTAGAGTTGAATGAACTTGCTTTGTTGGTTTGCATATACAGTCCCTTTATACCCAGAACACACACACATGCCAACTGAGTCACTGGATTGGGTCAGATCCACACATCAGACATGACCAAGTTCTTGGAACAGATATACCACTTTAATACCACATCTTATAGCTGATTCCGGCTGAACTTGTCAAGCTCCTTCCCATTGGTGAATCTTCTTTCAGAGTTCTTAACATCTCTTCATAACACTTGGATTGTTTGGAGCCTCCTACTCATCAGCCAGACATATGAATATAGCTGAACTCCAAATGGAGATGTGAATAATTTTCTCCAAACTCCAAATTCTCCAGCACATATAGAAAAACAAATTGTTTTTAAGCACAGAAAAATTAGAGTAAAAAAGTGTATGCAGTCATTATAAGCATCATCATTTTGAAGCTGTGGAAAGCATTTCTCAAATACTTGAGTAAAATACTCAAGACTTTCAACTGGCTCTTCAATACCTTACTATAATACTCACTATTTATTCTCTGTGGATTCTGGCTATTCACATGTATAAAATTTTAAGAGAAAACAAGGACATATCCTGCTCTTGAAATATATCTTATCTCTTGAAAGCTATTTCCAGACAGGTACAGTATAATTCCTATTGATTTAAGAACAAAAACAGGCTGGTTAGCAGAAGTATGTACTCATTTATAATAAAATAATACACACACATATGCACACACACATATGCACACACGCACACACACACACATATTGTACTTTAAGGATTATCCAAACATTTGTACTCATTGTGCATTCATCCATTTAATTCTCAGAGAAATTCTCATTGGTGTTGTTTTTTCTCTTTTACCAATGTGGAAACCTAGCTTCTGAGGAGATGTGAGTCTTTCCAGGGTAGCAATATTTGTAATTGGCATGACAAAACTTGAATGCAAGTTTTTGGAATTATAATTCCATCATATCTCCATTATACATTCACTTAAGACCCTGGAAACACTTTTTTCTAAAACTAATGACAGTAGAGGTAGCCTTCATCTCTACCTGGCACTTGGACAGACCACCACTCCTGGTCTGTACTTATTTCAGGTCAGCATTGGTTATAAACTTTTTAGTTTTTCACTCAATTGGCTTATGCACATAATTGACACATGGACACAATACAGATAACATTTTTAAAAAACAACGTCTGCAAGAATACTTAGTAGAAATGAAATGGACATGATCTAGTTTCATTCTGTTATAAAATATTCTCTACAACTTCATGAGATCTGTGAGAGCCTACAAAAGTGAGGGTGTCGGCAAGGGATACAGGAGTGCAGATGTATAGGGGCACATGTACCCCAATGTTCATAGCAGCACTTTCAACAATAGCCAAATCATGGAAAGAGCCTAAATGTCCATCAACTGATGAACGGATCAAGAAGATGTGGTTTATATATACAATGGAATACTACATGGCAATGAGAAAGAATGAATTCTGGCCGTTTGTAGCAATGTGAATGGAACTCGAGGGGAGGGTGTTATGCTAAGTGAAATAAGTCAGGCAGAGAAGGACAGATACCATATGTTTTCACTCATAAGTGGAAGAGGAGAAACTTAACAGAGGACCATGGGAGAGGGGAAGGGGAAAATAGTTAAGGAGAAGGAGAGAGCCAAACCATAAGAAACTCTTATACACTGAGAACAAACTGAGGGTTGATGCGGGAGGGGCAGAGGGGAAACTGGGTGATGGGCATGGAGGAGGGCATTTGTTGGGATGATCACTGGGTGTTATATGGAAACCAACTTGGAAATAAATTATTAAAAAATAATTTAAAAAAAGACTTGAAATCAGCAATTTAAGAATTACATAGGCATTCCTTCCTAGTGAGGTGAATGAGTCAGAAGTAAGTTTAAAAAAGAAAAACTAAGAGGTGGCACCTGGGTGGCTCAGTGGGTTAAGTGTCTAACTTTGGCTCAGGTCATGACCTTGTGGTTTGTGAGTTCGAGCCCTGAATCAGGCTCTGTGCTGACAGCTCAGAGCCTAGAGCCTACTTCAGATTCTGTGTCTCCTTCTCTCTCTCCGCTCTTCCCCCAATCTTGCCTTCTCTCTCTCTCTCAAAAATAAAATAAAAATTAAAAAAAAGTAAAACTAAAAAAAAAATCTGTTCAGCTTCCCATGAGTTTTCTAGACCACCTCTCAACCATCCCCTCCATGTAATCCTGAATGGACCCAAAAGTGTTTTTCTTACAGCGAAAACATTCTTATTAGAATAAATGGACCCCAGTGATATTTATAAAATAAATTCCATATTTATTTTAATTTAGGCCACTCATTTCTCACTTTCTGCTTCTTCTCCCTTCAAAGAGCTTTTCTGTAAATTTTATGATTAGCTGCAAATGCATGGTTACTTTACAGTTGTTGTTCACTCTAAAATCAATGCACTCACCTCCCATTCATTACCTCATTATTTGTTCTTTTTCTTTTTTAATATTTATTTGTTTATTTAAGCAATCTCTACACCCAACATGGGGTGCAAACTCTCAACCTCAACATCGAGAGTCACACACTCCACTGACTGAGCCAGCCAGTCTCCCCTTACTTGTTCTCCTTCTACCTATACTTCTAATATAGTTCATATATACTTGAAACACATTTACTCACTCATTCAGCAAATTACCCATCAAGCAGGGCACTGCTGCCTATGCTTTCCTGTTGCAGCAAGAAGATAGATGCAATGAGAAAAGAAATTATACATATTCACAGCCAGCAACATACCTGTATCATTGCTCATGGGGTCAGGCTGTCTTTCTGCTCTGTCAAAAAACAGCATTTCTCCAAACCTTCCTTTCTCTTTATTTTCCTTTTTTTGAATGTTTATTTATTTATTTTTGGCAGAGAGAGTCAGAGAGAGAGAGAAAGAGAGAGTGCAGGAGGGGAGCAGAGAGAGGGAAAGAGAGAATCCTAATCAGGCTCCCCGTTGTCAGCAGAGTCCAACATGGGGCTCAAACCCACGAAGCCGTGAGATCATGACCTGAGCCAAAATAAAGAGTTCGACGCTCAACAAACTGAGACACCCAGCTGTCCTTCTTTATTTTCCTTTTAACTGCAATATGTGTATATATGCATATGTGTAGTGTGTGTGTGTGTGTGTATGTGTGTTTGTGTGTGTGTTTCCTCATCTCTCCCAGGAGAATGGAAGGTCCATTAGAGCAAGGATTTTGTGTATCACTTCCTAGGACAGTACTTGGAACTTGGTAAACGTTCAAGAGAGTTTTGCTGAGTGAAGGAAGTAACTGTGTTTAGCAGTGCAGTGGTGGATAAGACAGGTGAGTCTGTGCCTTCCTGGGGTCTGGAGGGAGGGCACAACACAGCAGGACAACTTCTTTACTGGAGCATGTCTGAATGGCAACCACTTGAGGTAGGGCTACAGATACATCCAGGAAGCCTCCCTAGAAGAAATGAGAGGTTCTGTTATGATCTAAAGCCTAGGCTTGCATTGGCCAATATATCCACTAGCTTTGACTGTATAATGTGATACCTCAAAACTCAGTGGCTTTAATATAAGTTGTTTATTTTTGTTCATGTGTCTTTAAATTAGCTGGGGGGTAGTCAGCTGGTCAGCTGAAGTAGGCTGGATTCTGCTGGGCAACACTGCTTTAAGCTATGACTGCATCTGGTCTTGGCTCCTTGCTGAGGGGCTCAGGGCTGCTCCACATGGGCTCATTCTGGATCCCAGGCTGAGAGCCACCCAAAAGAAATCCTCCTCATGGTGATACAAAGGCATTAGAGTGCAGGTGGAAATCGGCATAGTCCCTGAAGGCCTATGTCCAGATATCATCACTTCCACCCACATACAATTGGCCAAAGCAAGTCATCCAATAAAGACTAAATTCTTGACCACTCTGATCATGATGAGGCCATTGTGGATGACAAATGGGATTAAGAATGGGACCAGCAAAACAATTTGCCATCACCAAGGTCAGGAGGAAGAGTGCTAAGTTCCAATGGGAAGACAGCAACTCCAAGGAACAGAAAGTCATTTAGAAAGGCTGGCTCACAGAAGGTAAGAACAGAGTAGTGCTATCTGGAGTCGAGGACATTGACTGGATCCCACAGGCCCTTGTGAGTCCTGGCAAAGAGCTTAGGCCTGATCCCCAAATCAACAGGGAGCCAATGATAGGTAAAAGCAAGATAAAAAGTTAATCATATTCTTATTTCAGAAAGATGCTTCTAGCTAGAAGAAAATAGTAGATTAGAGATGGTAAGACAGCATGTAGGAAGGCAATTAGGAGCCCCAGTTCTATGATGCAGAGAAGAGGAAAACAAATCACCCATTGATTCATCATAGGCCAACCCAGCACCAAGAGCAGGTGGACATGTGCTCTTAATTCAAAAAAAAAAAAAAAAAAAAGGAAGGAAGGAAGGGAGAAAAGAAAGAAACTGTTGATATAAGAGGTCGCCAAATGTTCAACAATGAATTGTTACATTTGTTCCCAATTACAGAAAAGAAAATAGAAATTAATAGGTGCTATTTGCACATAATTTTCCATGGCCCAAATGTACAGAACTTTCACTTTTACAATTTCCCACAAAACTTTTGTTTTCTTGTCCTCTCTGGAAAATATTATAAGTGGTCTTCCTAGCCCCAGAAAAGTTGTTATACTAAAGTAGTCCCTACAGAACCCTGACTCACTGACTCCAAATAACCCCACCCCAACACAGGCAAGTGCCGAGTGAAGAAAGGATCTACACCCAAGCTCTGTCCAAAGCCAGAGTAAACAGTGCAATCGCCCAGTGACCCAAAGGTCAGCATCTCTAGTCTTTCTCATCTGAGCAGCTGGAGGAGAATTTTATTAGTAACTGTCACCCACACAGAGCTCCGTGGAACCATAGGGAGAAAATGCATTTAGAAAAAGATATTCATTTTGATGTATGTTTTTTTGGTATCCAGAAATATAAAAGTGAACGCTGTAACATAAGAATTCATATGTGACTATGAATGTGCCTCTGGACTGAAACCTAAAAATGTAAAGATGGCATATTCTGATCCTAGCCATGTGATAGAAAGGAAAAGATTCTGGAACAGGGCTTGGGGAGCTGGGCTTGGCCCTGAATTTACTGTGAGACTTTGTAAGAGTCATTTCATTTCTCTGGGCTTCAGCTTTTCTTCAAGATGATTGTATTCAGTGGTTCCCAACCTTTCTTAGTCCCAAGCACACAGATCTTAGAGAAATAACACAGTGTTATTAGAAACTGTCTCAGTTTAGTGGTTATTCCAAACCACGTGAAGTGTAGAGGGGCAGGGAAGTGAAAATTTGGGGAACTGTGACAGGAAAAGTCTACACAGGACTCTGATCCTCCTTACCCCACCCCCTTCCCTAACACACACACACACACACACACACACATGCACACAGACATGAACACACATGCATACATACATACACATCACACATATATGCACAGACATACACATACACATATACTCACATACACACCACACATATACATATACACACATATATATACATAGACACACAGACACATCATACATACATATACACACATACATATACACATCACACGTATGTATAAACACATAAACATCACATACATATACATACATACATATATACATATCCACACATATACATATATGTACATACATATATACATATCCCCACATTATACATGAGGGGAAATGTGTGCAGTCTCCTTTAAATCTCTAGCATTACTTTGGCTCCACATCCTTGGATTTTAGTACTCTCCAATTCCAATCCAGAGCTTTCTCCCAAACCAGTTTAGACGTTACTCAAATTCAGAACTATGTAGACCATGCCATTCTAAAGCTGGAGAGAGTAAAGCAATTTCTTCCTGAATCAAATGAACATTCTCATAAGCTGGCCACACAAAAACAGCCATAGCTGGGCAGAAACAGTTCTCTGACAATCTACCCCATAGGCATCCTCTTGGGCTCCTCTCCTCTTAGAAAGGGGAAGGGGCTGGCAAAAATAGGGGAGGGACGAGCAAAAGATTTAAAAAGAAGGGCTCCGTAAGGCCCTTCTCTTTTCCCAGGGTCCCATAAAAATGGAACAGGTCTAAGAATGAGTCATATCTTTTGAGACAGGTTTGTCTGGTTTCAAGTTACTGTCTACATTTATTTCCCTTTTGCAATCCCCTAAACACAAGTGTCCTGCTTAAGCATATCAACCAGGCTCAGCATTTCTTCAAAGTATTAATGGAGAGGTGAGGAGTTCACAGTGGGTCCATTTTTGAAAGTGAGACAGCTTTCTTTCCTTTTACAAAGAAAACGCAAGACAGTTGAGGTTGCTAATTTCAGCTACCTTTCTCAAAAAGGATATTCATCCAAGCTTGGAAGAGCTGGGTTGTACATTAATTAAGACAGAAATCTTCTCCCATTAACATGAAATAATAAAACCTACAGGAGGCAGACCCATTGGGATCTCTTATGTGATTTCTCAGAAGGTGTTGATTGAGAGATTCCTGTTTCAGAAAGCCTATAGGGAAATGGGAACAAATGACTGGCATTTGTGTGTACCTTACCCCAACATTCCATGGTAATTTCCCAACCATAGATTCATCTATCAGAGCCAGAAGTAGACAATAATGTGTAAATTACATGCATTTTTCTGCTTGCATGCGCTATTTCCTTTTATATTTTAATGCACACTGGTTAAGGATGTACTCAGGAGAAGAGAAAGGAGACATTTTAACCATGTTCAAGTTAATATATGCTGCAATTATATGCCATAAATCCATGCAAATATTCAGATTTGAAATAAACCTCATCACTTTAATTAGCTTAATATAATATTTTCTCATCTCTAGAGCCAAATGTGCGAGGCTACAAATCAAAGAGAGAACAGTGTTAGACAACTGCATACCCAGCTACCCAACTAGAGGATTCCAATTTTGCCAAAGAACTTGGTAATGGAAAGTGGCCACAGTAACGTAATTCACACTATTAGACATTCAACTTATCTGCCTGAATTTGTCCTTAGTTGGTGCTTTATAAAAGATCTTTTAAAATCTCTAAAAGTGCATACTAGTATTGCAGTGCCATATACAGAGCCTTGGGTGGGTTCAGACTGCTTAGGAAATTTTTTCATTCCTATAGTCCTCACATTCTTTGAGTAAATCAAGAGGAGAAACTTGGGAAGGCTTAAATAGTAGACAGAAAAAGGAGTAAAACCCTGTCTTTCACCAACCTCAGTCTTTTACCAGAAACAAGATTTGTGAGTTAACTCTACCAGCCACAGAAAATCTACATTTGGGGAACATCACAAACCCATCAATAAGTAACTTCCTGGGTTCTCTCACTGCAAGAACAAAGGGCATCTTCTTTGAGTTCTTTCTCAAGCCCTGTCTTAGATGCATTATCACCCTGTTGTATTGACCTACTCAGAGGTTCAAGGGATTTGTTTTGAAGACACTAAAGAAGACCGTGTAGAAACATTCACTTTCTCCAGCTTGCTCCACATCAGCGACCAATGCACTGTGGCAAAGAGAAAAAACCAGGGAGTAGAATTAATTTTGATCTCATTGTAAGGCATGCAGGGTTCCCCCCCCCCCACAGGTGATCTCAATTTACAAAACAAACAAAGTTTACAGGTTGAGGTCACTCTTTCAGGAAAAGCAAAGGAGGACATTCAAGACAATCAAGATTCCTTGCAATTCCTGCATGGAGAGCACCGCTATCGCTATCTTGGAGCAATCACCCTTAGGAATTTCTCTCTCTGAGCTGAATTCTCTGTGGCTTTCAGGTTGGGACATTGACCTCCTACACCCCTGCATCATGCACTGGACTAGCTGAGGGTGGAAGGGCGAATGTGATGTTTACATGCTGTGAACATAACACTCAAAATAAAAGGAAGATCCAACCTGGAGAAATGGATTGGAAAGACAACTGTGCAGGTCACATTCTGCATCTAAGCCTTGCAACAGGAGCTAAACTGTAACATCTTTTAAAGTGACCTCATGGGATCCATATGTTCAGACTGCTAAAACTGTTAACGTACCCAATTAGGTTTTAATTTATCTTAGTTTCCTCAGTCCTGCCATTAAAAGTCACACCACAAAGACATCAAACCTAGCATTACCAGGCTCAGTTTTGTCAGGTGCTACATAGTGAGTCGAACTATATGCAAGCTGCAGAAGGTGGACCTTCATTCAAGCTAAGAAATGTTTAAATGGGTCAGAAGCATTTACCCCGGACATCTGTTTGACGAATAACCTAAGGATATTTAAACATCTCTTAACAAAACAAATAAAGGTTTCCACATTCCCAGGGACAGAACCCATTTAATCTACTTATACAGCTCTTTCAAGACTATAATATTTTGGCAGGGCGTATATGTCAGTAAAGCAACATGCAATGAGATTTATAGAGGCTAATTTATGTTTGAGTCTGTGAAGACATATTCCGGGTAGTCATGCTCGCTATGGGCAGTCTTCTCCCTCTTGCATTCTTGTATTGTTTCAGTGTATTGCAGTGGCATGCTTCGTGAGATCATAGATTGCTTAGCATAAGCACACAGCTGATCCATTTATTACAGAGGGAATCAACACCTCCACTGAGGTCACTTATTTCCCTTTGGATGCTCATACTGTAGGTGATGAAATCATGTATTTATCTACAACTTATTAGATTCATTTGATTGACTAGGGATCAATTTTTGTTTAACCAACTGTGCAGATTACTAGGTAGGAAGTTTCTTGGTGCACCACTGCAGTGTTTCAAAACAGCAGTGAAAATAATTATCTTAATATGGGACCACTGGGTCTCTCTCAAACACATGTTGGAGAAGCACTGAAGACAGTGCTTAGAACTAAAAATACCAGACACATGGAAAAGTCGTTGGGCTCTAAAGGCACTGTGGTTTCTTTATGAATTAGGAATGGTACAGTGAGCGTGTGGGATCGCTCAGGCCACCAGTGGGCCCTTCCTGCCATCAGTGAACTTGCGACCTTATTTCCTCCGAGGGCTGTTAAAGTGAAGTCAGAGGGCAGAAGAGTTATTTGCAAGTACCCTTTCACTTGTGTGGTCTGAAGAACTAACAGATTTATCCAAAAGATGGACAGTATGAGCAGGGTTGAAGAAGCAGCTGGTTAATTCAACATTCAGCTCAAAAACACAAACCCCAAAGACAAGGGCCAGAGTTGCCATTTGGCTTTGCAGGAGCAAGAACTTTCTGAAAAGCAATCTTCCCCCCACCATGTAGACTTACAGCCCAAGGGGACCCTAGATCTCCTTAAAAGGTGACAGTCCCTGAGATAAAGGATGGGGTCCTTCACTCCCATGATGCAGGCCCACAGGAGCCCTGCATTTGCTTCTGGGAAGAAGGGAGCTGGCAGAGTGGTACCCAGGGCACTCAACTGTTACAGCGAAATCTCTGACCATCTGGGGGGTTTGGCACTGATGAATTTGAAAGATTTGTCTAGATTTCTTTACCAAAAAGAAAAGGTGACTAGTTTGAGGCAAAGGCCTGGGGATAAAGAGGAAGGATGTCAAGGAATTGAATGGAAGGTGGGGAATTCAGGGGAAGATGAGACCATTGTGAGTAGAGCCTTCTTCTGCTCCACAGATTCAATGCATGTTACACAGCGCTCTAACTGAATCCTTCACAACATTTACCCTTTCCAACCTCAGATGAGTTGATGAGGACATCATATGCATTATGACAGATAATACTCTCATGTTGGAAAAAAATGGGACAGGCTCATTGGCCCTTTTACCATTAAAGAGATGCTTCTCAAGATAGAGAATTCTAAAGTGAAATACAAAACGTGAAAAGGTAGGTTTAATATAATCATCTCTGAGGTGAAAGTCTTTACAGTTTCTCACTTATGTGTTTGATTTAATCCCTAAGAGCTCAAAAAGGTCATATTTTCCAGTCTTTTTCAATTGGCAGTTTTTAAACTATTAATAAATTGTGAGGTTGATTTGTGGGTCACAAGAAACCATTTTTTTTTAATTTTAGAGAGGGAGAGAGTGCACGAGTGGTGGGGAGGGGCAGAGGGAGAGAGAGAAAATCCCAAGAAGGCTCCACATTCAGCACTGAGCCTGATGTGGGGCACCATCTCACAACCCTGGGATCATGACCTGAGCCAAAATCAAGAGTCAGGCATTCAACCAACTTAGCCCTCCCTCAACTTTGCCCCCAAGCCATTTTTAAAGAACATATAAAAAATAATAAAGTAGAGCATATCAGAGAGCACCGCCCATCATAAAAGGTAAATACTGCTTGTGACATTTTTGTTTCACTTACGAAGATGTAGGTACTAGATCTCAAAATAAAATGGATTTCTTAAGGTGGGTCTTAGACAAAATGTGTTTGAAACTTACTAGTTCAATCCAAAGGTTTCCAAACCCTAGAGAAGAGTGTAGAGGAGCACTCAGAGGCTCCTGCAGATACTTACAAAATGCATACTCCCCATGCCTGACTTAAGCGAAATGCATCGGACTGCCCAGCGGTAGAGCCCTGAAGCTTCCTGGGGAATCCTGATGCAGCTAGTTCATACGCCAGGAGATGGAGCAGTAGAGCCTGGCTGGCAAAGACCCCTGAAGCCTAGAGAGGCTATGTGAGTTCCCCCAAAACCACCCAAGAAGTCAAGGAGACAGCCCTGTTGCTCCATGCTACCTCACCATTCTTCAGCTGCCAGGTGACAGGACAACATAGTTAGCATTGTTTTGAGTCTCCATCTAAGAGAAGCATATCTTGGGTAGGGAGGATTCATAAAAGTGTTCTCTGTACTTGATTTGGTTGGCCAATTAGTTTTCATTCTTGTGAAGAAATAGAGAAAGGAAAGCTGCACTCAGTGCATGAAAGCAGAGACTCAGGACTCATTGAAGGCCACTAAGAAGTTACCAGACTGACTGGTTGTCACCCAGTGGGACTCTCCAGGCAGAGAATAGATTTCTGTGCATGCACACTCAACAGGATCTTCAGAACCTCAATGTGAAATATTTTTCAAGTTAGGGAGCAACACTTTGTATCACATGTATTAGAGCATAGGAACAATATTTTCTTTATAGGGTGGTCAAGGGTTTTCTACTTTGGAGCATGCATCACTAACACAGAGCATTGCAGCCCCTGCCTCTAGCACATAAGAGCACACAGACCCTCAGTAAATATTTATGAATTAATTAACAATTGAAAAATGTACTCAGAGTTCCTGCATTCATTTAAGACATGTAAAAAACAAACAAACAAACAGCACCATTACCTTATACGATCAGAGTGCTAAATAAACCTATAATATTTATCCCTCAATAGACTCTGGACTTTTAGGGATAATGCTATTTAATTTCTATTTTCTCTCGAGCACTTTCATTAAAATTTGAAATTGCTTACTAAGATGTTTTAATTTTCAAACATTATGTAGAAAATATAAACTAATAATTTATGTCAATCTAATCCAATTTTCTTTCTACTGGAGATTTTAGGGTATCACTGTCCATGCATATAGAAATAAAACATGAGCTACATATGTAATTAAAAAATTTTACACACATTCAAAAAGCATTTTAAGACAGGTAAAATAATATTAATAATATATTGTATTTAATTATATATCCAAACTATTGTGACTTATATAAGTAGCATGAAAAATGATTAGTGAAGTATATATATATTTATATTAAGTCTTTGAAATCCTGTGTTTATGTTATAGCTACAACACAACTTAATTCTTATGAGCCACGTTTCAAGTGCTCAGTAATAACATGTGCCTCATTGCTACTATACTGAACAGCATAGTCTAGGATTTAAGGCTAGCTGAAGATGGAAGACAATGACTCTTAAAACCATCTATGGAATAACTAGTTGAGCAACAATTATGCTAGTCTTATCATACAGAGAAAATCCTGGGATTGTTTATGACAAAGACCTAATATTCTTGCCAACTTCATCGTCACCTCAAATACTGGTCCACCTGAGTCTACTAGTCAAGCCACTCCTTTTGAAAGGCAGCTGCTGTATGAGTCCAGAATGTAGACACTGGCATTAAGCCATCTGAGCTCAAATCCTAGTAATTGCTGTGCTTCTTCGGTAAGTATGTCTCATTTCCTTATCTGCAAAATATGCATAATAATACCAACCTCACATGGTGGTTTAGAGGGTTCACTGAGGTTATATAATAAAGCAATTAGAATAGGAATTGGAAGTACTTTGAAAGAGCTATTATTACCTAGAACTCAAATAAAAGCTGTCTATGGTACGTAAAAGACCTGTACGATGAAAACTATAGAAAGCTTATGAAAGAAATTGAAGAAGACACAAAGAAATGGAAAAGCATTCCATGCTCATGGATCGGAAGAATAAACATTGTCAAAATGTCATTGTTACGCAAAGCAATCTACACATTCAATGCAATACCAATTAACATCGCACCAGCATTCTTCTCAAAGCTGGA
>CM053576.1:44322441-44344387 GCA_028646485.1 Cryptoprocta ferox | reverse complement strand
AAAACAATTCCTGGGGGGGATAAAAAAGCTGTCTATAGTAGTCCTTAGAGCCATTCAGCAAGCATTTCCATTTTTCTTCTTTCCAAGCACAAGGTAGGATTGTATTTCTTTGCCCTGATAAAGTTAGATGTGGTCGTTGACTTATTTTGGTCAATGAAATGTGAGCGGAACTTATAATGTGTCACTCCCAGGTGGAAACTTTAAGAGCAAGTACTTGATTAGCAACTAGCTCTGCCACAACTACCAGCCATGATCCAGCTGGTGGCTGCTACATCCAGTCTGTGTCCCAGGGAAAAAGCCCCAGCACATCAGTGATGGACACATAGCATAAAAAAGATCTAGAATTTATTATTGCAAACATGAAGTTTGGGGAAGTATTTCTTACCCTCGAGTCATTTAGCCCATTGTATATCATCTTAACTACTACTCGCTTGAGGGATTCACCAAGTTAATTAACACTCCCCATTTCCTCTAAATATACTGACTGATGCCCATAGATACCGAATACTCAATCCTATCAGGCCTTGCTTTAACACTCAACATCCTATATACCCACCAATAGGTTCCTATGCCTCAAAAACATTGGTTGTGCTTATTTTGAAGTAGTTTATGCCAATTGTAGTTGTTATTAAATTTAAGTAAGAATTGTACATGCCAATGAAATTTGAGTGTGTAAAGAGAGAGTATTTATCTATGTCTATAAATACTCAATTAACTGTTTTGAACAGATTGTGAGTTGTTAAAATACCTTCAATTAAGCATGCCTGAAACAATTGATGCTGGGGTAGGTTATGCAGTGTACAAAATATGAAATGGTCCTGCACCCATATTTTTTTCAATTCTTTGCTCTTTTTTAGAGAAATCCTTACCAGAAATTACAAAAGATATATTTATCGGTGTGGTTTTTGCAAGAAAGGTTAGTGGAACTCTAACCAACTACCATACACTCAGAGTACAGTTTTGGCCCTACATCAAAAACAAACCTGGTAAATGAGCACATGGTTGTATGCTTTAAGTTAAGCAAAATATGAAAAATATGTATGTATTATTTTTATGACCATCCCCTGAAAATCAAATATTTGGATTAACTGACTAACTGATTCATTATATGAAATGGGTTTTCTCCTATAGAGTGTTGCTTAGATCTTTATGAAATTCAACAACAGTAATCTCTCACATAAGCACAGCACAGTATTCCTTTTTTATTTTGGATGATCTTTTGCTTGAGATTCTCTCTCTCTCTCTCTCTCTCTCTCTCTCTCTCTCTCTCTCTCTCTCTCCCTGTCTGTCTCTCCTCTCTGCCCTTCCCTTTCTTGTGCTATCTCTGTCTCTCTCTCTCTCAAAATAAATAAACTTAAAAAAAAATGCTGATGCATGATGCTTTAGGTATAAAGGGATCCTTGGAAAACCATGATGATATGAGATGGCCCCATGAAAATTGTATCTGTCTGCACCATCCACCCCAAGCCTTACTTTTTGGGAATAAAATTACCTGGAGCCTAACAATTACAGTCATGCAACCAAGCTCAAAAGTAAGAGATGCAAGCATATCTCCTCACAGTCCCATAAGCCCCAGACACATGTTCCTCTTCTGACCATACTTACAACACCTAACATGGATCACATGAAGCACCATCAACTACTTTCAGCTGTTCCCCGGTGATGAAATGTTTCAGACATATGGTCACAGAGATTAATATCTGTGCAGACCACTTTGAAACAGCCCAGAAATCATATGGGAACATGTGGCATTAAACAAATATAAATTCCAAGCCTAGCTCTTTCCTCCCTGTGCCTTTCCCTTCCACACCTGGACTGTAGAATGAGTCACACAGTAGTCTCTGAGAATGAGGACAAAGCAGCAGGTATTAGCACATGTTTAAATTCAGAGCCACCAGACAAAATCCTCTGGAGGGGCTGTTAATCTTAGCGAATCACAAAAATGAAGCGGGCTCCAGAAGAGAACTGTGCTTTTGGTGGTCTCTTCAAAATGAAAACCCTCCTGGACAATTTGGGGGGCTTGGTTCTGGGAGTTGTCTCATGGAATTGGAGTAATATAAAGGTTTTTTCCAGTTTCTTCCACCCTTAGAAGACCACACCGTATGAGTTGGTGTCTGGCATTTCTCTCAGCTATTTCACTATCTCTCAAGTAATAAATCATCCCAATTTTCTATGACATAATCCTAAAGGTGATCCTTGTGAAGAAAGGGGGGAGAACCTAATACATATAATGTTGAGAGTTTTCATGGCTGTTTCTACAAATAGCTTGGAGAAGTTTCCCACAGATTCACTGCTCCAAAAATGCTATTTTGAAACTCTTTCAGTTGCGGGTAGAAGATATTTGCTTTGTATTTTGTTGAAGCACAGGCCAGAAACAATTGATAAGTCAGATATGACATTTCCAGTTTAGGTCTGGAACTTAAATATTTATTACCTTGAGTTACAAGTGCTTTCTATCCAGAGAAAGGACATATGGTCTTCAGGCAGCGTGTGAAGACAGATAGACAGCCACACATAGACTCTCTCTCTCTCTCCCTCCCTCTCTCACTCTCTCCCTCCCTCTCTCTCTCTCCCTCCCTCCCTCCTTCACACACACACACACACACACACACACACACACAAATACACACACATGATACAATTGACTTGAACTGAGGAGGAAATTATAAATAAATAATAATTTATAATAAAAGATGGTTACAAGTGCTGATTTCACAAAAAAAAAAGCTTTACTTCATATAGTTTTTGCAAGACTAGAACTGTAGTATTACATGTTTTAAGCTGTACAAAGTAGAAAATTTTAGTTAATTGAAGCTCCAATGTCCTTAAAATAAATGTTAAGATTTATATCCAGAGAAAGGAATAGCAAAGAAGGTGTTCTCCCCACCATTTTCTCAACCACAGTGAGTTATTTAAATGACTCACCCTTGTTAGGATGATTGAAATATGTCCTCAGGGGCTCCTGGGTGGCTCAGTCGGTTAAGAGTCCGACTTCGGCTCAGGTCATGATCTCACGGTTCGTGGGTTCAAGCCCCACGTCGGGCTCTGTGCTGACAGCTAGCTCAAGCCTGGAGCCTGTTTCGGATTCTGTATTTCCCTCTCTCTCTGACCCTCCCTTGCTCGAGCTGTCTCTCTCTGTCTCTCAAAAATAAATAAACATAAAAAAAATTTTTTAAATATGTCCTCAGTCCATCACTGTGTGAAATATTGTAATGTGTGCTAACAGTGTCAGGAGAAGAAAGCAGTGTATTTGGATCACATTTAGTCTCCGGAGTAGGAAAATTGGTAGCTTTCTCTACTTCTAGTCTTTTTTAAGAGGAGTGACATGCAATAAAGGAGTCCTTTTCCTTTTTGCTGTAATTCTTCCAACAAATGGTGAATTTCTCACTTTTTTATTCACCGTGCAATGGCCCAAGGATGCAGCTGGGTGGGCAACCAGAAACCTAATCAATGAAGCATGAGGTAAAGTTCTTCAATTTCCTTAGAAAAGATCTGTAACAGAAGCTACTCCAAACCTAAGAGTATCCATAAATATTATTAACTCAGGCTAATTGTCCAGATTCTCTCATTTGCCAAACTCCTACACCCAGGGTATAGAAAATACTGTCTTGATCTCAAGCAACTAAACCAAACTTTTTATTTAGGAAGTAGACTTTAAGGTAATAGCTTTTGAGGAAATCACATGGGTCTCTACAATCTCAAGAAGCAATTTTTAGCTAGAACACAGGAATTGATGTGAATCAACAAAGAGCAGCAAGTGAGATGGTGCTTGAGTGAAATGGTGAATAGGATTTCTTATTTAAGTCTTTCTGCTTTTTCATTCATAACAGAACACCCAGAAGAACGAGAAAGATTTAGTGTTTGGAGCAATGTTGGTCATAGTCCTTTGAAAACAGTTTATTCATAAATGTTTCCCAAACAAGCTTGACCAAGTCTATTCCCTTATGGTTTCTATTTATCCTTTATAATCACATCAGTATTATTGGTTTTATACAACAAAAGGAAATTTTGGATTTTTTAAAGACTTGGTCTTTACCCAGAAATTCATCAGATTGCTTTAGAAAAATAATTCACTTAACTGGAAAACAAATCAGCTGCTCTGACAATTAGATTTATCTATTGTGTTTATTATGTGATATTTCACAGACTGAATCTAACCCCAGAGATCTCAGAATCTCTGAATGAAATAATAAAATATTCTTACTCGCCTCTTGTTTAAAATTAAAAAAAAAAACATTCTTTTCTCATCTTGTAAAAACATACATGTTTATTGTATAAAACTGAAAAGATATACAGATAAGTCAGAAAAAATCATTAATACCACAAACTCCCATTTCCAGAAAATATGATCAATATATAAATTTAAAATTGGAAAGTGTAAGGCTGTTCTGTAATCTGTCCTACATTTTTCTTCACATTTCATACAGTTTTCATTCTTCTTTAAGCACAATTTAAATTATTTTACAATATCTTGTTGCATGTCTGTAATTCCCTATTGTTAGACACGTAATTTGTTTGAGAGGGGTTTTTCCCCCTTTTTAAAAACAGAACTATGATAAACATCTTATAGCAACATCTTCCTGCAGATTATTTCCATACACTAAATTTCCAAAAGAGAATGTCTGGCTGGCACTCAGAACTTCTCTTAAGATTTTGATACCTGTTGTCAAATTGCCTTCCAAAAAGTGATGTGAGAAGTGCCTTCCAAAAAGCGTGTTAGAAGTGTCATTTTCTTGGACTTTGTTGACTCTGGATGCTACACATGTAGTCTGACCTTTACCAAGTCAATAGGAAGAGAGACCCTTTATTTTTGTTCTGCTTACTCACCTTTATTTTTTTCTTTCTGAATTGCTTCTTCAGCCTACCCACATCTTTCCTGCGGTTGATATCCACAAAAGCTTTGAATACCATCGTGAAAATTAGTGATGCAAAAATACACCTGATGACACATTACAGCTTACTTACTAGACCAACTACATGAATTCAAAGTATTTAATTTAATTGCCATCTTAAGTAATGTCAGGAGGGTGTTATAAGAACAGCAGTCAGAACACTATGCTACAGCATAGTGTCTATACCTGTTTCTTCAGTGGGGAAGAATTGAGGCATATTGGTATAATGGATACTTTAAAACTCTGTTAGTTACTCTCCCTCATCAATCCCTGGGTTCCAGATTGAGTAACTCAGTGTTCTCTAAAACTCCACGAAATAGGAGGTTATCAGAAGAGACTAGCAGTGCTAAAGAAAAATTTGCACTTACCACCCAGCGTTAATAATTTTTCGTTTAAGTCCATTGCCTCAGGATGCTCTAGAGATGTATCTTGGAATCAGGAAGAAGAGTGACTCCTCTTTCTCCAGGCTTTGTATCCGTCCTGGGACTGCTGTTAACTAACAATAATGGGACAAGTACAACCTTTAAGCATGTAAATATCTCTACAATCTCCATTTATTCTGAATTGTATATATTGGAGAAATATAGTCATACAAAGGGAGAGTAAGATAGACCCAAAAACAGACAGACCAAGACATGCATACATTAAAAAAAATAAGAGAAGGATGAAAAGTACCCTAATTTCTTAAAATCAGAAAAAAGACTACCTTAGCATCATTAGAACCATACACTTGGCAATGTGAGCTCTACAGCAAGAGATTATTCTTTATTTCAACATATGAGAATTACATGAGTCTTAAAAGTTCTTTTTATTCAGGTGATTCAGCACACTGGAGATAATTAATTATGTGTACATTAAGATAAGGAACACAATCAAGTGGTAATTGTATATCTGCTACTTTAAGTTATTATGAGAAAATCTTCATTGTAACCCTATGAGAAAAGTTCCCCTATTATTTTTCTCATTTACAGATTTTTTAAAACAAACAAAATGAAAGTTGGAAAGGGAAATTCCGTAGACCCAGACGTTGGGACTACATTCTGCTGTACCATATTCCTCAGTGCTCAAGTTAGTGATGTCAACAGAGAAAACACAATGTCAAGATGCTCTTGTACCTTTATAAGCTGATCTTCAAAATGAAAAACAGCTGAGCAATAAAGAGCTGGATATCTGAAAAATAATCCCAATTGCAAATAATGAAGTATGTGTACCTATGTAAGAACCATTCTTCCTCTTCATCTCTTGCATTTGACTCTAAAATATCACCTAAAAGATGTACAAATCCTGCAAATGCTATACCTCTAAATCTCTGAAGTCAGCAAGACAGGAAAAATATTAGAAGGTGATCAGGATTATCCATCTTACTTCCTCTCTGCTAAATCAGTCATTGGGCTATTATGAGTAGGATGGAAAAAACCTTGTAATCCTCAGGTGTGCCATTAAACTCGTAAATTGCAAGATCTCTAGGACATTTTATATTACAGTTGACACTGCTCCATGGTATGTTCAAGGATGTTTTCCAAGAGAAGCCACTCTATGAAAACATTAAAACGGCCTTACACTCTTATAGAGAAAAAGAAACAGATTCAGCCTCTTAGTTATGCAACTAACTCCTACACAAGCTTCAGTCAACTGAGAACACACTATTGCCTTCCACAAAACCACATTATCTCGTGGAACCAGAGGCCAGTAACTTATAATGGCCAGTTATTTCTATTCGAGCTGTCCAACCTTAATACCTTATAGGCCATGAAAGTCAGACTTCCGTTTTTAATTATATCAAGCTGAATAAAAAAAGGAAGAGAAAAGTATGGTTTGAATTTGCAAAGCTTATTTATTTATCAACCTAGAAATGATGGAGTTGTTTTTTTTTTTTTTTTTAGTTTAGCAACGAGGGGTGCCTGGTGGCTCAGTCAGTTGAGCAACTGATTCTTAATTTCGGTTCAGGTCATGATCTCACAGTTTGTGGGTTTGAGCCCCGCATCGGGCTCTGTGCTGATGGTGTAGAACCTGCTGGGGATTCTGTCTCTCTTCTCTCTGCCCCTTACATGCTTGTTCTCTCTCTTTCTTTCTTTCTCTCTCTCTCTCTCTCTCAAATAAATAAACTTTAAAAAATAATAAAATAAAATATAGCAATGAGATTCAACATGTATTTTTAAATGAGGCAAATGAATGACACCTATTAGTTCTAGTACACAATACCTAAAGATAATCCCTTAACATATCTTGAAATTACAAATGAAGGCTATCCCATTTTTAGTGTACAAATAAAAATTCTTTGAATTATTAGACTTTCAGATACTTCTTTCTTCTGGGGATTCTCATGTTGTATTTAGACAATGACATATCCAATAGGTCCTGTTGAAATACGACCAGATAATTTTTCTAGGCAATTGGTATTTTCTCTCTCCAACTAAACTACATGTACTCCTAAAATTAAGGATTATGTTTCCTAGTGTTGTAATAACCCAGAGTGCCTACCTCCCTAACAGCACACAGTGTGTTCCCCTCACTTGTGGACTATCAAATGAGGCAGGGCAGAGAAGTTGCACATACAGGCATACTTCATTGCATTGTGCTTCACTTTATTGCACTTCATAGATATTGCTTTTTTGTCTTTTAACAAATTAAATGTTTATAGCAATCCTGAGTCAAGCAAGTCTATCAACACCATTTTTCCAACAGCATTTGTTCACTTCATATCTTTGTGCCACATCTTAGTGATTCTCACACTACTTCAAACTTTCTCCGTATTACTAGTATATTTGTTATGGTGATCTGTGATCAGTGATTATGACTTGCTGAAAGCTCACATGACAGCATTTTTTAGCAAAAAAACACGTTTTTTTAATAGGGGATGTACATGTTTTTGGACATAATGCTAATGCACACTTAGTATACTATGGCATAGTGTAAACATAACTATTATATGCACTGGGAAACCAAATTTCAGTTGATTCACTTTATTATGATATTCACTTTATTGCAATGGTCTGGAATGAAATCTGCAGTATCTCCAAGGCACACCTATATCAAATATGCAATTGTTTTTACAGTGAGCATCTCCATCTTCCTGGCAAAAACAATCATTACTATGTATATGGTCGTTACTGGATTTTAGAAATCTACTAATTAAAAGCCTCCTAAAGCAGGAGTCAGCAAACTTCCTCTGGAAGGAGCCAAATAGTAACTATTTTAGGCTTTGGAAGCCACACAATCTGGATGGCAACTACTCAACTCTGCTGTTACAGCAGGAAATAGGATTCTATGAAAGGAACGACATAGAATGTCATGTATTGATAAAAAGATGAAATTTACAAGATGGTACAATCATTAATCATGATATATTTAATCATATATCAATAAAATATATAAAGCAAAGTTGACATAAATAAAACACATTTGACAATTTCACAATCACAGAAGAAAACTTTTAAATACTCTTTCACATATCGGCAATTTAAAAACTCTCAGAACTGTGTAGAGCTAAAGTCTATATGAATTAAAGATTACATTAAGATGTACACAACACCTTGAATGTGGCAAAGAAAGGACATGCATTATTTTCAAACACACAAGAAATTGTCAAAAATTTGAGCTTCTGTTAGGGCATAAATAAAATTTCAATGAATTCCCAAAAATAGGAGTTACAAGTTTCACATCTACTGAACACTGTCATCAAGTAAAAAATCCATGATATAAAAACTTTTAAAAATCAAACTTGAGAGGGTCAATTGAAATTATCCAGCCTGAGTAAAAAAGAGAAAAAAGAATGAAAAAAAAATTAACAGAGCCTCAGAGAACTGTGGGACATCATCCATCATAACAGTATACATGTAACAAGAATCCCAGAAGAAAAGGAAGAGAGAAAGTGTTAGAAAGATTATCTGAAGAAAGGCACCTGGTTAGTTCAGGCAATAAAGCATGTGACTCTTGATCTCGGGGTTGTAAGTTCAAACCCCACGTTGGGTTGTAGAAGATTACTTAAAAATAAAAACCATCAATCAATCAATCAATCAATCAATAAAGGAAAGATTATCTGAAGAAATAATGGCAAAATCCTCTCAAACTTGATGAAAACATTAATCTATACATCTGAAAAGGCTGATGAAATTCAAGTAGGATGAATCAAAGAGATTCAACCTAGGCAAACCAAATTAGACTGTTGAAAGCTAAACATGAAAAAAAGAATCTTGAAAACAGTAAGAGAGAAGGATTCTCCCCATGTACAAGCAGTCTTCAATAAGATTAATAGCCAACTTCTCATCAGCAACTATGGAGATCAGAAGGCAGTCAGATGACACATTCAAAATGCTGAAAGACAAATACTGTAAATTAAGAATTTTATATCTGTCGAGGTAGGCAAACCATAAGAGACTCTTTAATAGAAAAAACAAACTGAGGGTTGTTGGAGGGGAGGTGAATGGGGTTACGTGCTAAAGGGGTAATGACCATTAAAGAGTCATTAAAGGGTCTACTGATTTAAAATACAGTTGCATAAAGAAATAATTATAAATGCATAATAATGGACACAAATGTATAAAAATGGATTTGTGATACTAACCATATAAAGGAGGGGGAATGGATCTATATGGAACAAAGTTTTTGCACAGTATAAAATTAAGTTGGTATTAATATGAAATAAATTTTATAAATTAATATGTTCATTGTAATCATAATGAAAAGAACTTTAAAAATAGAAGAAAATTACAATGATACACTAGAAAATATCTAGTGTATAGGAAAATGAAGGAGTGGAAGAATTGAGGAACAAAAAATATAAGACATATAGAAAACAAATAGCAAAATAGAAAAAGGAAATCCTTCCTTATGAATAATTATATTAAGTATTGACTAAACTCTCCCATAGAAGAGATTGGAAGAAAGGATTTTTTTAAATGATCCAACTACATACTGTCTATAAGAAATTCACTTTAGATTCAAAGGCACAAATATACTGAAAGTAAAAGAATACAAAAAGATATTCCATGCAACAGTAACCAAAAGAAGCTGAAGTGACCATACTAATATCAGAAATTAAAGCAAGAAAAGATTACTAGAGACAAAGAGGGAAATTTTATAATGATAAAAGTGTTAATATTTTAAGAAGTCATGACAATTTTGACATATGCACCTTACAGCAGAGCCCCAAAACACATAAAGCAAAAACAGACATAATCAAAGAGAGAAATAGAGACTTGAGTAAGAGTAGCTGGTGATCCCAATATTTCATAACCAATAATGGATAGAACGACTAGAGAAGATAAGCAATAAATAGTAGGTTTGAATAATACTATATACCAACTAAACTTAACAGACTTCTATAGAACACTCCACCCAAATACCAGAATACACATTCTTCTCAAATGCAAATGGACTGTTCTCAAGGATAGACTATATGTTAGGTCACAAAACAAGTCTCAATAACTTTAAAATGACTGAAATCATACAAAGTATATTCATCAGCTGCAATGGAATGAAATTACAAATCAACAAGAACAGAAATTTGGAAAATTCACAAATAGATGGAAATTAGAAATAATGAGTCAAAAAAGGAATTAGAATATATATTGATAGGAACAAAAACAAAAACAAAAACATAATATACAAAACTTATGGGTGCAGTGAAAACAATCCTGAGAGAAACTCATAGCTATAAACTCATTAAAACAGAAAAACTGCCAATTAAAAACTCAGTCTTGCTCCATAAAGAACTAGAAAAAGAAGAGCACCTTAGACCCAAAACAAACAGAAAGAAGGAAAAACTAAAGATTAGAACAGAAATAAAGTAAAGATATTAAAACAGCAGTGAAAATCAACAAAACCAACAGTGGTTTCTTTGAAAAGCTCAACAAAATTGACAAAACTTTAGCTGGACTGACCAAGAAAAAAAAAGAGGACTCTAGTTACTAACAACAGGATTGAATGAAAGGACTAATATAGAAATAAAAAAGGCCTATAAGGGAACACTATGAATTATATGCCAACAAATTCAATAACCTAGATGATATGGAAAAATTACCAGAAAGACACAAACTACCAAAAGGGACTCAAGAAGAAATGAAAAATCTGAATAGACCTATAACAAGTAAAATACAGAAAATCTGTTTGACAAAATCTCTTTCAAGATAAAAACTTTTGGAGAACCTGGGTGGCTCATTCAGTTGTGCATCCAACTTGTGTTCAGGTCATGATCTCATAGCTTGTGAGTTTGAGCCCCACATCAGCTGTCAGCTGTGCTGACAGCTAAGAGCCTGGACCCTGCTTTGGATTCTGTGTGCCTCTATCTCTCTGCCCCTCTTCTGCTTGTGCTCTGTCTCTCTGTCTCTCAAAAAGTAAATAAACATTAAAGAAAGTTAAAAAGATAAAACCTTTCAACAAACTAGAAATTGAAAGGAAGGATGGCATATAAAATTAATGGCATATTAAAAAAAAAACCACAGCTAATATCATACCTAATAGTGAAAGAAAAGCTTTCCCCCTAAGATCAAGAAAAGCACAAGGATGTCCACACTTTCCACTTCTATTCAACATTGTACTGAAGTTCTATCCAGTAAGTCAAGAAAAAGAAATTTTAAAAATCCAGATTAAAAAGAAAGAATTAAAATGATCTTTATTTGCAGATGACATGATCTTATACATACAATATCCTGAAGAATACACACACACATGCACACACACACACGCACACACACACACAAACCTGTCAGAGATAATACACGGTTTCTACAAGTTTGCAAGATACAAGATCAATATATAAAGTCTGTTATATTCTTATACACTAGCTACTAGCAATCTGAAAATGTAATAAACAAACAATATTATTTACAAAACATCAAAAAATACAATATTTAAGAATATAGTTTACAAAGATGCACAAGGAATGTATGCTGAAAACTATAAAATGTCATTAAAAAGGATTAAAGTAGACCTAAATCAATTGGAAGACATCCATATTCATGGATTGGAAAATTTAATATCATTAAGATGGCAATATTCCCAAAATTGATTTATATATTCAAGGCAATCCCTGTGAAATTTCCACTTCCTTTTTTTTTGCATAAATGGATAAGCTGATTTTAAATCTCATTGGTAAATGTAAGAATAGTAAAATCATCTTTAAGAAGATGAACAAAGTTGGAGGATTCACACTTCCTGATTTTAAAACCTACTAAAAAGAGACAGTAATCGAAAGTGTGATACTAGCATAAGCATAGACATATAGATGAGTGGAATAAAATTAAATAAACTCTTAAATATTTAGTCAATTAATTTTCACTAGTGTGCCAAACAATTAGAATGATCTTTTCAACAGATAGTGCTGGTATACCTGGATATCCACATGTAAAAGAATGAATTTGAACTCCTCACACCATATACAAAAATTATTTAAAAATTGATCTAGTTAAAAATAACATTCTCAGAAGGAAACTTAAGTGTAAATCCTCATGACCTTGAATTAGGCAGTGGTTTCTTAGCTATAACACCAAAAGCACAAGCAATTGAAGGAAAAATCAATAAATTAGACCTCATTAGATTTTTAAATTCTTGAGTGTTGATACAATATCACAAATGTGAACATACAACCACAGAATGGGAGAAAATATTTTCAAATCATATCTCAGAAAAGGGTCTAATATCCAGGGTATCCAGAATTCTTATAACCCAGCAATAAAAAGAAAAATAACCCAATAAAAAGTGGACAAAATTTAGATAGTGCTCCAAGGACGATGTAGAAATGGCTAAGAGCCTATGAAAAGATGTTCCATATCAGTACTTATGGAAATAAAAATCAAAACCAAATGAGATATCACTTCATACCCATTAGGATGGTTATGATATTAAAAAAAAAAGAAAATAACAAGTGTTGGGGGAGATGTGGAAAAATTAGAGCCCTTGTACATTGCTGATGGGAATATAAAATGCTTCATCCCCTTTGGAAAAGTGTCTGGCAGTTCCTCAAGTGATTAAACAGGGAGGTGTCATATGACCCAGCAATCCCACTCCCAGATATATACCCAGAAGTAATGAAAACATATGTTCATACAAAAATCTTTACACAAATGTTCATAGCAGCAGAATTCACAGCAGCCAAAAAGTTGGAACTACTCTTATGTCCATTAACTAATGAATGGATAAACGAAACATGGTATGTCCACACAATGGAATATATTCAGCAATTCTGGATATTATTAAGAATGAAGACTACTAATACAGGCTACATCATGATTAACTTTAAAAACATTGCTAAGGCAAAGAAGCCAGACACAAAACGCCACATATTGTATGACTCCAATTATATGAAACAACCAGAATGGGAAAATCGTAGACACAGAAAGTAGATTAATGATTGCCAGGAGAGCTGGAGGTAGAGGGTAATAGGGAATGAATAAGTAGAAGATTTCTTTCTGGGGGTGAAGGAAATATTCTGGAATTGGATAGTGG
Organism: Cryptoprocta ferox; assembly: GCA_028646485.1. Classification (NCBI taxonomy): domain Eukaryota; kingdom Metazoa; phylum Chordata; class Mammalia; order Carnivora; family Eupleridae; genus Cryptoprocta; species Cryptoprocta ferox. The sequence goes on along the minus strand of CM053576.1, from coordinate 44,331,050 downwards.
GGATGGTTGCACATATTGTGAACTTCATAAAGTACACTTAAAACTACATACTCTAAAACTATGAATAAATGAAAATGAGAAACTATGTAGAAATTTTAAAATGATAATAATGAGCACGCTAATTATGAATACCTATGAGGTTATCTGAAGAAGCAAGCAATGGAAATTGATGGTCTTAAATGCATTTAATCAGAAAACAAGAAAGATTGAAAAGCAAGGAAAATAATATACAGTAAATGCAATGAAACTACAAGTTCAGAACCAATGAATATAAAATCTTAAAATATTAATTCAAAAATTAAGATTCAATAAAACCAAAAAATGATGACACCAATATAGTACATAACCTTTTGCAAGTCTATCCAAAATAAAAAGAGAGAAAATACAAAGAAAGGCCATTAGGAAATGAAAGGGTCAAATAATAAATATGACGATTTTAGGATCACTTGCAAATACACTATGCAGGACCCTATATCAATGCATTTTGAAATGTAGAAGAGATAGAATTTTTTCTTAGGAAAATTATAATTACCAAAATCTATGATCTAAGTTTCTCATCATCATTTTATGCTTTAAGAACAGAGGAAAGAAAGGCACCTGGGTGGCTCAGTTGGTTAAGCGTCTGACTCTTGGTTTCAGCCCAGATCATGAACTCATGTTTCATGAGTTCAAGATCCACATGGGGCTCTGCACTGACAGTGCAGAGTCTACTTGGGATTTTCTCTCTCCTTCTCTCTCTGCCCCTCCCCCACCCTCTCAAAATAAATAAATAAACTTACAAAGAAGAACAAAGGAAAGAGAACTCAAAAGTAAAGCATATATTTTTAATCACTTTTCTTTTGTTCTACTTCTTTAGTCCATGAGATTAATAAAGTAACTTATAAAACCTTTTTCCCCCAAAGCTTTATTATCTTATTCACAACCAGTCAGATATAGCTTTTTTTATAATTATATAATATCTGCATATTTAAATGCATAATTTGATAATCACATTATCAGCTGAAATTGTATTGAAACATACACTTCAGTGGAGTTTTCTATCATAACTAAATCTTCATACAAAAGTAAAGGAGTAATATCCTAAAGTTCGGATGTAGTTGAAATCACAGGACTTTTCCATGGTTATAATTCTGGGTACAATTCTGGGTACGCTTTGCACAGATGACTAAGTGAAGATTGGCAAATGTCTGTCTAGGAATGAAGGGAAGGAGGGAGAAAGGGAGGGAGGAAGACATGGAGGGAAGGAGGCTTTTGCTTCTCAAATGACTGTTAACACAAAAGTAAAATGTTATATTTTGAAGTTGGGAAAACAAATTCATCAGAAAAGAAAAAATATCAAAGCCAAATATCAGGAAACCAGTTAATCATGTATCAACACTAATTTATAAATTAAAGTTCAAAAGTTAAGTAGGAAATGATCAAAATATTTGAAAGAAAATGCTACCACATACTCATCCTCTCTCATTTCATTAGTTGGTAAAGTAGCAAATGGGGGAGCTAATCTGAAATCTCACAAATAAAATGTACTTGAATATTCCCATTTCTTCCACTTGGGACTACTCTCTAGCATGCTGATAATAGATTATCATGCTCCAAAATGTTTGTTTGAAGCTTGGAAATCAAAATAGCTTTCAGGAACAAAAGGAATCTCATTCTTCCATCTGGTGACTTTCATTAGATATGGAGACAAGGGGCTTGGAAACAATTACTTCCCAAGAAAATAAAGGTTTTAAAACTCAACCTCTTCCCACGAATCTTGACTTTGACATCTACAAATGTAATAACAACAAGAATTGTCATTTTAATTTTACAGATGAATGAATATAGTAAGAAATCAAATAGGGAGGTATAATTACCATCCAATCCCCTTGCCATAATGGGCAAGTGGTAAGGGAAGGGGGCATATTTGACCAGCCCAGTGTCTGTGTGGGGAGTTCCTTGGTCTGCAACCTTCTATGGGCTCTCATCTCAAAGTCCTTCCTGCCCTCTTACCTCTGATCTCATCTCCTGTCCCCAGGTCTCACCCTTGCAACCATATGCCACACAGGCTCCAGCCTCAAGGCCTTTGCACTGCCTCCCCCCCCTCCTGGGAACTCTCTTCATAAATCTTTTGGGCCAACTCACTCACCTCCTTCCCTTCTTTGTTCAAATGTCATTTGACTATTGGGTGTCTCCTGATCACTCTATTTAAGATCTGAACCAACCATATTCCACTCCAACCCTGTACCCCAGTCTCCCTGCCCTGCTCCATTCTTTCACATAACCTATATTCCTTCTCATATACTATATAGTGATTTTTAATTGTGTTGTTGTTTGTCTTGGTTAGCATTTCTCTGAAAGCAGAACCTCAGGTAAAGATTTCGGCACAGGTCATTTATCTAGAAAGTGACTCTGGGAGTCGGGAATGAAGAAGGAAAGAGAATGAGTCATAAAAGAAGGGAACACAATTACATGGGCCTGAGCAAGTACCACTTCAGACCACAGGAGTTGGAGGCATGTCCCTAAAGCAAGAAAGGCTGTGATATTCACCTCTAGGCTCTCCCCTTCCCCCATCCCTGACCCTGGTTGTTCAGACCATAAGCCTCCCACAGATAGAGCAATCCTCAAAGGAGGAAGTGGGGAGACACTTCCCTTCCTGGCAGAGGGTTCCATGCTTGCTTGGACTGTCCTCCCCAGCAGCAGCTATGATCACAAGTAAGCCAAGGGGAGGCATGGGGGGGGAACCCCAGGTGTTTGCTAAACTGCTTGAGATCCCAAGTCCCCCATTTGAAAGTAAGATCATCCAAGAGAGACATTTTCTAGCCCAAGCACCTAGAACTGTGTCTGGCACATAGTTGCCACTTAATAAATATTTCTGAACGCTGAATGGCCTCCAGGATACCATAATACATGCAACAAGAATGTCAATATTGGTATGAAAATGTTGAATGTAAGTCAAGGTACCAGGGCCCTAGGGCCACCAGAGCCAAGTGCTCTTGAACAATATCTATCCAGAGCCTCAAAGAGTCCAGTTCCAGGGAGCCAATGGTTTGGAGATTGAAAACCTCTAGAAATGAAACTGGTCTGACTCCTGCCTTGCTGTGGGGTAAGAGGGTGGGAGCTCTGTCAACTACAGACTGAAGAAAAAATGATGCTGTTGGTAGTTATTAGTTTATCTATAGATCAGTTACCTTTTAAACCATACTGACTTTAGCCTTTAGCTAAGCATTTTTAAAACTGACTTTGAACCTTTTTTTTCCAGACAATAAGGCTTCCATAAATACACAATAAGTTGCAAGAAAGAAATGTCACACATTGAACCACGCTTGTCTTTGATCATTGCTATTTTAATCTTCCACTCAATGATATCAACATATGCATTTATTATTTTGCTATTTTGGTTGTCTCCCAGTACTACTTTAAATCTTACTTTCACTCAAACACAAGAATGTTCTTTCCAGTGTTTCCAATGTTAGCAAAGAAAAGAAAGAAGGAAAAAACCCTTAAGCCTCCGTACAGCCAATACATTAAAAGAGGGATTTGATTCATTTTCGAAGGAGAGGTTTTTGTAGTAGGGAAATGTGACCATCTCAGTTGGCAAATGTTTTCACTGAATTATAGACATCTTCAAAGACAGAGAAATTCCCCCAAACTATTTAAAATCTTCATAACGGACCTCCCACAAATGATAACTTCTTTAAAGTAGAAATTCCCCTAAAGATGTACAAATCTTCAAAAAAAAGAATACCCCTCAAATGATTAGAACCTTACCAAACTCCATCTGGATTTGAGTTCCAATAATAAGGGTCAGAACCTTGTCCATACCTAGTAAAAAAAATACTGTAAGAAAGCACATTTTTTAGTATTTCCAGATGTAGACGGAACATTTTTCGTTTTGAAATACAATGAGAAAACTTTTTCATGCTATTTTGGAAACGATATATAGGCCAAAACAGGCAGAGAAAGTTATTTGAAAGTGGTCAGGCCAAAGGCACTTTAAAGCAGGTGAGTTTGAATTCAGGATTAGAAACCAGTGGTGTGTTCTCTACCCTCTGTTCACATCATTTTTTTAAGCTCGTTTCCATTGGTCAGAATATTAGTATCATGTAAATGTTGTTTTTTGAAGTTGGGTTTAACTACAACACAAGAGTAAAATATAACTGTGAGACAATGAGAATAAAAAGCACCATTTGACATGAACAAAAGAAAAAAGAAAAAAAAGGATTAAAAGCTCTTGTCTGTACCTAGGCACACAGGCAAGCCACAAACACACAGACCCATACCTCCATTGGCTTTTAGTAAACTGGTTATCCATATTTGCTCAATGATGCACACATTTTGCAAAGACATTAACAAAAAACACTAGCTCCCATCTTGCTGCCTCTTGGCACATGGGATTTTCTGTCCCCATGGAACTCTTGATCATCTGTGAGAAAGTGTATGGAGGTCTCATTCCCCCACTGAACACCCACTCCTCACAGATACTGCCCCTCTCCTCCATAAACACACCTCAAAGACTCATCCGATGCCTGCTTATGCTGGCATCTTTTTCCTCCAAAATTCTCCTTGAAGAAACACAACTCAAAGTAAGCAGGAGAAAAATATGCTTTGTACAAACATATTCCCATTTGCATACTCTTGAAAATAATTGTTTAACACCTACATCACTATCATGCTTTGATGCTATTTTTAGTGGGTTTTCTTGTTGGAGTTTGGAGTTTTAGGGTTTTGTTTTCTCATTGCTATTCATTTTTTTGTTAGGGCTATATCTACTTTCCTCAAGATTGTCATTTTGCAAGCCATTCTAAAGGCATTAGCTGTGCTGAGAACTCCCTTGCAAAATTGGTGACCAGGTACAAATTGCAGGGATTTAAAACCCACCATTCAATCCATGTTAATCTGAAGCTCATGTTAAGATGTCCCAAGGTGGTATCCTTACTGATGCAAATTAATAAAATAGGAGCAAAATTTACTAGTCCCCCTCCCTGGACAAAACCATTTAGATGAACTAGACTTCAAATTTCCTTGGGGTAATTTCTCTGTCTCTTACCTTTTCCCTTCAGGACTCTTATTCACTTTAGGGACTATTTGGTGAACACACACACCAGTCTAAGGCAATCAGAATACACTCCTAGAGGGGAACAAAGCCAAATTCTAGAACCTCAGTGGACCTTCTCCATACCAGAGGATTGGGTGCACGATGGAGGTGGCGTACCTTCAATGTATCTAAAATTATTTCCACCATTCCTCAGCATAAACTTTCATTCCTTAAATGGGAATAAAAATAGCAAATATTTTATATAATTGTTTTGGGATCAAATTAATCAATAGCAGCATAGTATTCAGGAATATGTAGGGCACATAGTAAATGCTTAAAAATGTTAGTTATTTTTACATGACTATATCCTTCATCCTAGTATTCTGTCTCTTTGGACTTCCCTGGCTTTTCCATAGCTTACTCTAGCTCTCTCCCTGTTTTACAGAGCTTTCCCATTAGCCCACAAAGGGGACACTGTTCTCTCTGTCCCATGGTATGGAAAAACCTCAAAATTAATTTTGGAATGAGTTTGAATTTTTTTTATGTTTCATTCACCTTAGCCTTGGCATCCTTCCAATTCCAAGATTCTTGACATGGTGCTTAGAGCAAAGTTGATTCCATGAATACTTGGATAATAAAACCAATGAAGATGGTTCTTCTCAGCACAAAAGAGTCAAGTACTAAGTACTTGGGCATTTTTGGAACGGATGTTAAACCATTGGTAGCCTGAAATGGGCCATGGTGTCATAGTAGGAGTATTTACACCATAGAAACTGGCAAATGCTACAAATCAGGATTTTGTTATTGGTCTTGTCTGGGGTTTTTTGAGAAGCAGATAGCCAACACACCACTCGTCCTGACCCTGACTTGTATGGCTTCCACCTCGTTCTTCACCTAGTGACATTCTCTGTTTGCCAGCTCTGAGACTTGCCACCACCCCAGCTCCTAAGCTTTGGAAGATATCTCTGAAATTGACTTTCCAGGTCTTTCTGCATTCCCTGGAAAATCTGGGGTAGGGCCTCTAGTGTTTTGCCTAGGAGACGAACAGCAGCTCACCTCCAACCAAGACCAGCCCCTACAAGCAGAAGTAGGAAGAATGGGAAGGAAATGGAGGTGACAATTGAGAGGTGCTAGGAAAGGTGTGCACTCCACCATGGAAGAAAGAGATCTCTGGAGTAAGGTTGGGAGAGATGTCCTGACAACCAGACCAGTACCCAACTCTGCACCCAAAGCTTGAGTCAAGAAGGGTCTTATAGGCATAAATAAGGGAGCTATTTTCTTACATCAGACATTTCTCCAGTGGTGTGTTCTTTTAGGTCCCCCATCTCTAGATGGGGACCACTGTTTTCAAGAAACTCATCAAAGGAAGCCAAACTCGATCTGAGAAATATAATGGAAGTTCTCTCTGCTGCGTTCTCTGCTCAGTGGGCCCTCAGATGAATTGATTGAACCCTCCACTCCTGAGTCTCATTATTTCCATTCCCACCCTCTGAATAAGTCAGTGCCTGGAAAAGTCAGCGCTTCCAGACACTTCCTTTTCCTCCTTTCCTACAAGAAATGCAAGAGTTTTGACAAAGATAACTGGCTCTGTCCTGCAGTAGTGGCTTAGGCTCTTCAAGCATTAGAACAAAATGTTATCAAGGTACCTCCACTGTCTATTTGTCTACTCTCGATTTTTTTGTTTATCTTCAGTTTGAATCAATTATTTGCACAGTTCAAAATATGTGATTTTTTGCCTGTTCAAAATACTGCCGAAGGAAATTTTTAAAACACGAATTGGAGAAGGAATCCAGCCAACTCACCAATGAAGACTTGTCTTCAATTTTCACATGGTAGATTAACAGTAGAAAATGGGTTTTGGAAGGGGAATAACCAATTGTTAAGTTTCACTGTGGTTGCTCTATTTTATTTTTTTACCTATTTTAATTCTTTAACTGAATTGGCCAGACCACTGAGTCCAACTTCTCTTTCTTTGTGCAACTCCCCTATAAATTACAAACTTAATCCGTGGAGTGCAGTGCCTTTCCTGGTTGATTTGTGGCAGACAATGTAGTGAGGCAGGTTTGTTATTGGTCTCAGTATCAGATCGTTTGTCCGTTGCCACCCTGCTGACTGCCACATGGCCTCCACCAGGCAGGCCAGTAGGGTCCTGTTTGCAGTGAAGACTGTAGTGTTTTCCCTGGCAGAGCCTTCATGGTTACAGCAGTCCTGGTTCTCATTCAGATGTGGGATTTTCAGAAACTATGCGAGCAGGTACATTTTTAGTTCCAGAGGTCTATGCAGCTTTGCAGTTTCCTCAGTGTATTTTTGGGCCCTCTGCCAAGAGGACCAGAGGACAAACAGGGTCTTTTCCCCCCGCCCCTAACCAGCCTCACAAAGACATCTGTCCTGATTCTGAGGCGAGGGTAGACTTTCACCATGGAGGACTCCTGTCCAGTGAGAAAGAACTGTTTGGCCTCCTAGAGGATTTCTTCCGTCTGTTCTATAAGACACACATGCTTAATTTCTTCCCTGTACCCCACAGTCGATCCTTCATCCTCCAGGGTCCCTCCAGCTGACCTTCTCCCAAAGAGAACAATTCCAATCATGTTTAGACCCTTACAGAGTAAGCATAGTATTCCCCTATTCTCACATCCATTCAGCCAGGAAGTCAAACTAGCAAGTGATCATCAGATGCTTCTTTGTTTTCAGGCTTGCACTGCAAAAGGAAGGCACACCAAAACATGACTCTTGATTTTGATTTAAAATCTGGAGAGCGGGCAAGATGGCAGAGAAGCAGGGAGCTCTGTAATCCGCGCACGCCTGTATGGATTGAACTGAGAAGGGCTGAAGGGATAAAACTTGGATTTGCAAGTGGGGGAAAGAAGAAACAGATGCCAGAAAGAAGACAACCTCAAAGATGCCTGAGTGAGTGACTGTGATCTGGGAAGTTAGGGGACGGGCGGGTCCCGGTGGTAAAGGGGAAAGGAGCCCCCGAGCCCAACACAGGGAGAGCGCGCTGTGCCCCGGAGAGACCAAGGGAAGAGAAAGAGAGACGGAAAACGCACCTAGAACCACCTCTAAGGGAGGAAACACTCGCCCGTCTCCCCATATATAACTGCCGAGCCCAGGAGAGAAATCCGTCCCATCTGGCCGGTGAATCCTTCTTTGGGCACCACGGCAGTGGCATCCACTCCAAGCTGCACCGGGAGCGGCGGCGGCGGCGGCGGCGGCGACGAGAAAGGCGCATTGAAAAGCGGCGGCGGTGGTGACAGCGGCAGCAGCAGCGGCTTGCGAAAAGGGCGGCGCAAGCCCGGCCGGGAGGCCGGCCGCCAGCGGGAACGAATCTCATCCCCGGTGACGGTGTTGAACTGCACGGACTGGGATTTGGAAGTGAGGTGAAGCTTGGAGAATACAGTTTGACTCGCCCGCGGCACAGGGAGATCGGACTCAGAAGGGCGGTTGCAATGCTTGGTTCCGGCAAAGCTTTGAAGTGGCGCCATACTTCTCCCCGCAACCACCAAGGTGGGGCCTCGGAGAGAGCAGCCCCCCGAGACCTGACCTGATGCCACACCATGCCCATCCGCACAGGGGAGTTGTCCTTTTTTTTTTT